>CM074733.1:164860634-165460634 GCA_037367245.1 Phrynocephalus guinanensis
TTTTGCTGAACTACATTCATAAAAAGCTTATTTTATATGCAGGAAGAGTTGAGTATTTCACTAAACCAGAATGCCATCCATACTGAAGTTGAAAATTCTATTTTGCATCCAGGCAGTAAAGAAAAGCTCTGGTCACAAGATAATCCACAGGAAGCAAAAAATGCCGAAGGAGCCCTGATGTGATCAAAACAACAGTACTGTACTTTTTCCCCATTCCTTGGTATGCTGTCAAATAACTTTAAATTATTTATTACTCATTATTGAAAATTGTATACTGCCCCATTAGTCTGGACATTCTCTGGGCAGTTCACAACACATTAAAAACTGTGTTAAAATAAACAACACCAAATTACAATACACAATAAATTCCATAAAATAAATAAAGCTCATCTTTTAGCTTACAAATCTGCATTTAAATAGAATTAAACCCATTTAAAACCCATTTGGACATTTCGGGTCAGTGGTTAAAAGTGCTAATAAAAGGCAGTATTAATTAATTCTGTTTTCACTCATTTCCTAAAAATGACGAGATAGAGAGTGACGTGCCCGACGCCGAACCCCTATGCTTCAAAGCGCAAAAGCTAAGTGTTCTCTTAGTATACTCGCCCTCATACCACGTGCATGTCGTCCTCTGCGGCGCGGGTGTTTACAGTTTTTTAAATGTACTAGTGTGGCAGGACTAACCATTGCCAATCGCCCTTCCTCGCAGAAAGCCTACTGACGGTACTCATTTAATCTGATCTCTCGGAAGAGATGGAAGGCCTGCCTGAAGCTCCCATTGTGGAACTTGAGCGCTGGGTGTGTGAACGGGAAAGTGTGTAAGTAATATTGTAACCAGGTCTTTGAACAACAGTTTTTACTCTCAAGCAATACAGGCATGTAACCACTGGCGCCGACGTGGCTCTTCAGGAAGCTTGTTCCATAGAAAAAGGGTCTCCCGTATTTGAGAAAAAGCCTTGTTCTTTGAGTGTTAGGATTTGTCGCTGCTTTGTCTTACGTTGTCAAAGTGTATTTTTTGTGAAACATCAAGATCGACAGCTAGATAAGGTAGCTTGTATTTGGTGGGAGAGGAATGAGTTCAACAATTACCGTGTCATGAATCATTTTTGGCATTTTATAAAATCATGGTGATCACTTTGGATTGGCGTGTGGAAACTAACCGGGACCTAACGCCGGGGATGAATATGTATTGTGGGATATCTGCTGGAACTGTCATCAGTATGGCTGCTGTACTTTGACCCTGATGAGCGTTTCTTTAGACTTCTTTTAGACATTAAAACTACTGGCTTTAAAGATGGCGGACCGTTACAGCAACGAAATTTAAAAGATGGCCTGCGCTTCTTGGGTGGAAAGCAATGACAAACCATTAGATAGCATCGTAAAGAGCAGAGAAACTCACTTTGCCAACTAAGGTCAGGCTAGTCAAAGCTAATGGTTTTCCCAGTAGTTGTGTAGTAGAAGTGGAAGCTGGCCCAGAGTGTCGTGTGTGAGATCCAGGCTGCTATGTGTTGCTTCCACCCTTCCCTTTACAGCAGAATCAATGCTTTTGAGCTGTGGGTGCAAGGAGGAGAGTCCTTGAGAGTCCCTGTGGACTGCAAGGAGATCAAACCTATCCATCCTGAGAAGAGACCCATCAACCCTAATGTTCACTGGAAGGACAGATTGTTTGAAGCTGAGGAGTACTTCGCAAATACGATTGGCCGTACCCTCATGAGAATGACAAGAGGACTCCTTGGAATAGAGTCCCTGATTGTGCCATGGAAAATGAAAGCGCAAAAGGAAAAAGAGGACGGCCAGAGAATGATGCATGGTTGGACTCGTTGTCATCGATGCAACCAATATGGGATTTGACAAAACTCCGGGAGGCAGTGGAAGATAGGTGGAAGCCTGGCCTGCTCTGGTCCAGAGTGGGCGTCGTCACGAAGAGTTCGGACACGAGTGAACAATTAAACAAATCTAGACTTAAACTTAACCTCATGGGTGGCTTATGATGACCTTAATGTGCGGGTTTTCAGGTGTATGTGAGATGTACAAGAAAACTACTTCTGCCCGGCTACCCCATTACCACTGAGTTTCCATGAACTAACTAGGCCTTGAACCCTCGTTTCCTGGGTTGTAGTTTCTTATCCTGTATTTGTTTGAATGTGATACTGCCCGAGCCATTCCTGAGCCAAACAAGTTGGAGCTGGGGCTGTCCAACTTGTGAGCACAGCACCGAAGCCGGATTCTCTGGGTAAAGACCGTAATGATGGGAAAGAATGGAAGGGCAGCAGGAAGAGAGGAAGATGAAAATGTGAGATAGATTGACTCCTTAAAATGCAAGCTACAGGCTTGAGCTTGCAAGACACTAGGCAGAGCATTGATGACAGGGCATTTTAGAGATCTCTCATTCATCAGGTAACCAAGAGTCAAGTGGGCAATTTGAGGCCACATAACAGACATTGATAATACTACACTGGCTTTATTAAATAGGTGATTTTAAGGTTGGCTCAGTTTTAAAAAAATATTTTAAATGCTAATTTTACTTTTGGAATGATAGATAGATAGATAGATAGATAAATAAATAAATAAATAAAATAAAATCTATTTATCTTATTTTTATTTAATTTATTTATACAACTTTATATGCCACCCACTACCCAGAGAGATGAGAGAGAGAGGTGAGAGAGAGAGAGAGAGAGAGTTTAAAACCAGCTACTTCATATTGGGGTTTTTAAATTCCCCACAATGCCAGGAAACTAGAAGTTACTGTTGAATATCGTAGCAGAAGTTACTATTATATCTATCTTTTTTATTGTCTAAAGAACCTAAACACTATCGTTTGCTCACGAAAACTCAGTTCTCTAATCTTGTTGTTTGTATTTTTATAGCCTTTTTGGATTAATTTAACTAAATTTAGATACTTGACACTTTTGTTTATATATTTCATCTGTCTCGAGTTTTGAACATAAAGAACATAAGAACATAAGAAGAGCCATGCTGGATCCAGGCCAATGGCCCATCTAGTCCAGCTTCTTGTATCTCACAGCGGCCCCACCAGATGCGTTTGGGAGCGCCTGAGTCTAATATCTGTCTCCTGATACACGCCCGAGTTTGAACATGAACATCTGGCCACTCCTGCATCTCCCCAAGGAAGTACCCTGGTTTAACAGCCTAGAGATTTACACATCTCCATCATGGTTTGTAACCCCATCATTGTGATGGACTTTTCCTCTAGGAATCTGTCCAATCCCCTTTTGAAGGCATCCAGGCCAGATGCCATCACCACAATCCTGTGGCAGGGAGTTCCATAGACTTACAACACGCTGGGTGAAAAAATATTTTCTTTTGTCAGTTTCTTACTCTCCCCAGCACTCAATTTGAGTGTATGTCCCCTAGTTCTGGTATTTTGAGAGAGGGAGAAGAGCTTCCCTCTATCCACTTTACACTCATAACCCTGCATTATTTTGTATGTCCTCAATCATATCCCCCCTCAAGCGCCTTTTTGTCCAGACTAAAGAGGCCCAATTGTTTTAGCCTTTCTTCATAAGGGAGGTGCCCCAGCCCAGTAATCATTTTAGTCGCTCTCTTCTGCACCTTTTCCAGTTTCACTATGTCTTTCTTGAGATGCGGTGACCAGAATTGTACACAATACTCCAGGGTGGGGCCTTACTATTGTTTTATATAACGGCATTATAATGTTGGCTGTTTAATTTTCAATCCCCTTTTTGATAATCCCTAGCATGGAATTGGCCTATTCTTCACTGCTGCCACACATTGGGGAGACACCTTCATGGAGCTGTCCACCAACACACCAAGATCTCTTTCCTGATCCGTCACGGATAACTCAGAGCCCATGAGTTGATAGATGATGTTTTGGATTTTTTTGCCCCAATATGCATTACTTTACATTAACATTTGTTTACATTAAAACGCATTTGCCATTTCTCAGCCCACTCCCCCAGTTTGGAGAGATCCTTCTGGAGCTCTTCACACATCTTCTCTGGTTTTTTACCACATGGAAAAGTTTTGTGTCATCTGCAAACTTGGCCACCTCACTGTTTATCCCTGTCTCCAGGTCATTTATGAACAGATTGAAAAGCACTGGTCCCAGGACCGAGCCCTGGGGCACACCGCTTTTCACTTCTCTCCATTGTGAAAATTTCCCATTGACACCTACTCTTTGTTTCCGGGATCTCAAACCAGTTCTCATCCATAAGAGGGACCCTGCCCTCTTATCCCCTGACTATGCAATTTTCTCAGCAGCCTTTGGTGAGGGACTGTGTCAAAAGCCTTTTGAAAATCCAGATAGACTATATCTACCGGTTCACCCAAATCCACGTGCCTGTTGACCTTTTCAAAAAATTCTAAAAGGTTTGTGAGACAAGATTTACCCTTACAGAAGCCATGCTGATTTTTCTCTCAGCAAGGTTTGTTCTTTTTTATGTGTTTTAAGATTTTCTCTTGGATGAGGCCTTCCACCATCTTCCCTGGGACAGATGTAAGGCTAACCGGCCTGTAGTTTCCTGGGTCCCCCTCCCTTCCTTTTTTAAAAATTGGTGTGACAATCTGCTATCCTCCAGTCCTCCGGCACCGTGGCCGTTTTAAGAGACAAGTTGCATATAACCGTTAAGAGATCTGCAATTTCATTTCTCAGTTCCCTAATAACCCTTGGGTGGATGCCATCTGGGCCCGGTGACTTGTTAATCCTCAATTTATCAATTAGTCCTAAAACCTCCTCTCTTTTAACCTGTATTTGATTTAATTCTTTAGTCAAGAGGGGCGGCTCAGGCAGCGGAATCCGCTCAATGGTCCTCTGTCGTGAAGACAGACGCAAAGAACTCGTTCAATTTCTCTGCAATGTCCAAGTCCTCCTTAACCTCCCCTTTTCCTCCCTCACCATCCAGAGGCCCAATTGGTTCTCTGGCAGGTTTTCTACTTCTAACATATTTAAAAGAAGCTTTTATTATTACCCTTATATTGCTAGCCATGCGTTCCTCAAAGTCTTTCTTTGCCTCCCTTATCATCTTTTTACATTTTCTTTTGCCAGTGTTTGTGTTCCTTTTTATTTTCCTCATTTGGGGAGGATTTCCATTTACAGAAGGACCTCTCCTTGTGCTTTAGAGCCTCTCTAACTCCACTCGTTAACCATGCCGGTGTCCTCTTGGACTTAAATGAGCTCTTCTTTCTTTGTGGTATGCACTTGTGCTGGGCCTCTATTATTGTTGTTTTAAACAGGCTCCATGCACACTGAAGAGATTGGATTCTTCTAAACCCTCCCCTTCAGTTTCTCTCTAAACTAGTTTCCTCATCTGAGGGAAGTTTGCCCTTCGAAAATCAAGGGTTTTTTATGTCTGATTTGGTTGACACTCTTCCTCCGACATGCCCATGGCAAAGGTTAATTGCAGCATGGTCACTGTTCCCCAGAGGCTCAGTGACATTCACATCCCTGACGAGGTCCTGAGTATCACGCAATATTAGATCTAGAGTTGCCTTGTTCTCGGGTGGGCTCCATGACAAGTTTGCTCTAAGGCACAGTCATTCAGCAAGTCGAGAAACCCAGTTTCTCTTTCTTGCCCAGAGCTCGCATTGGCCCAGTCAATGTGGGGATAATTTAAGTCCCCCATGATTACTATCCTATCCCTCTTAGCCACCTCCATGATTTCTCTCCTCACTCATTTCAAGGTCCCCCTCAAGTTTTTGGATCTGGTGGACGATAGAATACTCCAACTATCACATCACTCTTTGGACCTGGTAGTTTAAAACCCACAGTGATTCTATGGGCGGAGTCAGACCCTCTGTCAATCTCCATTCTGCTGGATTTTATGCCTTCTTTGACATAGATGGCCACTCCTCCTCCAACCCGCCCCTCTCTATCCCTTCTATAGAGTTTATAGCCTGGGATTTGCTGTGTCCCACTGGTTCTCCACATTCCACCAGGTTTTCTGTTATGGCTATTATATCAATGTTATCCCTAGCTGCCAGATGTTCAAGTTCTCCCCTCTTTGCTCGGAGGCTTCGAGCATTGGCGTAGAAGCACTTGTACAGTGGGTCCCGCAACAGCTGCTGCCTTGTTCTTCTCCCCCCACAGCTTTTATTTTCAGTAGACGAACTGTCACATTCCGCTATTCTGCCAGTGTTAATACTTGCTATGTCATCTCTATGTGATTCTCTACCCTCTCCAACCTCATTCCCCGAGGATGAGGTGTTCCACGAACCGGATGCAACACAGCTCCTGTCGGCTTTCCCCCAGTTATCAGTTTAAAAGCTGCTCTGCTGCCTTTTTGAGGTTGAGTGCCAGCAATTCTGGTCCCATCATGATTCAAGTGCAACCCATCCCTCCTGAACAGGTTGGCTTGTCCCAAAATGTTCTCCAGTTCCTGAACAAATCTAAAGCCCTCCTCTCGACACCATCGCCTCATCCAAATTGAGGCGCATTGAGGCTTCTGAGTTCTGCCTGCCTGGCGGGATCTGCACGAGGAACAGGTAGCACTTCTGAAAATGCTACCTTGGAAGCCGGGGACTTCAATCTTCTACCTAGCAACCTGAATTTGGCTTCCAAGACTGATCGCTTGGCCTTCCCGACATCTTTGGTACCGACGTGTACCATGATCACTGGCTGCTTCCCAGTTCTCTCTAACAAGCTATCTATATTTCTGGTGATGTCTGCAACCTTTGCACCCGGCAGGCAAGTGACCATCCGGTTATCATGCTCCTCACAAATCCATCCCTCCGTATTTCTAATGATAGAATCCCCAATAGCACAATGAGCTTCTCTCCTGCAGCCTGGTCATCAACATGTACCTGATCTTGTATCTCATCAATAGTGATGAGGGAGATGATCCCTCCGGTGGAACCACTTCTTCCTCTATGTGTGCCTCATGAGGTGTGCTGAGGGAAAGAGCTTCAAATTGATTGTGCAAGATGAGACTCTCTGAGCGATGCCTTGGCCTTCTACTCCTTTGAGTCACATTCCTCCACCCATCCACCTCCTGAGTTGGGGGAGTGACTTCCTCCTCTGAAGTGTGCCCTGTCTCTTCTTGGACCTGGATAGTCTCTTCCGCTCTGTCCAGGAACTGCTCAAGCTCCCTTAATATGTTGCTGGTCCACTATGCGAGCCTCTAGCTGCTGGACCTTCTCTTCCAATAGCGCAACCAGCTTGCACTTGCAGCAGATGTAGTTCTGCACACGCTCTGTCAAGATAACAAAACATAGCACAAGTACTGCAGGTAAACTACAGCTGCTCCCTCCAACTCCATTTTAACTATTACAATAAAATGTATTCAAGGTCTAAAAAATGTAAACTTGCACTTTTTTTTTTTTAATCTAGTAAGACTCTTTACTTCTTTTATTGTTTTAGTCAAAATCTAACAGTGTAGGGGCCGCTAAAGCACCTCTACTCCAACTGCAAGCACGTCAGGAAGTGTAGGACCTCCTGAGGAGTTGCTTGGCTTGGGAACTCAATTAAACCCAGATTTTTTTAATTTATTTTTTAGTTTTGCACGCGCCGTAAGGCGCGTGCTGCTGGTAGCAGCTATTTAAAGCTAAAACTCCGCCCCTTGCTCCTGCAAAAAAGAAGAAGTTAGCTCTGCCCTTTGGCCGTGTGTGCTCCTCTGACCAGCTCCTTCCTCTCTGCTGCTCTGCCAGAAAAGGACTGAGAGACTGCTGGTAGCAGCTATTATAAAGCTAAAACTCCGCCCCTTGCTCCTGCAAAAAGAAGAGAAGTTAGCTCTGCCCTTTGGTCGTGTGCTCCTCTGACCAGCTCCTTCCTCTCTGCTGCTCTGCCAGAAAAGGACCTGGCTTTTCTGTTTTGTTTTGTAGCTGTTTGTACTTTTTGTAAATGGCCAGAGTGGCCTTTGCTGCCATATGGGTAGCATATAAATAAAATTAAAAAAAAATACAGTAGGACCCCAGTATCCACTGATTCATTATTCACTGATTCAGTTATCCATGGTTGGCAGAGGAAATAATTAAATAATTCAGCAGCCACAAAGCAAGCTGTAAAGCAAGTTGTTGTCACAAACAGGCAGATGTAAAAGCAAAGCAAAGTGTTCTGCTTATATACCACCCCGTACCATTTCAAGTAGTCTCTGGGTGCGTTTACAGTTTTTTTAATTACAGTATGCCTAGGCTACACATTGCTACACAGGCTACACACACCCCGCCCCGCAAGCTTGGTACTAATTTTACCGACCTCGGAAGGATGGAAGGCTGAGTCAACCAAGAGCCGGCTACGGGGGATTGAACCCCCCAGGTCATGAGCACAGTTTTACCTGCAGGACAGGCATTTTAACCACTGCACCACAAGGCTCGCAAGCTAATGTCTCAAAACAGCAGCCATAAAGCAAGCTATTGTCAGGAAACAGCAGTTTGAGGGTGGATGGGCAAGTGTTCTCTCTTATTCACTAGCTTTCATTATCCATGGGAAAGGCCTGGAACCCAATCCCCAGTGGATACCGGGGTCCTACTCTATTTTGACAATGGATACATCTCCAACCTTCTCTCAGCTGGCTTGCAGCATATAAAATGACATCATCCGCCCTTATCAGGGCCCGCCTGAAGAATTCTAATTCACAGTATTTCAGAGCATCATTTCTGGCGTTGGAAACACTCCGTATCTGTAGACCAAGCTAAAACAGCATCCAAGGTAAAGACATCAGCAAATATTGTTCTGTGATGAAAGATCCTTACTGGCTTCTCATTCATTGCTGCTGTTCTTTCCCCCTCACACACATTCTTGCTACTCTCTCTAGGGGTAAAAAATCCTATCAAATAAATTCAATCAATACCCATCTTCTAAGACAGACTTAGCCTCAGCTCAAAAAATGCCGGATCAATGGAATACACCCATGCTGTTCTTTGAGTCTCAGCATCAATGAACTTCCTCAGAAGTTCTCTGAGCAGCCGGGGGGAATTAAGTCCAGCTTAGCAGAGTTTTTCTAACAGATGTCCTACCAGGACAATGCACAGGAGCCATGCAGGTAACAAAGGATACCTACAAGATGGTTCTTATCTGGATGTTTTCTTGCTTTTCAGGCGACATACCTTTTAACTGCTTTTTGCTCCCCAAACAAAATGGATGCATTCCATTTTTTTTAATTTCATTTATTTCTTGTGCAACACATGGGATATGCCTTTGCTGTCACTGTCAATGTGCGCATCTCCAGTACAGATGTTGCAATGCTGTACACTGCTAGTGCACAAGAAAGAGAACCAAGCTGGATGAGACTATGTGTGAATGTTTGGCAGGCATGAATTTTAATGTTGCATATTGGATAAAAAAAGAAAAGAACAAAAAAGAAAGAAAGAAAAATAGTTTAAGGCAGTGGTTCCCAACATTCCCAAATGCTCTGACCCTTTAATATAGTTCCTCATGTTGTGATGACCCCTTTGCCCTGCTTGGAAGAGGCCACAAGCCCCCTTTGGCAGGCCACTGCCGCAGGTGCCATAGAGAACTTCCCTCTATAGGCACCCTCAGCCAATCGCAGCCTCCGGTGCCATTGATTGACATCCCCTCCAACCTATCAAGCTGTAACTCACTCTTTCCCCCCTTTCCTCCCCCCCTCCTCCAGAGCCAAGCCGTTTGTGCCTTTTTCTTCACTGGCTCATGGTGACCCCCTGTGGAATGGGCTGCGACCCCCAGGTTGGGAACCACTGGTTTAAGGGTTTTGGTGGGACTGTTTCAAAAAGTAGATTTGCATCAAGCGTCTGTCTTGTGTGGGCTTCTCAAAAGCACACCTACGTGCATGAGAAACATGGGGTGGCAAAAGACACAGAGGCATGCAGCGAAGTGTGCAGATTTCAATTCCGGCACTAATTTTGGGAGGCAACCGAGATGAAGTGGAAGAACAATGGAGGAGCAGAGTGGGGCGGAGGACTCTTCCCATCACTACAGTAGAACAAAGATTCTGTTTCTTGCCTGAAAGATGTACGTTCTAACATTTCTTCAGTTGTCTAACATCACAAAAAGGGGATCTATTTTTTTTTTTGAAAAAATGCTATCGTTTGCACTTTTGCTCTTTCCATTGTTGTCACATTCTACGCTGTTGCTCCTCACTGGAGTTGGCTTGGATCCAGAGAGGCCTTTGGAAAACGGGAGAGACAAGTTTCCGCTTGTGAAATGCCCGCCTTCTGAATTCTCTTGATTTCCTTGCACCACTGCTGACCTTTCCAACACGCGATTCATGCATGCCCTGATTTGTTCATTTTCTCTATGCCCCACTTTCATCCCAATAAGGGGTCCCAAGACAGACGATAAAATATTTTGAGGGCCAATTTGGACAGTTAAAAATACAATATATTTTAATATTCTTTTTCAAAAAAAAAAAAACACAACTCATTCATAGCTGAAATGATAAGATAAGCCATAGTTCAAGACAATTCCCAAATGATGTATAACTTCTACTCCTATTCTTAGAGGCAAACCTTAAGGCCACCTTTAGATGGTTGATGATGACCTATAAGGGCTTTGGGAGTGTCAGTGAACCTGAGAGCGATGCCATCCGAAGGCTGGACTCCTGGACTTCAAGGAGGGTCAGTCAAGGCAGGGATAATAACAGGTGAGACACCCAGATTCAGATGCATCCACTCTCTTCAAGGCAGCTCCTGGGCAGCAGTGGTAGCTGAAAGTGACACTGGCAGAGGAGGCAATTGTGGTGAAACTCAAGCTGTTTTGTGTTGGTGCTGTGCAGAAGGTAGGAACGGCAAGCCCCTGGTGAACTATCCTTAGCATGAAAACCCAATGAGGAGACAGCTCAAACAGTGGCATAGCAAGGTTTTTGGGGCGCCTGGAGACAAAGTTGTTGTTGTGCCCCTCCAGCCCTCCTCAATCCCATCGCATCCACCCAGCAAGGAGGGGGGCAATCTTGCAGGCGTGCATGTGGGTGGGCGTGTGTGTGTGTGTGTGTGTGTGTGTGGTGTGTGTGTGTGTGTGTGTGTGTGTGTGTGTGTGTGTTGGCAACGAAGATTTGGAGGGGGGCACCACAGCCACCGCGCTCACACACCTGCCTGCCTGCTTGCTTTGCTGCTCGCCTGGCGTGCGGCGGCGGCAGGAGGGCGCAGGGCTTCTTTCCCCCCTCCTCCCCTTCCAGGTGCCTCCAGATTTCTGCGCCTGGGGAAGATGTACCCTTCTGCCCACCCTCCTCAAATATGCCCCTGAACTCAAAATGAAACTAGAGATAGAGCTGGAAGATGAAATTCCAGCAGGCAACAATTAGAAAAGATAATCAAGTACTGTATAAAGATCTGTCATTTTAGACCAAGACCAAATCATTTACACGTGTATATTTCCAAATATTGTGTATCGATGTGAAAGTTGAATGGATAAGTAAGCTGGGAGGGAAACAATTAATTTGCTTGAAACATGGTGCTGGAGGAGAGTTTTGTGGATACCTCGGACTGCCAGAAAGCCCAACAAGTGGTCTGAAAGCAAATTAAGCCTGAACTGTTTTAGGAGGCAAAGGTGATAAAACAGAAGAAAACAGAAATACCAAATACAAGATGGATTCGAGAATATAAGATGGAATGGTTTCCCTAAAGAAAGCCTCGGTCTGTTTGCAAGATCTGAATGAGGCAACTGAGGAAGGACATTCATAGAGTTCCCATAAGTCAGAGGTGACTTGATGGCCAATAATAACAGCATAACACCCATTATTTAAAGACCCCCTTCCACAATAGCTGATTACTTACTAAAAGCTTGCCTGTAGAGAAAGGCCTTGACTTGGTGGCAGAAGGACAGCCTGCCTGCTGTGCTAAGGAGATTCATGGCTTGTTTGGGAGTCTAAGTCCTCCTCAGGCATACCCGTGAGGGCAGCAGGACTTAAAAGAAAACCTCCTCACGGAACCCCACCTGGAAGATCTTAAAGCCTAGGACATTGTTGGCGAACCTATGGCATGGGTGCCAAAGGTGGCCCTCGGAGCCCTTTCTGTGGGCACCCAACATCGCCCCTTCACAGCCACCTGTCTTCAGGTTAAATTTCTGTATTGGCACTTTGCGAAAAAATTAGTGGGTTTTGAATCACAGTTTGGGCAATCATTCTCTAAAAGGTTCGCCATCACTGGCCTATGGAAGACCCCTATGAGGAGATGTGGTAGCCAGTGAATCTGTTCTGTTTTAGTTCTTCTATAACTTTCCTGTAACTCGTTAGCCTAGCTGTTACCTCTTGGTCCCGCTGGGATTTTCTGCACACATTCCAAAGGCACCCTGTCACAGACCACACAATAGCACTTCCAGTCGGAGGTGAGAAGGCATACAGTACATCATCACGGCCATCCTCAGACATCTCTCTGTATGAGCACAACTGGGGTGTCCTTAAACTGAACCCTGAAAATGCACTCCCGGCCTCTGCGGAAACTTGGCCATCTAGTGTAAGGAGTGAATTGCAGAGTAGAGTACCTTCAAGATGTAAACATAGGAGGAGTTTTCTGCTACCTGCTGTCCCTTTCAACTGACCAGGGGCATATCTGTCTTATCTGGATTAACTTCAGTTTATAGGATGTTCTCTAGTCCATGAAATAAATTGCACATGTATTTTGTAGGGTTTTATTTTTAAATTATTATTCTTATTCCTGCCTGATGAACATGCAATTGTTTCCATTTTTGTTTCTGGGTTGTTGTTTTTGACTAACACAGTGTCTCCTGATGACAGAAGAAACCTCAGTATATCAGTGTCTGAACACTGCCTCTTCTTCAAGAGAAGTGAGTCAAGGAGTTTTTTATGG
This sequence comes from Phrynocephalus guinanensis, assembly GCA_037367245.1. NCBI lineage: Eukaryota > Metazoa > Chordata > Lepidosauria > Squamata > Agamidae > Phrynocephalus > Phrynocephalus guinanensis. The sequence continues at coordinate 164,873,334 of CM074733.1, forward strand.
AAGTGATCGTAAAGAGGACAATACAATACCATATGAGAGAGTGATTCCACTCCCACCCAGTGCACAGGCGCTACACCTCTCGTTATAAGCAGTCCTATGGAATCTCCCATACAACACCGCTGATGGAATGGTATTGCATCTAGCAAGCGTGTAGGCCAGTGATGGCGAACCTTTTAGAGACTGAGTGCCCAAAATGCAATTTAAAACCGACTAATTTTTTTTTTTGCGAAGTGCCAATACAGTAATTTTAACCTGTATACAGGTGGCTATGAAGGGGTGATGTCGGGTTCCCACAGAAAGTGCTCCGAGCGCCACCTTTGGCACCCATGCCGTAGGTTCGCCATCACTGGTGTAGGCCCTCCGTTCCTCTGGGCATTCTAGCAAGTAAAAGTAAGGTGCAGGGAGCTCTGCTGAAACTGGGATCTGCAGACTCAATGGTGAACATATTGAGTTGGCTGCTCTAAGTAAATCCTGCAGTTGTATATTGACTAACCTGCACTTTATCAGCTTGTAAGCTTCCAGCTGTATACATTTGCTACATGCATTTTATTAACTTTCTACATCAACAGAGCTTCCTCCCCCCACACACATACAGATACTCATACAGACACTGTTTCTAGTACCTTCTACTCCCCGCCTCCCCACTTCAGTTCTCTTTCTGCATTTGTGTGCCTTTCTTCCTCATGTTCCTACAGTATTTTTTCCAAACAACTCTGCTAAAAACTTCTGCCCTGCAAATGGGGACAACCCAGTGCCTTGTACTTCCTCTTCCCCTTTGTTCTTTCCTCAGATGTACAATGTTTCCATCTTTCTTTTCATTTTATAATTTTGATCCCTTTACCTATTACACTGTACATTAAAAAAATTACCGTGGGCTTTTGGCTATCATGAATCATCCCTCCTCTGCACGCGCTCACCCCCTCTTCTCAGAAAGCTGCCTGTGGTTCAGTCTGTAACCTTCCTTCCTTCTCAAGAAGTCTATAATGGCTGTTAATAATGAACTGCCGTTTTCCAGACCGACTGTTACTTTCAGCTCTCACAGAGGGTTTCCAACTGTCACTCCTTTCACTTGTATTCCGTTCAGCCTCCCTCTCTACTTCACTTTGACCTTTTTTGAGGCTGGATCACTCTGCCCAATCATCATTTATTTTATCAACATTTTCCCTTTTCATAAAAACAACAGTCACACAATTCTGCTGCAGGCATCTAAAATTATTTGTTTTTTACAGTCCTTGAATATTCACACTTCCCTGACTGATTGAATGATTGATTGATTGATTAATCAATCGCTTGATATACCATCACATTAGTGTAAGCCCTACCCTGGGCAGTCTACAGGTTAGAAAAATGGAGCAGAACAGACCACTCTAGATCACATCTAGAAGGCTGGAAGCCTTAACTGATTCTGCAGGACATTTCGGGAGGACCAACAAGCATGATAGAAATATCCAAGCCTTTGTCTTCCAAGTTGTTGTTTTTTAAATGCAAAAAACATATATGAACTCTTCTAACCTGGTATAGCAATTATGCAGACTAAGCAAGTTTATTGTGTCATGTTTTATTTATTCTGATCACTATTTGGGGTTTTAGCTTCTCAACAGTTGTTTTTTGAGCCCTGTATGAATATAGGTACCAATCTCTATCTCCAGATGACACTGATGACTCCTGATATTTCTTGCCTCTTCACTCTACTAACAAGGAGGTTCTGAACCCAAAAGGGATCCACAGCCAATGTATTAGGACAATGTGAGGTGATCAGTGATTGGTTGTGTGGCAATCCCTGAAGAAAGCAACACAGTCCATACCTAGTCATTGGCCTGCCATTGTTTCTATGAAAGAACAATGTTGCCCAAGGTTGTTAAGAGTGCAGAGAGAATAATTGGGTGTACTCTCCCTATCTTAGACCAAATCTATGATTCCAGGTGTTATAAGAAAGCTGTAGAGATTGTGCAGGATCTCACACACCCTGGAAATGCTCTCTTTTAGCTTCTGCCCTCTAGGAGAACATATAATAATAATAATAATAATAATAATAATAATAATAATAATAATAATAATAATAATAATAATAATAATAATAATAATAATAATAATAATTTTATTTTATTTTATTATTTTATTATTTTATTATTATTATTATTATACCGCCCGTCTTCCCAGGGAACTCCAGGCAGTTAACAATAAGGGTTAAAAAAACCCAATAAAACACAAAGTAACATCAGCAAAAATCGAGGGGAACAAAAAATTAAAAAAGAAGAAAAAAGAAGAGGAGAAAACAAAACAATAATAAGTAAAAATCATCATCAAGAGGTGTCAAAAAGAGAAGAAAAATTAGATTAAATTAAATTAAATTAGAGGTCGCCAAATGCCTCCCAAAAAAGCAAGGTTTTAAGTGCTTTTTTGAAGGTGGGCAGGGACTGTGCAAGGCACAACTCACTCAGGAGGTGGTTTCAGAATGAGGAGCCAACCACAGAGAAGGCATGGTTGCATGTAAGCACAAGACCAGGACTACTAGCCGCTTGAGAAATAGTTTCTGCCCAAGAGCAGTTTGGGCTTTGAATGCAGCGAAAAGCAGTTTCTGAGGAGCTTCTGTAATTAGTTTTTAGAGGGGTTTTTTTAGGGTTTTTTTGTTTTTTTACTTGTGTTAGGGGGTTAAATGTGTGTATATGGGGTGGGGGATAGGTATTCTTGTATGTTTGTATTATTAGATTCTTTCATTCTCGTTCTGCACAGAACAATGACAATAAAGATTTTATCTATCTATCTATTTATCTATCTGTCAAGCCCCACACACAGAATACACACACAAACAGAGTTCAGTTCTTTGCCAAGGTCTTTAGTGAAGAATCAAGCAGGTTCAAGTTCTTTGCCAACAATCAGGTGCCAGATAGATAACAGAATTTAAACCACGGTAATTACCAGTCCAGGTCAACACAGGGATGTTTCACAGAAGCCAGGATGCCAAGCCAAAGGGAATAGATCAAGCCGCTGTCAAGGAAACCAGTCCAAAGTCAGGCAAAACAGAGTCAGGAACAGGCAGGAACGTGGTTGCAAGTTCAAGTGACGCGTTGCTCCCAGGGAGAGCACAAGGTGAGCTTGCCAGCTATATTCCAGAACAGGGAACATGCCCTTACTCCTGGGAAGGCTTCTGCTAATACTCAGGGCTATCCAATCTGATTCTGTGTCTAGAATCAAAGGCTCTTTCTCTAGCTATCCTGGTAGCACATTGTTGCAGAATCCTGCTCATGGCCCTTCTAGGTGGGGGAGATATGTTTTCAGCTGAGTCATCAGACCCAGCTGCTTGCTGACTGGAGCTGCAAGTCTCTTACAGCAGCTCTTCACCAGTTAACCCCTTAGGGTCAGGTTCTGTGGCAGGCAGGGTCCTGACACTATCTATCTGCTTTTGAAGAAATGTACACATTTCATACCATAGAGTGCCACGTGCACTTTTTTTCCTGGCCACTGGCCCACTCTCTATTCAGTGTTCCCCAAAGAAGTCTTGGCTCAGTAACCCATTGCTGTAATTAGATATGCACAAAATGTATCCTTGTTTTGAATTTCACCTCAAAGGATTGTTTCTGTAGAGGTGAATGTTTGGGTGTGATTCTCCAGGTACTCAAACTTAACAAGAGTTCTTTAGTAGTTCCTGTGGTTGGTGGCTGCCATTTGAATTTCTCTGATTGACCTGCCCCAAAGAGCAGCTAGGGGGAGTGGGATAATGATGGCTGCCACACAAAATCTCCCTGAGGCCATCATTTCCTTCTCAAAAGAAGACATTCTTCAACTACCAAAATGGCAAAGGACCCATCCAATGTAGAACAGAACAGTTAATTCTCTCTTCCAAAACAACAACAAAAACTGCCCAGTCCTCTAAAATCATGGAAATGGTCTAACCAATTTTTTTGTGGCAACCAAGGCATACCTGGAGTGGTATTTTCATCATTTGCTAGTTTTGATGCATATACAGTGGTACCTCGATTTATGAATTTAATCCGTTCAGAATGCATGCTGTTAAGTCGAACTACTCTTAAGTTGGGGTACCTATCTAAAAGATTGAACAAATTCATTAAAAATTTTTAAAAATGGAAAAAATATTTGTAAGTCGAGCAGACCATATCTAAAATTTGTAAGGCGGCAGTTAAAATGGCAAGTTTTCTGCTCTTAAGTCGAATTGCTCTTAAGTTGAGCTGCTCTTAAGTCGGGGTACAACTGTACATTACAGTACTGTACTGCTGTAGAACACATGTAGAAACACCTTCCATATGGTCATGTTAACATGAGCAGGTCAAGAAGGAGACCCAACTACCTCCTCCATAAATTAAGTATAAATCTGGTGGAGAAATTTGAAAGAGGCAGCGACACCCCTTGGATCGCTCACACAGATATTCATATCAGACGCATTTATTAGGTGGGGCATTGCAAAAGACAAAGGAAGCCAATCCAGGAAGTATTGTCCACACTTAGAACAATGACACCCTCTTGCTACTTTCATCTCTATTATTTCTCCTCCCCTGTCATCTGATCGGAGAAGCTTCAGGTGCCGTTGTTCGGTAAACCTGGCAGCTTGCAAAGGCTGGCTCACCCTATTGTACCTCACAGACCAGCTTTTTCTAATCTAGCTCTCTCTACATGCTTTGAACTATAATAACTGTCAACCTAAGCCAGCATGGCTAATGTCTGTCCATGGGTGTTGTCAGCCGGAACAGCCATGAAGATCCTGATTGGGTAAGATTGTTCTAGACATGGAAGGGTTCATTTAAAAAAAAAAAACATCAAAAGAAGACCACTGCGGAAGCAGGCAAAGGTAGGCATTTTATTTATTTAGAACTGTGCATATGAAGAATGTAAATAGATGGCTCTCTCTTAGAAGATAAATTCAAAGTGAAGCTATTAAAACATTTGCTGACAGAGAAAAATACTGAATCCAAAGGTCAGTGGAATCAATGACAAATTTACAACTCACTCTTGTCAGCACTTAAATGGGGAGACACAAAGTAAGAGCATCCTTTAGAGAGCTCACCATAAATGAGCTTTCCTCTTGTTAGTTATTTAACACAAAAGGAACATCTTTAAGAATCCATTAGCCATAACTGGCCAGAAGGCTCCCTTGGATATAAAGAATAAGGGACTTATTTTTGAGAAGCAGGCTCCATAAAAATGGATCTATGGTTTGGCCAGCGCAAACTATGTCACCAGTCCGTGCTTATTTTCCATAACCGTCAAATGGGCTGGATCCAAAGCGGTTGTGACCAAGTCTACTGGACAAAATCACTTCACTGACATCGGACGGAAAAAATCAATACGAATATTGCCATCTGCCTAACCCTAAGACTAGATTGTCCAGCTACAATTCTACAGTTATGAAATAGATAATAAGAGCAATAAGAGAGAAAGCACTGACATCTCCCTTCAGAAATAGTCTATGCACAATCAATTTGGATAACCTCAAACACTTATTAAAAACGTTCTTCCAAGCTTCCAGAGGTAACAAAGCGTTTCTGGAAATAAACCCTGTGGCACCAATGAAGGCTCCTTGATTCCTATTTTAAACTGATTGCACAACCTATCGAGATGGCAGCTTAAGCACAGAAAGGATGACTTCACCGCAAGCAGTGTTTCTATTGATTCATGGGAACCATTTTATACCATATAAGAGAACTCAACACTGGTGAAGGTGGAGGCTTGGCAGGAGTGGGGAGGCCGTCAGTCAGCGAAGAGGAACAGATTGACACAGCTTTCTATAACCATTATGCCCACATTCTGATAATGCTCGCTAGTCAAATCTTGGCAAGCATCAACTACAACCATATGTTCTGCTCTTAGATTTAATTGTCTGCTTGCTTCTGATTAGCCCACCTTGGAGGCTGGTTTTTCTGATAGATAAGATGGTTATCCCACATGAAGCATATCCATGAAACCATAATGGCTACCAATGAAAAATATTATATAGCAGGGTACTCAAGCTGAACTCACCTTCCTCCCCCCTCACCCCTCAGTCACATCAAACATATACAAATTTCATAGCCGGCCAGGTAGCTCTGTTGAGATAATGCATTGCTTGCCGAGGTTATGTTGGCATAGGGTTCTAGATGACAGCCGCCATTTGGGATCCCGCCATGCAGGAGATCTCTACCAGCAAGCCAATTTTGGCACAGAAAAAATGGATCTGACGATTGTGCTCTGAAAAAACCACCAGTGTAAAAGGAAAATGCCATGAAACCAGAAGGGATGTTATGTGGCAGTTCCCATTGGTACTGCTTTTAACCTAAGCCTTTCCGCAGCGCAGTAGAATATGCCAATAATTTCTCTCTTCATGTCTGCAACATCAAGTTCCTTCAAGAAACTCAGAGAGGCTTTCCCCATAGTGGGTAGCCCAAGGTCATCCAGTAGCTTTTGAGGCTGAGGGGAAATTCATACAATATTTTTTTTCACTCCCATGAAACACTCTTGTCCATTAGACCACGACATTGGAAAGAATGCCCATGGGATATCTGAATAGAACATTTACTGAACAGACATGGAATAGAATAGGAACGACGGTGGCTACCCTCGATGCAAGGACTAACCCCAAGTCCATGATGATGCCAACCTTTTTCTACTAATACAATATTCTGAGATTATGAAAACCATGAGGCCTTCCACAAAGTCTATGAGTGGCACCAGCTCAGGAGAACATGGAGACCCCTATCTTTCTAGCTCTCTGGTCTCTGCTAAGCAAGCCTTGAGCCCACACCCTTTTCTTTCCTCCGTAACATATTGGTTTCACGCAGGAGAGAAGATAACCTGTCCAGATCTCCTAAGGCGCTAATCAAAAACCAATTCACCAATGAAGAGATCAGTATTACTGGTAGAGCAGATGCACAAAGACAGAAACAAAGAACAAACAAAAACAGCATGAAAAGACTGATGAGCATCGTGTTGAGCTCATGTGAACAACTGGCAGTCCAACCTTACATGCGATATAAAAATTCTTTGATAACAATGCTCAACGTTAACCATCTTATATAGAGAAATATTTCCTGCTTGGAGCTATAGAGTGTAGTCAGTCACAGGGTGCATGAGCTCTGTAGCCAATTATTCACCTCACGGCAGAGCTTAGGACTGGGATATTACTTGTAACAAATGAAAGAAGATTCCCCCTTTTTAGGTCAGGTAGGGCCCTTTGGGGGTCTCTGCTTATGGTCCCTGGATGAAACATTAAGCTGACAAGCCTCTGAGACTCAGGGGGGGGGGGTTATTTATTTATTTATTTATTTATTTAAATTTATTATACCGCTCCATCTAGCTACATGGCTACTCTGGGCAGTTTACAAACTGAACAGAAATCAAAACCATAAACAGTAAAATACAATATAATAGATAACCACAAATATATAAATAAAAACACAATAACTAGTTAACAATATATAACAAAATGCATGCAACATATCCCATGGGACAGATCGCCACAAGAGAAGGGAGAGAAGATTTCTTGATGGGCAGGAAAGGTAATGAGAGTTCCTGCTCAGGTGTGCGTGGGATGATTGGGAGCCATGTGTGTATCTCATGGAGGCAGCTTGACAGGCACGAATTAAAGAGGAGTCACTGGGCAATGGGCCTGTTGTTAATCTGTTTTTGAGCAACTGTTCAGTTGTCGGCAAGACTCCTGGGGTGTCTCACTTTGGCTGTATATTAATGTATCTGGAATATGCTGATTGATATCGGGTTGGCTGTAGTTAACTGCGAGCAAAACCTGAAGGCCAAAACAAAAACAAAACAAGATGTTTTCTTCGCACAAAATCTGCCTCCTCCCTAAACAGCCAATGTGGAATAGTGTCAAATTGGGACTATGAGAAGCGCAGCTTCAAAATTTCCTCCTAGCCCCAGTGACTTTGGGCTACCTCAAAGATCGAATCTCTCAGTATGAACTGGCTCAGGTGTTAAGGTCACCAGGAGAGGTCTTTCTCTCCATCCCGCCACCTTCACAGGTGCACCTCAGAAGAACACATGAAATGGGCCTTCTCTGTTGCTGCTCCCAGACTTTGGAACTCCCTCCCACTGGAGGCCAGGACTGCCCCATCTCTGCTGTCTTTCCGGAAGCAGGCAAAGGCAAAGACCTTCCTCTTCAGGAATTCCTCATAATGGATTTTTTTTCCTTTTTGCATGTTCTTGTTAGCTTTAATGTTTCCTTTTAATGTTGTAGGATGCCTCTTCTAATTCCCGGTTCTTAACTTGAGTATGTTTTGAATGTTCTGGGCTGTATATTGCCCCTCATTATTGTAAGCCACCTTGGGTCCTTTTCCACGGAGAAATGTGGGGTAAAAAAAAATTCAAAATAAATAAAATAAATAAGTCATTATTTTTCAACCGTATCTAATTCACCAGCTTGGTGTAAGGATAGAAATGGAGGGCGAGAGAGCCACAACAGAGGGAGAGAACCACAATAATAACTAAATAAATATCCTACTCTGGGTTTCTTTGGGGAAAAGAGCAGGGTAAAAACATAAACCAATCTCCAATGCCATACTGCTTCGTCAACAATACAGTTTCACCTTTCTACTGCAATACAGTAGATGGTGGGATGCAGCAAGGGCATAGCCATCCATTTACAGTCTGAAAAGAGGGAGTCGGCCCACAAAATTATTTTTCAGGGCTTAATAAACCGGAACAAATTACAAATCGGTTCTTGGAATGTTTGTTTCTCAGACCTCAAAGCCAACATTGGCGGTGGCTATGTTGCCCGGGGGTTCTGGGAGATGCTGGAAAAGCTAACCTTTTAAATCACATCTGTGACTGTAAATAGATTTAAAGGGAGGGGGAAGACTCCCAAAATTTTAAGCCATTGATATATGAAATGACTTAGCTTTGTTCGTGTCTGCCTGACTTTTCCAAAAGGAAGGGCCCTGGTTTTAAGAGTGGTACTGTACAGCACTCAACTTCAGTATTTATTTATTTATTTATTTATTTATTTATTTATTTAGTTAGTTAGTTAGTTAGTTAGTTAGTTTTGTCTTGTGTTGTCAAGTGTTTTAATATAATTACATTCTCTTTGCTTTCTATTTGTGTTATGCAGTAAAGATGCACTTGCCCCAGACAGCAAAGTGTTGATGAAGTGTGTTTTAAAACAAATTTAAACTTATCAATACCGCTCAACTTTCCGAAGGAACTCTGGGCGGTTCACAACAAGAAAACATGGTTTTACCTAACATGGTTCAGAAATTTCTCTGGACAAGAAGGGAGAGACTCTGTTGATTGTCTTCTCCTGACCTGCACCCACACGGATATTCAACACTGTACATTGAGTTTTCCAACTCAGGACTGCTAACAAATTTGTAATTCTAGCCTTTATGGATTACAAATACCGTACCTCCAGTCTGTCTCTGAGATCTACCACCTTTCCATATGATCTTGGCCTCTGGCAATCTCAGGCTCATACATTTTTATTATGGAATTTGAGCCTCATGGTACAGTGGTTAAACTGCTGTACTGCAGCCAATAACTGTGCTTAAGACCCAGGGTTCAATTCCAGGTATCAGATTTGAAGTTCATTCAGCCTTCCAGGCTTCTAAAGTTGGCAAAAATGAGTATTCAGCTTTGTGGGTGTTGGTGGCAATGTGTAGCCCGCATAATTAAATTGTAAACCATCCAGAGAGTGCTTTGAGCACTATGGGGCGGTAGATAAGCAGCACACATTGCTTTTAGTTTTGCTTTTTACTATAACAGAACTAGACTGCTACTTTTAGTTGGCATATTCCCATGTCCTCCAGACAACTATATTTCTCTAATTTATTTTCTACAATTTCTTTAATTGCATTTATCCCAATCATTCTTTATCCAAGAGACTGCCAGTGCCATTTACATTTAATTTCATTTTAACTTTTGAGCAAGTCTTTTTTCAATTCCTTTCTTCAATTGGCAATACATTGGAATTGTTCTGATCTGCAGGGAATCTCTATTACTAAAACAATACATGAGTTCCAGATCGAACAAAATCCTAGAGCAGGGGTCCTCAAAATATAGCCCATGGGCCGGATCCAGCCTGCCAGGATTCTGAATCTGGGCCACTGGCTATTGTAGAACACACACACACACACCCAACTGCAGAGGAGCAGCTGTCTCCACCTCAGCCACCAATGTGCGGGCAAAGCCCACTGCTGTCCTAGTGTCTCCCCCCCCCTTGGAGCTGCGGGAAAAGCAGGGGTGCCATGTGGGCCAGCAGATGAGGAGAGCAGCATTGGGCTGAGGGGGTGAAGTGGGTCAGGCCTTCCCTCTTCCCCCTTAGAGCTGTGCCGGGGAGCTGCAGGGTCCGGCTCCCAACAGTGTCTGAGGGACAGTGTACTGGCCCTCGCTTGAAAAAGTTTGAGGGTCCCTGCTCTAGAGTGCACTTGGAGAGAAGTAAGTGATAACACTATGTCAACACCAATGTTTTTGCTGCTGCTGCTGCTGCTGCTGCTGCTGCTGCTGCTGCTGCTGTTCCTGCTTGTGGTTGTGGTTGTTGTATGTTGTCAAACTAGAACTGACTTAGAGCAACCCTAGTAGCTTTTTCAAGGTAAGTGAGGTGTTCAAGGGTTGGCTTTGCCACTTCTCCAGCATCAGTGAGCATCCGTGGCAGAGAGGAGATTTGAAATGCAAGAAACATATATAAAAATTAATGCTTCCCTTGTTCTAAATGTTTAACACATCTGAGCAATGTTTCACTCTGTGTCAAAGCATATAAAGGATATGTTGGTAGGAAGGTCACATCCATTGACCAGGAAGTGGTTTCAGATTTCAAAACTGGAATCAGAACTGTTCAAAGCTCCGTTCAATCACTTATTCCTTGGATGCTGTTAATTTTAGTTTCATCGCTCATACTTTTTTTTTTTTGGCAATACTGCATGTCTAATGGGGTTTTTAGATTTTAATCAGCAGACCACCCAAGTAGTGCTAGCACTGAAGGGGTGGCATATAAAATCACTCAAACAAAACAAATAAAATGTTTCCACTAATTACTTGGCAAGGCTGAGGCACACCGTTGCTTTGTAACACACTCTTTTTATGCTCCTGTCAGCCTGTTCCCATGGATACATAAAATTCATCCTTGTAGGATTCTCTAACTTCAGAATTATTATGTTTTATTGAACTATTTGTTTCTGCAGTCTGTCTCAGAATTTCACCACCTTTCGGCCTCACTGTTTACAATTTCTTATGGTGTGTGTGTGTGTGTGTGTGTGTGTGTGTGTGTGTGTGTGTGTGTGTGTGTGTGTGTGTGTGCGCGTGCGTGCACGCGCGCATGTGCACGCACACACATCTACCCGTTGAGGATAACTTCATGTGTCTGAGGGTCCTTATGCCACAATAAATCTGTTCCTCATTAAGTTGCCACAAAACTCTTATTATTACATTTTCTCCTGGATTCCTATCCTTAATAACAAATCACAATTTGGTATGAAAGAATATTTATGGAGGGTGGGCAGATGGCATATATCAACGTTTTCTACTGCAGTCTTTTCCCATCAAAAATCACGCACGTTCCAACAAATTCTCCAAGCATTATTCTGTGAGGAAGACATCAACAATACTGGAATGACATTCCTGTCAGAGTAACGACACTCTCCACAACATGGAACTGAGCTACAAAAAAAAAAAAAAGCCGTAATACCTATGAGAGCAGCCAAAACCAAAATAATATGGGCATAATTCACCTGCAGATGGTACCAGATATCTCGGCTGTTATTCTAAACCACTATTGCTGCTGGAAAAATAAGTAAACCTCTCCTGCCTAATGTAGGCAGCATTGCCCATGGCTGACTACAGCCACCTGATCAAGAAGGTCAGCAGTGCAAGTGTGGCGTGATCTCAGCAGTTGGGACTAGGAGGCAATATGGTCCGCAGCCAATCCCACCAAAAAGTATAGACAATATATGCTTCCTTGACAGGCTCAGATAATCCCTTCTCTAAAAACCTTAGCTTTCCCTGTCCAACCACCTTCAGGCAAATTTTGTTTAAAAATATTACCTCCTGCTATATCCCAACTGGGGCTCCCTCCAACTTCCTCCTTCAAGGATCCTTCACATGTCTCTTCCAAAAACAGACAGCAGTGGTTCTCTCTAACAAACCAGGAATCCTCATACAGAAACTGGTCAAGGTGCTATGTGAAAACTACTTCCTGTTTACAAGTACCTATCAGTATATGCCAGATGATGGTACCAGAGTCAATATGCCAGATGATGGTCAATATGCCAGATGATGATGGTCAAGTGAAAAGTGCAGGAGTTTTTTACCAACCCTGCATGCTGCCTTTAGTAGGTTTGGCTGGGAAGGACCTTTCTGGGTTCAAATTCCTGCCAATATATCATGTTTTGTCCTCCTGCCTCTGAATTCAAGAGAGCCACACCTCTGTGCTCTGTGTCTTTCCCCCTCTCAGTCACCTGCTGAAAGCAGCGATACTGTTGAAGTCTGTTTCCTAAAGGCAGCCATGTTTCTCAGTGGCAGCCCCTTGGCTTTGGAACCAACTTCCTCCTGAGATCTGTCTGGCACCTTCCCTCCCAGTCTTTAAGAAGCATCTAAAGGCATGGCTATTTAAAAAGGCTTTCCCCGGATATTAATCTGTTCTAATAATGATTGCTATTATGTATTTATTTATTCTGTAGCCCATCTTGCTCCTGTTCTATGTCTCTGTTATATTTTGTTTACTAGTTATTGTGTTTTTATGTATATATTTGTGTTTATCTATTATATTGTATTTTACTGTTTATGGTTTTGATTCCTGTTCAGTTTGTAAACCACCCAGAGTAGCCGTGTAGCTAGATGCAGTGGTATATAAACTTATAAACTTATAAATAAATAAACTTATAAATAAACTTTAAATAAATAAATAAATAAATAAATAAATAAATAAATAAATAAATAAATAAATAAATAAATAAATAAAGTTCATCAAATGCACGGTGCATATCCAAAGGATAAAGTCCTTTGTTCATTTCTGGCAGGGCTTATTTAAAAAGGGATTGACTGTTTCTCTTTTTGAGGGTGTTGATTGAGACTTCTTGATGTGTTCCATCCAGCTGCCATTAGAGTTCTGCCCAAATGGAAGATTTCAAGAAGGGTGGTGGCGGAGGAGGCAGATGCCTACACAGGACATAAAGACTTCCCAAAGGAGAAAACTAAACAGGAAATGATCATGGGAAATTCACTCCTTAAAAACCTCATTATCATCCTAGGTGCCCCCTTTTTGTTATCAATCAGATAGGAATGAGCTTAATGACACAAAGAGCCCCAACAGGAGCATTTCAAAGAGACTGAACCTATTCATTGTGCAAGCAGGAGTGTTACTCTGTAAAATCCCATTCTTTGTAAGTACCCAAACAAGAGCAGGTTTTGTATTTGGTCACTTATCTACACTGCTTCCCTTTGATCTTGCAAAAGAACTCTTGGAAATGAAATGAGCATCTGTGACAAAGTTTGGGTCTGCTTTGTGCAGAACTGACCGGTCTTCCAATACTTCTAAAGTCATGGCTTTGGATTTAAAACAGAAAAGTGGAGATGGAAGTGGGCAACCAGTTGGATTCCAAATAGCTAAAAATATGTTAGACCAGTAGCCCACCTAACCTAGTACTGTCTGCTGCTTCTCACCAAGCCGTGGCTGTGATACCCGAGACCCATCGACAGAAAATGTTAGGATTCTGAACCTAGGATTTTATAAGGGACAGAATGAAGAGGTGGAGGATCTGAATTTTAAGACATCCTAACATGTGCACAGCTGCCTAGATGCCCTAAGCACATCCGATCTCACCCGATTTCAGAAGCTAAGCAGGGTCGGCCCTGGTTAGTACTTGGATGGGAGACCACCAGGGAATACCATGAGCTGTAGGCGCCACTGGCAAACCACTCCAGTATTCCTGCCAAGAAAACTCCATGGACATGGAGTCATGAAGAGTCGGTCACGACTGTAACGACATAACACATACACAACATGTGCATATGCACAAGCACACACACACACACACATACAGAGAGAGGGGGGGATGAATGAGAGTTTGCATTTTTATTGTTACTTTTGTATCTAATGTATTTAATTCTCCACCATGGTCTGAGGTCTATAACCACATGCTTCAGCTTCTGGGTAAATCAGGCATAGAATCTTATTCTATTAAAAGTATTAATAAATTATCATTTCTATTGTCTTAAAAAGGAATTTTGTATTGTTTTAAAAAGTTTTAAGTGACAGATTCTTTAATTTTAAAAAAAAAGCCCAATATCTGGGTCAGGCTAGCTTGACTTTGCTTAGGAACTTACGGATGGCAATCATATGTTTTGCCCTGAACAATTACCTGTTCCGTTCTCAAGGACTGCTACATTTTAATATGCTGCTGTTGATACAGTAGTACATTGGGACAGTGTTGCTATTGGCAGGCATATACATGTGTTCAATAAATAAACAAAGGTATCTGAATGGCCTTCCTTGAAATGCAACTCGCTGGTACAGCAGTGTCAATTCTCCTCTTAGCGGCGTGGTTCCTTTGAGAAGCACAGATTTTGCCTGGAATCCCCTGCAGCTATACAGCAGCCTCCACAGAGGCCACCCAGTGGGATGTAATGCGGTTTCATGCAGCATTAGCTCCTGATCTGGGTTTGTGCTGCCCAATGAAAAGATTCAGCAAAGGAGCCATTCCAAAGGATCACTCTTTCCCTGAGCACTCATCCCAATATGGCCAGAAACCTGGATTTACTGAGCTGAAGAAATGCTCAAGCAGCCATGCATAAGGATCCTTAAAAAAAATATCTGCATTTCTCTTGATCAGAGACTCCGACGATCTCCTGAATACCCTCCTTATGCAAACACAATGTCCCAAGCATCATCCAGGCCCATGTTTCATCTTTCAGAAACATATATAGCACGCTTCCTACTCATAGGTTCACTCTGAGCGTTGTTTGGCTATTCTAGGAAAAGAGGAAGAATCCACTCGGTCATTATCTTGGAGGAGTTGTTTCGGAGAAGGTGGGTGGAATCTACTGAGAGAAGACAGTGTTCCTGGAAAGGTATCCAAAGCCTTCTCATTTATGGTGTCCACTTGGGGGCGGGGGCGGGATATGTCAGGAGCAGTGGTGTAGCTATGGAGGGGCAAGGGGGGGGGGACATCTGTTCCTGGGTGCAGCAGCCGGGAGTGCCAAATTGGGTGCCAAACAGCTTCTTGCCCAGGAGCCGCGGGAAGGCGCATTGTGGGGGACCGGCCAGGGCTGGCATGGAGGGCTCCCTGGCTGCTGCCACCGCCTTCTACATGGCATCTTAGCCCCTCCCTGTCTTTGTCTCCGGGCACTGACAACCCTTGCTACTACGCCTCTGGGCAGCAGTGCTTCAGAGATTCACAAGCAATCTGTCTTCAAAAGCAAAAAACATTAAAACAACCAAAAAACAAACAAACAAAAGCAAAAAGTGTTCTGATTCTATACTGCCCCGTAGTGCTTCAAGTATTCTCCGGGTGGTTTACAATTTAATTAATTATGCAGGATACACATTGCCGCCCCCAGTGTCATTTCACCGACCTTGGAAGGATGGACGGCTGAGTGAATCTTGAACCTGCTACCTGGGATTGAACCCCAGTGGTGAGCACTGTTTTTAGCTGCAGTACAGGCATTTAACCGCTGCGCCACAAGGCTCTCTGAAGAAAAGAAAAAACCACTGAAAACTGTGAACTTTAGCAAACACCTTATTGGTGGTTTGCCCCCAATCAAATAAGTATAATTGGTAGGGTTGTGGTGTTTTTTTTTGCAAATGGGAATAGGACAGTTGACTTCTGGGTAAAAGTGGACAGGCTGAGTCAGATCAGGAAATAAAATCAGGTGTACTCAATTGAGCAGGAGCAGCTTGCAAAAAAGAGATTTTTGCTTTGCTCCTATGGTTGGAGAACATGGTTGTAGGGTTAGAACATGGTTGTCGAGGCCTGTGCAGGAAAGTTCGTTGCGACAGCAAGACACATGGCTGGCTTGACCCGTTAGCTTTAAGGAGCCTATGATGTCATTTAGTAGAGGCATCCAAACCAGGGCACTCATAAAAGGAAAGAGAGCCCCTTCAATGCCTGCAAGTGCTCTCAGTTCTCTAAGTTTCCTCTTGCCATGCTCTATTTCCCAGGAGAGAACCATGTGTCAGGCCATGGTGAGACATGAAAGTGGCAGGTGCCCCAAGAGGTGGACATCTGCTCTTGGAGTTATCAGCTTCCTACAAGTGATTTAAGGAGCCTGTAATCCCACTCTCCAGCAAGAGAATAAGAAGAAATGCTCCATTGAAAATCCAAGTGTCTTCACCTTCATCCAACTAAAGGAAAAGGTTTCCAGGCCCTGAGACAGAGGTCCAAACAAGTCTACTGATGTCGCTGGGTTTCCTTTAGATAGGCCAGAATCCTATTGGGGTCTTATGCACATGTAAGGGAAAGCACCTAAATTGCAGCAGCAAGTTGCAACTTATTTGATGAGGTGGTGGCTGTACTCAGGAATGCAAGCAGCATCTCATTCGTTTGCAGCAATTTGCAGCTGCAGTTAACATGGTTTCCATTACACAAGTGTGAATGCTATATAGGTAGATAACCAGAAATTATGGCAACGAGCCCTGACTTTCCTGCAATCTATTGTTGGGAAATTATACAAAAATATGGGCAAGGAATTATTTTCTGATTGGCTGGCAACCCTAAAGAGGAATTCTACAATCTAAATGTCATAAGCTTTATATCTACTGTATATCTATATCTATATCTATCTATCGATCGATCGATCGATCGACAGATAGATAGATGTATATGTGTGTGTACACACACACACACACACACACACACACACACACACACACACACACACACACACACACACACACACACACAGTGGACCCTTGTATAACAAACGGTTTCTATAACATAAAATCTGTAAAACATAAAAAATTCCAGAGATAGGGGAAATTTGCTTAACAGAATCATCTATGGGGCGAATCCATACAACATAAAAATTTTCGTGATTAGGGATTACTCCGTTTTCAATGCATTCCTATGGGAAATTTGTATAAAGGAAAATTTGCTTAACAGAATTTCATTTGGAAACGAATTAATTTCTTTATACAAGGTACCACCGTATATATATTGCTGTTTACAAGTCAGTACCAAGCAGACATCATCCCACCACATCCCAATAACAGAATATTATTTAAAAAAAAAATAGAACTGAGAACAATATTTTTTCCGCTGAAAAAATAGATGGAATTTGAATTTAACATAACGTGATGCATTAACAAACATCTCCCCAATATGTCTATTGGTATGTTAAACATGCATTTCCTGTAGAGAATAGTGATGCCATTTTTAGTTTCATGTCCCAGAGCTTTAAAAAAAGCTACCTGTCCAGAATGCTGCTAACTGTGGCCTCAAAAACTAGCTCTGTTTGATTGTGAGAATGTGTACTTTGCTGCAGAACTCATTGTTCTTGGTGATAGTAACAGATGAGTTAATAAGGTGCTGAAGCTTACATGACTCTAAGATTTACAATATGTAGCCTGCATAATTAGATTGTAAACCACCCAGAGAGTGCTTGAAGTGCTATGGGGCAGGATATAAGCAGAACACTTTCTGCTTTCTAAGCCTTACTGAATGTTGGTGTATAAGATTTTCTCAAAAAAACCGTATTACTGTACAAATGCATTTGTTGTTTCAACAAACACTTGTTATCTGTTGTTGCATCTGCTTAGTCCTGCACGATCCAAACAGAAAGCATTTCACCCGGGGGCTGCCATCCCACACATACACTGGAGAGGCACAGTTAGATTGCAGCATTAGATAAGTCAAATCCCGCAAAAGTCAGCAGATACCACCAGGGTTTTTAACAGGACTTGTTGAGCAAGCATACGAAATGGTAGGTTGTATATCATGTAACTGCAGTCCCCATACCCCATGAGGCTATATATATTGTCCTTCAACTCCATTTCTGTACACTAACTTTGAGCTAAGATAATAAAATTATAGCCATGTTGTGCTGTGTTGATTGCTTGTCTTCCTTTCAGCAAATCTATCCAGGGACACACATTAATACAATATGCTGTCATCTTTAGCAGGGATTGCTGCTAAATGATTATCCATCATAACAATATTTCATGATTACTTATACTCTTTAAATATACAATACCTTCAAAATCCTATCATTCCTTCTTTTTAAAATACAATTTATCAAGCCAAATCCATACTGCCCATATACTCCCAATATCCTACAGACCTCTGAATCACCTCCAATACTCTTTTTCAGTCAGGCATAACATAATTTGATTTATGCAGGAAACTGCCTTACCGTGAATTAGGAGGCCAATGGTCTATCTTCCTCATTGATGACTATATTAGCGTTTCTTAGCATTTTTAAATAGCTTTACTAAAAACAAAAAATCATCTAATGTTTCAAAACCTGTCTGCACTAACAATTTTGTCTGAAATTTTAACAATATTGTGAGTAAATTCTAATAAAACATGAGTAAATTTAGGAATTGGAGGCACTGATTCCTGATGCAACAAATAAAAAAGCAACATAAAATAACTAATTCCACCCCCTCCATTCTTCACATTTAAAAAATTATAATATTGAAGATTTCCCCTGCAAACTACAGTGGATCCTTGTATAACAAACAGTTTGTATAACATAAAATGTGCACAATATAACAAATTCTGGAGATAGGGGAAATTTGCTTAACAGAATCACCTATGAGGCAAATCTGTACAACATAAAAATGGGATCACTCTGTTTTCAATGCATTGCTATGGGAAATTTGTATAAAGGAAAATTTGCTTAACATAATTTCATTTGGAACAAATTAATTCCTTTATACAAGGTACCATCGTATATGGGACTTTTTAAAAAGCCTAAGATGCCCCCTCTTGGGCAACACAACCCACAGATGGAGAAATACTTGTCTGCATTTATTAGCAGCAGTTCTTTTAGAAGGTATAATTTCCCAGCCCTAGCTGAAAATTCCAAGGATTGAACTTGGAGCCTTCTATCTGCAGCATATGTATTGTATCTGGAAGTTGAGCCATGGCTACTGGACTTCTTTTTGGAGAGATAGAAGTCCAGTAGCCCAACTCAACTTCCAGATAAACGCACCTGGATGACTGAGAATCTTCACAGACATATGTATTGTACCATGATGCTATACTTATCCATCCTCTTCTTTTAAAAGTGTTTCTTACACGGCTTCCTCTGGATTGGAGTTGCTATCAACTCTGTTGCTCCCATTAGCTCAGTGGTTCCCAACCTTCCTAATGCCGCGCCCCATTAATGCAGTTGCTCATGTTGTGGTGAGTGACCCCTTGCCCTGCTTGGAAGAGGCCACAAGCCCCCTTTGGCAGGCCACTGCCACAGGGGCCATAGAGAACTTCTCTCTACAGGCACCCTCAGCCAATGGCAGCCTCCAGTGCCATTGACTGACGTCCCCTCCAACCTATCAAGCTGTAACTCACTCTCCCCCCCCCACTTCCTCTCACCCTTCCTCCAGACCCAAGCCATTTGTGCCTTTTTCTTCGCTGGCTCTTGGCGACCCCTGTGAAATGGTTGTTTGACCCCCAAAGGGGTCCCGACCCCCAGGTTGGGAACCACTGCATTAGCTGGTTTAGTCTAAACTCACCCTTCCCTGTGGCCACAATATATCATGGAACAACCCAATCTCTGAATCCTAACAAGGTGTAAGGCCTACTGAAGCTCACAGAAATTGATGGCTTTAAGCACCTCTAACTCAAAAGAACATGCTTTTGTTATTATTCTCAAAATTGATTGGGAATACTGTACTTAATTGATAGTCAATCCACTCCGCAACCCACCCATCCACCCTACCCCCCCCCCCAAAAAAAACCATATCAGTTTCATGGAGTCAATCTGTAAGAGATAGTGGAACTGGAAAAGGTGCAGAAGAGAGCGACCAAAATGATTACTGGGCTGGGGCACCTCCCTTATGAGGAAAGGCTAAAACATTTGGGGCTCTTTAGTCTGGAAAAAAAGGCGCCTGAGGGGGGATATGATTGAGACGTACAAAATAATGCAGGGCATGAGTAAAGTGGATAGAGGGAAGCTCTTTCCCCTCTCAAAAAATACCAGAACTAGGGGACATGCACTCAAATTGAGGGCTGGGAGAGTAAGAACAGACAAAAGAAAATATTTTTTCACCCAGCGCGTTGTTAGTCTATGGAACTCCCTGCCACAGGATGTGGTGATGGCATCTGGCCTGGATGCTTTCAAAAGGGGATTGGATAGATTCCTGGAGGAAAAGTCCATCACAGGTTACAAACCATGATGGAGATGTGTAATCTCCAGGCTTAAAACCAGGGTACTTCAAGGGCCAGATGCAGGGGAGTGATATCAGGAGACAGATATCTAGTCTCATGCGCTTCCAAAGGCATCTGGTGGGGCCACTGTGAGATACAGGAAGCTGGACTAGATGGGCCTTTGGCCTGATCCAGCATGGCTCTTCCTATGTTCTTATGTTCTTATGATGTTAGCAAGAGGTATTCTGGCCAGAACCAGCATTATCCCACTTCAACTGCAATCGGAAAATGGTTTTCAAAGCTGACATTTATATTAAAAATTCTAGTGGGTAGAAGTGGTCTTGAAATATTAGATGTGCTAGCATCTTTCCTCCTATATGCTAGAACAGGCTCAACGTTTCTGAAAATATAGACTGTGAGTGGTATTATTTTTACATCATTCCCATGGAATAAACATGTCCCTCCTACTGCACTCTTCAACCTTTCCCATAATTTACAAAGGTTTTGAAAAAGCAAGGGGAAAAAGAATCTCAAGTCACCATGCCTGTAGCCTGTTTAGTTTGATATAGGCCTTCAACTCACTTCTGACTTGCAGTCAAACTACTGTAATAGGATTTTCAATGTATGCAAAATATTTAACCCATGTGCCCGCTGCGAGAGGAGCCAGCCTGTGTGACCTTGGTCAAGCTGCATGTCACCACTGCAGCGTAGTAACATACATAGTAACATACAAGCGACTCAATTTTGAATGAAATATTAGCTGCCATACCTGTGAATTCTCTCTAGGAAACTATTGCTGTAGACAGAAATAAACTTATATATATATATATATATATATATATATATACACACACACAATTAACTTGTTGAAGGAGATATCCTGAATATATTAAGGACATACAGTGGTACCTCAACTTACGAATTTAATCTGTTCCAAATGCATGCTCTTAAGTCGAACTACTCTTAAGTCAGGGTACCTATCTAAAAAAATTGAAAACATAAGTTTAAAAAATCAAAACAATTAATATACCTATTTGTAAGTCGAACAAACCATATATAACATTTGTAAGGTGGCAGTCAAAACGCCAACAGTTTTCTGCTCTTAAGTCGAATTGCTCTTAACTAGAGCTGCTCTTAAGTCAGGGTACCACTGTATACGGTATGTGGGTTTTTACATGTGGGTTTCAAGACAGTTCTGCCTAGAAAGTGAGAGTGCAACGCCTTCACCCCATGGTGCACTTTGTTATATACTCTGATGACTAAAAGAAATCCTCTTTGCCGTCTAGCATTAGAAGAAACAGGTGTAATACAACACAAGACTGGGTACTCGCAGTAGCAACTGTTCACATAAAGATGTCCTGTAAATGGCCTATCATTAGCTATTTGCGACCTAACCGTTTTAGGTACAGTATATTGTTCTGCCTGTTGGACTGTCTTTTCTAATCACTTGTTGCTAAACAAATAACATATTGGCTGGATCTTATACAGCCAGAAAGCCTGCTGTGGCCAGACCCAAGGAATTGCTGATGAGGTGGTGGAGTGTTGATTAAAGGCTAAATGCAGGGTTACGGATCACCAGTGCTGATACTGCACCTTACTTAAAATGTATCATATGGTTTAAAAGGAGCTCATATTAGCATCACGATAAAAGCGAGATTCAGAGCTTATACTTTCGGGGGGTGGGGTAAAAAAAAGATGAGTGAAAAATCAAAATTGTTGACTTGAAGAGGTAGTCCATTCATTAAGAAGCCACACCAGTGCCATTGGGTGAATTCTCTTAATTCTACACCCCGTTGTATGTGACATTGCCTGCAACCACTTACCCTTGAAAATCACATTGCATGGAAAAGCCGGGCATTTCAGTCCCATCCCACGACCTGCGTCCCTAGCTCTTCAAGGCACCCCAAAAAAGAGTGGCTACAAAGTTGCCCCATTCCAATTAAAGGACCTCATGGGTTGAGTTGTAATTTGAAATAAAAAGGAAGGGAAAAAGAAAAAGAGCTAGCAACCTAGAGTCACAACCTGCACTACTCGCAATCGTCTCTCTATAATTCATAAAAGTAGCAACCTCATTATTGCTCAGATTTGGATTCAACATCACTTCAGTCGCAGTGCTAGTATCATTGTTTTTTTCTTTTTAAAGCCATTTTGTGTAGTGGCATCCTTTCAATACAACACCACCAATTCACTGTCTTTAGACAACCCCCACTCTCCCCCCCCCCCGCAAAAAAAAACCCACCTCAGGCTCCTTCCCTTTATCACATTTAACGCAGTTGATAAGAGGTGCTCCTGGGTCATTTTCCGAGGGCTGCGTTACACATAAGAGCTGCCCTTTATTTTAAAGTAAGGCTTTTCATATGATCGCCTTCACTTCCAATGAGAGCAAATGCAGCTGAACGTCTCCTGATTTTCACTAAAAGAGTACTGAAAGGAAGCTGTGCATATGGCATACGCTTTACGGTGGGGGGGGGGAGAGAAGTATAACCCCCCCCTGCATGTCCTGTCTTACAAATGATCTTTTACAGAGATTCACAGACTTAAACCCATCCCCTCAGCAGACTGCATCACCTGTTAAGTTCAATACTTTTCTTCATATGCATTTGCTTCAGTGGTGTCCCTCCACTTAAGAAGGGCTGTGGAATTCTTAAGCAAGAGAAGAAGAAGAAGAAAGAGACACAAGATTTTTCACTTGAAGACAGTGTAGCTCATTGCTTGCTCTGAAGATTGCAGGAGGTGGGTGAACATGGTGCAAAGTACTGGGGGAGGGAGAAAGGAAAAAAGACAGACAGACAGACAGACAGAGAAAGAGAGAGAGAGGGAGGGAGGGAGGGAGAGAGAGAGAGAGAGAAGAGAGAGAAGAGAGACTGCTGGAAATTAATGAGCCAAAAGGATAATTAAGGCAGTAATTTCTCTCCACCACACACACACACATCCTACTTAACTTGCATCACAGCATGGTATAGAATGAAAGTATAGACAGAAGGCAAGAGCGTAAGAAATTGAGTCATCTTGGACTTACCGTATTCAAGCCTCTTGCTGTACTGCAGGCAGCATCCGGGCGGAGAGCAGCGTGGAGCTCACACAGCTCAGGAAAAGCAGGCAATCCGTGAAGGATGCAAATGCATTGTCAAAAATAATAACAATAATAATCCTGACAATCGAGGCCAGAGGAACCAGACTCTGTATCCAAGGAGGGACCTGGTTCGTCACAGCTGTGACTTGCCTGCTCCACAGCTCAGAAAAACAACCACACTGCTGCAGTGTGGCAAGCATATGATTGCCATTGCAATGCATGTCCCATATATTTCAAGCATCACAGAAAACATGGTCTGGAGCTGATTCCATGTGGATAAGGGGTTTTATGGCTGAGGCAGGAAAAGGAGGGGGATTTCTCCCCACATAATCAAATCACAGGGAGGGAGGGGGGAAGGTGGAAAGAAGATCTGTCTTGATTACTGTAGAGCATTATTCCCCAGGACATCAATTACATAAACCAGGTGCCTTTGCCTCCTGTTTCCCTGATAAATGCCTGTAATCTCATTTCACAAATGAGCCCTATGTAGAGAGGAGCCACCTATTGTGGTGATATCATTTGCTCTAGTCTCCATAAATGGGCAACTTCCTACACAACGTCACGGACACTGACGAAACGAATGTTCAGAATATTTGAGTGGGGCAGCAGGGTGGTGGATCGGGGCCCCGTGCTTTTACAGCCGCGGCAGCGGTGGCACCTTCTAGCGCTAGTGAGACCGCGGATCATGCCTTGTTCTCAGAGAAGGAGCCCCAAGGAAAATAGTCAGGAATAAGTCAACTAGAGACAGGAGAGGAGAGAAGGGGAGAAGTTGCCCGGCTCTAGTTGTGGGAAAGCATTTTCAGAGCCAAATGCCACCTTTGCAGATTTAGAAAGCTCCAGGCAGCAACTCAGTGAAAGAAAATCCATCCACAAATGGGATGGTTTCTTTTCAACAAAAGAATACAGGAGATTATATATATATATATATATATATATATATATATATATATATATATATATATATATATATATATATATATATATATATATATATATATATATATATATATATATATATATAATTAACCACACAGCTATCTACACTGGATCGTAGTCGAATGCTATCCCAAGCATTTAGGACTCAGTGATGTATCGGCAAATGATGCAAGCAGATCCCAGTAAGGTGGCTTTCTGCATCTGACTGATGGTGACTTTGTCAACTCCAATTTCTTCTAAATACTTCCTTAGCTCTTTGGGCACCGCACCCAGCGTGCCAATTACCACTGGGACCACCTGTACCGGTTTATGCCAGAGTCTCTGAAGTTCAATTTTCAGATTCTGATATTGGATAAATTATTATTATTATTATTATTATTATTATTATTATTATTATTATTATTATTATTATTATTATTATTATTATTGCTTCACAATTGCAACACCTTGCCATCAAAACCCACAATGCTCCCACTAGTTGAAGAACTACTTACATGTTGTGTGCACATTTAGCTCATGCTTCATATGCTAATAATATATACAGTAGGATCCCGGTATCTGCTGGGGATTGGTTCCAGCCTTTCCGTGGATAATGAAAACCATGGATAAGAAAGAACGCCTGCCCACCCACCCCCAAACTGCTGTTTCCTGGCAGTAGCTTGCTTTATGACTGCTGTTTTGAGACAGTAGCTTGCTTTATGGCCGCTGTTTGTGACAGTAGCATGCTTCACAGCTGCTATTTGTGCCAATAGCTTGCTTTACAGCTTCTTTTTGTGACAACAGCTTGCTTTACAGCTTGCTTTGTGGCTGCTGAATTATTTAATTTTTCTTCTTCTGCCAACCGTGGATAACTGAATCAGTGGATAATGAATCAGTGGATATGAGGGTCCTACTGTATATATTATTTCCTTTGGCAATGCAACTAGTTATGCATTCTGGTTTCAGCTAGGTCAGCGGCATTTCCCCACGCTGGCCTGCTTGTGCATTATGGGGTTGTACTCATGGCACAGACTAGTGGGGGGTGTGTGTGGCAGATTCACTGTTTTTGGATATTGCAAGCCTGGGTGAAAAGTATACGCCACATGGGACATGTTCAGAACTGAACGGTCTTGGTTGTTTAATTCCATCACAACCCCCACTGGCAAAGGAAGAGCGTTTCTCCTGTCTACCATTTTTGGTGTAAGCTAGGCACCCTGGAGCTTCCCAGACACACTACTGTATTGATGAATTAAATCTCTGCACTGGCCTTTGAAAATCCGCTTGCAAGTGTGTTCTTTGTTTCAACCGAATGCCATCTTACAGATAACACATAACATCCGGGTTCACATCAAGCTGCATTGAATATGTCCTGTTGTGCTTTTTCAGAGACGGGGAACAACATTACAACTCCATAATACCCTATCAAAGCCAGTATTTGCCTTCCATTGTGCCTGCTCTTTTTAATCATTACTTGCTTTGTTGCTGCTTCCACACTGAAACATGGGACAGAGAAATGGCTCCCCCCAAATCACCCAAGTTGCTTTGGCAGATGACGGAGAAAACCCCACCAACAACTCTTTTCTGGTAATAAGAATAGCAACAATGCAGCCATGTATAAAACAATTCCCTGCCCACTCATATATTTTTTTTGCAAAATCTGCTGCCTAAGGGTCAAACAAGATGCTGAACTGATTCTATCTTTTCTCTTTCTCCCATTCACAATTGGATTTCTTCAGACATTGATGCCTCAACAATGAAAGTTGCAACTTAAATCCACGCTTGCCATTTAATGACGCCCTACAAAACAAAGCCATCCTAGCATCAGTGAAAGTGTGTATAAGAAGCAGATTTTTAAAAACAAATTGAGATAAGAAACAGATGGCTTTTACCACCTGAGAGAGAATCTCTTCTAAATACAAAGCGAAAAGTGTGCTGCTTATATACCGCCCCATTGCACTTAAAAAAAGCTGCCTAGATGTCCTAAGCACATTCGATCTTGCCTGATTTTGGAAGCTAAGCAGGGTCGGTCCTGGTTAGTACTTGGATGGGCGACCACCAGGGAATACCAGGTGCTGTAGGTGCCTGGAGTAGGAACTGGCAAGCCACTCCTCCTGTGTTCCTGCCAAGGAAAACTCCATGGACATGGGGTCACAAAGAGTCGGTCACGACTGTAATGACACAACACAAGCACTTAAAGCACTTGCTGGGCAGTTTACAAGTAATTATGCAGGCTATACATTGCCCCCCCCCGGAAGCTAGGTACTCATATTACTGATCTAGGAAGGATGGAAGGCTGAGTGAACCTTGAGCCTGCTACCTGGGATTGAACCCCAGGTTGTGAGCACACTCAGCTGCAGTACAGCAATTTAACCATGGTGCCGTGAGGCTCCTTGACCTTCAAATACACACCTCAGACTAAGTAATGGTAGAGCCAGCCCTGCTTATTGTTCATAGTAATCTTTCTCCAATCTTTCTGCCAGTTATATCCAAAAGGCTAAAAAATCAACTGTATGTTATGGCACAGTGCAAGCCAACCAATGGAGACAAAAATGAATAGTCATACCTTCACATCTGTCAGTTGCTGATTGCAACGCCAAGGAGTGGTTTGTTGCATGAAACAGAGGTGACAACTGTTTGCACTTGACACCTCCGGTTATGATTAGAGAGGGTTAAACCAGTCTCATTTCTGGCCTTTTACCTGTGTTCGCTCACTCACCGCCACTCGCGTGTCATTTTTCTTCCCCCTTTATGCACTAATTTGCAATTATGGTGAAATCTGAACGTCCTTCAATAGAAATTAGTTACAATTCATCAAGATGCTTTTTTTGAAGCACAAGATGTTAACGGGCTTTTGCAGGAGCCAAGCGCTGGGTCACAATATTCAAACACTAGGGGAAATCAGGCTCACGGTTTATAGATCAGCTTGGGTAGCAGAGACCAAGTGTAAGTTAGGGATTCTTATGTAGCCATAGTTCCCATGAACATCAGAGAAAGAAGTCAAAGCTGGCACCAGTCAATGCAACAATACTGCAGTACAAGCAAAATACTGGGGCCTCTCTCTCTCTCTCTTTCTTTTCACACCTGCCTTTTAGGAATCAGAAAAAAACTCTTGGGTTACTGGCTCCAGAGATACCCGTACACCTCTGTTTCATTTAAGGCTCAGTGGTATTCTCAGGGTCAGCTAAATCAATTTTAGACTCCTATGTTTGCTTGTCTCCTCTCTCCTTCTGCGCTGGAAAACAGAACATTTCTCCAAAGGGCAGTTTTTCAGCTTTGAGTCTATGGCATTAGGGACCCCGTTGGGGGTCGAACGACCCTTTCACAGGGGGTCACCATGAGCCAATGAAGAAAAAGGCACAAACGGCTTAGGTCTGGAGGAGGGGGAGGAAGGGGAGGAAAGAGTGAGTTGCAGCTTGATAGGTTGGAGGGGATGTCAGTCAATGGCACCGGAGGCTGCCATTGGATGAGGGTGCCTGTAGAGTGAAGATATCTATGGCAACTTCAAAGGGGGCTTGAAATGCCCAGAAAATGCTTTCAAGCAGACACATCCTTAACACAAATCGGGGCCTCCGTTCTGCCGTTCTGCCCATTGCCTTACTTTGGGGGGTTACCAGAGGTGGAATGGGCCTTCCATTGAACCAAAAGAGGCTCTGTGATTCTTCTTCCCTGGATATATCCACACCATATTTTCCAGCTGAGATGATGGGTTTTCACTCCCAGTCCCAGGACGCCTGACAGAAAGTCATGTCCCATGCATTTGAAGCAGATGGGAGCATTTTGGGGCCGTGCCTGTGTGCGTGTCCACGTGTACATGTGTGTATTTTGCTGCTCAAATTTAAAAAAGACACCCATTTTGTGCTGAGATTGTGCAGACAAACGACAGGGACCCTGATGGGGGAAAACAGTCCTCCTTGCCTCGCTCTCAGCTGGAGGCGAGGGCTCGAAAAAATGTTTGCTGGGGTTCCTTGTCAAAGCAAAGCAATTTAAATAACTGAGAACAAAAGCCAGTGTCTTATTAAGCTTCCACTGAAAAGACAGTCCTGTTAGCATGGTAACACAGGCCTACGCTGCTTGTTTCAGTGTGGCTGTTGGCAAGTAGAAGGTGGGTATTCTTAACAGAGATCAGCCCTTGGGCAACAGCAGTATTTGTGCAAGCAGGACCGTCCTGCTTGACTTTGGATAATGCCCGAAGAATTTAATGAGCGTTCGTTTGAGATCCCTGACTTTATCGGGAGCTGCCCATGCAGCAGACCTGAAAGCTACAACTGCAGCAGTTTGGAGCTACGCAAGTGCTCACTGGAATACTGAGCACTAGACACATTATAGCTGTGCCATAAAGAGTTCAGGGCCTGTCTCCTGCTACTCAGGTTACCTATAACACCTTGGAACTTAGGGCTCGGTCCCATGCAGTTTAAATTGCTAGAAAAACCTGTGTTAAAAATGCCATCCCTACGGCCACCGGGCTTTTTGAAAAAAAAGAAAAAAGAAAAACCGGTAATGCCCCTTTAAGCGAGGTTTCTGTGACTCACCCAGGAGGTAAGGAATTTTTTGCCTCGCTTTGAAGATCCACCTTTTAAGGAAGCAGACACCGTGGGACCACACAGATAATCCGGGTTTCTCCTTTTTTTAAGTCATTGCACCGACCGGCTGTTCCTGGGGCCGATCGGCACTGTTTTTTTTAATTGCTTTTCACCTTCGGAGAAAGAGGAAGCTCCATGTGGTGCCCTAAGCCTTAATTTCCTCCAGCCAAGTGGTCCGTTTTTTTCAAATGCTAGCGCCACCTGCTGGCCAAGGGGGCTGAACTGCACTTTTAAATTAAAAACCAGCTTTGGACGTGTGAACTCCTGTCCCACTTATTCAATCGCATGATGGGACAAAGAGGAACAGCTGGACCTTCAGAAGATCAGGATCAAAACCCAGGTGAGATAGCAGCCTAAGACACCTAGCAGACCACGTTCCACTACATGTGCCCACCTGATCTATGACATCCTCCCAGGAGACCTTAACTTGATGTCCTGTAACCCAAAGAGCGTCCTCTCCTAGCATCACAAAGGCAGGCTGCCTCACTGGATGGAAACCACCATACAGTGATTGGACTTCCATATAATTCAAGATGCAGAAATGGTGAGGATGAGTTATAAAGACCTCTTTAAACCCTGCTTATCTATCTATGCAGGCCTCCTGTAGCTGGCAATGATTATGCCTCTCACTCAGCCTCTGTAGTAATCATTAAAGTGTTAAAGTGTTCAGTGTTTTCTTAACATTGTGATTAATGTGTTACATGCATACATTTTCATATTTTCTAGTATGACTCTTCATGGGTCGCTTGGATATTTTATTTTTTCTATGCAGTTTATAAACACAATCAATCAAATGGAGGAACATTCCAGTCTAGACGGTAGAAGAGCAGGAGGGGCTGAGTGGCATATTTGATAAAAAATATTAGAAATAACCCAGTGTTAATGTGCATTTCTTCTGGAAAGCCTCAAGTGTTCACTCTCTGATGTCTTCGGTAGAAAGAGTAGGTTTTCAGGATGCTTCAATTTGTTTTCTTTGTCCATACGGTCTGAGACTGGAATAAGCTACTGTTTTGTTTCCTCTTTTCTCAATAAACAGTTGTCTTAATACCTATAATGCAAACATAAAATAACCAGTTATGAGAATGATGGCATAAGTTTTGGATGTTGTGAGGACTGATGACCAATTTTGTCCTTGTAATCTGAAGAATAATATAGGTAACTGAAGCCCTTTTACTACAATAGGCTGCGTGATTTTAATAAAATAATTTGAGAAATGCGCTTCTCCCCCCCACACACACACACTTGGAAACAAGTATTCAGGTGCTGATCAAATAACACAAATCTGTGCCCTTCACTCTCAGCAACTTGCTATAAATTCACACTCCTGATGATTCTAAACATTGTGTCATTGCCCATGCTAAAATTCCACATCCCCAGGCCATACGATATGCTCTAAAGTGCACAGCACTGGACAATGTGTATCCTCAAAGCCAAATTTTACCTTGTGTTGCGTATTTCATTCTCTGCCTTCTCAAGACCCATCATGAATGAGTGTGGGCATTAGCTCAACTCAACTCATTGAGTCGTATAGCCAGCATTTGTTTTTTCCTTAGAACAGACCCTGACTAGAGATGGGCACAAAATTCCAAACTGGAGTTTCGTGTTCATTATTTGGGCCCTGGGGTCCGCTTCATTCCATTTCTGTTTTTTGGGGCCCACTTCGTTTCCGTTTCTTCATTTTTCGGGTGCGGCAAGCTGTGGTCGCAGGGAGCCCTCCCAGGGCTGGGTGCCACCGAAGCCGGAGGCATGCGGGCCAGGAGAGCGTTCCCATGGCCGCGCGGAGCCCTCCCGGGGCCGGGTGCCACCGGAGCTGGTGGCAAGCCTGCCGGGAGTGCAATCCAGTGACCACGGGGAGACCTCCCAGAGCCGGGTGGTGCTCCGGTCACCACCCACAACAGGCTGCCACCTCCGGAGCACCGCCGAGCACCACCCTCCCTTGGGCCCCCTCCCCAAGGACCGATCCGCTGCTCCGTCTGCCACGCTCATCAGGTTGCTACTCCAGAGCCCCATGCAGCACTGCCCGTGCCTGGGGCCCTTCTCCCCAGGCACCACTCCGCCCTGGGAGCCGCCACCCCAGCAGACCACCACCCCGCACCCCCCGGGCCTAGACCCGGGAAACCTGTGGGGGGGTACAGCTGCACTCCCCCGTGCTCCAACAACGCCCTCCGCTCCTGCTTCCGAGCTGGCTGCACCGTCGCCGCTTTGCCATGTGGCCAAGATGGCGCCGGGCGCAGCTGAGCTCCAACATCCTCCCCTCCAAAGCCTGCCGAGTGCCGACAAAGAGGCCAAGATCCCGGAGCCCAGCCCTCATAACGGCTCGGATCCCTCCTCTTCTTGTGAGACCAGCAAAGTCTCGTGTCGGCTCCGGCGGGGAGGGGGCAAAGAGGCTCCGCCAGGCCCAGCCCCCTCTTGCCGCCCTCCGCTGCTCCATTTTTCATCGTGCAAGCGGCGCGACGCCAGTAATGGAAACGAACAGAACCAAAGAAAATTTTCTTGGTTCTGTTCGGTTCGAGCTTGCCCCATCGCAATGGTCATTATTCATACCATTGCGTGACAGAACAAATAATGGAGAATGGTAACGAAAAAATGGTCGTTTCGTGCCCATCTCTAACCCTGACATAGGAACATTGTACAAAACCAGAGAGGTGGATACTTTTGCATGGCTCCCATGCAAAAACCATGAGCATAATGTCTCCTTGGTGACACATACTTGTGAGAGACCTAAGCACATAGACAATGCGCATGCTAAGTTCTCCCAAAGTAAGGTCCCTTGGCCTGTGTTGTGTACAGAGGGATGCTGAAGTAATTCCACTAACAACATGCTGCTAGTGTGGATGAATTCTATAATGTGGTATTCATTGTTACACTAAATACAAAAACTTAAGTGTGTGTGCTGTCAAAAATTGCTTTCAAGTATTAAAAAAATTAATTTAGTTGTTCCTTCAACCCACTTACTGTTTTCATGTCCAAGGGAGGGACTTTCTATATACAGGCTCCTAATAGTAGCAAAAGCAGCCTGAAAATGTTCTTTCCTCCCTCAGAAAAACTCCACTTCTACAACAAACAGCAAGGACAGGTGTTTTATTCAGGACAACAGACAGGTTGTGAAGCCAAGAGAATATAGCACAGATTTTGGCACAAAAAAGAAAAGCTAGTTACCATTCTGAGATATGGAACAGTACTGGATGCAACAAGACCGGAGGGTGAGTGGGTGGTGGAAACATGTACAGTGGTAACTTGTATAAAAGAATTAATTTGTTCCAAATGAAATTATGTTAAGCAGATTTTCCTTTATACAAATTTCCCATAGGAATGCATTGAAAACTGAGTAATCCCATTTTTATGTTGTACGGATTCGCCCCATAGGCGATTTTGTTAAGCAAGTTTCCCCTATCTCTGGAAGTTTTTATGCTGTATAGATTTTATGTTATACAAATCGTTTGTTATACAAGGGTCCACTGTATTTGGGTTTTGTACTCCATAAGAATCAATAGACAAAAATAAAAGAAGAATCAATGTTTGCAGATCCGAAAGTGATCCAATTTGATGGAAAATCTTCCCCAGATTTAACATGAATAGAGATGGGCATGAACCAGTTTGTCTCAGTTCATGTTGGTTTGCAAAGGCAGCATCACAAGAGTTCTCCTCCTCTCTCTTGCCTTAGCTGATCAGCCACTCACCAGGCCCAGCTTGCTTGCTTTCCCCCCACTTTCACAGCTCATTTCCTGGCAAAAGCTCAGACTTCTCTGCCCCACCCTTTTGTCGGAGTGGGGGGATCAGCCAAGAAGGCAGGGGCGGAGACACCTGAGCAGGCACCGGGGCTGAACATGCTCCAGAAGTGATCAAGGCCTCCAGTCCTATAGGATGAACAACGGTGTATCTTTCCCAGCTGCACGCAACTCATGCCTGGAGCTTGCAGCTGGAGAGGTGTCCAAAGGCAGGCATCCAACATCACTCACACTCGTATTATGGCCAAAGGACCTGCACAGGTACAAGCCAGAGGCAAAGAAGAAGGCTTGTGTCTTTTACAGGACATTCATGACAGCCCCAGCGATTCTCAGGGTTATATCTTAAGAGCATTCAGAAGATAACACTCCATATCAATTGGGCCTTTTGCCACACCCTAGAACAGTGTTCCCCAACCCCCGGTCCGCGGACCGGTGCCGGTCCGTGGATCAATCGGCACCGGGCCACCCGAGGAACTAAGCCTAAGCCTAAGAACGGGAGAGGAAGACCAAGTACAGTGGACCCTTGTATAACGGACAGCTCGTATAACGGAAAAAATCTGTACAACGGAAAAAATTTCCATCACCACTCCCCCTCCCCCTCCCTGTCCAACATGGGTGCAGGCAGTCTCTGGGGCTCTTTACCGAATATGCAAGCTGGCAATGTAGGAGGAGGAGGAGGGCTAGGTCAGCTCGCTCGGCTTGGCTAGGCACCCACAGCAAAGCTTCCTCAGGAATGCGTGCTCGTCTCTTTTCCTTCCCCCTTTCTGTCTCTCTTTTTCTTCCCCCTCTGCCGTTGCTCAGTCCTACAGGTGGTTTCGCTTTCCCCCCGAGCAGCAGTAGCAGAGGCGGCTCTGCCGTCCCTTCCTCCTTTGTCTTTGTCTTTGTCTCTCTCCCAGCCCCTCATTCATGAGTTAGGCTTCAACTCGTGCATTCTTTTCCCTTGCTGGCCTCCGGAGCCCCAGCGCCACGCTCAGGTCAGGAGCTGTGTGTGTGTGTGTGTGTGTGTGTGTGTGTGTACAGGGAAGGAGGAGATGATAGAGGATGGTTCCTAGGCTCGGCCTGGGAAAAATTAACCCTTGTGCTGCTGCACTCCGCCCGAAATCAGTGTGGGTGGGTGGGTGTCTGTTTGCATTTTTGCATTTCTGTTCCCCAAAATTATACATGTACTGTAGTTTGTGTCATTTTTCTTTGCATTGGAACGGATTACTCCATTTTTCAATGCATTCCTATGGGAAATTGCAATTTGTATAAAGGAAAATTTGTTTAACATAATTTCATTTGGAACGAATTAATTCCGTTATACAAAGTACCACTGTACTTGAAGACCAAAGGGTTCATCCCCACGAACCAGCGGGCAGAAGGAGAGGATGGCGGCGGCGGCAGCAGCCAGTTGCGTTTGCCTCGTATCGCTCCAGCTGCCTCGCAAGTGAAGAGTGGGGGTGGCCGGGTGTGGGTGTGCTTCCAGGTCTGGCAGGGTGTGTATCCCCTCCCTCTCCCCCGTTCTCGGGTCATTCTCTTGTGCCCGTGGTGTCATGACGACCGGCACGTGGCCGGGACGCCTCCGTTTCATTGGCTGTGACTCCTTGAAAAGCTGGCGGCGCCTCCTTGACAGCTTTGGTGCGCGCCGGCGGGGCTGTAACCGGCAGCGAGTAACCCGGAAAGGTTTTGGAAGGGACAAGGAAGTGGAAATCTGCATGAGGGTGGCTTCCTTGTTATAGTAGTTAAAAAGGAATGCAAAAAGGAACGCTCACCCACCCACCCACCCACCCCTCATACAGAGACACACGATCCGGTACCAGATGCCCGCCCCAAAAGTGTGTGTGTGTGTGTGTGTGTGTGTGTGTGTGTGTGTGTGTGTGTGTGTGTAGGGAGTTCTGTTCAGCAAGAGAGCAGGCCTAGATCTTTTCGCAGAAGGAAAAGATGGACTAAAAAGTGTGAAGGTCGCGAATAGGCTTGCCCCGAAATTAAAAAAAAAGTTGGGCCCATCATATGCCCTGTTGAACTCATATGGGGGGGACACCCCTTGGTGTAGCTGTATTTTATTTTCAAGGCATGTTTAAATACAATTAAATTAAAATTATTAAATCAAAACAAGCGGGCCAGGGAAAAATTATCAAACATTTACCGGTCCGCGGCGATAAAAAGGTTGGGGAGCACTGCCCTAGAAGAGCTTGAATGTATATATGTACAGTAGGACCCCAGTATCCACTGGGGATTGGTTCCAAGCCTTCCTGTGGATAATGAAAATCGTGGATAACAGAGAACGACAAAATGTCCCCAAAACTGCTATTTTCTGATAGTAACTGGCTTTACAGCTGCTGTTTTGCAACAGTAGCTTGCTTTACAGCTGCTCTTTGTGATTGTAGCTTGCTTTATAGCTGCTCTTTGTGACAGTAGCTTGCTTTGCGGCTGCTGAATTATTTATTCATTTTTCCTCTGCCAACCGTGGATAACTGAATCAGTGGAAAATGAATCAGTGGATACGGGGGTCCTACTGTATGTATCCACTGGGCATCAATTGAAACAGGATGTTCTAACAAGTTAACAGAACTGCAGTGCCTATGCTAGTCCATCGGTGCAGCTCAACAAGAGCAGCCTATGGTGAAACCACACATGTTCCCAGTTAATAAACTATTTCCAGAGGGAAGGTCATCATAGTTTGCTGTTGCAAAAGCAATGGAGGGCCTGCAGCATCTCAAAAACTTAATCAGGGTTTGTTTGTTTTTCCTGGCATAAAATTCTGGGGACAGATGAACCGGTCTGCAGTCTATCAGCACTGATGCAAAAAAAAAAAAAAATTGGTTCACCGTTAGCATATTACACGACTGTTGGTTATTATTAAGTCACTCGCTTTGAAGGGATGGGGAAAGAAAATGAAAGACAACCTCTTCATTGCAGTGCTGTTGCTGAATTGACTCTAGGGCACGACTGAGCTGCATTTGGTTCAAAGCAGTGCATGAGAGAGAGAGATTGCTGATCTTTGCAGCTGAACCCACGAAGACTCACCAGTGCATCTCAGGGCCTGGCCTGCAGCTCTCCTGCGAATTCCCCTGAGTTATAGTGAAAGGTGTTGCGCCTGCATGAAACAGTGGCCATCTTTTGCCATTCCAAAGATGAGAAAGCAGTGATTAATTGGCCCCATTGATGCTGTTTTGAAAGGAAAATAAATGCCGTCTCAGTGAAAATCTGGAAGTTGAGTCATGGCTGCTGGACCTTTTTTTCTTGAGAGATAGATCTGTCTCTGGAGAAAAAGAAGTCCAGTAGCTATGACTCAACTTCCAGATAAACTCACCTGGATGACTGAGAATCTTCACAGACATCTCAATGAAAATTGCCTGACATGGAAATCAAGTATTTCTAGAGACTGTTTCAATTAGTTCAAGCGCACCTTTCCTCTTTAAAGACCTATCTCTTGATTTTTTTTTTAAAAAATGCAAGTTTTAGAATCAGACCCCGTCACTTTAAGATCCCCCCTTTGTCTAATCTCTTTCTAAATGAAAGAGCCATTTGACACTCTTTTCATGTTCCAGCTGTGCACCTTTACAAATGCAGCAGCTAACTCGGCTATGGAGGTTAGCCAGAGTAAAACTACCATAGCAAACCCCATGCAATAGAAGGGCTGAACCTCATGGCACAGTGGTTAAATGCCTGTACTGCAGGTAAAACTGTGCTCACGACCTGGGGTTCAATCCCCCGTAGCCGGTTCATGGTTGACTCAGCCTTCCATCCTTCTGAGGTCAGTAAATTGAGTACCCAGCTTGCCGGGGGGGGGGAGCAATGTGTAGCCTGCATAATCAAACTGTAAACCACCCAGAGACTACTTGAAGTGGTATGGGGTGGTATATAAGCAGAACACTTTGCTTTTTGCTTTTGCTTTTATCTCAGTCCTACACGTAATTGTTTTTAGTAGGAGGCAGACTTTTGAAACGTAAAATGCATGGCTCATTCGTATCAACACGATAATGGGGTAAATTGTATATCTTTCAGTCTGGCTCCAGACGGTTAGGGAAAGTGCCCTGGATTCGCTGAGAGGGTCTCTGTTCATAGCTGTAGACCTGCTAGTTCCAATCTATGTCCTGGCAGCCTTTGACAGCTTTGATTGGGTGGTATTTCGATACTGAGAAACAAGCCAACAGAAAAGCCAACCTGCCTACCAACGTAGGATTCAAGCACTACATTATGCAAAGATTGTTTCCCCCTATAGAAATGCAGGATTGATTTTTGTCACAATCGCCAAAAAGGCCTGTCAGGAAGAAAGCCAAGTCTTGCTTCTGGGGAAGCATGTTGCAGTTACACAGAAGAACTGGAGTCTGCTGGCAGAGCTTACATGTGCAGAAATCACTATGGTTACAAGCCTACACTTTGCACGGCTCAAAATGAAACGCTTCAGTTTGAAAAACCATTGCAATTCACCGAATGCCTCGAAAATATTCAAACATAAGGACTACATTTTAAAGGTGAGATAAGCCCTTTGATTTAAATCACTTATTTTCAAATTAAGGAAGAGGAAGAGTGAAAGAGAAAAAGAGTGTCCCAGCTACCTGTGTATGTGCTTACAAGCTTGCTAAAAGCCAAAAGACTAGCATTAGGAAATTAGCAGTATAAACACCTCATTAGATGCAAATTTCAGCACTCAAGGGACGAACAGCTCCTGTAACTGTCAAATGTACAATCTGAAAACCCAGGAAACATTTCATACTTAATGCTGAATGGCAAGCATTGACTGAGCAGTGTGAATGTCAAAAGGCTGCCGTGTTACAAAAATATCCTTAATATGTCAATAGAGCAAAAGATTAAAATCAGATAAATTGACCAACACTTGTAAACACAAAGAGGTAAACTTAGAGAAGAAAACCTTGAATTTGAAAGTATCCATTACTCCCCCTTAATCATAAAAACATTGATTATTTTTTAACAGGAGATATTCCAGAAATTTGTTCAATTAGCAAAGGCTTATATCATCACTTGAAACAGCTGCAGGGATGAATCTTGCATTTGCTGCAAATGAATTATTTCGCTTTTGTTTTTCCTTCCTATCGACAATTCTCGTTCTTGTTATCAGTATTTTCTCAGTCATCATATTAATTTATTGCAGCCCACCATCATAAAGAAAATAATAGAAGCCTTACAATCTCTCTTTAGCTACAGAAATATCAGTGGCAAAATTTCTACTTGTTCATTTATTTAATCTTACAGTGGACCCTTGTATAACAAATGGTTTGTATAACATAAAATTTGTACAACATAAAAAATTCTGGAGATAGGGGAAATTTGTTTAACATAATCGTCTATGGGGCGAATCTGTACAACATAAAAATGGGATCACTCTGTTTTCAATGCATTCCTATGGGAAATTTGTATAAAGGAAAATTTGCTTAACATAATTTCATTTGGAACGAATTAATTCCTTCATACAAGGTACCACTGTATTTCACAAGAAGGTGGGTTCAATATCAGCTCAGCTCAATGTTACTAAAATTATATCTTTGAAAATATGTCCCTGAACATTTCTCCTCCTTTTTCAATACTTAGTCCAACTTCCCTCATGTACTTTTCCCACACAGTGTTCTCAAAGTATCATGCATAAAGAGACAAAATTCAATGGCGCTATTTTTCAGACAGGAAAGTGAAGCAAAGTCCTTGCCATGAAATAATTACTATCTGGGCATTTTGAATGGATGAGATTTTAGCAGCTGGGAGCTGCTGCAGGTGTGCCATTGTGATGGGAGCTCTGTGTGCATAGCAAAGGCAAAGAGGCCCTTTTACTGAAACTAAGGGCATCCGCACATCCAAATGGCATACGGGCATCAAGTCACCTTATTTGGTGTAGATAAGAGGCAAGGAGAGGAACAAGGAAGTGTTCCATTTGCTGCTATCCTGGCTTGCTTATTAAGCCACTTCAGGATACTGATCATAGACAGTGAAAGGAGACGTGGACACTTTGACAGCTACAAGGATCTATTATGTTCCATTCAGAGCAATCACACATACTGGAAACAGACCAAATGTATTTACATCAATGTTTTAAAAGCCCCTAATAGGGGGCCATAAAAGATATGGATATGGGTGCTCTGGGGACAGATTGGTTCACTCTAGCAATTATGTTCTCTGGTCACTGTACAAACAAGCAAATCGACCCATCCTTGCAGTGCACCAAACAGGGGGTACGTGCCCATCTGATCAAGCTCTAAGTTGCTGGAAAGCATAAAGCCAACTGAAAAGAGAAAACAGCTACATCTCAACTACCAAGGGGTTGGTTTTCCATTGACACATGCAGGGGGAGAGAGTCAAATAAGATCTTTCATTGTGTTGAGGAAGGTAGGAAAGGTCATGCTGTGTGTCTCACTTGACCTAACCACATGGCCTCTGCATATACGGGGGTGCCTCTGATAACGAATTCAATTCATTCTGAGAGGCAATTTGTTATCCGAAAATTTTGTTATCCAAAACATGGTTCCCCATTGAAATGAATGGGAAACCAATTAATCGGTTCCAGAGGTCCGAGAAAAGGCAAAAAATTTGGGGGTGGGGTTCCAGACCTCTTTAGAAAGTGCACTTTAAAGGCCTACAGTGCTGGAACACTTCCTCCAGAACACCCCCCCACACACACACACACAGTGCAATGCAAACATGGACAACAGAAACTAGCAAGACTACCCCAGCCTATTCCTACCAAAGGTGCAATGGGGAAAAATGCAAACAGACAAACATAGGTAGCAAGAGAAATCCAGCCTGTTCTTGCCTGCAGAGCAATGAAAAAGATTGTAAACATGGACAGAAGAAAGCAGCATGACTACCCCAGCCTTTTCCTGCCAAAAATGCAAAGAAAAGCAGTGCAAAGATTAATAAAAGCTAGCTCCCTACCTTTCCAAGTTCAAAAGGTCCAAATCCCTCAGCTAAACATGTCCAGAATGGCTCAAAAATAAAAAAGGAAACAAACGCTCTATCTCCTCCCACCCCGCCATAAACTACAGGGGGTGCAATATATCCTGGGTACACTTTTTTGCAAGGCGTTAAGAAACATTTGTTATCCGAGGCAGCCCATAGGGAACATTTGTTATCCAGGGCAGCCCTATACCCAGAAATTTCCATTTGTTATCTGAAAAATTTGTTATCAGAGGCATTCTTTATCCAAGGTATTACTTTACTTGTTTGCACTTACAGTGCTCCATCACAAGAACCTTCGGAGCACAAGAGGGCTTCTGCCAGGTGGCCAGACCGTTGAGCCTCCACAGCATTCCTTGGAATCGGCCAAAACGCTGCACCATCATGATCATGCAAAAACTCTTGCTTCCCCACCGGGCCTCCTCTCTCTTCTTCTGCCTCCTTCTTCCTCTCCTGCAAACAAAATGCCTTTTTTTCTAAAGTTTCCAGGTTTTTAAATAGGGTCAGTAGCACTTAATTTATTATTCGGCTGCCAATATTTCCTAAGCTTTTCTCAAGGCCAGATTTAATATTACCATTGAAGTGGCAAGTCAATAGCTGGCTCATTTGTGCTTTTTCATAAGAAAGTGCTGAGACAAGGGGAAACGGGGCTCTGAAGTCCCCGCTGAAATACATTAATGCAGACAAAGTGATGAATGGAGGGTGGGATGTTGTGGGAGGATCTGGGCAACAGCTGGCAATGAGGCCCAGGATAAAGTAGGCCTACCGTTCCACCCCCATGCTTGAGACTGGAGGGAATATGCCAGGCAGAAGGGGAAGGAAAAACCTGGAGCGACTTTCTGGAATACCAGCAGCGTGACTGATATCACAGAGGAGGGACCAGTAATTCAGAAAAGTATACGGCAGCCGAGTAGCAAATGACAGGGTCAGACCTTCAAAGGAAGCCGCGAGCGCTGAGCTGGCAAAGGCTGTATAATGAAGCTAACAAGAAATCTATCACTCTGGCAACCACCACCAATTTCAAGGGAACAATCCGTGTTGCCGGAGACCGAAAAAGGCCTCCTCCTCCAGGTTTTTACTCTCACAATCGCCAACTGGTTGTTTGTGGGAAAGCCCAGAGCACGTCTGGTTACACCCTCCGACTCCACTACCAGCCCCTACGCAGGGGCCTCTGATACTTAATGGCAATGGGCAGCCAGAATGGCTACCAGCCACCCATTGCTCTCTTCTCCCGTTTGAAGATGTGAGCCAACATTTCGTGCGTAGCAAATGAAGGCTGGCCTATCTGGAAGATTTCAAAATGACGATTGTAAAGGAGGCAGTCGGCTAGATAGCCAAGTGCGTTGGACGCATGGCTGTGTGGAGAGAATTGTGGGGAGTTCATTTCCTTACTGGCAAGACTTTTTATAGACAATGGGTTGGAGTGAAAGATCCCATAAAATCATATGAAATCGAGAGCATACTGTAAGATCTGCCTTTGTTTACCCACAAACTTCTTTTATTTAAATTTAAAGAGATTGGATTGGCTGCTGGCTCTCTTTAAATGTAAATAAAAGAGGTTTATGGGTAAAAGAAGACGGCTCTTACCATATCCTCTTGATTTCATATGATTTTTGCAAAGGATCTTTCCCAATCACCATAGATATATCTGATATATCTGACAGCCCATCTCTTCCCAGATGGACTCACAATATCTTACTGGTACATCATCCATTCCTAAGTCCCAACTCTCTGCACATAGACTGGAATTTCCATCCTACTGTCCTGGCTCCCTACAATGGTATTGGTATGTTTTGACAAGGGAAGATGAAATGTTTCATTTCCAAAATAGAAAATTGTTTTCCACTATGTTACTTGGCATGAAATAGCATGGTTTTTTTTTAAATTTTGTGCCCATCTATAGTGTTGTGCTATAAGCTACCACAGGCAAACTCCACAAGTATGAGGCAAGTGGGAGCCAAGAGGACCTGGTCTGTTAAGCAATATCAAATAGTTTCTCCCCTCAAGCTCTGATTACCCCTTCTGCCCCTAATCCTGCCTGCCTCTTTCTCAGAGATAGATATCAGGGCCCTTCCTGAACTCACTAGGTCACTACTCCGTGCAGAGAGAAGCAGCTGCAGGCAGGAACAGTTTTAATCATAGAGAAAGGCATCTTTTGCAGTGCATTCACACCTCAGTTCATTAGGGAGTAGGAAAACACGCACTTCCCACAAATCATAAAGGAATGGGGCATGATTATGCCTAAGCGCCTGTCTGTGTTACAGCACATAAGCAGGGGTGCCCAAACTTTTTTTGCAAGAAGGGCCAGATTTAGTGAGGTGAAAATTTGTGGGGGCCGACCATTCAGCCACATTTGGCCCCCAGGACGGACTTTGCACAAGCCTCTAGAACATGAAAGGAGGCAGCGAGGATGCTGCAGCAACGAAGCCAAGGGCAGGTAGGCTGGGCAGGTGGCTGGGTGGATGGACGGAGGCAGGGAGGGCAGGCAAACTGTAAAACTGTAAGCTGCATCTCCATCCAGTATGGGGAGAGGCCAGCTGGTGGGGATGTATGACAGGCTGAGCTGGCAAGGAGAAAAGACTGCGGGCCACTCAAAATTTGAAAAGGGGCCACATTTCGCCCCCGGGCCTGAGTCTGGACATGCCTGGTGTAAGCACTTACATGCCTGTGTGTGCAAGAGAGAATATCTATGTACATAATACATAACTATATGTGAATATACACAATACATGAATATTTTTTTTGCCCTGACTTTGCCAGTAATCCCAGGCTCTGTGCACTGTTGGATTCACAGCTGCCCCACCAACCACACCTGCTGCCGTTTGGGATTATCTTCCTTACCAACGTGCCTATGTGGTATGTCCTCTTCTACGTAAAATGTAAAATATACAGGGAGTGTGTGTAAAACGGGAGGGTGGACCCCCAAACCTCTAAGCCAGGACTTCACTGTAATTTGCTACATTCCTGGCAATGCATGTTCTGCATTGGATGTTTTGCAGGGCGAAATGGCATACCACAATCAAAAATGTTATTAGAAATGCCTAATTAAACACCATGTGACTCATTAGTATTTGTTAGACACATCTCCCTTTTTATTTCTTTTACACAAAGGTATGTGTGCTATGCAAGCTGCCTAGATGCCTTAAGCACATCCGATCTCACCTGATTTCGGATGCTAAGCAGGGTCAGCCCTGGTTAGTACTTGGATGGGAGAACACCAGGGAAAACCAGGTGCTGTAGGTGCCTGTACATGGGATCATGGAGAGTCGGTCACAACTGTAACAAAACACACACACACACACACACACACACACACACACACACACACACGTGTGTGTATGTGCTATAGGATCATGATGCAGCTGGTTCTTTTTAAAGGACTGCAAGATTTTCGTAACATGCTCAGCTGACCCAGATGTCAGAAGATGTGTAGGCTGTGGAATTTCACATAACTTGGGGCTGGAAAAGCATAAGGCCATGGTGCACCAATTATTATTCAATCTTTTAGAATACAATATAAACAAAAGCTACTACCTTTAGGAATTATTAATGCACTAATTAACCTAATAATCCACACTGGTTATACAAGTGTATCCAAACAGAATACAAACCATATGAGAGGATCATATATCAGTGTACAATTTAAGCTCTGCAATATCTTCAGGGATCAGTTGCTGGGTAGTCCAGTCATCTAGCTGCAGATTCAGACGTTGGGAGTTTGATTCCCCACTGTGCAGCTTTGACAGAGTTTGGACTGGATAATCGACAGGTTCCCTTCCAGCTCTGCACCTCTAAGATGGTGGCAATCGTGTTTAGGTCATTTAATCCAGATGTTGGCTCAGGAAAGAACTTCTTCTTCCTTCCCCAACACTGTTTTATTGTCAAAGATCTTCCTCCACCTGATTTCAACCCTCTCTTTAGCTCAGGGTCAATAATTAGGCCTCTAGCGAAAGGCAAGATATACAAAGAACCGGGGGGGGGAGGGATTATGTTATTCTGTAGAGGCAAAATGAGCTGGAAATTAATTGGGGAAGGAACATGACTGGGCGGGTAGGACACAGTAAACTTCTCCCCTATGGTCCTTTTCACACTGCAGCCTCAGCAGTAGCCATTTATTTAAAAAACATGTCAAAGGAAGTATCACGATGAAAAGATAAAAAGAAGCAGAAGTCTTGGGCGAGGTTGGATAGAAACCGAATTCTAATTCCTTAAGGATTGAGAGGAATGGATCCAGAAAGCATCCTCTTCCTACAAGAATTCCACAAGCATCCAAGATGCTGCAAAGGGATTGTGTCCGAAAACAAGACTCTATGTCCTCGAGACATTAGGTGAGGATGCCTGAATAATAAAGCTGGCCTTTGAGCCCTTGCAGTAAGAGAGGAGGACCCTCCAATATCTGGAGGCAGGCGAGTTCTCCACCACTCCCCAATGCCATTGGGCTCTATAAACTATTAAATCAGAGATTTGTTAAGGAAAAGGAGGGTGAACCAGCGGACTCCAAAGGTGAATTGCAAAAGCGAGGTTCATCCCAAGAGCAAAAAATAGCTCTTGGCACAAGAGGAAGAAATCAGAGCATTGCTCAGAGAGGCGAGGGGGCCTCTGGAATCCTGACAACACAGAGCCTGCTTGGAGGTTTCATACTGACTTCATGTACCGTTTTGAAGCATTTCCCTGCAGACGTTCATATTTCATATTCAAGGGTGCATTGCTTGATTTCATTTTAGTGTTAACTCAA
This sequence comes from Phrynocephalus guinanensis, assembly GCA_037367245.1. NCBI lineage: Eukaryota > Metazoa > Chordata > Lepidosauria > Squamata > Agamidae > Phrynocephalus > Phrynocephalus guinanensis. Next base: position 164,917,487 of record CM074733.1, read on the forward strand.
GTGAGTAGCTCCACCTAGGGGACACATTTCCAGTTTCTCCAAGTACAGTATTATTACAGTACAGTACAGTATTTATTTATTTATTTATTTATTTATTTATTTATGCATTTGCATACAGTATTACTTGTTACACAGAGAAGAATCTCTTCGAGCTGGTGTGCTGCTCAGACCACTGTTAATTTAAAAATAATAACCCAGATATGAACACACCAGCAGAGGATTTGAATTTTGTACATGCAGAGAGCATTGGTGGAGCCGCTAACTAGAGTTCCACAATTTAAAACTTGAATTCTCACCCTATGACTTTTGTAGTATTGATTTTTATTTAATGGAAATATTTTTACCCCACCTTTCTCCTTCAAAACGATGCAAGGTGGCTTCCATCATTTAAAAAACAATATTTAAAGCTATAAACAATAGGTAGACAAATTCGAAAAAGGATCAAACAAATGCCACTCTGAGAAATGGTAAAGTACAGCAAAATTAAAAATGCAGTAAGACAGTAAGGCACAACACTCTGTTTTGTTTTTTTTAATTTAAAAATCCCCTTCTCAGACAGCTAGTCACCGAGGGAAAGCTTGCGTGAAGAGAAATATCTTTGCCTGCAGGCCTGTCCTCTTGTGGGAGGGAGTTCCAAAGACTGGGAACAGCCAGTTTTCAGAGGGAGTTTAAATCAGACATCAATTAGAATTAACAATATATAATGTATGTCACGTATTCAGAACAACAAACGAGCCGCACATAATAATTCTGGAGAAATGAGCATCCATTGATCAAGATGGCTTTTTTTTCTTCTTTCTTTCCTTCCCTACTGAAAGTTAGACATCAGAATAAATATCCTAACAGCAGATGCAGCGAGTGGTTCTCACGCTTCCTCAGCCAATGACACCCCCCTTCCTTCACTCCTTTTCCCATTTATTTTACCTTGAATGTTCAGCTATAGCCATGTGCACTTTTCATGTCTCCTTATAGCATTCTAGCTTCCTGCATTTTATACGATTTGTAAATTCTTGGTTGTTACTCATTCATCTTCATTAGTCACCTTCTTGACCCAAGACGTTCTTGGCATTCTGCAATAACCACACATTTTCAAATGCTTCTGCCTTTTTACGGTAGCTTCAAATAGTACAGAGCACACAGAAACCTACAGCACATATTTTCAAAACAAATTTAAAGTTCTCATTTCATGTTACATTCTTCCACTTTATTTATTTATTTATTTATTTGTTTGTTTGTTTGTTTGTTTGTTTGACTTTTATACCACTGATTTAGCCCTAGGGCTACTCTGGGCAGTTTACAACATGGGATCACATAGCAAGCTAACAAAGGAACACATATAAAAAACCCCAAAATACAAGGAGAATAACAAAACAAAATATACATAAATCCACAGCAACAAACTAAAATTAGGCTAAAACAAAGATGAAAATAGCAGGAGATGGATAAAACAGGGAGTGTGCTCTAAGGCGTTTACTTCACGTCCTTCTTTGTTCCACAACTAGTTTTGTATTGTGACAGTGTTGATCGCGATCACGTGCTTTTGTCCCTGTTTCATTCCTCCCATGGTCATGATAACTTGTTTCATGACAAGTGTTACCTCACCGTCTTGTACCATGACAAACACTGAATTTGTCTTGCTTCCTTTTTTCTTAAATTAAAACAAAACAAAACCCAAACAGTTTTCTGAGGGCCTTTTCACACGACCCCTAAGATCCGCTGGCCACTTAAATTCGGACCAGAGATCTTGGGGGTTCGTTGCTCTTCCTACGTCCCCACCCCTCCGCACTTCCTTGCTCCTGTCTGTGTGAGGGGAGGGAGAAAAAAAGAGAGGAAAAAATGCAGGCTCACCTCCGAAGCCACCCGGAGCCCCGTCGTCGTCCTGATTCCTTCTCTTAAAGGGGCGGGAGGCAAAAACAACAACAAACAGAAGCGAGGAGAGCCCGGCACTCACTCCCTTAAATCCGCATCAGGGATTTTCACCCTCTGAGAGCAGGTACATGAAAAGTGCGCTGGGACGTGCTTAGGTGGGCGTGGTCGCACTTAATTTTCTGCAAACTCCGGAGCTGGTGGGGAAACAATTGTAAGCTCTGGAGCTGGCAGCCATTTGCGGCGGAGTTTAGGGGTCGTGTACAAAGGCTCTGAGAGAAAAGAATGTTTTGTTGCATGACTGTTGTTACCACACGGTGTCTTGTCTTGGAACAGAAAGCGGGAACAAAGAGTGACAAGGGAAAACCCTACCCCAGCACCAGGTATTGTCACACGTAGCACCCGTTCCGGGGGCATGGTTGAGACAAATTTTAGTAGTTGCGCGACGGACATGAAGTAACATTTTTTGTACCGCTCCTAAGCGCAACACTAACAGAGACAAAACGGACATGAAGTAACCACCTAAGTAATCTCTGCTCAGACTTTTTCATTCAACCATCTCCCAAGGTAGTTACATTCCTCAAAACCAAAGATGACCCTTTTGTGTTCTAACTAAAAGAGGTGGTGGTGGAACACTCTTTTCTGCTTTTCATATTCTTGGGCTGATTCCCAGAACAGAGCCTCTTAAACACAGATGATTGATATCAATGCAACAGGGGTACATGAAAGTTTTGTATTATTTCATGTTTCCCTTTGTTTTTTAACCTTTTTCTCACCCTTTGTTTCTTAAACCACCAGGAAGGTTTTTCTTCCAATAGAATCACAAATATTCCTGTCAACAATCAGTCAGAACATCCAAAAGAGAGGGGGTTATTTTGAATGTATAAAAGGCCCTGGATTAATTGGAACCCAGTGAGGAGGACCCTTTGACTTCTTGGTGGGATTACTGTGTGCTACTAAACCCCTTGTGTGGCCTCCATTTTTGTTTGTGCTGCCTGTCTGGCCTGCCTGCTGGACTCACAGAAGAGAACACAAGAGAAGGCATGAGTAGGACTAATAAAATCTTTCCATATTCTAGTACCTTGGTTTAAGAACGTTTTGCAAGACAAGCAAACATTTCTTCTAAGGGTTGCCTTGATCAACAAGCAATGTCTTGCAATACAAGTAATTGGAGCAGGTCACATGATCACAAGTGAGCCAATGGTGGCTCTCTCACACACCCCCTGCTGGATTATGGGTGATTGTTTGGAATGTTCCATCTCAGGCAAGCCTCCAAAGCAGAGGGAGGAGAGAGGAAAGGAGATCTCCCTTGCACCAGCCAGGAAAGTTTTCAATGGGGAGTGCAGATTAGGGGTTTGTTTTATTTTTCTTTGTATTTTTCTTTAATTTGTTTTCAACATCCTTTCTTATTTTTCAAACCGTTTCTAGTCATGGAGCAGCTAGTGGAGTGTGCATAGGGCTACAAATTGCACTTTATTATTGTCACATTAAAAACACAGAGTAAAATTCAGTTGTTAGTCCTAAGCAGAGCAGATTCTGCAGCCAGGTACTTAAACCATGATGTGAACGTGGACGTCTAGCCAACTTCTTCTGTGAGTTTTGGCATTTTGTGTGCACAGAATAGGGCCCCAGAACAAACCATCTGAGTTTCCACTATTTCTTATGGGAAAATTTGCTTTAATATATGAGTATTTTGGTTTACAATCATGTCTCCGGAACAAATTATGCTTGTAAACCAAGGTATTACTGTTGTTTTATTTCAGCAGAGGCTTTGACCCTTCCCTTTATTTGCTTGGCTGCTTTTCTTGGTTTTGGGATAATTGGGCTATGTTTCTTTTAACTTTGCAATTTTCCACCTGTGTGTGTGCAGAGGGAGAATGCTTCCCTTGTTTGACTGCTTCTTTATTTATTTATTTATTTATTTATTTATTTATTTATTTATTTATTTTTGAATTTATACCCCGCCCATCTTCCCAAGGGAACTCTGGGCAGCTTACACGAGGCTGATCAGATCAGCAACATATCATCAAACAAACAAAACAACAAAGAACAAATGAAACAAACAAGACAATAAAAACGTTGGGATGTATATCAAAAAACTTAAATCACTCAGATGAAAAAGCTAGTTTAATTAACCTTGTTAATTAAACTAGCTTGCTGCAGATGGCAGGAGAGAAAATAAAGAGAATAAATAAAAATAAATAAAAATTAAACTTGGTCACCAAAGGCCTCGCAGAAAAGGATGGTTTTTATAAATGTTATTTGGTTCATTTACTGTGTATTTATTAGTTGTTGATATTTGGATGAACACAAGTGTCCTATCCCTGCATTACATAAAAAGCTGAAGATTAGAAACAAGCAGCAAGTGCATGAATGGTTCTGGACTCTCTGAACTAGTCACACAGGCTCCCAAGGTGGTAGATTAGAGAGGAATATTGTGGTCTTTGTGGGCAGTACCACATTTCTGGTGGGCTCCTTAACTGGAGTGACTGGCAGTGATCCAGAGGGTGTGATCCCACTGAGAAAAATACTCTTGTATCACACACTGTGGTTTTTTTAATTATTTAAAAAGGTATATCCATGATGCAAATAGAAACATGGATTATTTTGCCAGGGGAGTGTGCTTTTTGGTTGGATAGCGATATAAAATACAGTTCCATCAGAAGGTTATACATTTTAGCCCCTGTATGAACCCCAGTCAATTCTGCATATTTAAACACCTCTGTTGTGCCAAATTATTTATTCAGGTGACCAGTAGAAGTGGTGGAGGAGAAGGCAGCAGTAACAGGAGACACCGGAGAGCGGAAAGGAAGGAGGGATGGGAAGGTACAAGGAGCCTGACAGGAAGGGGAGGATGGGCTGATCCAGTGCACGGTTGGAGGAGCAAACAGTTGTCTTTGGGCATAAATAAATAAATAAATAAATAAATAAATAAATGGAACAGAAGCACATACCCTCATGGATCCACCTGGTTTTTGTGTAAGATCATGCCTAAAACAATCTCAGTCATAGGTGCCATCTCTGCCCACAGATTAGAAGTGGTTTGGAGATGATCCCTAGAAAAATCCCCTTAGGGAAAAGGACATGTCCCCAGCTGCCTGCATGGGTAAGGCCTCTGGGAGCCATTAACCTCTCTATCTGAGCGGAAAGGCCCCGGATGGAGGGTAGTGGATTCCATAGCTAAGCCCATATACTCAGGAAGCCAGCTCGGGTCTGTATCATCCCTCAGATCAGCCAGGAAGCCTGTGAGAGGGGGTTGCAGGACAAACAGCTGCCTGCAACCCTCAGATAAGCTCTCCCCCCAAAGGTTTGTTTTCCATGGCTTCAGAGACTAGGACTCGGGGCAATGTTTTCAGACTACAGGAAAAGAGATTCCATTTGAACATTCGGAAGAACTTCATAACAGAGCTGTTTAGCAGTGGAATATTCTGCCACGGAGGGTGGTGGAGTCTCCTTCTGTTGAGGTTTTAAAGCAGAGATTGGATGGCCCTCTGTTGGGAGTCTTGTGACGGGGGTTCCTGCATGGCAGGGGGTTGGATTGAATGGCCCTTGAGGTCTCTTCCAACTCTATAATTCTATGATTCAGTGGAATTCATGGCTGTACATGACCTCCAGCAGAGTTTCCTCTTCTATATCAATGGTTCTCACTCCACCCCTTGTGATGCTTGTTTACTGTCACTAATAAAAGCCTTGAGCCCAGGCAAGAGACACAGAGAGACACAGAACATGCCTGGGACTCAGTGATGCTTGTACCTAATCCATGTGTTGCATAGTTTGTATCACTACAGATCCCATGTTAAAATCACGGGGAATCCACTGCGATGCCAGGCAACTCTTATTTCTGTGCTGCATTTTGTGGGTACAAATGGGTCTTATGATCTGGCACTGTTTTGGAGCAGATCTCATGCTCAAAGCAGGTGGAATCCAGACGATCCATGGATCGCTGTTTTTGCACCACTGTGACACCATACAATCCCATGTCTGCTTTGTATTCCATGGGCAACAATGGGAACAAATGGAGCATTATTCAAGGGACAGAAGCAGTCAAGTTTTCTAAAGCAGTGGTGGCCAAACTTCAGCCCTCCAGATGTTTTGGACCACAACCTCCCTTAGTCCTTTCTCATTGGCAATACAGGCTTGGAATTCTGGGAGTTGTGGTCCAAAACATCTGGAGGGCCAAAGTTTGGCCACCACTGTTCTAAAGGGTTAAGCAGTTTGGCCCTCTCTTTCCCTCACTTGCCTCACCGCAGCAGCTGCAGCAAGCCTGGAAGGGCATGAAGTTAAAAGCCAGTCCAGTCCCCTTGTGTAGGATACAGCACAGCTTGAAAACCTTTCAGATTTTCCCAGGAGGACACACATACCGTCCCAAACCCCATGTGTTTTCTAAACCAATCCCATTTAGAACAGAACTTATTACATGGCAAATATAAATGTAGATTAGTCCTAAAATAGTTCGCTATAAATTCTAGGAATAAACACCTCCCCGCACTTCAGAACTTCAGAATTGACAAGTGTTCATGCTGTTAAATGCTACCAAGGTGGTTACTTCACGTCCTACTTTGTTCCGCGATTACGTTTGTACCGTTGTTCGCAGTCACCTGGTTTTGTCCCTGTTTAGTCCCTGTTTCCTTCTACTCACGGGCGTGATTACTTGTCTCGTGACAACTGTCACTTCACGGTCTTGTTCCGTGACAAATTCTGAATTTGTCTTGCTTTCTTAACCCTTTTTTAAAATATCGTAAATAAAACTTTTTCGATATTTCGATTTACTGGTCTTCTGGGATTTACACGTCAATGCTACAGAATTTTCAGTACTTTCTTTAATAAACATTTGCACTGCATGGTGTTTCCCATAGGGAAACTAATGTTGAATGCCGCTTCAGCTGCTGACCACTAGGTGGACACTGGTTGTTGCATGACAGTTATTACCACACAATCCCTTGTCTTGGAACAGGAACCAGAAACCAACAGTGACAAGACAATTCCCAGCCCAGGGGCAGGTATGGCTTGTCATGCTCTGATCTGGTTCCAGGGGTGTGGTCGAGACAACTTTTTGCTGTCATGCTATGGACATGAAGTAAGGTTGTTGTTTTTTTACCGATCCCAAACGGGACAGCAAAGAGGGGCGAATGGGACAAGTCGCCTCTGACTTATTGCCACCCTATGAATGAGTCATTTCCAAAATGTCTTGTCCTCAACAACCAAGCCTATGACTTCCCTTTATGGAGGCAACCCATTTCATATTGGTTCTTGCTCCTTTCCTGCTGCCTTCCACAGCATTATTGTTTCCCCCCAGAAAATCTAGCCTTTTTATGATGTATCCAAATTATGAAATGCTGATTTTACTGCTGTAATTTTCCCTTCGGCGGCATATTATGACAATGCTGCCATGAGAGACCTATGTTGAAGAAAAGTAGTATTGATTAGTAAAATGCAAACATTTCTGAGGAGAATAAGCCTGTTTTGCTTATTCCAAATCAATTTCCCTTGTCTGTATTAGCTACTGACTTGTTATGCTATGATCTCCTTGATTCTATTCTCATCAAATGAGAGTTCAACACACAATACTTTTGAAACATTAGCAAATACCATGTTTCCTTTTTAAAAAATGAAACTTAACAATTATTTTAATGTTACAACAGCTTACACTATAACAACCCAAAACAGATAGTAGTGAATATCGTACATAATCCATATACTGCATATTGTCACATTGTATATATGCTGCTGGGCATGTTCACATGGCTGTCAGTTCAGTTTGTACGTTTCTTGCTATTTATACGGGTACTGTAAGCTTCTTGTATCTTCTCGTAAAAGCAATTCATTTTCTACCCTGGCTCCCCACTGTACTTTTTCTTCTCTTTTTAAAACTAGTTCATAAGTAATATATTGCTATTTTCCTGTCACTTCCAACTGTTAGTCAATGCACAATCTGGTGGTGTATGCCATCTGCATGTCTTCCTTCCCTTTTTAATTTTCACTTCCTGATTCATTTCCCCACATTCTGCTTTCTTTCTCCCTTTTACTTCTCTCCTCCTCCCGTTTTCCCTTCCACCCATTACCTATTTGTCCCCCTTGCCTTATTTCCATGCATAGCTCTCCCTCTCAGTTCTTGGCTTTCATATTTTTCTTTTCTCTTTTGAACTGTATCATTAGGAGGAATCAGGTTTTAAAAGATTTGCAAGTTTTCATGAAGAGCAGGGTTTAGAGGGAGAGAGAGAGAGAGAGAGAGAGAGAGAGAGAGAGAGAGAGAGAGAGAGAGAGAGAGAGAGAGAGAGAGAGAGAGAGAGAGAGAAAAATGCCCCTTTCTTTCTTATCTCAAATAGTTCAAAGCAGGAAATAGCCCTTTTCTCTGATCAAGTCCTCTCTCCCCTTTCCTTCCTTACAGCTGCAAGGGGTGAGGGAGGCTGTCTCCTTCTCAGCAATGTATTCATGTCATTTTTCTCACTGTGGCTGCTGCTCCAGTTTCTCAATATGTCTTTTAATTTTTTTAAAAGTCTACAAGTGCAGCGGCCATTAAGTAGCCACAGCACCTCAAACCACAACCCATTCTCAAAGTTAACAAGTTGATAGAAACACACACATGCACACTGAAACAATAAAGATTGGAGTGATACATGATCGGTACATTTTAAAACAAACCTAAAACTGAGGTGGAAAAAAACTGATTGTCTGGCCAAATTAATTGATATTACCTATGCATCATTTGAACAGAAATTTATAGAACAATTTAATTAACAGAAGAATTGATATTCAATATTACACATGCAGCAGAAATCAACATGATGAGTTTTCCCCCTGCATTGTCTTGCTGTTATCCAACATGTTAGCTGAGTTCTGATCAACTGGTGCAATTTTTTATTTACATACATTTTCATCTTCCCTTGTTTCTAAGGAGCTCAAGGCAGCTTTCATGTCTCTTCCTCCCACTATATCCATACAAGGGAAACAAATCTACATATTTTGTTCTTGCAAAACAGAATGAAAGTATGTCACCCTCCCCCTGTAAGATTACAACAGGGCTCACATATTTCCCTCTTGGGGAAAATTTATGGAAGTTTTTTTTTTCTAAAACCACCCATGCCTTGCACATACAATCTCGTATTATGCACAAGATATTTTAATGCAAAATACAAGTTTGTTGTGCCAAATATGTTTTGTTTGTTTTTGGCCCCAAACTCTTTGTCTGTCTGTCTGTTTTTCAAATGCCCCTGCTGACAAAAAATTGTGGTCCTTTCATTCATCTCTGAAGATGCTCAGTCATCCAGGTGAGTTTATCTGGAAGTTGAGTCATGGCTACTGGGCCTCTTTTTCTTGAGAGATAGAAACATTTCGCTGCTCATCCAAACAACTTCATGCTAGCTGATGGAGCTGTTTGGATGAGCCGCGAAATATTTCTATCTCTCAAGAAAAAGAAGTCCAGTAGCCATGACTCAACTTCCAGATATATCACTGTTAAAAGAAGGGATTTTGAGTCATGAGACATTTTCTGAAGCCAGCCTCAAGATCTGCACAAAATTTACTGGCAGAAAAAAAAAGCTCTTAGTGTGAGGGAATTTCCACCTCCTTGTACCCAAAGGCACAGAGGGAGACAACCAGGCCCCTGTCCAAAACAGAATCTTTAAATAACTGTCCGAAGGTTCATAATAAAAATGCAAACCGGTTTCAGTGGGATTCAGCCGGGATGCGCATATTGCTGCCAGTTTTTTCATACAATCCAGGAACATTTGATGACAAAAATACTATTGATGCTTGGCAAGAGATCATTCTGCTTCACTTTTCTCCTTTGAGATCTGGTTTAATTTTTCAGGATCTGCATATTAATGGACAACCAAAATAGTAGTTTGTGCATAGGAAACTGCTGTGTTTCCACTGAAGATATTCCCACCTCCTCCTACTGAACAGCTGCCTTTGATAATATGCTTCAGTGCTTCTTTTCATCTAATCCAAAGGTTTGTTCACACCTCAAAAGTTCTGCTTAGTTTGTGCAGGGCGTAGGAAGTTGCCTGATTTTTTTTTTGGGGGGGGGGCTTTTGAGTTCCAAAGCCAAAGTCAACTCCAGTATTTATCCTCAATGTCATCACACGTACAGTACTAGAATGAATTCTTTCTCTGGCTTTCCATCCTTAAGCTAAGCAGATGAAACACCAACATCTATTTACAGGACATGACAAGCATGTTGGCAAGTCTTGGGATCTGAGTCACATGTCTGAGTCGCTGGTATCAAATCCTGAGCCCCAAGTCCCAAGTTCAATTCCAGATAAAAAGCAAGCTTTTTTCCCCCAGGAAAAAAAAGAGAGAAAGAAGGGTGGATGGGTTCCCACCATTTGAATTCAAACCATTTGGGGGTGGTCTGTGAAGATTCTCAGTCATCCAGGTGAGTTTATCTGGAAGTTGAGTCATGGCTACTGGACTTCTTTTTTGAGAGAGAGAAACGTTTCGCTGCTCATCCAAACAGCTTCCTCAGTCCTCATTTGGGGGTGAGGAGCCAAGTCAAGTCCCTGGAGCAACTTAGTTCTGACTTGCAGGTCCCACAACTTGTGTCCCCACCCCTGATATGCGGGGGGGGGGGGTGTCTCAGAGGGCTTGGATGAGCCCCAAACGTCACAGAAATCTTTTAAAAGTTACGTAGGGGGAAACCTATAATGGGAAGGAAAGCCCAATGAATAACCCAGAGTTCTAAGCATGCTCAGTCCGTTGGAGAGGATAAATATAGTGGTGTGTATCAGAGGGAGGGAACAGAAGAGACTGTCCTGGCTGGCTGGCACACTGAAGAGGAGCACTCCGTACTGTAACATGTCATTAGAGGTCCCACTTGTGATTACAAAAGCACTGAAAACAGATTTCTCAGTGCTTCAAGCAAGATGTTGCCAATCTCTGATCTCAGAGCTGAACCATACGGTAGCTACCGAAAAGGTTCTCAGGACTATCATCCCAGTTTAGAAGTTGGGGGGGGGTTCTCCCTCCTCCTTTCTCACCAAACTGGGCATTCTTCATAAGGTGGGTGCAACCAATAAGGTCAGGGAAGGCGAAAGAGATGGATGGGAGGAACCCACTGGGTCCTGCTTGTATACAGGCATATTCGTGCCCCTAAGAAGGCAGTTGAGCATTAGACGGTTACTTCACGTCCATTCTCGTCCCGGGAGGAAGTTCGTTGCGTGTTGATGTTGGTCGCGGTCACATGGACTTCTTCCAGTTTTGTCCCTGTTCCCGTGTCCGCACGGGTGTGATTGATGATACCGGCATGACTGTTAACGCACGTCCTCGTTCCGTGATGAGATGTGAAATTCCATGCCTTCGTTCTCTGGTTTTTTTCCGGCCTGACCTTCCGTTTTTCAATGTTTCGATTCTCCGAAGCCTTCCTTCAATGTGTTACGGAGCAAACTTCGATGCATTTGTCTTTTAAAAGCTATTCACTGCATTGCTAACTCCATAAGGAATTTACTGGTGAATGTCGCTTCGCACTCCTGCCACTAGATGGGTTCTGCTCCTATCGTCACTCATTCCGTGACAAGCGTGACTTCACAGGCTCTCATCTCGGAACGAGAAGCATGATGAGCAGATTCCCAAGGCCAGGGAGGGGAATCTCTCATCCCACTTAAATCGCAGTCCAGGGGGCGTGGTCGGGACGAACTCCCCTCGTCCTGCAATGGACGTGTGGTAAGATTACTTCGTACCGGTCCCAAGCGGGACCGCAAACAGCAATGAGATGGACGTGAAGTATCAGCCTTACTCTTTTACAAGAGATTCTCTGCACATACCAGTTTAACAACAACAACAAAAGGATAATACAATATCCGCGGATTCAGTTTCACTTATTGGTGGTCTGAAAATATTATACATAGCATGATATCTGGTGCCTCTCTATTGGCCACTTCTGGTAATGGAGGAGCCCTGTGGCACAATGGTTAAATGCCTCTACTGCAGCTAAAACTGCTCACGACCTGAGGTTCAATCCCAGGTAGCTGGCTCATGGTTGACTCAGCCATCCATCCTTCCAAGGGCGGTAAAATAATTACCAAGCTTACTGTGGGGTGGTGGCAATGTGTAGCCTGCATAATTAAACTATAAACTGCCCAGAGAGTGCTTGAAGAGCTATGGGATGGTATATATAAGCAGAACACTTTGCTTTTGCTGTAATGCATGTTAAAGTGTTTTTTTCTGTGTTCCCCCACCCCCTTTACTGTACTGTACTATATATTTAGCGTTTGCTATTTCAGTATCCATGAGAAGCAGGGAAGGCAGAAGCAACTCCATCCCCCACAGATACGTGGGTCCTACTGTACAAATATGCTGTGGCTGTGGTGGTTCCAGTGGCAGATCAGTTTGTGCCTTAGCAGGTTTAGAGGATGGGATTTGGCTCTCGGGCCTGAAGTAGCTGTCCATCTCTGCTCCAGTCTATACAGAATCACAGGAGGGTGCATGTTCCTGATGTGCATGAGTCATATATACAGACACACTTTTGCATGAAGTAGAGCCGGCCAGAAGAAGTGCAACTCATTCCTGATGATGCAGATAGAGGAATCCGACTTACGAGCAATTATTTATTTTTAACTGGGCGTGTGAGTGTGCCAATGAAAAGAGCCTAATAAGAAGCATTAAACTGAAAGGCAACAAATCATCACTCTGGTGCTAATATGGACTGAAAAGACAACAAAACAAACAAATGGCAGTAGAAACTACAGGAGGTGGTGATCATTTGCCAGAAACTCAGAGGGGAAAAAAGGAGGACATATCCCATCTATTCTTCAACAAAGAGCCGTTGAATACACCCTGCTGTTCTCCAGTCAACAGATGGCCAAAGTGTTTGTCCCCCTTATGATGCTACAACCACTGAACAGCTCTTGGCTTTTTTTAAAGGTCAAAACAATGCTGTGTAATAACACAGCAGGCTTCCGAGTTTTGTTTTTCTTTATGTATAAGGAATACCAAGACGCCTGATTTGAATAAAGATACTAGCAGGTTAGGAAGGGGATTTAACTCTTTGCCTCTGCTATGGTCACAACCCAGATCAAGGTCTCCCATGAGGGGAATCTCTGTAAGGAAAAGCAGAATAGCTTTTGTATGGAAATTGCAGCTATGGGTAGGGTCAGGAACAAGATCTCAACAGGGAGTTGGTCATCTTTATACTTCCCACACTAAGGCCCAATGTATACCAGGTCCCTAGGCTTACTTTGTTTTTATTTTAATTTTTTTTAAATAGAGAACATGCTGCATTTTTAAGGTACTGGCATGAAATCCTGTCGTGCAGCTCTATGTGCACAGCAGAAATGATGTCATAAGCATCAACACATTAAACACATGCAACTCATATGCAATGTGACAACGTCACTTGCACCAAATGTCCAAAGGAGTCCTTTAGTCAGCAGTGCTTGGCGACTACTGCTGACATCACAAGCAAGAGGATTTCAGACAACGTGTAATTTCTCATAGGGAAATGATTGAACTAGATATTAGGAGCCATTTGGCTGAAAGTATGGAGTACATACGGTATCTATAAAGTTATAATTAAAATGATAAGAACATAAGAAGAGCCCTGCTGGATCAGGACAAAGGCCCATCCAGTCCAGCTTCCTGTATCTCACAGTGGCTCCGCCAAATGCCTCTGGGAGCCCACAAGACTAGATATCTGTCTCCTGATACCACTCCCCTGCATCTGGCCCTAGAAGTACCCTGGTTCTAAGCCTAGAGATTACACATCTCCATCATGGTTTGTCACCTGTGATGTACTTCTCCTCCAGGAATCTGTCCAATCCCCTTTTGAAGGCATCCAGGCCAGATGCCATCACCACATCTTGTGGCAGGGAGTTCCACAAACTAGCAACACACTGGGTAAAAAAAAAATTCTTTAGTCTGTTCTCACTCTCCCAACCCTCAATTTGAGTGGATGTCCCCAAGTGCTGGTATTTTGTGAGAGGGAGAAGAATGTCCCTCTTGTATGATTTGCCTCTAAGTTTACATTTTTGAGACCTTCAATACATTTTATTGCACTCGTTAAAATGGAGTTGCAGGGAGCAGCTGTAGTTACCTGCAGTACTTGTGCCATGTTTGTTATCTTGACAGAGCGTGTGCAGAACTATTATTTATTTTATTTATTTATTTTTACAACTTATATGCCGCCCACTACTCAAAGGTCTCTGGGCGGCTTACAATCAAGGAATTAAAACAGTTAAAAACATCAAACAGCAATAAATAATTAAAACAATAAAAACCTTATACTAAAACATCACACTAAAATTGCCATCAGAAGACCCACAATCTAAATTGTATCAATTAAAAAACTTCTGGAACAGGAAGGTTTTTACCTGGCGCCGAAATGTCATCAGTGTTGGCGCCAGGCGGATCTCACTTGGGAGGGCATTCCATAGCTTGGGGGCAGCTGCCGAGAAGGCCCTGTGTCTGCAAGCCATCCCTCTTACCTCCTTGAGGGATGGCTCTTTCAAGAGGGCCCCCTGGCTTGATCTTAATTGCCGGGTAGGTTCATATGGAAGGAGGCGGTCCTTCAGGAATCCAGGTCCTAAGCCATTTAGGGCTTTATATGTCAAAACAAGCACTTTGAATTGGGCTCGGGCAGCAACTGGTAACCAATGTAGGCTACGTAGAATCGGCGTGATGTGATCCCTAGCGGCTCCACCACTTACTAGCCGCGCCGCACGATTCTGAACCAGTTGTAATCGCCGAACCGTCTTCAAAGGCAGCCCCATGTAGAGCGCATTGCAGTAATCAATACGGGATGTTACCAGTGCATGCGTAACTGTTATGAGGCTCCGTTCATCCAGGTAGGGGCGTAGCTGATATATTTTCCGCAGCTGGAGAAAGGCACCCCTGGCCACCGAATCCACCTGGGCTTCCAGAGTTAGACCGGGGTCCAGGAGCACCCCCAAGCTGCGGACCCTGTCCCTTAGGGGGAGTGCAACCCCGTCCAGAACAGGGAAGTGGCCCTCTAACCTGTCTGGCAAAGCACCCACTAACAGCACTTCCGTCTTGTCTGGATTGAGTTTCAATTTGTTAACCCTCATCCAGTCCATTATCTGGCCCAGACACGAGTTCAGCACAGAAACCGCCTCACCTGGATTGGTGGAAAACGAGAGGTAGAGCTGAGTATCATCAGCATATTGCTGAGTCCTCAGCCCAAACCTCCTGATGACCTCTCCCAGTGGTTCCATGTAGATGTTGAACAGCATGGGAGACAGTATAGAGCCCTGAGGAACCCCATGACATAAATGCCACGGGGCAGAGCAACTGTCCCCCAGCACCACCTTCTGGACACGGTCAGCCAGGAAGGAATGGAACCACCGCAAAGCGGTGCCTCCGACTCCCAACCTGGCCAGCCTATCCAGAAGGACACCATGGTCGATGGTGTCGAAAGCCGCTGAGAGGTCCAGGAGTATCAACAGGGTTGCACTCCCCCTGTCTCTCTCCCGGCAGAGGTCATCATACAGGGCGACCAAGGCAGTCTCTGTACCAAAACCCGGCCTGAAACCAGATTGAAATGGATCCAGAAAATCCGTTTCATCCAGCAGTGCCTGGAGTTGCCCGGCCACCACCCGCTCCAACACCTTGCCCAAATAAGGGAGGTTCGCTACTGGACGGTAGTTAACCACCAGCTCTGGGTCCAGGTTAGGTTTTTTAAGGAGTGGCCTAATTACTGCCTCTTTTAAGGCAGCAGGGACCACTCCCTCTCTTAATGAGGCGTTTACAGCTTCCTGGACCCAGGTGCGAACTCCCCTGGCAGATCTTTCAATTAGCCAAGAAGGGCAAGGGTCGAGTGGTGTAGTGGTAGCACGGACAGATCCAAGCACCCTGTCCACATCCTCGGGTCTCAATAATTGAAACTCATCCAATAATACTGGACCTAAGCACGGCACACTGGACACATCCCTTGATTCTGCACCAATAGTGGAGTCCAATTCCCTGCGAATCTGAGCGATTTTTTCCTCAAAGTGGACAGCAAACTCGTCACAGCGGGCTGCTGAGTGGTCCAGAACCTCCATCATATTTCTCGGTTGAAGAAGGTCCCGGACCACTCGAAACAGCTCTGCTGGACGGCACTCTGAGGAAGCAATACGGTTTGTGAAATATTGCCTTTTCGCAAACCGTATCGCCACGGAATAGGCCCGATAATTGGCTCTAAGCCGTGTTCGATCGGACTCACAGTGATATTTTCTCCACTTGCGCTCCAGCCGTCTCCCCTCCTGCTTCATTGCCCGCAGCTCAGATGTATACCAAGGAGCTGTCTGGGCTCTGCGTAAGGGGAGAGGACGCTTAGGTGCAATCGTGTCGACCGCCCGGGACATTTCCCTCTTCCACAGGGTGACCTGAGCTTCGACAGGAGCGCCGACCATATCAGATGGATAATCCCCCAGAGCTTTCAGGAAACCATCTGGATCCATTAGTCTCCGAGGGCGGATCATCTGCATAGATCCCCCACCCTTGCAGAGGGTAGAAGAAGCTAATAGCCTAAACTTGACCAGAAAGTGGTCTGACCATGACAATGGAGTCAAAACCAACCCCTCCACATCCAAACCACCATCCTCCAATCCCGTTGAGAAGACCAGGTCTAAAGTATGGCCCTTCTCATGCGTTGGGCCGTTGACATATTGAGACAGCCCCATGGTTGTCATGGCGGCCATGAAGTCCTGAGCTGCCCCATTCAAGGCTGCCTCAGCATGGATGTTGAGGTCCCCCAGTACCAACAGCCTGGGGGTCCGCAACACCAGGTCCGAGACAACCTCCGTCAGCTCAGGCAGGGAGACTGTTGGTACGCAGCAGGGTGGGCGGTACACCAGCAGAATCCCCAATCTGTCTCGTGATCCCAACACACAGTACAGGCCCTCCAGGCCTCCTCCCAAGGGGACAGGAAGTCTGGTCAAGGAGATAGAACTCCGATAGACTATAGCAACTCCCCCTCCCCGACCCTTCAAGCGACACTGGTGCTGGACCGAGTACCCAGGCGGGCATAGCTGGGAGAGGGGAACACCACCCTCCTCTCCCACCCAGGTCTCGGTAATACATGCCAAGTCGGCACCCTCATCCAGAATGACATCATGGATGAGGGCGGTCTTTTTTTGTACCGACCTGGCATTCAACAACAGCACCGTGTGGCTTGTGGGCTCGCTGATATGGTCACCTGGTTCCTTCTGGCTAGGGGTGGAACCAGAAGAGGGGATAGATGTAAGGTATCTAAACTCTCTTCTCCTAGGCGGGCATGTTCCACTCCTACCACCATACCTTCCCCTACCCAGCACAATTCCAATGGCTGCCCCATCCATTGCCCTCCCGCCTTCCTGTTCCCTTAGTTCTATTGTGGGTCTTATATCTTATACTTGATGGCAACAGGGACTCCAAAGCCAATGGGAAAAGCTGCAAGCAGCCCCTTCTGGCTCTCACCCAAAGCACCCGCAGGGAAAAGCTGCAAGCAGCCCCTTCTGGCTCTCACCCAAAAGGTGTGGGGGTGGCAGATGTTGTTGGAGTCTCCCGGCACAGGAACGCTGGTCCGACAGTCCCTGGCAGCCCGGTCTTTTCAAGCCCTTTCCTGCCTGGGCCAGGTGGCTGGTGTTAAGCAGGGAGGTGTGGGGAGTCCAGGCAGCCGAGTCCCAGGGTCCTGGTCCTGAGGAGATGGCAGGGACTCCAAAGCCAAACAGCACCCACAGGGAAAAGCTGCAAGCAGCCCCTTCTGGCTCTCACCCAAAAAAGGTGTGGGGGTGGCAGATGTTGTTGGAGTCCCCCGGCACAGGAACGCTGGTCCGACAGTCCCTGGCAGCCCGGTCTTTTCAAGCCCTTTCCTGCCTGGGCCAGGTGGCTGGTGTTAAGCAGGGAGGTGTGGGGAGTCCAGGCAGCCGAGTCCCAGGGTCCTGGTCCTAAGGAGATGGCAGGAACTCCAAAGCCAAACAGCACCCACAGGGAAAAGCTGCAAGCAGCCCCTTCTGGCTCTCACCCAAAAGGTGTGGGGGTGGCAGATGTTGTTGGAGTCTCCCGGCACAGGAACGCTGGTCCGACAGTCCCTGGCAGCCCGGTCTTTTCAAGCCCTTTCCTGCCTGGGCCAGGTGGCTGGTGTTAAGCAGGGAGGTGTGGGGAGTCCAGGCAGCCGAGTCCCAGGGTCCTGGTCCTGAGGAGATGGCAGGGACTCCAAAGCCAAACAGCACCCACAGGGAAAAGCTGCAAGCAGCCCCTTCTGGCTCTCACCCAAAAGGTGTGGGGGTGGCAGATGTTGTTGGAGTCCCCCGGCACAGGAACGCTGGTCCGACAGTCCCTGGCAGCCCGGTCTTTTCAAGCCCTTTCCTGCCTGGGCCAGGTGGCTGGTGTTAAGCAGGGAGGTGTGGGGAGTCCAGGCAGCCGAGTCCCAGGGTCCTGGTCCTAAGGAGATGGCAGGAACTCCAAAGCCAAACAGCACCCACAGGGAAAAGCTGCAAGCAGCCCCTTCTGGCTCTCACCCAAAAGGTGTGGGGGTGGCAGATGTTGTTGGAGTCTCCCGGCACAGGAACGCTGGTCCGACAGTCCCTGGCAGCCCGGTCTTTTCAAGCCCTTTCCTGCCTGGGCCAGGTGGCTGGTGTTAAGCAGGGAGGTGTGGGGAGTCCAGGCAGCCGAGTCCCAGGGTCCTGGTCCTGAGGAGATGGCAGGGACTCCAAAGCCAAACAGCACCCACAGGGAAAAGCTGCAAGCAGCCCCTTCTGGCTCTCACCCAAAAGGTGTGGGGGTGGCAGATGTTGTTGGAGTCTCCCGGCACAGGAACGCTGGTCCGACAGTCCCTGGCAGCCCGGTCTTTTCAAGCCCTTTCCTGCCTGGGCCAGGTGGCTGGTGTTAAGCAGGGAGGTGTGGGGAGTCCAGGCAGCCGAGTCCCAGGGTCCTGGTCCTGAGGAGATGGCAGGGACTCCAAAGCCAAACAGCACCCACAGGGAAAAGCTGCAAGCAGCCCCTTCTGGCTCTCACCCAAAAGGTGTGGGGGTGGCAGATGTTGTTGGAGTCTCCCGGCACAGGAACGCTGCAAGTGCAAGCTGGTGGCGCTATTGGAAGAGAAGGTCCAGCAGCTGGAGGCTCGCATATCCGACCAGCAACATATTAAGGAGCTTGAGCGGTTCCTGGACAGAGCGGAACAGACTACTCAGGTCCAAGAGGAGACAGGGCAAACTTCAGAGGAGGAAGTCACTCCCGCAACTCAGGAGGTGGATGGGTGGAGGAATGTGACTCAAAGGAGTAGAAGGCCAAGGCATCGCTCAGAGAGTCTCATCTTGCACAATCAGTTTGAAGCTCTTTCCCTCAGCACACCTCATGAGGCACACATAGAGGAAGAATTGGTTCCACCAGAGGATCTCTCCCTCATCACTATTGATGAGATACAAGATCAGGTACATGTTGATGACCAGGCTGCAGGAGAGAAGATCATTGTACTAGGGGATTCTATAATTAGAAATACGGAGGGATGGATTTGTGAGGAGCATGATAACCGTATGGTCACTTGCCTGCCGGGTGCAAAGGTTGCAGACATCACCAGAAATATAGATAGCTTGTTAGAGAGAATTGGGAAGGAGCCAGTGGTCATGGTATACGTCGGTACCAATGATGTCGGGAAGGCCAAGCGGTCAGTCTTGGAAGCCAAATTCAGGTTGCTAGGTAGAAGATTGAAGACCCGGGCTTCCAAGGTAGCGTTTTCAGAAGTACTACCTGTTCCTCATGCAGGACCTGCCAGACAGGCAGAACTCAGAAGCCTCAATGCGTGGATGAGGCGATGGTGTCGAGAGGAGGGCTTTAGATTTGTCAGGAACTGGAGAACATTTTGGGACAAGCCAAACCTGTTCAGGAGGGATGGGTTGCACTTGAATCATGATGGGACCAGATTGCTGGCACTCAACCTCAAAAAGGCAGCAGAGCAGCTTTTAAACTGATAACTGGGGGAAAGCCGACAGGAGCTGAGTGGCATCCGGTTCGGAACACCTCATCCTCGGGGAATGAGGTTGGAGAGGGTAGAGAATCACATAGAGAAGACATAGCAGGTATAGGTATTAGCACCGGGAGAATAACGGAATGTGACAGTTCATCTACTGAAAATAAAAGCTGTGGGGCGAATAGAACAAGGTAGCAGCTGTTGTTGCGGGACCCACTGTACAGGTGCTTCTACGCCGATGCTCGAAGCCTCCAAGCAAAGATGGGAGAACTTGAACATTTGGCAGCTAGGGATAACATTGATATAATAGCCATAACAGAAACCTGGTGGAATGCGGAGAACCAGTGGGATACAGCAATCCCAGGCTATAAACTCTATAGAAGAGATAGAGGGGGGCGGGTTGGAGAAGGAGTGGCCATCTATGTCAAAGAAGGGGTAAAATCCAGCAGAATGGAGATTGACAGAGGGTCTGACTCCACCATAGAATCACTGTGGGTTAAACTACCAGGTCCAAGGAGTGATGTGATCGTTGGAGTATTCTATCGTCCACCAGATCAGAAACTTGAGGGGGACCTTGAAATGAGGAGAGAAATCATGGAAGTGGCTAAAAGGGATAGGATTGTAATCATGGGGGACTTCAATTATCCCCACATTGACTGGGCCAATGCAAGCTCCGGGCAAGAAAGAGAAACTGGGTTTCTCGACTTGCTAAATGACTGTGCCTTAGAGCAACGTCACGGAGCCCACCCGAGAACAGGCAACTCTGGATCTAATATTGTGTGATACTCAGGACCTGGTCAGAGGTGTGAATGTCACTGAGCCTCTGGGGAACAGTGACCATGCTGCTATTACCTTTGCCATGCATGTCGGAGGAAGAGTGTCAACCAAATCAGACATAAAAACCCTTGATTTTCGAAGGGCAAACTTCCCTCAGATGAGGAAATTAGTTAGAGAGAAACTGAAGGGGAAGGTTAGAATAATCCAATCTCTTCAGAGTGCATGGAGCCTGTTTAAAACAACAATAATAGAGGCCCAGCACAAGTGCATACCACAAAGAAAGAAGAGCTCATTTAAGTCCAAGAGGACACCGGCATGGTTAACGAGTGGAGTTAGAGAGGCTCTAAAGCGCAAGGAGAGGTCCTTCTGTAAATGGAAATCCTCCCCAAATGAGGAAAATAAAAAGGATCACAAACTCTGGCAAAAGAAATGTAAGAAGATGATAAGGGAGGCAAAGAAAGACTTTGAGGAACGAATGGCTAGCAATATAAAGGGTAATAATAAAAGCTTCTTTAAATATGTTAGAAGTAGAAAACCTGTCAGAGAACCAGTTGGCCCTCTGGATGGTGAGGGAGGAAAAGGGGAGGTTAAGGAGGACTTGGACATTGCAGAGAAACTGAATGAGTTCTTTGCGTCTGTCTTCACGACAGAGGACCTTGAGCGGATTCCGCTGCCTGAGCCGCCCCTCTTGACTAAAGAATTAAATCAAATACAGGTTAAAAGAGAGGAGGTTTTAGGACTAATTGATAAATTGAGGATTAACAAGTCACCTGGCCCAGATGGCATCCACCCAAGGGTTATTAGGGAACTGACAAATGAAATTGCAGATCTCTTAACGGTTGTATGCAACTTGTCTCTGAAAACGGCCACAGTGCCGGAGGACTGGAGGATAGCAGATGTCACACCAATTTTTAAAAAAGGAAGGAGGGGGGACCCAGGAAACTACAGGCCGGTTAGCCTTACATCTGTCCCAGGGAAGATGGTGGAAAGCCTCGTCCAAGAGAAAATCTTAAAACACATAAAAGAACAAACCTTGCTGAGAGAAAATCAGCATGGCTTCTGTAAGGGTAAATCTTGTCTGACAAACCTCTTAGAATTTTTTGAAAAGGTCAACAGGCACGTGGATTTGGGTGAACCGGTTGATATAGTCTATCTGGATTTTCAAAAGGCTTTTGACACAGTCCTTCACCAAAGGCTGCTGAGAAAATTGCACAGTCAGGGGATAAGAGGGCAGGTCCTCTTATGGATTGAGAACTGGTTGAGATCCCGGAAACAAAGAGTAGGTGTCAATGGGAAATTTTCACAATGGAGAGAAGTGAAAAGTGGTGTGCCCCAGGACTCTGTCCTGGGACCGGTGCTTTTCAATCTGTTCATAAATGACCTGGAGACAGGGATAAACAGTGAGGTGGCCAAGTTTGCCGATGACACAAAACTTTTCCGTGTGGTAAAAACCAGAGAAGATTGTGAAGAGCTCCAGAAGGATCTCTCCAAACTGGGGGAATGGGCTGAGAAATGGCAAATGCGTTTTAATGTAACCAAATGTAAAGTAATGCATATTGGGGCAAAAAATCCAAACTTCATCTATCAACTCATGGGCTCTGAGTTATCCGTGACGGATCAGGAAAGAGATCTTGGTGTGTTGGTGGACAGCTCCATGAAGGTGTCTCCCCAATGTGTGGCAGCGGTGAAGAAGGCCAATTCCATGCTAGGGATTATCAAAAAGGGGATTGAAAATAAAACAGCCAACATTATAATGCCATTATACAAAACAATAGTAAGGCCCCACCAGGAGTATTGTGTACAATTCTGGTCACCGCATCTCAAGAAAGACATAGTGGAACTGGAAAAGGTGCAGAAGAGAGTGACTAAAATGATTACTGGTCTGGGGCACCTCCCTTATGAAGAAAGGCTAAAACATTTGGGCCTCTTTAGTCTGGAAAAAAGGCGATTGAGGGGGGATATGATTGAGACATACAAAATAATGCAGGGTATGAGTAAAGTGGATAGAGGGAAGCTCTTCTCCCTCTCCCAAAATACCAGAACTAGGGGACATACACTCAAATTGAGGGCTGGGAGAGTAAGAACTGACAAAAGAAAATATTTTTTTCACCCAGCGCGTTGTAAGTCTATGGAACTCCCTGCCACACAATGTGGTGATGGCATCTGACCTGGATGCCTTCAAAAGGGGATTGGACAGATTCCTGGAGGAAAAGTCCATCACAGGTTACAAACCATGATGGAGATGTGTAACCTCCAGGGTTTAAACCAGGGTACTTCAAGGGCCAGATGCAGGAGAGTGGTATCAGGAGACAGATATCTAGTCTCATGCGCTCCCAAACGCATCTGGTGGGGCCGCTGTGAGATACAGGAAGCTGGACTAGATGGGCCTTTGGCCTGATCCAGCATGGCTCTTCTTATGTTCTTATGTTCTCTTATATTTTTCTAGTAGGTGTATTGTCTAAAACCAATCAGCACCTATGGCAACAAGAGAGAATACTGTACATCTGCTACTTGCATGAGTAGCAAAACATTTCAATCCCACAAGAAAAGAAGTGCAGTTGCCATGACTCAACTCTCAGATGACGTCACCTGGATGACTTAGAAACTCCACAGACTAGAGAAAATACACTTATGGTCATTTTCCAAATTTCTTTGTCGGGAAAAGGTTTGAACCTAACCTGATACAGGTCACAGGATACTTTTGAGATGGATTAAAACAACCTGAGTGCCATTGTGTTCGAAACCACGACTCCTATCCTGTTGTGCTCATGAGACTTGTCACACAAATGGTTGCATGATCAGTTATGTAATAGAAGGCTTACTGGAGCACAGAACTGACTATAAAATTACCTTTACACTTTGAACTTTATATCGGCCTTTACTGAAAGAAAGTATGATGCATGTTATCTATATAGCAAGTTCCGGTTGTTTTAAACACTGTATTTTAAACAGATCATGTGGACTGTAGCAATCAGACAGATACACAATTCTGAAGTGCATCTCTTTGCGGCTTTGTGTGTGATGTCAGTGCACTTGTTGCCTCTGTGATTATCTGAAACAGCCCCTAAAGTTTCTGCAGAAAATACCCACATTGTAAGGTGTATACAAATGTATGTAAAGAAGCAAATAAATAATCAAGTACTTAAGCAGGAAAGTAGGCACTTTAGTTTTCTTATTCTCAAATATAGTTATACTTTGGTTTAAGAGTGTTTTGCAAGACAAGCAAACATTTCTTCTAAATTTTGCTTTGGTCAACAAGCAGTGTCTTGGTATACAAGCAGTGAAGCAGGTCACATGATTACAAGTGAGCCAATGGTGGCTCTCTCTCCCTCATTCTCCTTGCTGGATTGTGGATGATTGTCTGGAACATTGCACCAGCCAGGAACTTGCAGGTTATGGCTTTATTTGTCTTTACATTTAGAATCATAGAATCCTAGAATCCTAGAATCATAGGTTAGAAGAGACCTCAAGGGCCATCTAGTCCAACCCCCTGCCATGCAGGAACCCCATCACAGTATTTCCGACAGATGGCCATCCAGCCACTGCTTAAAAACCTCCAAAGCAGGAGACCCTTTGTGGCAGCATATTCCACTGCCGAACAGCTCTAACTGTCATGAAGTTCTTCCTAATGTTCAAATGGAATCTCTTTTCCTATAGTTTGAAACCATTGCCCTAAGTCCTAGTCTCTGAAGCCATGGAAAACAAACCTGTTCCCTCTTCAATATGACGTCCTTTCAAATATTTAAACATAGCTATCATATCCCCTCTCGGTCTTCTTTTAGAGAGGCTAAACATTCCCAGTTCCCTAAGCCGTTCCTCATAAGACATTTCCTCCAGACCCTCAACCATCCTGGTCACCCTCCTCTGCACCCGCTTGAGGTTGTCAACATCCTTTTTAAGCTGAGGTGCACAGAACTGAACACAGAGTCAGAGACGACTTGATGAAAACAACAATTCTTATCTGTAAAGATCTGCCTCCTTATTCAAGGTGCGTTTGTGGAACCCGAGCGAAGCTTTCTAATGCTGTGCCAAAATAATGAATGGAATCAAATAGAACACCTCAGCTTTCGCGCGTGCTTGACTCCTCTCCTCACACACACCGAGAACTTGGCCCCGGGGTCCTCAGACCTCAGAGGACTCCACGGTAACAAATGGGACTTATTTCATATGAGGCAATGTTGTCAAGCTCTCTGTTGCATGTAACACCTGGTTTCCAGCATTAGCTGGATCTATAACTTGGTTGAAACTGCAATCTCTTATGAACATATTACAGAAAATGATGCTCCGGTTATTGTTTGTTTCCCCCCCACACACACAAATATTTTTGGTGTGGAAGCAGATGTTCTGTGGGATTGAAATAACTCCCCAAAGCTGTGAATTCGTCCTCATAGCTAGTTTGCTGCCCAGTCCCCAACAGCCTGGGAGGAGTGTCCCATGCTACAAAATCTAGTCAACCGTGACTTATATAACGAGGACGGCAGCAGCGTTTGGACACACTTCCCGATGGCAGGGTAACATAATAGTTAAATGAAGCCATTTCAGAGCGCGAGCAGTGCTGTTTCTGAATGGGGAACAAATCGACAGCCATTCTGAATGGACGCCATCGCTTCAAGTGGCCAAAGAGGTAACGCTTTTCATATATACGGAAAAAAACACCTGCATGAAAAATACTCCCCGCTCTCATGTGATTTCTTCACCACCTTACAAAAGGAAAAGGATCGTGTGCACCTAACACGGTGTGTAGTGCAGGTGGACTGTTTAAAGACCATGAATGCCATGTGCTTGGAAGGCTAGAAACGGACATGTTCTTCAATTTCATAATTTCATATTTAATTCAATAAGATGTTGCCCAGGGGGCATATCATGTTCTGTTCCATTTTTAATGTGCAAAATGAATGAGTCATGCTTTAACCACAGTGTTAAGCATCAGGATAAATGCTCAGACCAGCTACAAGATCTCCCTGCGAGCACAGCCAGTCAAAGAGCTGGGTGACCGGGGCAGCCCCTTTGGGTCTCCAGAGGAACAGGACACCCAAATAGGCTGGTCATTCCATGTTTGCCTATATGCATTCCCTGCTGTTGAACTGGAGGAGGTACCACATCATCTTTGGCGTCTTCACTCCACGTGGCCACACCCCCCCCCCCGGGAGGCCTGTAGGGTTTTTACCTGTAATCGGGCCTTCTCGGTAGCTGGCCCTGCTGCGTGGAATAAGCTTCCTAGTGAAGTTCACCAAACTGAGTTCCTCTTAGCTTTTAAAAAAAGCATTAAATACGTGGCTTTTTAAGGAGGCATATGGCAATTGGTAATCTGTTGTGTTGTGTTTTCCCTGTTTATTGTCCCCCCTTTTAGTATTTGGGGGGGTTGCCTCTTGCCAGATTTTTGTATGTTTTGTATGTTTTTATGTGTTTATTGGCTTATTTTATTTGCTTATTCTACTTGTTCTATTTAACTTGTTGTTGCTTATTTCTTGTTTGCATTTATATAAACCAGACAGAGTCGATTCTGAGAAATTGGTGACATATAAAAATGCAACAAACAAACAAACAAACAAACAAACAAACAAACAAACAAACAAACAAACAAACAAACAAGAATATTTTTTTCAAAGTCCTGCCTATTGGTTGGCTATTGAAATGAATTCCTTGAATGTGTGTGTGTGTGTGTGTGTGTGTGTGTGTGTGTGTGTGTGTGTGTGTGTGTGTGTGTGTGTGTGTGTGTAAACTAAATTCATGTATTATATTTTTTGTTTCTAAAAACTGGAGAAACAGGACTTCATTCTAAAGCAGTACCAAGCCAAATATTATAAACATTTCAGGTGTAATATGGGGACATTGCAAATAGGAGAAATGGGTGAGATACCAAAGGATGACCCTGCCCCGAACTGGCTCTCCTTGTAAGATCAAATGTAGTCTTCAGTACGTAATAGCCAAGTCTGTGCTGAATGAAATATTCCGATGGTTTTTCCTTTAAAAACAAAGCAAAGTGTGCTGCTTACAGAACACTACATAGTGCTTGAAACATGTCCTGGGCAGTTTACAAATATAGGCAACATTACCCCTCCCCCGTGAGCGGCATACTCAATTTACCATCAGAAGGATGGACAGCTGAGTGAACCTTGAGCTGGCTGCCTAGGATTGAACCCTGGAGTTTTGGATGCAGTACAGTTTAACCACTGTGCCATGAGGCTCATACGGAATTTGATAGGATTTTGATGTAGAGGCAACTCAGTCCAAAGCTGATACAATTCTTAATGCCAATTAGAAACTGTGAAATCTCTTTTTCATCACATTTAACAAAGCAAAAGTGTTCTGCTTATATACCGCCCCATACCACTACAAGTAGTCTCTGGGCGGTTTACAATTTTAATTACAGTGTGCAGGCTACACATTGCCCCCCCCAGCAAGCTGGGTACTCATTTTACCGACCTCAGAAGGATGGAAGGCTGAGTGAACCTTGAGCCTGCTACCGGGGATTGAACCCAGGTCGTGAGCACAGTTTTACCTGCAGTACAGGCATTTAACCACTGCGCCACGAGGCGCAGCAAAAGCTATGTAAAACTGACAGATTTCCCAAGTCTTCAAAGAGAGGTAAGAAATTCTTTAGGGCAGGCCTGCCCAACAGGTAGACCGTGGGCTACCGTTAGCCCACAAAGGGTTCAAAAGTAGCCCGCTGGCCATCAATAAAAAAGTGAGGAGATAAGTTCTCCACCTCTCCCTCCCCCACCTTAAGGACCACCACTGCCCCAGCAAAGTTCTGGGTCTGCTGAGCGGAGAAGTTCAAGGGCCATGGCACAGTCCCCTGCTCCCCCCACTGGCCAGATGATTGGCGCGCCACTGTCTCGTGACCAGCTGAGTCGCTGGTGTGGTGCGGAACAGAGGGAGGGGAGGAGAGGCGAGAGCGAGAGGCTGGATTGCAGACATGCCTTTGCACAGTGAAATCTCCCCTCTTTTTCCCCCTGGAGAATTCCTTCCTCCCACCCTTCCCTCCTCCTCCTCCTCCTCCTCCTCCCACACCGCACAGAGAAAGTGATCCGCCGCCGCTGCCGCCGCTCCTTCTACTCCCCTTCTGTGCCATTCCCTCCTCCTTGCGACACCGCGGCCATGTGATTGCCCCAGTGCTGGCTCAGCCTGCCCCAGCTGCACAGTTAACACGGGGAGGTGAGTGAGAGCTGCGGGCAGCAGCGGCAGTAGCAGGGATGGGGCTGGGAGAGAGAAGGGGGGAAAGAGGACGAGGAGGAGGCCGGAGGGAGAGGAGAGTCAAGTCAGGCCCCGGGTGGGTTGGGAGAGATAGCGCACCTTTTTTAAACAAAAGTCTTCCAGCAGCCTGGACAAGCATGCACATACCTGCCTTGCACCCACTTGAGCCGGGTGCAAGGGAGGCATGTGCATGGTCGCATGTGTTGCCTCTTGAAAGGGGTGATCTGTGCAAGCATGCACACGCTCACACCAGCTCGAGTGGGTGCAAGGGAAGCATGTGCATGGGCAGCCTTCCCATAGGAATGCACTGAAATATGTTCCCTCCAGAACAGATTAATTGATTTTCAATGCGTTCCTATGGGAAACCGCTGTTCTACTTGAAATTGTTTTTACTTATGAGCATGTGCTCAAAATGGATAAAATTCATAGGTAGAGGTTTTAGTGTAGTAGTCCTCAGGTACTTTGGGCTGAAAAAATAGACCTCGGCCTCTTCAAAGTTGGACGGCCCTACTTTTAACAAGATTTCAGCAAAATTCACAAAATTAGGATGTACATGAAAAATTATTTTATTTTATTTTATTCTATTCTTTTTATTTTATTATTTATTGATTGATTTAAAGAAGCTGAGAGACTTACCCATCCTGACAAAATAAAATCACCTGGGCAACAGCCTTCCATAAATTAAAATCCATATACAGTTGTACCCCGACTTAAGAGCAGCCTGATTTAAGAGTGGAAAACTGTTGGCGTTTTAACTGCCGCCTTACAAATTTTAGATATGGTCTGCCCGACTTACTTCCTCCCCCCCATTTTTTAACCTTCCCCCTCCTCAATTTTTTAGATAGGTACCCCGATTTAAGAGCATGTCGACTTAAGCACATGCATTTGGAACAGATTAAACTCGTAAGTTGAGGTACGACTGTACTGTACATTAATATGCCTGCATGCAATTATAAAAATGAAGACTTTTCACTTAATTTTGAATCTTCCTGGTGACCAAATTAGAAGCTTTCTCAAAGTGATCTTGGGTGTTAGGGAACTCAAGGAACTGAAGTCCAACTAAATTCATAACTTTTCTAATGATTTGCAAGCAATTAGGCATAGCTTTATAAAATACTGATCTTTCAAAGGGGGTAATACTGTAGTTTTAAAGGCAAATGGGAATTGATTGCCATTTTCACTTCACCTACAATCCCTGAATGCCATACGGAATGAGGCTAATTCTGTAATGGGGAAGGGGGTGGAATTAAAAATACAGCTCCTCTTTTTTAGCCCACCTGCGAGATACATCCTTTACATCATCAAATACATCAGGAAATGTAAAAGGTACGTGCCCTGCGGAAAAGGTGGCAGCCTTTTTATACCAGGTTGGCTATATCTACTATGAATATTAAAAAGAGCTTAATGAGTGAGTAATCCATCCTAACACTGTTTCATAATGCCTCTTGAGTCACCAAGAAATGCATCTAGAAAAGTGATCAGCAGATAAATGGCCATGGCGACTGATGGGAAACACTAAAAAAAAAAGATTTTTCTTTTCTTTTTAAATGGAGCATTACTGATGACACCCCGCTTGCGCTTTGGATATTTTTCATCTTTTCAAATAGTTACAATCTCCAGCCCAATCCACTGAAAGAGGGGAGTATTAGCATAACCCCAAGTACCTCACTAGGGCTTTTATCTGCTAAAGGCTTGAGCAGGATGATAGATTTCAGCGGGAAAGATATAAGCTAATAAGACCTTTCAATGCCCACAGCCGGGGGTCGTGGTGGGAATGTTCAAATTGACGCAGACAACCCCTAGGACCAAAATTATGTGAATATTAGCAAAAACACCTATTTCAAGCAAAAGAGGCACATATAATGCAAGCTATCTGGTTAACATATCTTCTCATTGTTGTTTCTATAGCAACAGGTTTGAATGTGATAAAAATGTTGTGCTGGAAAACTGTTTCAAAAGCCCCCTCCCCTCAGTAAGACCCGTTACAAAAAGGAACACAAAGACATAAAATGTGTCACCAAGTAATTAAAACAGTGTTATGTATTGCTTCTTGAGACAAAAGATTATTTAGTTCCCACCAGTTTGGAGATTTAAAAGAATGATGTAAATTAAAATGTATATGTCAACTATTTTGAAAGAAACATATTCTTTTATTATTTCAAAACCTTGGGCTGAGAGAAATTCTTTGCGATGGATAGAAAGTCACAGGAAATTTGCATCATGGTACAATGGTCGCTTGGATTAGCCCATATCTTCCAAATTTGTCTTATGAGAAACACATCTGGTTTTATCTTACTTATATTTATCAATCTGCTATTTATGTTTAATGGTATAATTCCAATATCTTTCCCCATGCACTCTAATTTAATTTTAGCGAGTCATAAATTCTGCATTATTGCAATTACTTCCACAAAGAGAATTGCAAATTTTAAAGTGAGAATTTAATAGCAGATTCTAATTCTTATCCATGATTTAAAACACTTTGCAAAGTCAATCTCAATCAACTTTATATTAAAACATTTAATAAGGGGGGTTATCATGCCACTGGCATAATACACTTAATCCTGGGTCATTCATTAATTAACTAATGAGTTATCTTCCATCCCTTAATTTACAGCATGCGAAATGGTGTCAGAGTGACACAGATTGTTAGCTCATCAAAAATTCAGGTTCTGGAGTTGATTCATGACCTGACTTGGTTAATCAAGCTCTGGTCCCTAGAAACACAAAATAATTTTGGCTGGAATCCTACTTCACGCTGCCACATTAATGTGAGGATGTCTCACTTGCAGGAGGATTTCCCTTCCAGAAGTAAATCAGAACAGCTAAGGTCTTGAATGCCTCCTTGTGAACGTTTCCTAAAAATAAAGCTGATTATAGTGAGGTCACATGGAAGCAGTTTGACCCAAAAATGTTTTTAGCCTTTAGCAAGGGACATCATGGATTTAGAACAATATATTCCTGATATGGACTTTAAATTCATGAAATATACAGTATTGTTTAAAGTATATTTTGGCATTCCATTATTTCAATGTTCGTTTCAACTTTACTTGAATGTTGGATACTAACAGTTCATGATCAGTACCACAATTTGTTCCTGGTCTTGTTGTGGCAGAGAGAATCCATCTTCACCTGCTCATTGCATAGTCTATGTGATTACTATACTGACCACCTGAGGTCCACATGTACAGCTATCTCTTCAGTTGCCTGAATTGTGTACAGTAAAACCCTGGTTTAGGAGCATAATTTCTTCCAGACACATGTTTGCAATCCAAAGCACTTGTATTTCAAAGCAAAGAAAGAATGGAAGCTCAAATGATTCGCTCTACAGTCCAAAAATACTCATATAAAATGATTAAACTACTGTAATATAATATAAAATAAAGAAAATACAAAATCTGAAGATGAATACAGTAAAACAAATAAAATAAAATAATAAACATAAAGAAAAATAGAACAAACCTTTAACCCACACTCACCTTTGAAAATCTTCATGGTTGGTCTGGAAGTTGAGTCATGGCAACTGGACTTCTTTTCTTGAGAGACTGAAGCAGTTCGCTGCTCATCCAAGCAGCTTCATCAGTCTGAGGAAAGTTAGTGGCGAGGCCTCCATTTTATAGCTCACCTTCATTTCACACACACCCTATGAAGAGGCTCATAAGGTGGACAAAAGCCTGAATAGGCTCATTAGATAGTCCACCTAACAAGCCCATTCAAGCCATTGTCCAACTTATGAGCCTATTCAAGACCAAGGGTGTGTGAAATCAAGGTGGAGGACTTGCCACTAACTTACCTCAGATTGACAAAGCTGCTTGGATGAGTAGTGAAATGTTTCAGTCTCTCAAGAAAAGAAATCCAGTTGCCACAACTCAGCTTCTAGATAAACTCACCCGGATGGCTGAGAATTTTCACAGACTTCATGGCTGGTGTGCAGGATGCAAGAAGAGGCTGAGCTGCCTGCCAGTACCTACCCACTAGCCGTTCTTCCTTTCTTCCCAGAGGGAGGGAGCTAGTAGATAGCCTCATTGCCTTCCCTTTGAGGCTGCCTGAGATGGAATGGGGGGCAGATTGTTTGCTTCATGTAATGTTGAGCTATCATACTTCATCTCTGACCCTTAGGCCAAAATTTCCAACATTCCTTACTTTCGCATTCCAATAGGCCATAATGATAAGCATGTCTTGTAATGCAAAATATGCATCTTTTGGTGTGTTATCCATTTCCTCTTGGATACTTGCACAAAAGCTTTCAATTTCATTTTTCTTCAGTTTTCAGTCAGTTTGCATTATAACCCCTATGCTACCTCTTGCCTGAGTATCAGAGCCACTCCATTTCTTCTAGATGTTGTCATTTCCAGAGTAGAATACTTTGTGTGTGTGTGTGTGTGTGTGTGTGACCTGCATAAATAAATTGTAAACTGCCCAGAGAGTGCTTTAAAAGCATTATGTGGCGGTATATAAACATAAAAACATAAGAAGAGTCATGCCGGATCAGGCCAAGGGCCCATCTAGTCCAGTTTCCTGTATCTCACAGTGGCCCCACTAAATGCCTCTGGGAGTGCACGAGACTAGATATCTGTCTCCTGATACCACTCCCCTGCATCTGGCCCTTGAATTACCCCAGTTTTAAGCCTGGGGATTACACATCTCCATCATGATTTGTAACCTGTGATGGACTTCTCCTCCAGGAATCTGTCCAATCCCCTTTTGAAGGAATCCAGGCCAATGCCATCACCACATCCTGTGGCAGGGAGTTCCACAGACTAACAATGCACTGGGTGAAAAAATATTTTCTTCTGTCTGTTCTCACTCACCTAAGCCTTAATTTGAATGGATGTCCCATAGTTCTGGTATTTTGTCAGAGGGAGAAGAGCGTCCCTCTATCCACTTTATTCCACTTTGCTTTACTTTTTGCTTTGACTCATACGTCTCATCTTCTGTATTCCAGTTTATGTGTTCCACAACATAGAACTTTCCTTTCACTTCTGTGTTTATCAACCACTAGACATCCTTTTGGTTTTAATCTAGTTGTGTCATAAGTAATACTTCTATTTGTACTTGCCCTTGCCCTTCCCCAAGCCTGATTGAGTGCTTTCCAAACTCAGAGTCACATCTTACAAGCAATATCTCTTGTTTCGTTTTGGACTGTCTCATCATACAATTTTCAGGATAGGTAAAGTTTGGTAGGGGTTTACCATTACCACCTTCTGAGCAGTACTAACAAAGGTTAGCTTGAGTGTCACCTAGTACAGTGTCCAGGATATACTAAATCTTTGAGGAGTCATTGTACCACTGCCTCTTTTACAGTGGGCTTCTATGGCTGAACAAGCTTCCGAACCTAGCTCTTCTGAGTCCTAGTTCATCACTTTATCCACTACACCACACTGCTTCTTTTAAAGGAATTAGCTAGGATATACCGTAAGATATAATATGCAAGACCCCATTCCCCAGCAGGAAGAAGCATACAGTGGGACCCCTCATATCCACTGATTCATTATGCACTGATTCAGTTATCCACGGTTGGCAGAGGAAAAATAAATAAATAAATAATTCAGCAGCCACAAAGCAAGCTATTGCCACAAACAGCAGCTGTAAAACAAGCTATTGTCACAAATAGCATCTGTAAAGCAAGCTACTGTCACAAACAGCAGCCATAAAGCAAGGTACTGTCTCAAAACAGCAGTCATAAAGCAAGCTACTGTCTCAAAATGGTAGCCATAAAGCAAGGTACTGTTAGGAAACAGCAGTTTGGAGGTGGGTGGGCAGGCGTTCTCTCTTATCCACGGTTTTCATTATCCACGGGAAGGCCTGGAACCAATCCCCAGTGGATACCGGGGTCCTTCTGTATTCTGGTACAAAGAGGGAATCAGGAGGGAACCTTTGTCATGAATAATACTGATAGAGAAGGCTTGGTTTGTCCAAGTCTGTTTGTGCAGATACCCTTCTTTTTCCTCCCCTCAGGTCCCACCTCCCTTGTTATAAATCTGAAAATATGTGTATGTTATTGAGCTTTGTGAATGGCAGTGAGCACAAAGGGGTATCCTCTAGATCAATATGTTGCAACATTGGAGTTACACAGATTACCAAATTGTGTCCAGCCCTATACTCAGTGCAGAAGGTGAGTAGTAATCTACTTACTACTTAATGCTGCAATCTCCTCTCTCCTCCACTGCAGCTTCATTTCAATATTTCCTCCCTAACATATGAAGCAAATACAGATGCCACCTCAGTCAAGGCGTTACTCAAACTTCTGCTCCTTTTTCTAACCTGGTTTATCTTCCCCCATTCACTATCTGGCATTTGGCTTCAGTCCCTTCCTCCTTTGCCTTCCTTCGCTTTGTAATGCAGCTAATTTGCCCGTTCCATCCTACCTCCTCTAACTCTGCCTCCTTTATCATCATCATCATCATCATCATCATCATCATCATCTTCTTCTTCTTCTTCTTCTTCTTCTTCTTCTTCTTCTTCTTCTTCTTCTTCTTCTTCTTCTATAGCTCACTGTGTTGCAAACTGGCCTCCCCCTTTTTGCTTCCAGAAACTTCTATTTTGCTCTATTCTAATCGATGCCAGTCCCTGTGATCTTTTTTTACATCACCCATCCATCTAGTTTGCAGCCTTATTCTACAACATTGGGTGGAATAGCTAATAGGAAAACAGGACCAAAATTCAAAGAGTTCTCAATAGGCTTGATCACTTGGCTGGAAAACAAATAGAATAAAATTAAACAGCTATATGGGCAATGTTCCTCACCTAGGAAAAAAGAAACCAAATGCACAGTTACAAAAAGGAGGTGTGAGGGGAACTTCTCTGAAGGAGAGAGAGGGACCCCTGCACAGCGTGATGTGGACAGGGAGGAATGGCTGGAGAAACAGAGGCGCAGAGGGGGACTCGAGAATCACTTTAAGAAGGATGCCAACAGGATCAGAGGATGGCAGTGTGGATAATCAGGGGGCAGGAAACCAAGCCCCATGAGGAAAGATGTGGGTATGATGAGGCTTGAAAAAGAAGATTGAGAGGAGACACGAGTGCACTTTTCAAATAACTTGGAAAAGTATCTTATAAAGGAGGGGCAGGATCTGTTTGCAATTATCTGAGTGTAGGACACAAAACTATGGGCTCAAGTTAAAAGAAGCCCCGTTTTAGATGAATATTAGAACAAACTTCCTAAGTATTAGTTAGAGCAATAGGACAGTGGAACCATTGACCTCAGGAAGTAGTGAGCATTCCAGCACTGGAGGCATTCAAGAGAAAGTTAGCTATATGTCAGATGGACGTTGATTTGGGTTCCTATATGGGGCAAACGGCTGGATGTGGATGCCTAATAGGCTCCTTTCAGCTCCATTATTCTAGGATTCCACACACCTTCTGCTCCAAGGTTGCTACCAATGCATGCATTCATTCATTCATTTATTCATTCATTCATTCATTCATTCACCGCTCATCTTCTGGACAACTCTGGTCAGTTTAGAGCAGTCACAAATTACAAGATACTGTATATAACGTGTGTGTGTGTTGTGTCGTTCTATCTATCTATCTATCTATCTATCTATCTATCTATCTATCTATCTATCTATCTATCTATTCAGCAGTCACAAATTACAAAATCTATAACATTATAAAAATATAAATAATCAAATCAGAAATCAATAAAGATAATCAATAATCACAAAACACCTAAAAAAAACTAAGAATGGCCGGCAATGATGTTTTGAGGTAACACAAAGGACTGGCCTGTGCTGACAAATTGTCCCATGAGAGATTGGATCATTTTCTTCTGTTCTGGCCTTGGAAAATATTTTCAAAGGAAGATAACTCTCCTCTAAAGAAGAAGAAGCTCATGTGGGTGAGTTTGAGGCTCATTGTGTTTGGACAACTGATAAGGTAGCCACGATGTCCTGTATGTGAATTCAAAGGGCTGCCTGAATGTTGGTAACACCAATGGCAGCAGCCAAGAAGGTCAAGAGCAGTGGTGACTAATAGAGATGGGCACGAAATGAATTTTTTTTGTTTCCATTATGTGTTATTCATTTTGTTATGTAACGAAACGAATAATGAATATTGTGATGAAATTGGAACGAACAGAACAGAACCACGAAAATTAGGTTCGTTACGTTTCGTTTTTTGTTAATGGCGACGCGCAATGAAATGAGCTGTTTTAAATGTTAAAAAATGCCCTGGACATCCATAAAAACGCAGCGATAATTATTTATACTGTCTGATAATACCTACCGGGGGGGTTGGGGTCCTTAAAATGTTTGGTTTTGACTTCTCCCATCACAATGTATTTTTCTTTTCCCTTTAAGGATGACAAAATGGATATTGCCACTCCAGGCACAAAATGGAGGCAAGCCATGTGATGGGATCATGTAAATTCTTGGACAACTTCAACCAATAGCATGCCCAGGTTGCAGACTGGGCAGGTCTGGCAGCCACAGAGGGCATAAAAAGCTCTGGCAGCCCCCGTCCTCCTTGCAGTCTCTGGTGGGAGTTAGGGTGGGATTGCTGTCTCTGTGACTCGTTATTTTCACTTTAGGCCAGCCAGGCAGGTGTGTGTCTCTGTGTTCCTGCCGGCTGCAGCCTGGCTCTTAGGGGAGAGAAAGAAGAGATTTCTCTCTAGCTTCAGTCCTGCAGCCTCCCTGTGTGCGTGCATGCGTACCTCTTGGTGAGTAGCCTCCCCTGCCCCGCAGTGCAGTCACTGTGGCTGCCTTGCACCCTGGGCAATGCTCGCTGCTGCCTTTGCAACCTCCCTGCATACCTAGTCTATACTGTGTCTCTGCCAGCATCAATTTTTTTTTAGTGTTTTCCCTCTGGTCTGGAGCGTTGGGGGACGCCCACGCACAGAAATGCTTTAAAAATCGCACAAAAGCAGGTAAAAACGAAAAACGAAAAATGAATAAACAAAAATGATTTTTTTCAAAAATTTGGGAAAAACAGAAACAAACCAAAATGGACTCCTCAACGAAAAATGAAAAACCGAAACACCGTGTGTTTTTTATTTGTGCCCATCTCTAGTGACGAACCTTCGGCACTCCAGATGTTTTGGACCACAACTCTCACGGTCCTTTGTCTCAAAGACCTTTGTCACTGGCAATCTAGGCTCGGAATTCTGGGAGTTGTCCAAAACATCTGGAGTGCCGAACGTTCACCACCACTGGTCTAGAGGATACCCTTTTGTGCTCACTGCCATTCACAAAGGGACACCATGCAACGGAAAAATCCAAGAAGCCAACTCCTTTTATTCATTAGTTAACAACTTCTCAGACAAGCACAAAGCAATTGTTGAGGTTGCTTTTCAACAAGTGTGAATAAACCACAGATAACTGAAAATGTGGATACCAATTCTGCAGATTAGGGGGTCCTATTGTAACAGTGTATCTATTAACTATATGTAGCAAAAGGTATTGATTTAAATCTTACTGCAAACTTTCCCCAAGTACCACAAAGAAAACTACCATCATTCAGCCTCATTCTGATCTTTCCAGTCCTTTCCACTGGTTTACAGTGTTCTTTATGAGAAGAGCAAAGGTCATGTAGAACACATTGAAAAATGAAAACAAGTTATATACAATAAAGATTTGTCTTCTCCAATCTTGTGTCCTTTATATATTTTGCATTGCAAATCCCATAATGCCTGACTATTTGTTATGTAAGCCAGGACTGAAAAAAATTAGACCATAACATCTGAAATGTACCATATGGGGAAGGTTGCTGTAAATGTTGGCCATATTAAAACTTAAAATTAGTCTGCCCCTGCTCCTTTTATCTTCTCTGGAGTAACCCAAGTAATTTTCAAAGGCAGATAAGTATTCCCAGTTCACTTTCACAATAATGAATTTTAAATAGCCGAGATGCCAGGAAGAGCAATTTATCACTGTCTGTTTTCAGATGTGACCATTATTCCAATTCTTTTGTTTCTTAGCTTTTTACCATTAGCAGCTCTTAAAATGACCCTGCTTTTCTACTGCATGGCTATGTGGAAAGCCAGCCTAAAAATTCATTCTGTATGGTTTGCAAATTAATCGGCTGAAGTAATTTGGAAGCATTATTTTAATAGCCCTGTGGACTTTAATGTAACCTGTCATGGGGGCTACCAGATTTTGTTTTATATTAATTCTATTGGTGAGTTAGGGGTTGGAAGAGGACATGATTTCAGGAACTTCCCATCTTTCTATCTATCTATCTATCTATCTATCTATCTATCTATCTATCTATCTATCTATCTATCTATCTATCTATCTATCTATCTATCCATCCATCCATCCATCCATCCATCCATCCATCCATCCATCCATCTATTCCATCCACTGAAAATGGGAGATAACTACAATGGTGCCCCAACTTAAGAGCAGCTCAACTTAAGTGCAATTCGACTTAAGAATGTAAAACTGTTGGTGTTTTAACTGGCGCCTTACAAATTTTAGATATGGTCTGCTTGACTTACAAATATATATTTTATTTTTATTTTTTCACTTATTGTTTCAATTTTTTAAATAGGTACCCCGACTTAAGAGTAGTTCGACTTAAGAGCATGCATTTGGAATGGATTAAATTCGTAAGTTGAGGTACCACTGTATTAAGAAACATAAGATTAAAATATGGTGGAGAAAGGTGTATGTGTCACTGTGCCTCTAACCCTCTAAGGATTCGTTATCTTTAGAGGATGTCAATTATCCTTAGAAATAAAAATGAAACAGAAAAATTGTACATCATGTCTGGAATAGCCCTGCTGGGGTTCTGAAACATCCGAAACGCAATCAGCCAATCCCTTACCTTGCTCTGCATCCGCGCGGGGCTGAGCTCCAACGAGGAAGAAGCCTCCAACATCATTGTTCCTTCTCCCTGGTGCTGGCCAATCAGGAGTTGTGCAGGGAAATGCAGCATCTCGCCTCCCTGTCTGATTGGCCAGTGCCAGGGAGAAGGAACAATGACCTTGGAGGCTTCTTCCTTGTTGGAGCTCAGCCCTGTATGGGCGCAGAGCAAGGTAAGGTATTGGCTGATTGCATTTCGGAGGCTTCCGAACACCACCTGGGCTCCCACGTGTTGTTTTGGAACTGGTAGCTTCTGAAACGAACAGCCCATGCTGCCTGAGAATATTCAGAGGCCATTTTAAAATAATGGCTGCAATTCAGTATTAAGGTTCCTGCCATCCTGTTTGGCAAGGGGGTCTTCTCTGCGACCCTACCCCCTCGCGCTTCTTCTCTAACTTACTAGAAGCTTAGAGACATCAGGCCCCAAGTGTGTCCCCATTAAGCCACCAGTACTTAGCATAGTCTATGCTTCCATGCAGTGGGTTGTGGGTACTGGTTTTGTGAATACGGCAGGAACCGTGACCTGTGGCCAGCAAGTCAAAAGAGTTTGGGAACCCCTGAGGTATAGGATTGCGCTCTTAATCTTCAAAAATGATTACAGTGGTCCCCCGCCCATTCAAGGTTCATAAACTGCGGTCCCGCTATATTGCGGGACCGCAGTATATGAAAAAAGGCCCCTTTGGGTAAGGGGAAAATGTTTGTTTCAGGTCTCCCTCACTTACCCCAGGACTGGCGCTGCCCCGAATGGGCCTTCCTGGGCCTTTTGGATGCCCCAAAAGGGCCTTCCTGTGAACCAGAAGTCACTATGGTTCACAGGGAGGCCCTCTGGTGACCTCCGGAAGGCTTGGAAAGACCCTCGCAGGCCCGTTTGGGGCAGCACCAGGCTGGGGGGGGGGTTAATACAAGAGGTCCCAGCTAGGCACCCCAGCCCCAACCCGACCAGCATCCGCATATTGAGGATTTTCAATTATCACGGGTCGGGTCAGGTCCTTAACCCCCGCAATAGGCGGGGGTTCACTGTATTTGAATATCTCAGATGATTGGTGCCTCCCAACCCCTGAGCTCTTTCTGTGCCACCCTCTAACCTGCTTGTTTACTGCTCTCACAATTTCCACAAAGTTCTCCTTCCTCAAGTGGCACCATCTTCAAAAACTAAAAAAAAACCAGAAGAGCACCATTATTTTTTCTGTTCTCCATGGTTCCTTCAGTCTTATCCTCCATTTTGGTCTTATCCTCCATTTTGGCCATATTGGGTGCTGTGCTAGGCAGCACAGCTGAGGTAGACGCCACCAAGAATCATTGTACTGTGCTAGCTAGCTAGATAGATAGATAGACAGACAGTCAGACAGACAGACAGACAGACTGACAGACTGACTGACTGACTACTATTTTTGGGAAAAAATACAAAGTGTTTTGCATACTAAACATTTCTAAAGGCAACGCCCATCAAGCTTTCACCAAGTGGCTTTCAAGGTGGTGCTTGAGGCCAGCTTAAGCAGTTGAAAAGGAAGGAGTGCTGTCTTAACAGGGAAGCGTATGGGATTCTTCTTCCCATTTCTTCCTCCAGCCAAATCCCCTGGGCCCTGGCTGCCATTTTGCCGTTCTTATGGTTGAGGCTTGGCTGGCCATCAGTGATGTGTATGTGCGCCCTGCATATAATCTGAAGCCACCTTAATGTCGTATCCTCTGCTCCTGGTCTGGTGCTGCCCCTTCATTCACTCTTTCTCTCCATGTGCCCCCCCCCCACTTTTTGAGGGCCCCCAAGTTGTAAAGTAACAGGACATGTCAATTTAAACATCAAGGTGGTGTTTATTAAGAAATAAATCTTGTATCCAATGTATTATTGGTGAGAGTGGTAGGCCATTCACTGATAGTGAGTTTGTTAAAAAGTACATTGTTAAAGCAATGGAGGAAATGTGCCTTGCTGAGATATCTTGTGTTAGTTGTGCCAGTTTATCTGCATTTACAATCATAAGGCATGCTGAAGAACTAGAAGAGTGGCATAAGTCACTTATTGTCAAGTCAGGAGGTTTTGATTCCCCACCACCATTTGGTATTAGATGAGAACAATGATATCATAGGGCGTTTATACACGACCCCTAAGCTCCGCCACAAATGGCTGCAAGGTCCGGACCTTAAAAATGTTTACCCACCAGCTCCGGGCTTTGCAGACAATTAAGTGCGACCCCGCCCACTTTAGCAAGACCAAACAGCAGTTTTCTTGTACCTGCTTTTTGGAGGTGACAAATATTTGATCCGGTGTAAGGATAGTGAGTGCGGGGCTCTCCTGGCTTCCGTTTGTTCTTTTTTTGCGCCCCGCCCCTTTAAGAGATCTGAATGCTGCCCGGAACAAAACAGAGGTAAGAAGGCAGTATTTTCTTTCTTTTTTCTCCGTCCCTCAGGCAGCCAGCAACCAGGAAGTGCGGAGGGGGGTGGGGACAGAGGAAGACAGAGGAAGAGCGACAAATCCCTAAGCTCTCTGGTCCGAATTTAAGTGGCCAGCGGATCTTAGGGGTCGTGTAAAAAGGCCCATATACACTGTTCAACTACTAATATTTATCAGGGGAACAGATTCCAATTTCAGTATTACAGAAGAACTGTATGTGCTGCAAAATTTGAAAGGCAAACTGCTGAAAACATTCTTATAAAAAGACTTATAAAATATAAACATACTAAACTAAACTAAACTAAAAAATAAGGTACAGGTATATACATTTAATGTCTTCCCCCACACCAGGACCAATGAAGGCGTTTCATTACATTCTTTTCATGGAGCCCCATCCCCGTGCTTGTAAACTACTTCCAAGATGAGAATTGTGAAATCCAAATGTAGCTCGAGCATTACAAATAAAAATTTGTGTGACATTTTAAGGGTGTCGGTCACAAACCTTAACTTCGACATTAATGCTTTGGCTAACAGAAAGCAGCTACAAATATTGTACTAAGTTAGCATGTGGACGTGGATCAAAGGATTCCACAATAAATTATTGTTACAAAATGGTTTCGATTCATAGTAACAATTCTTCATTAACGCCTGAATATTTACTTTTGATCTAAATCTATAGGTGAATTTTGTTACATTTTGATTGAGGATGTGGCCCTTTTTAGGCACTGGGCACTGTAATGGGGCCACCATGTCCCAGAAAGTCGGGGACTCCTGACTTATGGAATTTTTATTACTTTACTAAGTAGTTGTGCTTTCACTGTTAAGGCTGGCACTTAATTCTTTTTCTATTTCCTTTTCCCTCTTTTTAAAAAGAACTGAGCACCTTCCTTATTTGTTATATTTCGCCATTATTTGTACTGT
Organism: Phrynocephalus guinanensis; assembly: GCA_037367245.1. Lineage (NCBI taxonomy): Eukaryota > Metazoa > Chordata > Lepidosauria > Squamata > Agamidae > Phrynocephalus > Phrynocephalus guinanensis. The sequence continues at coordinate 164,959,320 of CM074733.1, forward strand.
ACCTTGGAATTTTTTTGTATTATACCTTTCTCTTCAGGCAAGCTTTCCCTGAATGATGGACTACTATTATGTGTCTTTTAGATAAATCTATAGGTTCACATAGACTTTGTGGTTATAACTACCTATAACCTTGTAGCTTTAATGTAAATGTTGTCTATTAATGCTGTAAGATTGTAACATAATTTAGAAGTAAAGAAGCCTTTCTCTAAGGCCAAATGTAAACAAAGCCAATATTAGTGTGTTATGCCTAGCCTGCTGTAGATTTGTATCTCAAATGAATGTAAATAAAGCCCAAAGACACATTCCATCTAAGAAGCAAGTGAACTCAGATTGGTCAAAGAGGCGACATGTGACTTTTCCCCCATACTGTGAACAGAGATGGAGAGTTACTTCTCCTGAATGGATTCTGCAGTATGGACTAATGAAATGTAGCAATGTAGTCTTAAAGTAGAATTAGTGAGGCTTTTGCCTCTGAAGTTTGCTTTAGATTTCTTTATGTAAGGAAGAGAAATGATGTCCTTATTTTCCAGTAAGGGCGCTTTTACACGACCCCTAAGATCCGCTGGCCACTTAAATTCGGACCAGAGATCTTAGGGGCTTGTCGCTCTTCCTGCTTCCCCACCCCTCCGCACTTCCTGGCTGCTGGCTGCGTGAGGGGAGGGAGAAAAAAAAGGAAGAAAAGATCGTGCCTCACCTCCGTTCTGGCTCTCGTTCTAGCTCTCGCTCTTGCCGGCAAGATTCCTGTGTCTGTAAAGTAGCTCTTAAAGGGGCGGGAGCAAAAAAAACAACAAACAGAAGGGAGGAGAGCCCCGCACTCACTATCTTTACACCGCATCAAGGAATTTTCAGGATGGAAGAGCAGGTACTTGAAAGGTGTGCTGGGACGCGCTACAGTGGGCGTGGTCGCACCTAATTTCCTGTAAACTCCGGAGATGGTGGGTAAACATTTTTAAGCTCCGGAGCTGGGAGCCATTTGACCCGGAGTTTAGGGGTTGTGTATAAATGCCCTAAGAGAATATTCCTGTGAAATCCTGATTAGCTAAATAAATGCTTTTACATATTCTTCAAGTCAAGGTGCCTTGTTGAATAATTATTCTGGTGAGAAAGATTTCAAAGCAAGGCTGAGAGATCCTTAAAGAACCCACTGGGGGCTTGGGTTCTCCAGACACCAGCTTTCAAGCAGCTGCAGCTGGTTGACCGCAGATGGGTCTGGGCGGAGAAGCAACCCTTCTGTGTTTCCATTACAAAGATGTCCCTCAATTCCTTGTTCTCAATACTTGAACATGTCTTAATTTTACTGGGCTGTATATTATCTCTCATTGCTGTAAGGCACCTTGGGTCCTTTTCCAAGAAGAAAGGTGGGGTAAAAATACTCTAAAATAAATAAATAAATAAATAAATAAATAAATAAATAAATAAATAAATAAATAATATTGAATGTTGGGAGCTGTATTGGGAAACAATATTTTCCAAAAAGTAACTTATACATTTGTAAAACTCCCTTTCTCCAAAGAATGCACTGCAGAAGATGGCCCATTATATTTTAGCCTAAGTGTTCAAATGATATGTTCCTCAAAATTGCTTGTCAAAATCACGTCCACATAAAGAAGATGCTTCAGTATGATTTATATACTGCCAGAGTCCCTATTTACAAATTAAATTGAACCACTAAACAAACAAACAGTTGCATTTAAATAAAACATCAATCACTCTTGTCATTTCCTATCTTCATTTAGCTTTGTAGTTTAATCAGCATCAACACAGGCAATAAAACTTTAATTGATGAAACTTGTGTAGCTGAAAATATATATTCGCTTTGGTGTTTTTTTTTAAAAAAAATGGTACCAGAAAGAAATAGATATCCAGATTGATGATCTGTTTCGTGGCATTCCCGAATCTTTTTCGGAGCAATGTTCCGAAAGTTAAGACAAAAGCCATTGTACTGCAAGAGGTATCTGCTCAGTGGTGGGAACCTTGCATCCACCAGTCAAGAGAAGAAAATTAACACACCAAGTAACATGAGGGATCTGATTTAAAATGGGTCAGGTACAACAGCCTGTTTGTGGGGAGGGTTCCTTGGGGGAAATACCGTATTTTAAAATATTTTGGTTGCTATGTTTTTGCTTCCATATGGCCTCCACCCTACACAAATTTCCCAGCTTGAGAGACCAGCAAACAAACAAGTAATCCCCTCACAGCAATTTTTCTTTTAACCCCACTTCTTAGAAAGGACAGAACCAGCATTTTGTCTCTTCCTATGGCAGTTTCATCTGCAGGTTTGCCTCCGGGTTTCAGGTTTCCCAGACGGGGAAATGCAGGCTGTATTCAAACACCAGAAACACTGCTCCCACCCAGGAGCAGTTGCAGCTGGAAATTCCCATGCTGAGCTGACTCCGAGGAAAGGCCTGCCTCGGAACTGGACAGCCATCTAATTAAGTCTTGGAGCATTCAGGATTCAACACCAATTAGGGGTGTCCTACCGCCTATGAGAGAAGAAATAACAGCACAGTAGGAACATTGGACTGGTATAGCCCTTGTCAGAGATGCAAAAGGTCGGTTTTGTTCTGGATTGGTATGTTTTTGGTTTGCTTGTATACTAGCTCGACATTCAAAGGATCCAAGTCAAAACAGCAAGCGTTTCCCATTTCTAGCCATTCTTATAAAGGGAAAGGAGACTCACTCTTCCCATGAATCACACCAACAAGTGTTTCTGGGGCATCCCTGTTGCAGAGATGTGGAATGTTAAGATGTCAGCTGCTATTACAAGACTTCAGGTCTCATAATTCTGTGCTACCTTCTTGAGTCTCACATTGATGTACCGTAAGTTGTAGTTCAACAACAACCAGAGAACTATGTGTAATTTAGCAACTTCTAGAGGGCCACGTGGCTCTGCTTTACAGCTACTAAGCTTAAGGACATAGAACTGACATACTGGCCTTCAATCTCTCCCCTCCTTAAAATGTCCTTCCCTCTCTTTCTTGTCTCCCCTTTTTGGGGGAGGGAACATCTCTTTGACTACAAAACTTTTGAGGTTAAAACCTGCTCTCTCAATTCTTAACCAAACTCCTAACAGGTATATAGAGGGCACTTAATTTTACGCCCCTGACTCTCTGGTTTGCAGTTATTCTATAAATGTTTTATTTTCTACTCTGTTCTGAGATCTCAGGTATAAGGTAGAATATGAATACAGTACTGTAATAAATAGCAAATAGTGTGGACAATTTAGGAATAAATAACAGTGAAAAGCAGATCTGCCCCTCATGAATTGTCATGGAATACGATTGTACAGTGGTACCTCGACTTACGAATTTAATCCGTTCCGAATGCACGCTCTTAAGTCGAACTACTCTTAAGTCACGGTACCTATCTAAAAAATTGAAAAAATAAGTTAAAAAATAAAAAAATGAAAAATATATTTGTAAGTCAAGCAGACCATATCTAAAATTTGTCATGCGGCAATTAAAACACCCACAGTTTTCTACTCTTAAGTCGAATTGCTCTTAAGTCGAGCTGCTCTTAAGTCAGGGTAACACTGTACCTCAGTTTATAAACGTGTCGGTTAACATAGTTTTTGAAAAAAATCCATTGAAAATAGCAGCTTGGTTTGCAAAGTACAAAACAAGTTTCCCCATGATGCAAATTATAGCACCACCCCCTGTGCATGTTTCGGTTTACAAATTTTTCAAGTCCCAGAGACATTAAATTTGTAAACCGAGGTACCACTGTAATAGAATTGCACCATCTAGCGTAGCAAACCAGCTGGGTGGAGAGCGTCACAAGTGCCACCCAAGGCAGAGAGGTCTGCGATTCCACAGGAAGAATTAAAAACCCCCACACATCATAAAAGGAGAGGAACTCAACCAGCAGATGCAGTTGACAGTAAAAAGAAAAGCGGGGGAGAATTTGTAAAACCTTCAGCTCCCCTGTTCTTGTTCTGGACCACCAAACAGCGGCCACCATTGCGGTTATTCTGACTTCTGGTAAAGCAAACCTAAGCCATGTTGCTGACCAGCAACTAAGCCAGGCATGTTCAAACGTTGGCCCTCCAGATGTTTTGGACCGCAACTCCCACAGTCCTTTGCCATTGGCCATCTAAGCTTAGAATTCTGGGAGTTGTGGTCCAAAACATCAATACGGCCGAAGTTTGGACGTGCCCGATACTAAGCCAACCTCCCAGGCTTCTCTCCTTTCTGGTTGCCTTTTTCCTTTGCCAACAAGGTTGGGAGTTCAATTCCCCATTACGCTTCCTTGACAGGGTTTGGTCTCAAGGACCCATGGGTTCCCTTCGAGCTCTGGAGTTCTAAGATTATTTCTAAGACGAAGGCAACCCCACCGCTGTTCAAAAACCTCTCACTCATTAGTGAGGGCAGGTTTGGCAGCTGAAGGGCCAAGCGTTTTTCAGCGTTCTAGTGAAGTATGGCTGTTCCAAGAAGCAGTGGTCCTGGACAAATACCAAGACAAGGAGGATCAGGAATGTTTGGGATACTTTAAAAAAAAAGCTGCAACATCTAGAATCCAACCTGTTATCATGGCCCCCAGTTAAGTTGCAGTCTAAAAAAGTAACTTTTCCAGCTTCTCGTGTTCCAGAATACAATATTCCATCCTCTGCTTTTCCTCTCATTTTCCTTTCTAATTAACATTCACTGTCCAATGAGCACTGTCCTTGTGCTGAGGGTTCCTCCTCCCCTCAATAAAAAAAACATCTATAAAAATAAAATATACATGTATAATCAGTGGGGAGCCTCAAGACAGCTGACACCTTGTGGCTGCTTCTTGTGAGTGGATGGTGCTCTTATGACTATATATAAGAATCCAGCCCCAGATAAAAGAATTTGCAATTCATAGACAGGTTGATAAGGGGCTATCAGAACGGTTGACTCAGCTAAATGTTTACTAGAAATAAATTAAACCGTTCAGTCAGCTGAGTCACCCACCTCTACAAGTTGTAAGCTCTAATAATGCAATAACTGAGTTGGTTCAAATGAATTTTGTTTCCTTTGCGTTGGTCTAGCCAAGGTCCCCTTGGCCCAATATGTGTAATGGCTACCACCATCTCTGCTCCATTTCATCGATACCATTCATCCTCTATCAGCCCACTGTTTCCCCATGTAAAATTTTTCTGCAAAAACTCACCTTTTCCACGTTGCATTTGGCTTGTCTTCTTAAACCTCATTCCCCACTGTAAGTAAGCATTACGTGTAACAGCCTTCACCCACACGCTTGCCTCCCTGTCCTTGTTTCCCCTTGACTCTGTTGCTTTCTTGCTTCTCGTTTAGATTATAAATTTTCTTAGGAACAGGGGCCTTCCTCTCTTGGCTAGAAGGCCTGACGGTGGAATATTATTTATTATTAATAACAGCAGCAGCAAAAGCAGAGGAAAAGGCTAGGGTTGTGAAAGATAAAGAGAAAAGCAAATTCCAGTCTTTTAAATTATTACTATCTTAAGATACTCTCCACTGATCACTTGGCTAGTTAATAGTATTTCCTGGATTAGGTGATGATTAAGAAGCTACCTGCCATCACTCCTGTCAACAATTCTTTCACTCCTACATTTCCATAGAAACCAGGCTGGAGAGCAGCACAGAATGTACAGCTAGGATCCTTTGTGCCAATATTCTGTGAGGTGGAAGTCAAAGATGATGCCGACTAAATTTCAAAAGAGCTGTGTGGCTCAGGCATGGCTAAAACGAGCAGATCTAGTATGAAAACTGATTCTGTGCCTGAACTTTTCTCCAAACTGATTTATTCCCCGAGTACGAACATGAGGGATTTTTTTTCCTGCTGTCATTTTAATCAAATACCTTCAAAAAGACGACCATGGGACTCTCCCAAGGTAGCACTATTTTAGAATGAAGATGGAGGAATTTATATTTAGATGGTCATCCATAAAATCTATTTGTCATATATACTGTAAAACAGGCCTGCCCAACAGGTAGACCGGGGACTACCAGTAGCCCATGAAGGGTTCAAAAGTAGCCCGCCAGCCATCAATAATAAATGTGAGGGGATAAGTTCTCTACCTCTACCTCCCCCCACCCAAAGGACCACCACTGCCCCAGCAAAGCTCTAGGTCTGCCAGCCCACTGTCTCAGCCGAGCGGGGCAGTTCAAGGGCCATGGCACAGAAGTGAGTGAGAGTTATGGGCAGCAGCAGCAGTGGCAGCAAGGGGGCTGGAAGGGAGAAGGGGGAAAACAGGAAGAGAATTAGAGTCGTCAGGCCATGGGCGGGTTGGGAGGGAAAGTGCACCTTTTCTAGAAAGTCTTCCAGCAGCCCGGGCAAGCAGAAGGGGCGATCTGCACTAGCATGCATGCACCTCCCTTGTACCCGTCCACACCGGCTCGAGCGGGTGTAAGGGAAGCATGTGCATGGTCAGCCTTACCATAGGAATGCATTGAAATATGTTCCCGCCAGAAAGGATTAATTGATTTTCAATGCGTTCCTATGGGAAACCACTGCTCTACTTACAATTTTTTTACTTATGAGAATCTGCTCGGAACAGATAAAATTCATACATAGAGGTTTTAGTGTAGTAACCCTCAGGCACTTTCGTCTGGAAAAAAGTAGACCTCGGCCTGTTCAAAGTTGGACAGCCCTGCTGTAAAAAAAAAAGCCAACACAAGTCTATTAAGAAGATGATTAAATTACAACTGTTGTCCAAAGAGGCTAGATTGCCATCTCCAAATAGCTCAGGCAAGGAAAATATAAGGCTTGTTTATACTTTTTCTCCGAAGCAAACTAAATAGGGTTGCTAGGAGGTTTGGTATCCCATTTGGTGTGATCTTCATATCAGGAATATCTCTTAACATATTTTGAGTTTCCTGCTGGAGATTTTAATCATGAGGAAGAAAAACCATTATTATTTCACGTTTACAATTCGTGGAAATAGCTCACTGATGTTTAAGTTCATAACCATCTTCTTTCTTGATTTAGCATCACGGTTGTACCGGAGAGCACTTGCCCCCTCAGGGGAAAACACACATACCCAACAAACTCACAGGTAGCGTAGTATCTTGTTAGTTTTACATTAGAACTGTATTTTCTTTCCAAGGAGCTTCAGCTACAGCAAGGTTGGGGAACCTTCAGTCCTCCAGATGTCTTCGACTGCAACTCCGAGAATTATGAGCCTATATTGCCAGTGATAAAGAACTGTGGGAATTGGGAGTCCAAAACATCTGGAGGGCCGAAGGTTCTCCATGCCTGAGTTACAGGATTGCTGTAACAAAGGATGGTCATAATGTCTGAAGCATTCCTGGGCGTCTGCTGATTTATGCCAGCAATATCCATCTCCACACATACACACCCTCCTTTTATCGTTTGTGTGTGTGTGTGTGTGTGTGTGTGTGTGTGTGTGTGCATGTGCGTGTGTGTGTCCCTTTAAAGTTATCTGTTTGGAAGCATTCACAAAAGTCAGGATAAAAATACTCAATACATAAATAAACAAATAAAACAGTAAAGACGGGGGATTGTTTTAAGAACTAAGGATTCTTCTAAAGATCAGTGCTAGAGATGGACATTTTGTGCTTCATATAGCTTTGTACAAAACACAGTGTGAGACTCCACAGGTGACGCGGTGGTCCATGTCCTGCTCCCCAGGGTGGGCGGGCCACTCACCAGGCTCTACATGCCGTTGGAGACCTTTTCCTGCAGCAACACTCTAATCCAGGTGGGAAGTTGGCTGGCCCTTTCTGAACTCCCACCCCCAGACAGACAGACAGTCACTCATCAGCTGCACAGAGAGACTCGATGTTCCACCTCCTTGCTGGAGGGGTCAGCTTCTTGGGGAGGTGAGAAAGAGCTGGCCAGGACCCTGCCCCAAATTGGAGTGCTGTAGCAGAAGAAGGACCCCAGTAATTATGCAGAGCCTGGTAAGAGGCCAAGTCAGCTCAGGGGGTAGGGGGGTGGGGTACCACAGCACCTGCCATGCTGCACTTCATGCTTTGTATGAAGCTATAGAAAACACAAAGGGCCTATCTCTAGTCAATATCACACACATACATGGTGTGAAAATTCTACATATGATGTACTTAGAGTGAGGAGAGCAGAACACAATGAAATTTTGAAATAGTACCTGTACAGTATTTTTATTTCCTTCTATTCCAAAGGCATAGGACCGATTGTGTTTTTATAGTCTTCCATTACTTTTATGCATAAAGCCCAGATAACTCCAATCTTGTTTTGAACCCCTGTCCTCTTCAGAATTGCATCTGCCCAGCACCCTTTGCTGCCTTTGTACCACCTCTAGTTAACTGGCATTGTTTCTTTTCCAACACAACGTGAACATAATGTAATAGATCAGTGATGGCGAACCTATGGCACGGGTGCCAAAGAAGGCACTCACAGCCCTTTCTGTGGGCACCCGATATCGCCCCTTCACAGCAACCTGTATTCAGGTTAAATTGCTGTATTGGCACTTTGCAAAAAAGTTAGTGGGTTTTGAATTGCAGTTTGGGCACATGGTCTCTAAAAGGTTCACCATCACCGTAATAGATGATGTGCTCTGACTTCTAATCAGCAGTTTTAGGAACACCTGAAGAATAACCGCTTAAGTGTTCTTTTTCATTAATCCTGGCCAACAGCCTTTTATCTACAAAGTGTGTCCTCCGTAGGCAATACCAGACAAATGGAAAGGCACAACTGACACACAGTGTAATTCTAGGCACTTAAAGTCTTACTGCATCATTTCTTTGCATCTGTGTAATAAACAGCACATCCACATATTGATTGGTAATAATCTCAGCCTGCTGATGGCTTATCAGGGGGTGAACCTTGGGCACACCAGATGTTTTGGATCACAACTCCCACAGTCCTTTGTCATTGACAATACAGGTTTGGAATTCTGGGAGTTGTGGTCCAAAACATCTGGAGTGCTGAAGGTTCACTCATAAGCAATGGTCACCCAATCCATGCAGTCATTTGGCCAACACCATGTACCAACACAGACATCTCTAGAAGCTGCCTGCTAGCTTCCAAGCTCAGTTCAATTTGCTGGTTATGATTTTCAAAAGCCAATGTAACCTAGGGCGTTTATACACGACCCCTAAGCTCCGCTGCAAATGGCTGCAAGCTCCGGAGCTTAAAAATGTTTCCCCACCAGCTCCGGAGTTTACAGACAATTAAGTGCGACCCCGCCCACCTAAGCGCGACCCAGCGCACTTTTCTTGTACCTGCTCTTGGGAGGTGAAAAATATTTGATGCGGATGTGCTGGGCTCTCCTCGCTTCTGTTTGTTGTTGTTTTTGCCTCCCGCCCCTTTAAGAGGAACCAGGAAGTGACCGGGGCTCCCCCGAAAGCGTCCACCAACACCGGGAGGTAAGGCTTTATTCTCCTGTCCCTTTTTTTCCTCCCTCCCCTCACGCAGCCGGCAGCCAGGAAGTACGGAGGGGTGGAGATGCATGAAGAGCGACAAACCCCTAAGATCTCTGGTCTGAATTTAAGGGGCCAGCGGATCTTAGGGGTCGTGTAAAAAGGCCCCTAGACACCATATATTTTAGGGAGCACTTCTCCCTATATCTCCCCTTCTTCATCAGGGTTCAGCTCCACAAAGGAATTAAGCTGGTACAGGTTAAAATAAATCTCAAGCAGACTTGCAGAATCAGATATTTCGGGCTTTGTAGGGTAACCTCCCATTAAAATTACAACTGGTTCTAGCACTGCTATTATTTCAGCCTCAACTCAAAATCTTTATTTACCTCAGCATTTTATTGGGTTGATTTCATCTTTTGTATTGCACTGGCATCTATGTTGTGAGGAGCTAGTAAATATTGAGCAAAACAAGGTAATCCAATACCAAACCCATCTACTTCATGGACACCATCTGTAGATCAGTGGCAGTGGACCTTCGGCACTCCAGATGTTTTGGACCACAACTCCCAGAATTCCAAGCCTGTATTGCTAATGACAAAGGACTGTGGGAGTTGTGGTCCAAATCATCTGGAGAGCAGAGGTTTGCCACCACTGCTCTATATGATGGCTAAAATCAGCACTCATGTTTAAGCTCTAAATAGTGAATCAGAAGTGGCGAAGCTAAACCTATGGGGAACAAAAATAATGTAATACACTTTTCTGAATGGCGGAATGCTAAAGAATGTCTCCCACCATGCTTGACCATCAAGAAGTAAATTAATAGACTTCCAAGAGAAGAAAATCAAACAACAGTGGACCCTTGTATAACAAACAGCTTGTATAACATAACATTTGTACAACATAAAAAATTCCGGGGATAGGGGAAATTTGCTTAACATAATCACCTATGGGGAAAATCCGTACAACATAAAAATGGGATGACTCCGTTTTCAATGCATTCCTATGGGAATTTGTATAAAGGAAAATTTGCTTAACATAATTTGCTTTGGAACGAATTAATTCCTTTATACAAGGTACCACTGAATAATCAAGTAAAATGGAGCTGCTGGAATACAGGACAATTTTTCTGTGACTGTGGAGAAATTTGACCCATGCAGCATTTATCCGTACTTTATGCAATATATGCTCGACCACATATACAGAAAAAAATCTAGCAAATGATCAAGAAAACACTATAGAAGTAACTTACTTCTAATCAAAAGTAGTGTAATTATTTCCACATTTTAATTGGTTCTTAATTTTAACTGATATGAATAAAGAAAGTTTGGTTTATGCTTCTGTACACAAGAATGAGAGGAACTTTGGGGGCATTATGTAATAAATATACTACTTAGGAAGGGGGAAAGCAATCCAGGAAGTGGAAGAAACAATTCCTTGAAAGTCCAATGAATTTTGGACCAAGTCCTTTTTCAGGGGCATGACTAAGGAGTAAACCAATTGTTCTATTATGGAAAAATGATACTATTTATTCTATTTATTTATTTCTTACACGTATAAACTGCCCGATTTTCCCAATGGGAACTCTGGGCGGGGTACATACATATCACCCCACAATGACTACCCAAATACAATCCCAAGGCATGACAATCCCCAACAAAATAAACAAACAAAAAGCAAAGCGAATACAAATCAGCATCGAAATACAACAAAGAACTGCTAAAAAAGTACTAAAAGAGGATAGCAAGTAAAAATAGCAAGGCGCCTCTAACCAAGACAAAAAGTCCAGGTACTCCCTATTAGTCTTTACTACAAATTTAAGAGAGATGTTGGCAACTCTTGGGTCTTAGCTCCAAGTCTCAGTCTGAGTCTTTGGTATCAAGTTGCCAGTTGCAAATATGAGTCTCTAATTAATGGGGAAAAAATCTCCAGAAAAACAGGGTGTGGGTCAGTTGCAAGTTGTGAGTCAAGTCCAAGTCATTGGGGTGGCAGTGGGGGAGGACAAGTTGAGTTGCTGATGCACCTTAGGTCCCACTTGACGGCAAGTCACACAACTCAAGTCCCCATCCCTGAAATCTAATCCTGAGACTATAAACATTCATTTTTTTATTCTGCTTTTTGAATAATTGAGAACTTTCCCTCTCTAAAGCTTTATCCCATCTCTTGGAAAGGCAGCTTCTTTTCAATCTCCAGTTCAAATTCCACTCAGTGCACCGGATGCTTATTAGGGGTTGTGTTCTTTTGTATGCAATTGTGTTGACCTTCCGTTGCAGTCCACTCTTCTCTACCACAGGAAGGGCCAGAAGAAGAATGACTTGGTGAATACCTCCCCCGCTCCAGTTCCCTCCAGTGACATTCTCCCCCACTGCACCCATGCCCCCCCACGCTTTCACAGTCCGTTCTAAAAGAAAAGGTAGAATGAGCAGTGGCATAGCCAGTTGGCCACTGTGGCATGGAGAAATCCCAAGAGACTTCGCACTGGAATGCCTAACCAGCTTTTCCTGCTTTGAAGCACCACATGGTAATGCAGCTCCATAAAGAGGCTGGGCTTGCCTGCGACCATCCCAACCGGTCAACAGGATTTGTTCCAATTTGGCTTTTCTCTGGTATAACCGACTGCCAATAGAAAGTTCCTCCTTCAAATCTAGGAGTGGAAGGTCACTTCTCTCCAGCTAGCAAGCAAGTAAAGCAAAGCAAAAAAGTGTTCTGCTTATATACCGCCCCATACCACTTTAAGTAGTCTCTGGGCGGTTTACAATTTTTTAATTACAGTGTGCAGGCTACACATTGCCCCCCCCCAGCAAGCTGGGTACTCATTTTACTGACCTCGGAAGGATGGAAGGCTGAGTCAACCTTGAGCCTGCTGGATTGAACCCAGGTCGTGAGCACAGTTTTACCTGCAGTATAGGCATTTAACCACTGCACCACGAGGCTTCAGTAGGAAGCACATTAGAAAATCTCACTTAAGCCGCAGTCCTACCAGCGTTTTCTGCATAGTTTCCTGGCAGCAAACTGCGTAGTAAAAGGTTGCGTGCTAACCGGGAAGAGAAGTAAATTCTGGTCCCGGCCGACCACGCCCCTGGAACAGCAGTTTCAGCAAAGTTTTCTAAACCACTGCCAGGGGCTGGATTTAGAAACTTTGCTTGAAAATGCTTACTTATTTGCTTCTTTAACCACGACAGGACCCTGAAAATACGCAGTAAAATCAGTTGTTCCCCTTTAACAACACGGAGGCTTGGAAACTAGAGCCGGAAAGAAGGACAAAATGCGAAGTAGACAGGTAGAGACCGAACCAGAATATGAAAATCCGATGCAGAAGAGAGGACATTAACTGCACATTAAATACCACGTGACCGCCCGGAAAAAAATACGCAGGAAATTTATATATGCAGAAAACTCTGGTAAGATTGTGGCCTTACATGTAAGTCTAAAGCCAGGCTTAAAATTAAAAGTAGGGAGCTGCTTTTGGCAGACTATTTGTTGACAGATTGTTCGTACATACCCTAGTTTTTTTCTAGTTTACAACATGAGATGTTTAACGGCCATATTTCTGACAGTTAAGGTGCAGTGCAGCCCCATCAACATAAATTTCAGTGAACTGCTGTACATTAAGAACTCGGCACAGGTGTATGATTCAGTGTACCATAATAAATGACTCTGACTTCTTAACTTGCACTGAGATACTGTATTTGTTAACATTCCATTTGTGTAATGGATATCAAAGGATTCTGGCCATATACTGTGGAGACATTCAGAAACTAATACAGTAATCAGTAATACTCTTTTGAAATTGATGATATGCTTCAAGAATATATACATGATATAAGCATACGAAAATGCCAAGATGGGTTTCACCTACAGAAACATTTGCATATCCTAACTTCTTCTTAAAGTTTGAGAAAATTGTAACCTATGCAGAAATGTTAGAGTAGGCAAATTAAAATCTAAACAAGAACTCATGGACCAGGGTTTGCTTTCCTCTTCGTGACCATTAAATGCAAGTACAAAGTAGATATAAAAGGGAGTTGAAAATGTATGGTTTCTACAGTGATCAGACAGTATTTGATAAAATACTGTTGACTTCAGACAATAAACTAATTAAGAAAACATGTACATTTCTATTAGAAGGGAAAATGGAAGGTGAACAAGTGAAAGAGACAATGGTACAATGGGCAATTTTTTGAGTGATAATAATGATCTTGAGAAATGATGAAAATGTTGGGATAGAAATTGTAAACCAATAATAGCAACGGCCCATAAAGAGAATTTATATAAAATGTTTTATAGATGGCATTTGCCACCTGCTAGATTAGCTAAAATGTTTTCAAATATGTCTAATAAATGCGGCAAATGGGTGCAAAAAATGGGAACATATTATCATCTATGGTGGACCTGCGATAAGGCTAAAAATGTTTAGATTAAAATTCATACTTGGCTTGTCAAAATGTTAACAAAGCAGATACGCTTTAAACCAGAACTATTTTTATTAGGTATAGTACCAGAAAATTTAGATAAACAAAACATTTATCTAATGTTACGTATTTTGACAGCAGTGAGGATTGTATCGGCACAATATTGGAAAAAGGAAGAAATACCCACAGACAAAGGAATAATTAAGAAGATTTTGGAATGCGCAGAAATGGACAGATTACCCATGAAAATTAAAGGAAAAGAAGACTCACAATTTTATTGAACATGGAATCTGTTCTATCCATAGGTAGAAAAGAGAAACAAAGAATAAGACCTAAATTTATTGTAATATGGATATGACTGGAACCCATGTAGCAAGGTGTCTAATAAGTACTGCTTCTTTTGTGTAGCCTGCACACTGTAATTAAAATTGTAAACCGCCCAGAGACTACTTGTAGTGGTATGGGGCGGTATACAAGCAGAACACTTTTTTTTTGTTATCTAGAAAAGAACAAAAATTTGAACTGCAAAAAACTTCCAGCTTCCCACAGCAGCTATGTTGGCTGAGAGACCTGGGAGCTGAATTACAAAAAATGACAAGTGAAGGACATTTCATTTCAGAACCAGTAGGTTACGAAATGAACCACGCGAGCCCAGGTGGTCCTTGGAACTGGCTGATACACGCAGATCCAGGTGCTTTACTTTTCTCTCTCGCACACAGGATTAAAATATAACGAGGAAGCATGCTGTGACGTCATCTGTGCTAGATCTGTGATACTGGCCAATCAGGAGCTGTGCAGGGACAGGCATCATCCCACCTCCCTCTCTGACTGGCCAGCAGCATGAAGCAGGAAAGATGACATCACAGAGTGCTTCTTCGTTGGATTTTAACCCTGTGTGAGAAAGAGAAAGGTAAAGTAATTGGATCTGTGTGTATCAGCCGGTTCCGAGGACCGCCTGGTCTCGCGTGGTTCGTTTTGTAACCTACTGGTTCCGAAACGAAATGCCCATCCCTAAAAATGACATTTCCACATTCCGTAGAATGTACCTGCGTCTATAGAGGCAGAATCATGCTAATATTGTCGCAGTAATCTAACTCAAAATATAAAGAGTGGGCTAGTATTACGTTAATTGTTGAACTTCTCAAAAAACAGAGAGGAGAGAGAGCCAAAAAAGAAGAAGAAGAATATATACACATAACTTTGCACATGAGAACCTGAAAAATTATTCCAGTCATAATTTTTCTTGTGTATTTCTACAGGAGCAACAACAAAATCCTCTGATTTAGGTATAATTTCTGCAATTCTTTCTCTCAGTTAAAAAAAAAAGAAATACAGCCTTCCCCAGCTTGGTGGCCTATAGATGATCAACACAATTTGACACTGTAGTTCAACCAAATTAGAGGTTCCTGCTGGAGAAGACTGAATTAACAGAACAGTGTGGGAAGAGGGAAACTTTAAGAGTTTACCTGTATTCCTGTCTGGTAAAATACAGCAGTGCTTCTGCAGAATGCCAGGCAAAATCTATAAAAACAGAGGATGAAACAAAAACACATTTTGTAACTTTTGAATGCAATTGTGTATTGCATAGATGAAAAATATTCTTTCTTACACATGATTCTTAGGCAAAATCTAATGATTAATTCCAACTAGAACAGATCCACTGAAATGATAAGACTTTCCAACTGATAGGAAATAGGGTTTCCCTATTGTTCAGTGGTTCTAATTCTAGTTAAGACGAAGCTATTGAAAACTTTTATTTAAAAAAATAAAAGTGATAATAGACAAATTAGACATGATATTTCATTTACAATTTATTTTCTTATTCATGAAATGTATATATCATTCAAATGGCCAAGACCCTCAAGGAAGTTTACAATAGTAATAAAAGTTCAAAGGAGTCCATAAAATCAAATGGTTCCAATATTAAAATAATTCCTGTTCAAAATGTTAAAATACTGAGAATATTGAGCCAGCACTAAAAATGATAATAGAAAGAAATTAATTAAGGTCTAAATGGTGGTGACCGTAAAAGACATATCTTAGCTTCATGTTCTAATTAGGAAGAATAAATTAACACGATTAATATGCCTGATAGATCTCCTCAGAGGAGTTATTGTGAGTTTAGTGGGTCACCACAAAAAAGTCCCTTTCTTGTCTAACTGCCTATGATGTCACTGCAGATGGCAGCACACAAGAGGCTCTATCTCATGTCCTTTAAAATCCTGATCTAATTTACAAATAAACCATTTCCAAAAATCTTTCCCCCCCCCCAGTCATTGGGCTTTTTTTTAAAAAGGTAACACCCCCTTTAGCAGGTTCTAGCGAGCTTTCCAAGATCTACCGGAGATGCTTGGTAATTTTTGCTCCACTTAAAAATGCAAATTTTTCTAGAGGCACAAGTCCGTGGGGGCACATATGATCTGGATTTTGGGCTTTTTTAAATTTAATTTCCCCCTCCCTAGTGCCGACCAGCTGGCCCTGGGGCTGGTCAGTGCTCCCCCCCCAGCGCTGACCAGCTGGTATTTAAAAAATAATAATCCTGTGTAGAACCAAGGTACGTGGGAATTCTGAACCCACAACTTCAGTCAGGTGACAAGTTAAGGGTGAAAGCCAGAGTTTCACATTCACATCTTCCCCATCATGAGATAGTGCCCAAAGAAAAGTTTTCAAGGAGGAACTTAACATTTGAAAAGGACCACAGAAAAGATGAGGACAAGAAGACAGGTCTTAAGTCATTTCTGGTTTGAATCCTTCAATGTAATTCTTAAATATCCAACTAGTTAGGCTATTTAGCTCTAATATTTAGCATGCCTGATCCCAGTAATAATAGAAATTGGTGGAGTTTTAAAAATGCAATATTTCAAAGATACGAAATGGCTACATTTCAAAATGTTTCTCTAGTGTGGCCATCCTCAGTGGGGGACCATGTGGCCCCCTGGAGGGGCCTGGCACATTGGAAAGGGGCCACAGACTGGAAACAATTTCTCACATACCACCGTGTCAGGTTTGCTTTGTGACTTACTGTATACAATCCTGAATTGGTCTATATTTCTTTCACCTTGTGTTTATGCCTGAGGCAAAAAAAAAAAGAAGGGAATGGCTGCTCTAGCGAATAATGACCCCCTCTCCCCACCCCAGAAAAAAAATCTCTCTAGTCTTAACAAATTTGACAGTCAATAAGTCAGCCAACATCAGTTCTACAAATGCCAAAAAATATGCTCTCTACTCATGACTAATGCTATGACGCACACCTTTTCAAATCACGGTTGCCTTTTTAAAAAAATATAGCACTGTTCTCTCATTACAGGATAATTCCCAGTTAACCATAACAGGAAATGGCTGATATATCACTCAGCAGGCAACCTTCCCTTACAGCCCCAACTCAGGTGAAAATTTCTAGTGCTTTTCAGATGGACACATGACTGGGACCCATCTCTGGAAGGCTAGAGTTTATGTAAATAGCACAATGCCAGCAAAGAAGGATACAAAAAAGCAACAATACTATTGATCATGTCATGTGGTAGTCACTCATTAGAAAGTTTACGTATGTGATATGCAAGTGGAATTCCATTTACATATAACTGTAGGTATGAGGGCTCTTAAACTCCTTTAAATGTTAGGATGATTTCTAGTCAAGCAGAGGATAGTGATTATTTATTGCATGCATTACTAAATAATAACTATAATCACTATCTGACAAAGCAGGCTCAGCTTCACAAATATCAAAAGTTAGACAAGCTTAAGGGGAGAACGGCATAGGCAAAGCCTCAATACATTCGCCCTGCAAGTGCTTCTTAACAGATGTTCAGCCCAGTGTTTTACTTTCAGTACCAGAACTCAAGCTCAGCAGCAGATCCTTTTTTGCACCCAGTTATGCCTTTCTTTCTTTTTTTCAGCTCACCAAGGGGTGGTTTATTCTTCTTGTTGCTAAGCCACGGAAAGTTGGGAGGTTCTTGTCAAGCTACTGCAAATAATCCAAAGTAGATCTGAATTTGCCTTCTGATCCTCGCAGTGATAAAGAACCCAGTCACTGACAGGGGAAATCCAGTAGTTCAACAAATGTTTTGGCTGGCGGAAGCATTTGTGTTCATTTGCTTATGTTACATAATTCAAAAGGAAGCTGGAATAGCAAATTTCCTCAAATAAGATTCATATAACATGGCTTCTCCAAAGGCATGGGTACATTCAGAAAGCTTTAAAAATGTTGGATTACATTTGCCCAAAAATGTTGGATTACATCCCGCTCAAAGTTCTGCAACCAGAAAAGTTTGGACTGGGCATTTGGGGAGAGGGTGCTGGTTGAACCTGTTTATATTTGCTTAAGTAATACACAACATAGGAGGGGTAACAGCTCAGGACCAGAATCAGCAGTACACCTCCATTTGAAGGACAAAGGGCACTCTTTCAAAGATGAGGATGTACACATATTAGACAAAGAAGATAGGTAGTTTGAGAGAGGAGTAAGGGAAGCCATTCATGTGAGCATCGAAACCCCCTCCATCAACAGAGGTGGTGTCCTCAGGCATAGTCTATCTGCTACTTATCAGGGTGTGGTTTCCAAAGTATCCAGACAAATCAAAAAGCCTTTACCACCAAAGCCATAGCTAACGACCCATTCTTGATAGGTTTCAGCACCTTAGGCCATTGTTCACCATAAGTCTATGGATAGTATTGTCTCCCTAACGAGCCTATCCAGGCCATTGTTCATCTTATGAGCCTAATTCAGACCAGGGTGACAAGAGGTCAAAGCTGACTGACTATAAGATGGAGGACTCGCACTAGCTGTATTCACACCGATGAAGCTGTTTGGATGAGCAGCGAAACGTCTCTATCTCTCAAAAAAGAAGTCCAGTAGCCATGACTCAACTTCCAGATAAACTCACCTGGATGACTAAGAATCTTCACAGACATACTATAGTTTATGAGCCAAAATTCTTCCTCCTGGATTCCTGTTTTTACTTTCTCCATCTCTTGAGATATATCTCATCGCAGATCTTACTCCATGTGCTTCTCAGTCTTTTTGCCGGTCACCTCTTCCTCCTTCTCCTCCTCCTCTCTGTTGCTGCCGCCATCTTGGGATGCACCCAAACGTTGCCTGGCAGGCCCCCAAGATAACGGAGACAGAGAAGGAGGAAGAGGTGAGTTGGGCCGGGAGGGAGGGAGGTGATGAACCAGGGCCGGCGCTAGGGTTTTTCACGCTCTAGGCAAGGGGCGGGGGTTGGGCAGCAGCGGCGGCGGCGGGGGGTTGGGCGGCAGCAGGCGGGGATCGGGCGGCGGTGCTGGCAGCGGTGGGGGGCGGTGGCAGCGGCAGGGGGCGGCGGCTGCGGCGGGGTGGCTGCGATGGGCGGGGGGTGGCGGGGGGAAGCAGGCTGGGCAGCGCCCCCTGTCCCTTTTGGCGCCCTAGGCAACTGCCTTAGTTCACCTTAAAGGAGGCGCCGGCCCTGACAGCCACACAGACTTTTAATTCAAGGACTCTGCACTGTTAGCTAAATATAAAAACAGCTATAGTGGTAAAGTGCTGGGTTAGGGAGGACTTTGGTTGGAAAACTAAAAGTTTGAAAATTTGAAAATATGGGTCAGAGGTGTTTTTAATGTGTTTTCGTCCTATACACTTGCCAGAAGGCATCTGGCAGGTCTGCAGAATGAAGGTGAGTTAGGGTTATTGTCTCGCCTTGGAAACTTACCAGTGTAGTAACTTTTTAGTGATCCGGTAAATGTGCTGCCTAAGCTGGAACTGTTTAATACTATTTTGTCCTTGAACCTTTCCCCTCTGTAGTTGCATTCATTATAAACACCCCACGACATCACTACAGTTTGTTCTTTGTTGTCATGTCACTTCTGACTAATGACAACCCTAATAAAGTTTCTGATGTATGTGAGCTGCTCAAGGAGTGCTTCAACAGTGAGTTTTTATGGCTGAGCAGGGATTCGAACTCAGGTCTCTTGAGTTCTAACCTGGCACCCTCTCCGCTATATCATATAGGCTTTTCACTGCATCTGAGATAATTACTATTGTTCAGGGAAAAAGGAACAAGTGTTCAGCCTGTTAGTTCACGTGTCTCCTTTATTAATTACAACGTATATGTTTAGCAGTGATGTGCAATGTTTATTAGATACTGGATATTCAACAGACCTTCATCAGAGGTGCCATAATAAATGTGAGTGATTAGAATTAAACTCTGCTTTTCTATTTGCCGGGGCAGGACGGGTAGTTTAAATATTCAGTGCCTTAACGAAATTGGCAGGATTAAATGTTTAGCAAACTTGAGACCGAATGAGGGGCCACCATATTATTTAACAAGTCAGTGGAGCTACGCTGAAGGCTACCATCTGGACAAGCAGAAAAGTATCCCAAGTGCCATGTTTATATTTTCACTAGGACTCATGATATGATATGAAGACTATGGCCATTACTTCACGTCTCGTTCATCCCTCCTTGCTGTCCCGCTTGGGACCAGTACGAAAAAATCTTACTTCACGTCCATAGCGTCAATTCAATTCCTTTATTGAATAAGTCGATTAGACCATTTCAAAGCCACAAGATAAAAACATGCACATCCAAGTACTAATAAATATACAAATACAATGCATTAAAATGATATTACATAGTTCTTGCTCAAGAGCTACAAGGGATATATTCAGATTTAATATATATCTTGATGCAACTAGACCACATCCTTACTAACAACCTGCTTCCTCAGAATTGCTGCTTTTACTGCAAAAATTCCAACTTTATGTGTTAAATGATGATTTCTCCCACATAACAAATAAGCAAGTTTCTTATTATCATCCCAATTTCCCCAGCATCTAGGATAGTGGCTTAAATAGAATTTTCTAATATTAGTATACAATTGGCAATGCAGAACATAGTGTGCCAAGTCTTCCACTTTAGCCTCCCCACAAATACACAATCTATCTTGTACAGGTATGCCTTGATATCTGCGTTGTAACATTGCTGAGTCCATTAGCTCAAAACGAAGGTGCGTGAATGCAATACGATACTCTCTTTTCATAGAGAATAAAATATATTTTTCTGCCTGGAAAATTGTCTTAGATATTGATAACCACTTCAGGGATCGCACCAAGGCCAAGGCAGCCAGATCTAATTGGGCTCTAATATCAAACACTCTTTGTTTGAATGCAACTTTACAGTTCGATTTACTTAAGCTAAGTGCCTCAACACTTAACCCATGGTTAGTAAGCATTTGCGAAAAATTCTTAAACCAAGATTTAGTTACAGGATTAGTCATTTGTTCAGACAGACACATCTTAGGCAACCTATCATCAGGCATCTGGCATAGCTTGATCCAATAATTACATACACTAATAAGACATAGATGATATACTGTTGCCAAGCCTAGTTCTGCTCTGACCGCATGGGCCGGTGTACTTCTTGTTACCCCTAGAATTCCCCTTATAAATTTATTTTGCGCCTTTTCATCTTTCTTACTACTTCCAAGACTCCATATTTCTGCACCATAACATAACATGGGCAGTACTTTTCCTTTAAATATTTTTATAACTGGTTGGAGGGATCCTGGATATTTATAATTAAGTAGCTTGTTCAGGGAGTTAACTGCTACTAAAGCTTTTGTTTCGTTCTTCTTTATCTGCTGAGACCAGGAACCTGTTGAGGGAAAAACTATGCCAAGGTAATTATATGTCCCAGTCTGTTCTATTTCCTTGCCCTCTAAAAACCACTTATATTGTTTCCTTTTATTGCCAAATACCACAACTTTTGATTTGCTATTATTAACTAAGTCATTTTGTTGGCAATAATTACTACACTTCCTGAATTGTCTACACAACCCAACTGATGTTGTAGACATTAAAATCATGTCGTCCACATAGAGGAGCAAGTTTACTGATCTGTCTAATATTTTTGGCATATGACTGGGAGTTGAGTCATGGCTACTGGACTTCTTTTTTGAGAGATAGAAACGTTTCGCTGTTCATCCAAACAGCTTCATCGGTCTGACGTATTTTTGGCATATGATATTCCGGCAGAGCCATACAAGAAGCTATGTCATTAATATAAAAATTAAAGAGAAATGGAGCTAGAATACAACCTTGGCGTACTCCCTTATATGTGGCAATCTTGTTAGTTAAGGCCTGATTGACGCCTGTTCTAACTTGTAAATTTGTATTTGTATATAGAGACATTATAAGGTGTAAAAGTCTTCTCTCAATATTTGTCTTTAAGTTTCCTCCATAAAATAAGTCTGTTAATAGAGTTGAAAGCTGAACTTAAATCTATAAAAGCCGCAAATAGCTGTTCGCCCCTTGAGGTGTATTTTGATATCAGGTGTAATAAAATAAAACAGTTGTCGATAGTGCTCCTTCCCCGTCTAAAACCTGCCTGTTCTTCAGCAAATATGGCATTTTCATCAGCCCATTCTTCTAATTTCTGCAAGATGAATTTAGCATAAATTTTAGCTGTAATGTCTATTAGGCTAATTGGTCTATAGTTATTAGGATCTTTTTGATTACCTTTTTTATACAATGGGACCACTATACATGTGCTCCATCCCTTAGGCATGCAGCCTGTATTATTTATATGCGTGAACAAGCCGGCTAATACGGTTGCCCATTAATCTATCTTTTCCTTAAAAAGTTCTGGGGATAGGATATCTTCTCCAGGAGCCTTGTTATTCTTTAATGTTTGTATAATAGATTTAATTTCCTGCATTGTGACTGGGGGCCATTTAGGGCAGTTGTTTATATTTCCTAAAGTTTTTTTTTGTTGGAGAGTCCATCTTAACGTGTTTCCTATGTATCTCTTGGTAGAAGGCTTCACATGCAGATGCTGTTATTGGAATCTCTGTGTTACAAGAAGATTCACCTAATTTTCTTGAAACTAGTTGCCAGAATTAGGCGGAGTTTTTATTGGTTGCCTCAAGTTCCAACTCTGCCCAACAATTAGCAACAAAAATAGATTTTAGGGGGGCTGTTAATTTTTTATATTTTCTTCTTGTACTAACTATATTAATATATGCATTTCTATCAGGAAAATGATTAATTACTCTCATTTGATTCCTTAATAATGCCCTCATCATGTAACATTCCTTGTCAATCCATGGGGACTTTTTATTTTTGTAACTTTTTATTGTAGGGCGGAAAAGTAATAATTGTTTAATTTTTGAACAAATGATCTGATAATCATTTAAAACAACTGTAATATTGGTTTCAGAGGAACATATCCTACTACCAAAAATAATACTATCTGATGAGGTGTAAAATAAATGCAGTTTTTCCATATCAATTTGTTGCCATCTTAGTCTTCTTTGGACAATAGTTAATTGTTCTGCAGCCTTCTTATCTGTTTGGGTTATCTTTCCTAAATCTGAATCTAACTTGATTTGAGTAATGATTGGTTGATTATCACTATCCTCCCTATTAATTACTGTGTTTTGACACACATACAAAATCAATAGCACTCCCTGAGTTATGAGTGAGGTATGTGTAAGGGTAAGGTGTTCCAATCTCACTCGGGCCAATAATTTGAAAACCATATGTGAGTAATAGGCCCAAAAGTTTTAGCCCAGCTTGATTTATTTTGTCATCATTAGAAGCCCAGCAGAAGACATCCTGCAACTCTTCCTCGAGACCCCCAAAAGCTACAATTTTGGGGGGAGCAGATCCAATTCTAGCATTAAAGTCACCTGACATAATAAGTAAGGCTTTGGAAAAGACCATACTTAATTCGTCCATCATTTGTTCCAATTCAATCCATATTTCCGCATTGTAGTGCTTGGAATTAGCAGGTGATATATACATATTAATTAAGATCACCAGTATACTTGGAGTGCATAACTTTAGTATTAAACAGTTTTGAGGGGCCTTAATTTCTGTCACCAGATTGGCTTCCCAACCTAGATCTTCTTTTATTGCTATTAGTAAGCGCCCAGATGCCCTTCCCTTCGCTTTCGTTTTTTGTGCTGATTCCTGCCATATACAAAATCCTCGTAATCCAATCCTATGTTTTCCAGTAAGCCGTGTTTCTTGGAGCATAATCATATCAAATTCAAAAAGCCAGTCTGGAAAGTCTTCCATATAACAGGAGGCTTTCCAACCTGCTACATTCCAAGAAATCATCTTAATATGAGTCTCTAGACCTGTGCTGTCTTTGGCTTCAGTAGAACATGATTTTAAATTCTCTACCAAAACTGGGAGAGATTCATTTAGTCATTCTCGTTTTCCCAACTTTTCTGTCAGAATAAGAGATTTTACGTCTTCACTATCCCAATCATGGCAGATTATTTGATTTTCAGTCGGACTGAGATAGCATAAATTTGACTTTACTGGAATAATAATATCTATTTCAGGTGGTTTATTTTTAGCCATTGTTTCAGAAGTTCCAAGTTCATGGTCTTCCAAGTATCTCATTTTCTCCCAATCATTAACAGGAATGCCAGGTTCCCTATGTTTGTAAGGTGTATGATTCTCAGCCTTGGTAACCAAGAAACCCCCTTCCTTCTCCTCATCCATGGATTGTACAGCCACCTTGTCAATATCTGGTTGACAAAGTGTCTGTTTATCCCTTTCACTTTTAATTGCCAATTGCAACTTATGTGAATCATCTCTTCCATGAAAGTCATAATACTCTTTCATAATTTGACATGGATTTTGTTCTAAGCATTTGTACTCTGGTTTCCATAGCGTGACAGCGGAAACTCGTCTCGACCACACCCCCTGAACCAGGAACAGAGTGTGACAAGCCGTACCTGCCCCTGGGCTGGGGAATTTGCTTGTCACGGTTAGTTCCCGGTTCCTGTTCCGAGACAAGGGACGTGAAGTAATGACCTGTCACGCAACAACCAGTGTCCACCTAGTGGTCAGCAGCTGAAGCAGCATTCAACATTAGTTTCCCTATGGGAAAGAAACACCATGCAGTGCAAATGTTTATTAAAGAAAGTACTGAAAATTCTGTAGCATTGACGTGTAAATCCTGGAAGACCAGTATATCGAAACATTGAAAAAGTTTAATTTACGATATTTTTAAAAAAGAGTTAAGAAAGCAAGACAAATTCAGAATTTGTCACGGAACAAGGATGTGAGGTAACAGTTGTCACAAAACAAGTAATCATGCCCGTGGGTAAACGGAAACACGTCACCGTGAACAACGCTTTCATGGAACAAACATAATCGTGGAATGAGGAAGGACGTGAAGTAACTGCCTATGTAACCTGTTTTTGCTAATGCCACTCCCTGCCACGAGGATATCTTCCTATGTGGCTTTTCAGAACATTATGTACTGTACCCACTTTAGCAACAGGAGCAGTTTCATTTTCATGGAAAAGGCAATGGCGGTCACAGGCAAATACGAACAGCAACAAAGGTGTTGCGATCTCAGAGGTTACTGCTTAATCGCAGCGCCAGCAATCTGTAGGTGTCTTTTTCCTGTCAGCATCCAGGATAACTACAGTGGTTTTTTTTAACAAGTTCAGAAAAGCTCTATGCTGTTTATGAAATACATCTGAAGAAGGAATATACGTGTAGTTCTAAAGGCTGAGGTCCTGTTGTTTAATGTAGTACGTTGCAACTAGAGAAGGCTTATTCAATCAACAGAACTCACAGTGAAGTTAACTCACCCAATCCTGCTGTAATACGACTCACTACACTAACCAACTGGATGTCATCCCGAATGGTGGACCCAATGGTTATTTTGCCTTAAAGCAGTGTATTTCCAAAGTTTGGGGTGCCGTACGTTCTTGCAAACCTCTTCCAAACCATTCCTAGGCTTCTGGAAAGTGTAGTCCAAGAACATCTGGGAGGCCAAGTTTTGGAATCACTAAATTGTCACTTCTGTTAAGTTGGAGAGTTTGATCTCAGTTAACTTCCTTTCGCTAATGCAGCCCCTTCCTATGTATCCATTCAGTTCTAAATGATCCTCGGAGTCCTAAGAGTCCTATTTTAATGTTTTTAATTGCTTTTAATTGTTAATTTAATATTTTAAACTGTAAGCCACCCAGAAACCTTTGGGTAGTGGGTGGCATATAAGTTATATAAATAAATTAATTAAATAAATATTCTTGGTAGGTGTATGCAGGCAGATGATTAAGGGAAGATCTGGAAATGTCAGGCATTTTGGCATGTGGAAGTGATTTCAAAGGGAAAAGGGGACCCAAGTGCAGCCTCCAAGGCTGATTCTGTAAACCCCCTTCTATATCATTCTTCTTCATTCACAAGTGGCCAACTGTATTTCCAGATGCTTCTGAGGAGAATGATTGGGTGGCAAAGGCTTCTCTACATACTGTATGACCCCTGTATCCACTGATTCGCCATCTGAAGATTCAGTTATCCGCGGATGGCGAGTGGTGGTGCAAGGGCCCAGGCCACAAAATTGGGGACAGAGGAAGAGGAGGCTACATGGTTGGTGAACACCTGCCCACCCACCTGACTGCAACATTGGCCACAGAGGCAGCGGAGGAGGTCGTGTGACTCCAGAGCACTTGCTTGCTTGCTTGCTTGCAATATTGGCTGCAGTGGCAGTGGAGTGCCCGCTCGCCTGCAACATCGATGACAGCAGAGGAGGAGGCCGCACAGCCCAGGAGAGCTCCCTCATCAGCCTGCCTGCAACATCAGCGGCAGCAGTGGAGGAGACTGTACCACTGCAGAGCGCCTGCCTGCTTACACATTACTGCCATGCAAAATAATGACTGTATTTATACAATAGAGAATAGCTCAGTAACTACAGTATTTGTTTTGTCGAGGATCTACAAATAGATCTATTACAATTTCTCTTAAAGCAACCTTTCATTACACCATGGGATTTTACTACTACTACTACAACAACAAAGAAACCCCACCAAACACACACACACACACACACACACAGAGAGAGAGAGAGAGAGAGAGAGAGAGAGAGAGAGAGAGAGACAGACAGACAGACAGACAGACAGACAGACAGACAGACAGACAGACAGACAGACAGACAGACAGAGACAGAGACAGAGACACACCATAAACCTGATACTATTCCCTCCCAGTGTGGAAAAATCACTTCCCTTTTAAAGCCACCGATTTAAAAAAAAGATTACCGGTATGTCTGTGAAGATTCTCAGTCATCCAGGTGAGTTTATCTGGAAGTTGAGTCATGGCTACTGGACTTCTTTTTTGAGAGATAGAAACGTTTTGCTGTTCATCCAAACAGCTTCATTGGTCTGAATGCAGCTAGTGCAAGTACTTCATCTTATAGTCAGTGTTGACCTCTTGTCCCCTAGTCTGAATTAGACTCATAAGATGAACAATGGCCTGAATACGCTCGTTAGGGAGACAATAGTATCCACAGCCTTAAGGTGAACAATGGCCTAAGGTTCACCTCAGCAGTACACTTCCATTTGAAGGACAAAGGGCACTCTTTCAAAGATGAGGATGTACACATATTAGACAAAGAAGAGAGGTGGTTTAAGAGAGGAGTAAGGGAAGCCATTCATGTGAGCATTGAAAACCCCTCCCTCAATAGAGGTGGTGGGCTCCGGCATAGTCTATCTGCAACTTATAAGGCTGTGCTTTCCAAAGTACCCAGACAAATCAAAAAGCCTTCACCACCAAGGCCATAGCTATGGGTTTCAGCACCAAACCAAGTAACAGCATCCACATGTGTTTCTACTCAGATCAATCTATCCTAGCTCTTTAAGAGCTGTCAAAGACCTTTCCAACAAAGGGCATTTTGTATAATTAATCACAGTCCTAACTATCCCATTGTGTAGCCTGTGCAGTTTAGTTTCCATTCAAGTAGATCTGTGGGCAGTATTATCAGAGATGGCAACCCTGTGAAATAAACTCCCTCCTTCTTAGGCTTCTTTTTTATATATTTCCCTAACTGACATAGCACAACTGTAATACCAATCTGGGTGGATACAAGGATCACACCAAATAGTATACCAGATCTTTACTTGACCTTAAGTGTCTGTATTTTGCCTTATGCAGCCTGCTCCAATTTAGGCATCCAGCCAACTCTTTTACTTATCTAGAACCCGGATTTCTGTCACTTTTCCAGTCCCAAGTGTGGTTCTCCAATAAATGCACATTTTCTTGTTTTTCTAGGAAGAAATCTGGGTGTGATCCCTTAAGATGGACAATTGTGCCCAGGTAATCATTGTGAGTTTCAAAGTTCTGGATTAGAGATGGGCATATTTTTGCGAAAAAAATCATTTCATTGTTTCGTTAATTCATTATTTGTTTTCACCAGCTTTTTTCCCAGCGCCCACTGCGCAGCTCCGGGGGGGGGGGCTAAGCGCAGCCTCCTTATCTCCTCTCCTGATCGGCCCCATGATAACAGGCCACAGGAGGAAGGCGCAAGAGGGGCGGCTTTGAAGCTGTGCTGCTCTGGCTGCCTAAACGCGGCCTGCTTCTTACCTATCCGCCCAGGGCTGGGCTGAGGCTCGAGCCCGCCGCGTCCCTCGATGGCACCGAAGAGGTGCATGCTCCCTCCATGCAGCTCGACGCAAAAGGACCTCCGGACCAGCACCAGGTAGGAGACATCTCCACCCCCATTAACGAAACGAACCTAACCGAACCAATTTTTCTCGGTTCGGTTAGTGTTAAGTTTGGCCCTAGTTTCGTTATTCGTTTCATTATGTAACAAACCGAATAACAAATAACGAAACAAAAATATTCATTTTGTGCCCATCTCTAGTCCAGATCCATAATTTAACCTTGCTTCTTGTTCTGCTGTGTCCTTTTTCTCCACCAAGGCTGGTAATGTGTCCAAGAGATGCTTCTTGGACTTATTAGAAGTGCGCTGCTGCTTGCCTCCATCTTTGTCCCATTCCTTGCATTATCTGCAAACCTAATAAAAAGGCAATTGTTACCGATGAGGTCCAGTCCAAAGGAACCCAAGGCAAAGTATTGTTCTCCCTGCAAATGGCTCGGGGAACTGTGGCACCTGTAATGGAATACAAATGCAATATATACAATAAATTTCCAAGGATTGGCACAGGAAACACTGTGAAACCAGCTGGACACCAGAATGGGAGGCAGGGCAAAGTGACTGAGATAGAAATCAATGCATGGCAGCCTATGTTGCTGCAGCAGTTCTGGGCAAAGAAGGGGGAGAGAAGGCTAAAACATTTGGGACTCTTTAGTCTGGAAAAAGGCGCCTGATTGAGATGGACAAAATAATGCAGGGCATGAGTAAAGTGGATACAGGGAAGTTCTTCTCCTCTCACAAAACACCAGAAGTAGGGGACATACAATCAAATTGAGGGCTGGGAGAGTAAGAACAGACAAAAGAAAATATATTTTCATGCAGCACGTTGTTAGTCTGTGGAACTCCCTGCCACAAGATGTGGTGATGGCATCTGGCCTGGATGCCTTCAAAAAGGGATTGGACAGATTCCTGGAGGAAAAGTCCATCACAGGTTACCAACCATGATGGAGATGTGTAATCACCAGGCTTAAAACTGGAGTACTTCAAGGACCAGATGCAGGGGAGTGGTATCAGGAGACAGAGATCTAGTCTCATGTGCTCCAAGACGCATTTGGTGGGGCCACTGTGAGATACAGGACATGGTTTGTAACCTGTGATAGACTTTTCCTCCAGGAATCTGTCCAATCCCCTTTTGAAGGAGGCAACCAGGCCAGATGCCATCACCACATTCTGTGGCAGGGAATTCCACAGACTAACAACACGCTGGGAGATCTGTCCCGGCATCATGTCAGTTAATGGCAATTAGCTACTGCAGGTGATGCAAACCTTAAATGGAGACTGATAGGATTCTGCCCTCTGTGTCAATCAGCTCCCAAACTTTTACACAGAACTTTTGAAATATATAGGCGCTTTGCTTGTTTTTAATCCTGCTGCATTTAGAGTTGGTTTTCTTTTTTTTAATTCCAGCGCTACAGCTTTGGTTTAGATATGACACCTACACATCTTGCAAGCAACTACGAAGCTGAATCGAACAGCCAAGGGGACTCCTCGGAGTCCCTCTCCTGCTGGTTGCTTAAGACAACAAGTGACTCTCTCTGTGTATGCTTATGTATGAGAGAGAAACAAATGGCAGCCCGCCTGCATCCATGCTTTCATCCTCCCATAGCTTAATCCCAAGCATTGAAAGCCAATCGGCAATGTGTGCACAGTTAACAATGGGAGTGTTTGCTTGTTTGAAATAACATTGTTAAGGAAGATTGCAGATCGAGACAATTGTCAATTCTCTCTATATGGAACCAAGTACAGTATATTTTATTATATGTGCTATAGGCACGACATAGCTGATTTTTTTTATAAAAAAAAGCTTTCACAGATGAATGTTTTGACAACTGTATCTCTTGGCTCATTTCTCTTATCTCTGTCTTTATCAATCCTGTGTTTCTATATCAACTGTTCTCATCGCCACCCACCCACCCCCCAAAAATCTTTATTCTCCAATCTGCCACCCACATATCTTGCATAAGCTGCCTCTGTGGTTCGTTCAGCAACGTTCCCGATAAATACTAGCAAAAAGCAACGGCAGGTTCTGTTACCAACGCTGCCTTGCACAGCCCGAAGAAGGAAAGGCTACGGGCCCTTCGATCTTCAGTACTAACACAACTTGATAAACCACTAGTTCTTTAGGGCAGGCCTTGGCAGAATTCCTGTGAAAGGGGGCTTTCTGAAAATTAACAAAGCATGGAAAGTGAGGGTTTACAAAAACAGAATGAGAACATGCTTTTGCAATGCACACTAAGCTTCATGTGAAGTAACAAGCCTAAATACCAAGAAGTGGAGGGCTGTACCTAAAGCACAGAGATCGGCAGTGTTTGATGGGGGTTTATGTCAGCAGATGGGCCTTTGGCCTGATCCAGCATGGCTCTTCTTATGTTCTTATGACATATCTGACAGCACAACCAAGATGTGGCCCAGATTAGCTGTAGCAAACAGCATTGGATTCCTGCCGGAGCCTAATTTAGTACAAACTGAAGGAAGGAGAGGAACCTCAAGCAAAATCCTTTTGGTTCATTTGACAGACAACGTGTTTGTGAAGATTCTCAGTCATCCAGGTGAGTTTATCTGGACGTTGAGTCGTGGCAACTGGACTTCTTTTTCTTCAGAGACGGAAACGTTTCACAGCTCATCCAAGCGACTTCATCAGTCTTTTGACAGGGAAGCAGGGCAGGATACTAAAGACCAGTGACAATGTTTTAAGTCCATCCTAATAAAGAGAAAATGGAAGGCCAACTAAGCAAGGAAATATTACCTAGGGCTAGGACCAGGGGTAGGGCTTTCTGAGCTATTTGTGTGGCGATTAATCTGTGATGGCTAATTCACAGGTCACAGCGTAGTCTAGCACCTGACACCAGCATTGTGAACAACACACACACGTGCTGGAAACTGTCCAGATGGAGTGCTCCTGTTCTTTCCTCTCTCCTCCTCCTCCTCCTCCTCTTATCTCTTCTTTTAATGTCCCCTCCAGTTGTTTTTAAGTCTATGCCAAGATTGGATTCATTCTTAATTTGGCTTGTGGTCATACTTTGTATGCCGTAGTCAGAATCCACAAACATAATTATCAAGGGGATCCACTTTTACTGAAGTGTTCTGCCATCTTAACATTTAAAACTGCTGTAGTATTTGACCTCGATGTCTCCAGTCATAAAACTTTTCCTTGGTAGCAGAAAACACCTGTCCTTCCACAGATGTCAGTCAGACTGTTACTGTGACTAATGATAAAGCAAAGCAAAAAGCAAAGTGTTCTGCTTATATACCGCCCCATACCAGTACAAGTAGTCTCTGGGCGGTTTACATTTTTTTTTTAATTACAGTGTGCAGGCTACACATTGCCCCCCCCCCCAGCAAGCTGGTTACTCATTTTACCGACCTCAGAAGGATGGAAGGCTGAGTGAACCTTGAGCCTGCTACCAGGGATTGAACCCAGGTCGTGAGCACAGTTTTACCTGCAGTACATGCATTTAACCACTGCGCCACGAGGCTCAGTAAGTTGTAGTTCAAACATTCACCACTTCTGCTCTGCCTGGCATTTTGAAGGTTTTGTTTCCCCTTAAGTTTACAAATTGGGCACGTTACCTTTTTGGTTATTCTGTCTCAGCAACTCTGGGAGCTGAAGTCCACCCCCCCCCCCAAAAAATGTTTCCCAACCTCTGCATAACTCTTGGCATAGTCTCTGGAGCTGTTGGGTCCGACAGGCACGCAGGCAGGCAGGCAGGAGAACAACTGGGCTACCTTTTGGGGGACAACCACACACACCCAGCTCCTACTTGGACTGGCTGTCAACCTTAGTCAGAACACTTGGGTGGTAACTGGAAAACTTAAGTACTGTAGAATGAAATCAGACACTGGATTTTCAAATCTGTCCTTTTGCCAGTGTACCTTCCTTTCTTTTGAAGAATTTAGAGACATTCAGCTGCAGGATCCTACCATGGAAGGAGAGGATTTTATACCCCTTGGGAATGTTCATTCTCTGAAAAACCAGCCCATCCAACTTCTGTACTAAGAAAAGCTGCCCAATCTGGTCTGCAAACCATCACCTCAGGCTTGGAAAAAAATCCCTTCAATTTAAGAGGTTTGCTTTCTGACCAAACCTCTCATCATAAAAGAAGTGAAAACGGGAGGGAGGAAGCATTCCAGTGGCAGGTTTTCTTTCTTCTGGCCCTTTCCTGCTTGTTGTTGTTCAGTCGTTCAGTCGTGTCCGACTCTTCGTGACCCCATGGACCAGAGTTCACCAGGCCTTCCTGTCGTTCACTGCCTCCCGGAGTTTTGTCAAATCCATATTGGTTGCATCGGTGACACCGTCCAACCATCTCATTCTCTGCCGTCCTCTTTTCCTTTTGCCTTCAATCTTTCCCAACATCAGGGACTTTTCAAAGGACTCCTCTCTCCTCATAAGTTGGCCAAAGTACTGGAGCCTCAGCTTCAAAATCTGTCATTCCAGTGAACATTTGGGGTTGATTTCTTTCAGGATGGATAGGTTTGATCTCCTTGCAGTCCAGGGGACTTTCAAGACTCTCCTCGAGCACCACAGCTCAAAAGCATCGATTCTGCAGCGATCAGCCTTCTTTATAGTCTAACTCTCACTTCCATACATCACTACTGGAAAAACCATAGCTTAGACTATCCTGACCTTAGTTGGCAAAGTGGTGTCTCTGCTCTTTAGGATGCTATTTAGGTTTACCATTGCTTTCCTCCCAAGAAGCAGGCGTCTTTTTATTTCGTTGCTGCAGTCACCATCTGCAGTGATCAAGGAGCCCAAGAAAATAAACTCTGTCATTGCCTCCATTTCTTCCCCTTCTATTTGCCAGGAGGTGATGGGACCGGTGGTCATGATCTTAGTTTTTTTGATGTTGACCTTCAGCCCATTTTTTTCACTCTCCTCTTTCACCCTCATTAAGAGGTTCTTTAATTCCTCCTCACTTTCTGCTATCAGAGTAGTTTCATCTGCGTATCTGAGGTTGCTGCGTATCTGAGATTTCCTGCTAATGAAATGCAAATATAAGGGGCCACCAAAGTAACGAACCCCACATGGATATGGCAAAGAAGCAGGAAGAAGGGAGGGAGGTGGCTTGCAAATGGTGCCCCACATCTGCTGCCTAAGGATGTAAACCACCTCATTCTCACTAATAAAGCAAAGCAAAGTGTTCTGCTTATATACCACCCCATACCACTTCAAGTAGTTTCTGGGTGGTTTACAGTTTTTAATTACAGTAATGCAGACTGCACATTGCCCCCCAGCAAGCGGGGTACTCACTTTTACTGACCTCAGAAGGATGGAAGGCTGAGTCAACCATGAGCCTGCTACCTGGGATTGAACCCCAGGTCGTGAGCACAGTTTTACTTGCAGTACAAGCATTTAACCACTGTGCCAAATAGTCTTGATTGACCATGTATTTTTTAAATTAATAATTTGAAAGGCTCAGGACATGGGTATGCAAAAGCAACGTGTGCTGCTGATATCTTGCCTAATAACACTTAAAGCACTCTCTGGGCAGTATGCAGGCTACACATTGCCCCCCCCCCCCCAAAAAGCTGGGTACTCATTTTACCAACCTCAGAAGGATAGAAGGCTGAGTCAGTCATGTGCCGGTGACTTGGGATTGAACCCCAGCTTGTCAGCACAGTTTTAGCTGCAATATGGCACCAGAACCACTGTGCCACAAGGCTCTTCAAGGATTCCAGGATTCTAAGGAACATTCTCCGTAGCTTCTTGGTTTGATCCTCAAGTCACATGTGTATCAATATGACATGCCACTTCATCAAATGAAACACACTCCCTGTATTTAATTTCTGGGCTT
Organism: Phrynocephalus guinanensis; assembly: GCA_037367245.1. NCBI lineage: Eukaryota > Metazoa > Chordata > Lepidosauria > Squamata > Agamidae > Phrynocephalus > Phrynocephalus guinanensis. Next base: position 164,993,257 of record CM074733.1, read on the forward strand.
CTGACAGGCAGCAGGACAGCTTTACTTCAGGGCTCGACCAGATGGGGGATCTCTTGTTGAGATCCTGCCTGGATGGAATCTTCAAGAGAAAAGCAACCAAAAATCTCCAGAGCTCACTGGAGATTAAATCCATGGCTGTAGATATGCATTTACATATTTTTCAATGTTTATAACGTTCTAGGCAGGGTAGGTTGGGATGGTAAGCACTGTACGTCCTCCCTTGCATTACTTTTTCTTCAGTGGTGAGGCGAAGATGTGGGGGAAATCAAGTTCACACTAGTAGTCGTAGGGATGCAAAGGCTGTCATCCAGCAGTCTGTCACAACTAGGGCAGGCCCATTGATTCGGTAGGATTTGGTGCCATTCATTCCTCTGCAAGTTCCATTGGTTCCTATAGGACAGTGGTGGCGAACCTGTAGCACTCCAGATGTTTTAGACCACAACTCCCAGAATTCCAAGCCTGTATTGCCTGTGACAAAGGACTGTGGGAGTTTTCTTCCAAAACATCTGGAGTGCCAAAGGTTCACCACCACTATCCTATAGGACAGGGCTGTCCAACTTTGAACAAGCCGAGGTCTACTTTTTCTGGCCCAAAGTGCCTGAGGGCTACTACACTAAAACCTCTACTTACAAATTTTATACATTCCAAGCACATGGTTGTAAGTAAAAAAAAATGTAAGTAGAACAGCAGTTTCCCATAGGAATGCATTGAAATTTGTTCCCTCTGGAACGGATTAACTGAATTTAAATACCTTCTGCATATGCTTCCCTTGCACACGTTCAACCATCTGGCCAGCGGGGGGAGCAGGGGACCATGCCATGGCCCTTGAACTCCCCCGGTTGGCTGAGACAGTGGCCTGGCAGACCCAAAAGTTTGCTGGGGCAGTGGTGGTCCTTGGGATGATGGGGGAGGGAGTGGTTGAGAATTTATCTCCTCACTTTTTTTATTGGTGGCCGGCGGGCTACTTTTGAACCCTTTGTGGGCTACTGGTAACCCGCAATCTACCTGTTGGGCAGGCTTGCTATAGGACTTTATTTTACATAGTTGTTTCCTTCAGCCTCAAAGAGGGAGAGCTTTGCAGGGAAATAAGGAAAGGAGGATGAGTAAGTAAAGGAGGAAAGGAAAATAGAACATGGAGAAATGAATCAGGAAGTGAAAATTAAAAAGGGAAGGAAGGATGGACTACAGAGGGCATGCCCCACCAGGCTGCATGTTGACTAACAGTTGGAAGTCACAGGAGAATAGTGATATATCACTTATGCATTGTTTTAAAAAGAAAAAGAAAAATTTAGTACAGTGGAAAACCAGAAACAGTGTAGAAAATGAATCAATTTATATGAGAAGCCACATGTAGCTTACAGAACCAGTGTGAATGACAAAAAATGTCCAAATCTGAAATGACAGCACACTAAATGGCAAAGATTATACATGTTTGAATGGGTATTTAAGAATGAGAGAGAGAGAGAGAGAGAGAGAGAGAGAGAGAGAGAGAGATGGGTAGAGAGATACTTTGGCTTAGGGCCTGTCCAGACTGGGCATTTTAGTGAAAGGATGGACTGGGTTTGTGTAGTCGGGGGGAGAAGCCATTTGACATGGCTTCTCCCATCCATAGAGTCAAAGGCTTTGCCATAGTATATAAATTCCTTGTTGAAATTCCTTGTTGCTCTCCAATGTTGAGGCTGCACGAATCTCCCAAGAGGCCCAAATACAAAACTGGAGGAAAGCCAACAGGACCTGAGTAGCATCTGGTTCGGAACACCTCATCCCCGTGGAACAAGGCTGGAGAGGGTAGAGAACCTCAAAGTGATGACATAGGAGGTATTAGCACTTCGAGAATAATGGAATGTGATAGTTTGTCTACTGAAAATAATACCTGTGGGGGGGGAGAACAAAGCAGCAGCTGTTGTTGCAGAACCCACTGTACAGGTGCTTCTACGCCAATGCTCGAAGCCTTTGAGCAAAGATGGGAGAACTTGAACATTTGGCCGCTAGGGATAACATTGATATAATAGCCATAACAGAAACCTGGTGGAATGTGGAGAACCAGTGGGATACAGCAATCCCAGGCTATAAACTCTATAGAAGGGATAGAGAGGGGCGGGTTGGAGGGGGAGTGGCCATCTATGTCAAAGAAGGGGTAAAATCCAGCAGAATGGAGATTGACAGAGGGTCTGACTCCACCATAGAATCACTGTGGGTTAAACTTCCAGGTCCAAGGAGTGATGTGATAGTGGGGGTACACTGTCATCCACCAGATCAAAAACACTCCTCAGCATAATGGGCTTTGATGAGGGTATCAGTGGGAGTATCAGTCTGAAAGCATCTGGAGGGAAGCAAACTGCCCACCACAGTTAAAACATTTTTACAACAGTCTAAGTGGTCTTATTTTAAATCCGTTGTCCCTTGGCTTGGTGGGCCCACTGAAGCAGATTGGATTGTTTTCGTGTTCCTTACATACTCATTATGAAAGATAGGAAATCCTAAAGTCTGTTTATCTCCTATGTAAGAGGACAACTTTGTGGGCATTCTATGTACAGTAATTATGGGGAACACAAATTTTCTTCCAGAAAAGGGAGAATACCTCACAACTCACACAATGGGAGTGTGTTTTTTTTAAAATCCAATCTCATGATGATCAACTATATAATAAGGAGGACCTGAGGGATATCAGCCCACCTCTGGTTCAATAACCTTTCCAGTGTTTTGGCTTGTTTGATGCTGTGAAGAGGAGACATTAAACCTCTGACTTTGTGGTTTACTGCTTGTGAAATCCCATCATACAGTTTTATTTCTTTCAAGAAGTCCCCTTGGGTTTAGGGTTATGTAACCTGTATATTCCAGATGGCGTGTGAAGTAAGCACTAAGCAGAAACGAAGAGTGGAGAAATTTTAGCAGGTGGCACATCCTGCCATTTATTATCGTATTAAAATTGTTCAAATTGTTTTGGCAAAACCACTCATTGTCAGAGCAAGGTTTGTTTGCTTGTTTGTTTTTATTGCTGATTGATTACTTAATGGAGCAGATCCCATTACACCTACATTTTCACACTCGCCGCATGGCATCGAAGGATATCAATCTTCTGAAGCTATTTTAGGATTACTTAAGACTACATTGCTACTCAAATGTTCTTGGCCAGCAGAGAGAATGAAACCAAAAGCAATCTCTCTGTTATACTGGGACTGGTAGAAGGCAATTGGAGTGGCTCTTTGTGGTAAGAGCGATGAAGTCTCTTGAAGGAGAGGTTTCTGTATTCATCAAAGTATGTTACCAGAAGAGAAGGCCCTCCGATGATTCATGTTCAGCTCCTAGGAACTCTTTGTGACCATCTAGAACAGGGGTCCTCAACGTTTTCAAACAGCGGGCCGGTCCACCATCCCCAGACACCATCACAGTCCCAAAAAAAGGCCGACAGGGAAAAGGGGGGGCTGCACCGGGCGCCCCGACCATCTGGGAGGTGGTTGGGGTGAGTGGGGGAACTTCCCGTAGCCCTCCCACTTTGAATTGCCCCACTAGCCAGCATGCTGATTATCTGGGTGGTAGTTGGGAGGAGTGGGAGAAGCGACATAGCCCACTGCTTTGAACTGCCTCAGCAATAGAAGCAGCTGCGGAGGCTGGCTTGCTGGCAAAGCAGGGGGTAGGGGGGGTTGCAATTAGTCCCGGGGGCCGGATTCAGGACCTTGGGGGGCCGCATCCGGCCCCAGGGCCTTAGGTTGAGGACCCCTGATCTAGAATAATCTAGTGGCAAATTTTGATGTGCAATTGGTCGTCTTTGTAATGTGGTCAGTAGGATGCCACTTTAAAACTCGGGATTGCTTTTAAGTCCTTCGGCAGATACAGGAAAATACAGATTATAGCAAATACTATTTTAATTGCAAACATTAAACGTGGCATATAGCCTCTGTGTCCCTCTAGTGACCAGTACTGGTAATGACACGTTTCTCTAAGGGACACTACTGTATATACAGCATGATCTCTTCTTCCCTCTACTGGCCAGTTATGGTAATTTCACCTTTAGAAATATATATTTCTAGGATTTTCTTCTAATGTTTTTAATATTGTCAGACTCTAGATAACTGAATCAGCAGATACTGATCCCCCAGATACAGGGGTCCTATTGTATATAAACTCACATGTGTACATACATAACAAGAACAAATACTACATTGTATCATACTTTTAGAAGGTCCACATGGCTGCAATCCTCTGCATATTTAGGACTCCAGAAACACACCGTTCTTACTAAAATATCTCGTCAGCCAAAATTCAGTCTTCAGCTTATAATAAGAAATCTAAGCAATACTGCAAACACGTGTTGTCATTTGACTGGCTAGAGAAATAGTTCATTTACCATTTGAATAATGAATAATGAATAATGAATCAGAATCAGAATCAGAATTCTTTTATTGGCCAAGTGTGGTTAGACACACCCAGAATTTGTTTTGGAAAAATATGCTCTCGATATAAAAGGAAATATAAGAATCAGAGAGTCAACAATAAAAACACAGTACAACAATACAATATAACCTATTATTTAAAAAGGAAGAAGAAAAGTAAAGATTAATTATTCAACAGTTTGATAGCACTTGGAAAGAAACTATCTTTATATCTAGTTGTCCTAGTACACAATGCCCTAAAACGCCACCCTGAGGGTAACAATTGAAACAGGTTATGTCCAGGATGTGTGGAATCTGTGTATATTTCCATTGCCCTCTTTTTAGCTCGTGTGGTATACAATTCCACAATAGATAGCAGATTAGTAGCAATAATTTTTTCTGCAGTTCCAATTATCCTTTGAAGTCTATATCTGTCATGCTTAGTCACAGAACTAAACCAGACAGTTATAGAGGAACAGATAATAGATTAAATAGCACCTCTATAGAATTGAATCAACAGTTCTTTTGGCAGTCTGAACTTCCTAAGTTGACGCAGAAAAAACATTCTTTGTTGTGCTTTCTTAATAATACTTTCAATATTAGATAACCATTTTAAATCTTGAGATATAATAAAAATTTAAAGGACTCCACTATTGACACTAAGTTATTTGATATCATAAGAGGTGGCTGTATAGAACGAGTCTTCCTAAAATCCACCACCATTTCAACAGTTTTGCATGTGTTTAATTCAAGATTATTTTGAGTACACCATAAAACTAGTTGATCAATCTCTTGCCTATAGGCAGATTCATCATTGTCTCGAATGAGGCCAATCACTGTAGTGTCATCTGCAAACTTCACTATTTTAACAGAGGAATCCTTTGAGGTACAATCATTAGTATATAAGGAAAAAAGAAATGGAGAAAGTACACAGCCCTGAGGGGCTCCTATGCTAACCTTGCTAATATCTGATATAATTTTACCTAACTTCACCTGCTGCTTTCTGTCTGTTAGGAAGCTTACAATCCATTTACAAATGTGATCAGGTACAGCCAGCTGTTTTAATTTAGTCATAAGGATATCCGGAATAATAGTGTTAAATGCAGAACTAAAATCAACAAAAAGAACCCTTGCATAAGATTTTGGAGATTCAAGATGTTGCAATATATAATGTAAGGACATATTAATAGCATCATCTATTGATCTATTTTTGTTTGCTTGTTTTTGTTTTTTTGTTTTTGTTTTTTTGCTTTAATGTTGCAGCATATTGATATAAGCCACCTTGGGTTGTTCCTTAGGCAAATAGTAGGATAAAATATTTTAAATACTTAAAAGAGGGCTCTATTTAAAAACAGTATCTGTTTTAATTATTTAGGCAAATATGATAAAATATTTTAAATAATTAAAGGAGGGCTCTATTAAAAACTGTTCATTTTAATTATTTTCTTCATTTTCTGTCATTGTTGTTGTTCAGTCGTTCAGTCGTGTCCGACTCTTCATGACCCCATGGACCAGAGCTCATCAGGCCTTCCTATCCTCCACTGCCTCCCGGAGTTTTGTCAAATTCATTTTGGTTGCATCGATGACACCGTCCAACCATCTCATTCTCTGTCATCCTCTTTTCCTTTTGCCTTCGATTTTTCCCAGCATCAGGGCCTTTTCCAGGGAGTCCTCTCTTCTCATGAGGTAGCCAAAGTACTGGAGCCTCAGCTTCAAAATCTGTCCTTCCAGTGAACATTCGGGGTTGATTTCTTTCAGATGGATAGGTTTGATCTCCTTGCAGTCCAGGGGACTCTCATTTCTGTCATTACAAACAGTAAATCTTGAAAGCTTATCTTGGGTCATCCAAAGCACTGGACAGATCTCTAAGGGGAGCCAGGCTTTGGTATACACATAAAAGGGAAAGTTTATACATATCAGAGCATGGCTCCATTTAAAATTATGGTCTCATATGAAATATAGGTAAAAATTAAGAACAAATTAAAATGTTAAAATATTTAAGGCTATCTTTGACCAGAATTGGGCTACTTCAAGAGTAGTATCTCAGCCATTTACTCAAACTCCTCTTGTACACGTAGTCGGGCATTAATTGCATGCACATAAAGGCCACATCGGCTGCATTTGTCCAAACACAGAACATTTATACTCTACCCAAACAGCCCTGTACTACTTGATTGTTCTTTCATCCTCTTACTATTACTATAAACTCATGCCCTTCTACTTCATGAAATCTGAGGCCTCTTGCAAAGTCTAATTTTGCCTATGGAGACATCTGGCTATTTTTTTATTTTTTTATTTTTGAAATTGCACACATTTTGTATCATCTAAGCCTCAAAAAACAGCTCCGGACCACTTAAAAGCATAACACGTTTATGACGTTCAATAAAGTTCAATAAAGGTCTCATGCCACCCTGCATATTACTTCATTATTATTTTGTTCTCTTGACAGAGGAAGGAGAATCCCTCAAATACTCTGAGCATTTATATGATCTTCAATCCATTGCAGATTAATGTACCTAATATCCTCATTTACTGCTGATTACAGTCTCAGTGATTGTTCCAGGGAACGACTGGTCTCCTCCTTGACGTTCAAAGTATGTAGCCACATAACATCACACATTTTTAAGAGTGTAAATAATAAATATGCAGAAGGAAAAGGAGATGGAAAGTGCTTCTATTAAAACAAGACTTTGGCACTATGATTCTAGAAGGTCTGCAAGGAGATCAAACCTATCCATCCTGAAAGAAATCAACCCCGAATGTTTACTGGAAGGACAGATTTTGAAGCTGAAGCTGAGGTTCCAGTACTTTGGCCACCTCATGAGGAGAGAGAACTCCTTGGAAAAGTCCCTGATGTTGGGAAAGATCGAAGGCAAAAGGAAAAGAGGACAGCAGAGAATGAGATGGCTGGACGGTGTCATCGATGCAACCAACATGGATTTGATGAAACTCCAGGAGGCAGTGGAAGACAGGAAGGCCTGGCGAGCTCTGGTCCATGGGATCACGAAGAGTTGGACACGACTGAACGACTGAACAACAACAACAACAACAACAACAACAACCATAGAAAATATTTGTTTTAAGGGCTGAAGTAGATGCCCTCTTTAAGAGGCAACAGCTGTATAAAGCTGCCTGATGTTAATCCCACAGGACTTTATGATCTCCTGGAGTCTACAAATTTTCATCCTGAGGGATTAAACACTCATTCTCATTGACACAATGCTAGGAAAATGTTATTTTATTCCTCGTAAAATGTTTCCTTCCTCTCCTAGTGGGCTAACACCACCTGATGTGATCTCAAATAGGCCATTTCAATTACCAAAACAGATAACCAGTTTCAGCCTCATTCCTTCTATGATGTGCCTTTCAGACATCTGATGTATCTGCAGAATTCAGCTAGGTACACAACAGTTCATGCCAAATAAACTTATTAGTCTTAAAAGTGCCACAGGGCTCTTGTTCCTATCCAAGAATGTCCCTTGAACTGACATTAATGGAACAAAATTGCTAGTGCAACAAAAATTCCATTATGTTTCACCCTAATGTAATATTATTTGCAATCTATTATTACAGTTTCAGGACTACACATGTTGTTCTTCGTGTACAGCTAAATATTTGCAGCATAAAACATGGGGTATTTGTTTGGAAATATGCCCCACAGGGTTCTGTGATGCTTATGTTTAAGATTGCAGTCATTCAGTGCCATCTCATGTAACCTACTCAGAAGTATTTTTTTCCATTCAATTAACAGAGCTTTGTAGGTATGGAGGGAAGTTTTCGACTTCTTTCATTATGCGTCAACCTGGAATCATCTAAAGTGGAAAGGTGCAGTTTTTAATAGAAGACATAATTACAAAAAAGGAACATTTTAGTAAAAAAAAACATGGAATGTGTTACTGTGGGCTTCACCAACTTGGACAGCTTTCAAGAGGCTTAGACAAGTTCACAGATAATGTAGCTGTGGATGATTATTAATCATGATCTCTGTGTCCCATCTCCACTGTCACAGGCAGAATGCTCCTGAATGTCCATTCCTAGGGACAGCCGGCCAAAAGGTTGTATTCTGATCGTATCAAGATGTGGGCTTTCAACGGGCATCCAACTGGCTTCTGTGTGAACAGAATGCCTCTGAATTTCAGTCAGGAGGGAACAACTGTGAGAAAAAGCTCACATCTTATGTACCAGTTTCCCAGAGAGACAAATGAAGAACCACAGGAAACAAGACACTGCTAGATCCAGTACGCCTCAAGTATGGGGTCTGAGAACCTGTCCAATTAGGTTTTTGTCACTGATTGGCATCTCTTCTCTTTCCATCTATCTCTGTGGATTGTCTCAGTTCAAAAAGGCGAATAGAGGATTGTAGATGCGTCCCAGCTAGCAGCCCCCTGGTATGTTTCCACAGGGGACAAGCGGTCATAGGTGGGAGCAAATAATTTCTGTGCCTCTGAACATAACGCAGAACATTCTTCTGCACTGGTGAATAGCTGCTTCCTCTACCCACTCCCTTGCCTAGTATCAGAATGTGTGGTGGACAAAAACAATGCTGAAGCATGCTTTTTTTTTTTTTGCATGTAGGGGTCAGGAGTCTGAAATCCAAGCCCTCCTAGCTATAATTTCTAAAAACCCGAGTGCTCCAGCCATTCTCTTCTCCCGGGACCAATTATTAGCAGAAGGAAAACCTCTTATTCATTGCACCACAGGAATGCTGGATGCTGTTCTCCAGCAAATTTATTTTCCACGCCTCACTGGCAAAGGGGCAACTAATTAGCACCTAACTAATGCAAAGCTCGAACTGCTGGTGCCAGAAGAAGTACAAGGAGTAGTCACAGTATTATTAGAACGGAAGAGCCGGAAGGAATCCAATAGGTCATTGAGTCCAGCCCCTGTCAAGGTGGCAAAAAGCTAGTTGAGTGCATCAACTGTAATGTCTAACAGCATGATTCAACTGTACGATGCCACCCTGAGAGCAAGGATGGAACTAATATGTTTGTAAAGAGAGTGCAGTATTTTTCCATGTATACTGTAATACTATATTTTTCTCTAAACCTGTTAGACTGAGGACTGAGGATTGTCTTATACACAGAAGTAAGTCAAGAAGATGGCCATCTGTTGGAAATATTGTGATGGGGTTCCTGCATGGCAGGGGGTTGGACTAGATGGCCCTTGAGGTCTCTTCCAACTCTACGATTCTATGCTTCTATGCTTCTATGATTCTAAGAGAACCATGTGGATGTGAAACTGTAATTTTGGGTTGGAAAAGTTGGGGGGGCATCTTATATTTGGGAGCATCTTGATGGGAAATATGGTACATTCTATATCCATGGCTTCTTATTTTAAATCAAGATAATGTACAATATTATGTAACAGCTCCCAGCTCTTATAAGGAAGATCAAGGCCTTTCCTGTTAATGAAATCTGGTGAGCGTTTTGTTCAATAAATTATTAGTGACAACCAATTAACATTGGTTACAAATGCCATCATCACTTAGGGTTCTGTTGTTCAAGATGAAATGTGGACATTTTGAAAGAGAATTTGGATGATTAAAGATCTTGCTTTATTTCCACGATGAACAATGTGCATGAATATTTTATCGGTTTCCAGTCATGTCAATACAGTAGGACCCCCATATCTACTGATTCTTTAACATAAAAAGTTACCCACAGTTGGCGGCGGCGGGGGGGGGGGGTTAAATAAATAATTCAGCAGCTGCAAAGCAAGCTACTGTCACAAATAGCAACTGTAAAGCAAGCTACTGTCATAAAATAATACCTGCAAATCAAGTTACTGTCACAAAACAACAGCCAGAAAGCAAGCTACTGCCACAAAAAGCAGGGTTTTTCTGGGGGGGGGGGGTCTCATATCCCTGTAGGTGTTTGTCAGTGAACTTCAGGTTCTATTCCTGTAGGCAAAGGTGCCTTTTATCCCTTTGTGTTTTCAAATTGTACACAGAACATAAGACACAGAGAGCCAGACTACATTTAAAAGAAGAACAAGTGGAAAATTGTGGGGGGGGGGGAACATCAATAATTTGAGATATGCAGACAACACCATCTTACCAGTAGAAAGCAGCAATGACTTGAAACGAATATTAGGGAAAGTGGAAGAAGAAAGTGTCAAAGCTGGATACTGGGTGAATATTAAGAAGACAAATACCATGGCTGTATAAATAGTGAAAAGAAGCTTCGTAGCTTCAGAAATCGCCTTATCTCCTGTTTGCGGCAAGTCTGCCTGCCATCAGTCATGGTGGTGGTTCAAAATGCATGCACCGGACAAATGTAAATAATTGTAGATATTTGGAAACTTTACTGCTGTAACTAAGACTGTATGTTTTCCCCTATTTTTGTGTGCTTGTACACTTTCCGGCTTCAATAAGTACTCATTCCCTCCCTTCCTGAAAAGGCAGCTTCAAGCATGTGTTGGGAGATTAAACTTTAAGACAATATTATTTCGAAGCTTCTGCATTCATATAAACTGTTTTATGGAGTCATTTGCCCGGCTGAGAGAAGAAAAAGGAAACTATTTGACCTTGTCTCAATGCTTCCAAAACAATTTTTTTAGATAAGACTTGGATTTTTTTTCTCTCCATCACTCCTTCCCGTCCTTGCTCTCCTTTTTACACCCCCTCCGTTCCGGAAGTGATTAACCCTTTGAAGTGGACTAACAATGAGCTGGGAACCAATATCAAACGAGCAATTTATGGATATGCTTGATAAACTTGAGAATATTGTTGAGTCTCTCCAGTCTAAGTTTTTTCCCGAGCTCAATTTGGATGCAGATGAGAGTCCTGACTTTGATCTAGATCAGAGCCTTGAACCTGATATACAAGAAACAAGAAATGTTCAGAGATAATGCTTGGAGAATGCCGAATCTGGCACTGCTTGGGAGACTGGGCTTTCTCTAGAAGAGGAAAAAAGTCTCATCTTTAACCGTGATCTGAGTATCAAGCTGGAATAGAGCATTCACTGTAACCCGCAGGCTTATAAACCATCTGCTCAGGAGATGGTGTCCTCTTCAGAAGCAGAGGAGAGTCTCAATCCTAACCTTCTTAGAAGCATGGGATTTGAACAGAACACCTTCCCCAATCTACAAATCTCAATAAATATGGAGGGGGAATGCTTGGAGAGCTCAGCGCTCGAAGTTTCTGCATTATGGGACAGACCGACAGGGAAACAACTTATGGATCTCTGGCTTAATGAATCAATCACATAAAAAGCTATTAATGGATTACAATGAACTATAACGATATGGAAAATGGATAACAGAAACCTGTAAGCCAGCCCAAAACAAAGCTTTGTTCCAGTTAGACACAATAATGTGATAGAAAGCTGTTAAAATTATCTACTTATGAAAAATACAAATATAACTGGTTGAGATGTCCATTATATAGTAGTTTAATTAAATAAAGTAGATTAGCTATTTGAAAATTTATCATTAGGATTGAATGCTCTGTTAAGATTTGATGGTCTTGTTCAATGTTGTTCAATGTTGAAATTAATTGTAAAATGTGAAAACAGTCTTCAATATCATTTATTTACTAATTTAACTAAAAACTATCTTAAGAGGTCAGTCAATGCACTGTGAAGACCAGTTACTGTTAACTATTGTCAACTCGATTTTGATGAAGAATGCTTCCCAAACTCATTTGATACATACAAATGTGTGGCTTCAAATAGGCCACTTTAACATCTGTGTTTATGGAACATCTAAGTAATGGAATATGTGAACATGAAGAATGGAATATGTAATATGGAGATCAGCTTGAGATGTCAATTTCTTAGATCTTTAAATGTTAGCCAGGCAAAGAGAGGGATTTTTTTCCTTCTAATACAACAAGAAACAGAGAGACCAAGATGTAATGCTTTTTTTCTCTTTTAATAACCCATTAAGTATTAATCTTAGACAGATAAGGTTTTGAAAACTTGATAAAATTTATGGGAACAGAGAAAATATAGTGAGTTGATCATATCCATTATGTATCTAGGGTTGTAGATTAGACAGACTAGCTTGACTTTGTACTTCACTATCTTAATTTCTTGTGTTAGACAAAAATAGATGTAAGCCTATACCCATTATATATCGAATTAGTCAAATATAATCTAAGCTGTTTTATTAAATGAAGAATTAAGTTTTTAGGACGGGGAATATTGCTAAGACTATACTAGCTAAGACAATATTGTAATCTACTATATGTATCTGTGTACGTGATGAAGACAGAGACAAACAGAGACGAACATGATATTGATGCAAAAACATTAGAATAATATTAATGGTAAATATTTAGCAAATACAGAAACATGAAAATGTCTTGTTTAAGATGAAAAAAGAATCATGAAACAACTAGGCTGATCTATTGGGGAAAACTTGATATATGTAACATGGCAGGAGATAAGGAATGTATCTGTTTTTACTTTGTTTATAGATAGATAGATAGATAGATAGATAGATAGATAGATAGATAGATAGATAGATAGATAGATAGATAGATAGATAGATAGATAGATAGATAGATAGATAGATATAGATATTGCATACCTTGGTTTAATCATCAATCCTAATGGAGACGGCAGCCAAGAAATCAGAAGACCAAGATGTGGCAGTGCAGCGATGAAGGAATTAGAAATTCCTGAATTCACCCCTATTAAAGTAGCCCCACTGGCTACTAAGCAGCTACTGAGCACAATTCGAAATGCTGGTTTTAACCTACAAAACACTACATGGCCTGGGTCCAAGCAACCTCAAAGATTGAATCTCGCAATATGAACCGTCTCCAGTGTTAAGGTCATCAGGAGAGACCTTTCTCTCAATCCCGCCACCCTCACAGGTATGTCTCGTGGGAATACATGAAAGGGCCTTTTCTGTTGCTCTTCCCAGACTTTGGAACTCCCTCCTACTAGAGGCCAGGACTGTCCCATCTCTAATGTCTTTCCAGAAACAGGCAAAGACTACCAACTATGTGACTTTTATATTGATTACCATGCATGATTGCATTGACTGACTTCATAAGAACACCAGTGTTTTCCATGTTACTCTCCACCCTTCAAAATGGATTTCTTTTCTTTTTGCATGCTCCTTGTAGCTTTAATGTTACCTTTTAATGTTGTAAGATGCCTCTTCTAATTCCCTGTTCTTAAACTTGAATACACTTCAAGTTCTTAAACTTAAACTTAAATGTTCTGGGCTGTATATTGCCCCTCATGATTGTAAGCCACCTTGGGTCCTTTTCTAAGGAGAACGGCAAGGTAAAAATATTCTAAATAAATAAATAAAAGATCATCAAGTGTAAGGCTGTGTCACTGGAGACCAAGCCCAAGATCATTTGCTTTCTTGTATTCCCGATCACCCTGGATGGGTGGGGAAACTGGACAGTGAAGAAAGCTGATTGGGAAAAATAATTCTTCTCCCCCTTCCCCGCATCAGCTACCAGAACGATGAACAAGTGGGTGCTAGAGGCAAAAAGGATGAGATACAGAGCCTTTGTACACGACCCCTAAACTCTGCGGCAAATGGCTGCCAGCTCCGGAGCTTACAATTGTTTCCCCACCAGCTCCGGAGTTTACAGAAAATTAAGTGCGACCACACCCACCTTTTCATGTACCTGCTCTCGGAGGGTGAAAATCCCTGATGCGGATTTAAGGGAGTGAGTGCCAGGCTCTCCTCGCTTCTGTTTGTTGGTTTTTTTTGCCTCCCGCCCCTTTAAGAGACAGGAATCAGGACGACGACAGGACTCTGGGCGGCTTCGGAGGTGAGCCTGCATTTTTTCCTCTCTTTTTCTCCCTCCCCTCACGCAGACAGGGGCAAGGAAGTGCAGAGGGGTGGGGACGTAGGAAGAACAACAAACCCCCAAGATCTCTGGTCCGAATTTAAGTGGCCAGCGGATCTTAGGGGTCGTGTGAAAAGGCCCTAAGACTGTTCTACTTTGGACACATCCTGAAAAGACAGGATCCTCCGGAAAAGACAACAATACTGGGAAAGATTGAACGCAGCAGAAAAAGAGGAAGACTAAATGTAAGATGTATTGATTCCCTAAAGGCAAAAAGGAGTTGAGCCGCGTGGCCATCACAAACACAATTGCAAAAATAGGTTACAGGCGATACCTTCATAGGCCACTATTAAAAATAAAAAAGGAACATTGCAAGCTTTCAAGTGCAGTCAATCACCCTTCTTCAAAGCAGGTCCCAGAAGTTCAGACATGGTGAAAGATGTTCTTCATTCACCAGGAGATTAAAGTCCTTATTTAGCTGATGTTCTTTAAACCCATGGCTAGACGTTGTTGTAGCCAGCAGGACAGGATTCTTGTTTGAGGCAAGCAGGGCAGTTGTAAAAGGCTGTTTCTTAAATCACACCCCCGTTCCCTAAACAAAATGTAGGCTTAAATTTACCAGAGCTCAGCTGGGCTATTGAGGTCAGGGCATTTGGGTGACTGCTCCTTCAGAGGGTCAGAGGAAACGTGATGGGATGAAAAAAATAACTATGCCCCAGTATTATGTGACTGAATTTGGAGGACCTGAGCCATATCTTCCAATTGTCTATACCAGTGATGGTGAACCATTTAGAGACCGAGTGCCCAAACTGCGATTCAAAACCCACTAAATTGCCGCTAAGTGCCAATACAGCAATTTAACTTGAATACAGGTGGCTGTGAAGGGGTGATGTCACGTGCCCACAGAAGGGGCTCCAAGGGCCTCCTCTGGCACTCGTGCCATAGGTTTGCCAACACTGGTCTACACACCCAAGACCAAACTAAACATGACCCTCACTGGCTGTCCTTTCCCAGCTGATTACGTTCCCCTGAGTTGGGCTTGCTATATGCTCTCTTCATCTCTTTGACTTCCATCAAGTCCCATGACTTTGAGCCTGCAGATGGATTTGGATCTGGGGAACTGGGTAGCCCTGCAGCTCCCAGATCGCATTACGGGGACAGATATAGAGCAACGAGGCAAACTTTCAAATCTCCACTCTGCTTTAGAGATCACTGTTTCCTTGGAAGAAATCACTTTTAGACAAGTTGCTATTTCTTCACACCCAGGTAGTGGGCGTTGTGAGGCAGAAATGCCATTTTGTGGTTGCCGGAGGGGGGCGTTCCTAAAAATATTACATGTGGATATTTCTCATCTGTTTTAGTTTGCCTCCAGCTGTCACAGCCTGCAAAGCCTTGTGTGAGGTATGGCAAGGCCTGTTCACACAAGATACCTCTTTAAGAGACTGACAGATTGATTGATTGATTTGACTGGTGGTGAGGAGGTGCAAGTGAATCCTGGAGTGGACTGGTTTTAACTCTCTGCTGCATATTCAGAGTGATCCTAAACCAGCTTTGCTAAGCTCATAGAAGGCATGGCTTCCTCTTTTTCCCTAGCACTAGGAGTTTTCAAAACAAGAGTCTCTCTCACTCACTCACACACACACACACACACACACACACACACACACACATACTCAAAAAAGAAGTTCCTTGCTCTTATATAACTACTGAGCATAGCTAGGCAGATTTGCCCTGGCAGAGTTTTGTAACCCGGCCAATTCTGAGTGCAAGGGCACACTGACAAGTAGCTTGGTTCGGTTTTGTGTATCAAATCTTTAATATTTTATCTTAGTGTTGCATTTTTTTTTGCATTGCCTTTTTCTAACGACGCTGTTCGTTAAACATGGAAACGATGATCTCTGGATGCAGACTGACACCGTCATTCTGATTCCGTTAGCCAACATAAATATTTGTGTTCAGTGTTTTCCATTTAAGCACGAGTGACCATCTCCAAAGTACAAATTATGCTAGTTGATTTGGGCAATTAACACATTGTTTCTCCAGTGCAAAACAGAGGCATTTCTCCTTGGAGGTTAACAGTACCTGAGTTGTCCCCATAACGGCTGAGCCGTGTGCTCGTTGCAGGCATTCCCGAGAAGCAGCAGTGGGTGAACTTGTGGAAGTTACATTCGCACTTCTTAGGATGAGAAACCCTAATATGAGGAATGAATAGAAATGGAAAAACAAACAAACAATTTGATAGCAAAAGATTAGAAGCCCCCACACCCACACCCCTCTGCAAAAGAAAATGCATAAATGCATGCCGTGTTCATTTTTAAAAGAAAAGAAAAGAAAAGCAGTAAAAAAATAAACATGGTCATACTCAGAATCTATTGCAACCCAGGGCAGCAATGGAGCAAAAAGCAAGGAAATGCAGGATCATCAACAGGGTTACACAAACATTTGGTTTTGTGTATCATCAAGAGAAAGATGTGGGGGGAGGGGAAACTGTTGGGGATAAGAATATAAGAACAGCCATGCTGGATCAGGCCAAAGGCCCATCTAGTCCAGCTTCCTGTATCTCACAGTGGCCCCACCAGATGCGTTTGGGAACGCATGAGACTAGATATCTGTCACCTGATACCACTCCCCTGCATCTGGCCCTTGAAGGACCCTGGTTTTAAGCCTGGAGATTACACATCTCCAGCATGGTTTGTAACCTGTGATGGACTTTTCCTCCAGGAATCTGTCCAATCCCCTTTTGAAGGTATCCAGGCCAGATGCCATCACCACATCCTGTGTCAGGGAGTTCCACAGACTAACAACGCGCTGGGTGAAAAAATATTTTCTTTTGTCTGTTCTTACTCTCCCAGCCCTCAATTTGAGTGTATGTCCCCTAGTTCTGGTATTTTGTGAGAGGGAGAAGAGCTTCCCTCTATCCACTATAGAGGGATCTTTGTTGGATCGGTGGTTGCAGATGATTTTTAGTTGCTTTAATGAGAGAGACACCTCTTGTGTTACTATATGAAAAGAACTATTTATTTAACTAGAAGGGAAGGGTACACAGAAGGTTTTCTAACTATAACTATTCTAACAGCCATTTTGCTAAGCTAGGAACACACTTCTCTCCTTTCTCTCTAAGAATACAAGGCACACACACTAACTAGACTTCTACCAGAACATTCCAAGTGGTATGATCTCAGCAACCAATCGTCTTTGCTCTTCACATTAAATTCAGCCCATAATACTCTACCTTCACATTAACCCTGTAATGGCTGAAATGTAAACCTTGCCAAATATTCCAACAAAAACCCACATCTTTTTTCTTGATGACACACACAATGACCATGCATAGAGAGGAGCTGGTTGTAATGGGAGGCTCCAACCTCACCTTTTTCATGTTCATCTGAACATCAGAAGACAGCCTGAAAAAGTGGAGCTCTAATGTTGGAGAACAACTCCCATCATCCATAAGCCATCAAAACAAGTGATGAAGGATAAAGGGAGTTGGCATCCAGGAACCTCTGGACAGCTGTATGGTTTGAACAGTCCTTCATACGAACACTTTTAGGGCAGAAAAGGCTTGGCTGCCCACCCTTTCTGCTCCACCTCATCCTGCTCACGCATTCATTTTCCCTTATGGTGCCATCAAAGAAGTGGGCTAAGGTGTACACAATGCTAGCAACAAAAATTGTTAGTTTTTCAGACATCAGGATTCTGTGAAAATAAAATCTGGTGTGCAAATGTGTATTCTGAGCTAACATGTTTGAAGCCCATTTTTGCCCTGTTCAGCAGCAGTATCCAGTTGTAGCTGCACCCTCGTGATACTGATGAGCAAAGGAGGGAGAGAAGGAAGGAGGAGCAGGTAGCTACAGAAAAGATAGCATGAACGGTCATGAAGCATCACTTCTGTCCTTCATCTCCACAGCAATACCAGAACAATAGGCTTTCAAGGGAAGTGAGATACTGAAGGAGTGGTTTTACCAGTTCCTCACTCTCCCCAGTGAGTGTCCATGGATGAGTGGGGATTCAAACCTTCTTCTCCAGAGTCCTACTCCATCTCTCTATCCACTATGCCACACACCCACTCCCCAAATATAGATAAGTCAAATACAGGTGTATAGCAGAGAGCAGCTAGTCAAGGAATGAAGTAATGCTTATCTATGTACTGTATATGTGAGTATACATGTATGGGTGTATGGTGGTGATAGTCCATTCATGTGGTGCTATTGGAAACTGCCCCCATTCAGGGAGGTGCTGAGATAAACAAGGAGTCCAATGTCAGGCTGAGGTGACAGACCAGTCAGTCGTTTTGTTGCAACAATCAGCTCAAAACGATTAATAGGGTGTCCCCTGTAAGCGACACTTCCTGGCACATCCTGACCAATGTGAGAAGTGGACAAGGGCTACCAGTGTGGAAACAGTTCCAATTTAAAAAGCTAGCTCAAAGAAAAACAAAAGCACTGCAAATTGCTACACTCAGCATCAGACTATTGAATGGACGCAGCTGCAAACTGGCCAAAGTTCTGAAACACCACCATATCAACATAGCCTTCAAAAGACCAGATGGAAGGCCCAGAAATTGAAGGACATTGGAGAAGGTTACAAGCTGACATATCAGGGCATGTCCAACATGTGCCTGAGGTCTAGAGGTATTCCCAAAGCCTCATGTCTGTCACCATGGAACCACCACCACCCATCTGCAAAGTCCAGGTGTTTTCTGCCTATGCCCCATAAAAAAGGACTTGACAAAGACAAGGGTCAATTCTTGAATGAAACACTATACATGCCAAAATCTCTGTCTGTCCTGTAGAAGACCTGCTCCTCCTCTGTGGTGACTTGAATGGCCACATGGGAAGCACCAAGGTTATGGAAACAGCAATGAAGGTGGATTACAAATCCCTGAATTTGCAGAAGCATATGATCTTGTAATCAGCAACACGATTTTCAAGAAATATATACACCATCTCATCACCTACACCAATGATGGAAGTAGTTGCCAGATTCATTTTATCCTTCTGAGAAGGTGCGGCTTTTCCCATTGTATCCAACACAAAAGTTATCTCCTCTGACCTCCTTGGCCCACAACACAGGCCACTTGTCTAAAGGTAAAATGCCATAAGTGAATTGGCAGCACCACAGGTCCAGAGAAGATCAAATGGTAGAAGCTACAGAACCACAAAGAAGCAATAATAAGAAAAATCATATTCCCACCCATTAACGGAGGCTCAAGTGATACCACTAGACAGCATTTGTGACTCTGTTGCCAGCACCACCAGGGAAATCACTGGCATCACAACATCAGTCTACAGCAGGCATGTCCAAACTTCAGCCTTGTAGATGTTTTGGACCACAACTCCCACAGCCCTTTGTAATTGGCAATCTAAGCTTGGAATTCTGGGCATTGTGATCCAAAACATCAGGAGGGCTGAAATTTGGACATGCCTGGTCTACAGTGACAAGGAGGCATGGATACCAATTGAACAAGTGTAGGATAAAGTACAATAGAAGAAGACAACTTTGAAGAAATGGCAAGCAAATAAGACCAATGACAACTGACAGAACTATGTCACTGTCAAACAAGCAACCAAGAGGGTAGAACACTGCCTGGTTAGCCAAAGCATGAAAGAAAGCTCAAGACATCGGGAACTATATGTTCAGAAAGGAAAATAACAACAAAAGACTCCAAGACAAATAGGAAATCCTGCAACAATGGCAAGATAATTTCAACATGATCCCAAACACTGAATTTCCACACCCACCGTTCCCTGAAGGGATGCCAACCTATGGACCAATTCAACCCACTACCATGACAGAGGCCACCAAAACAGTAGACAATGTGAAGCATATAACTTAATTCTTTGCCCAGTGATTTCTAGAAACTACAGGATCTTGAAGGGTTATCTTGGCTGACAGAGCTCTTCAATTGCATAACGAATAGCATCTGTGTACCAACTGATTGGTCAATGAGCATAACAGTCCACATATTCAAGAACAAGGGTGATCCAGCCGACTGCTCCAACTGTCACCCAATCATCTTTGAGAGAACTCTGGACCATCACATTTGCAATGTTGTTCAACTCACCACCAGCCAATTGTCAAAGGATGCGGAACAACAAACACCACCTTTGCAACTCATCAGATCATAAAGAAACACCAAGAGAAGACCCAACCATTGTACATTGTGTTCTTAGAGCTGAAGACGTCATTTGACCCTGTCCCACAGGGTGCCAGAACTACTCACTGACTGGGTCAAAATACTACACAGAAATACCAGCATCCACGTCCAATGCTCAGCAGGTCTCTCTAATAGTTTTCCAGTGACAGTGGGAGTGCTTCAAGGCTCTGCATTAAACTGCAAAATGCTCTACACTGCTTATATGTCATGCTTGCTACTATCACTAGGAACGACCTGCAGTGGCAGTCCTTTGCTTGCTTCCCTCTTCTAACTCCCCCCTTTCCCATTTTTTAAAAGTCCAGGCTTGAGAAGATGGCATTCCAGAGGGGTTTTAGAGCCCTTCCTCTGATTTCAACCACACCAACATCACTGGTGCAGTGGTGGTGTTTCTTTCTCACCTTCTCCTCCTCACCCCTTCCTTTCTTTTCTGCCTTTCCCTTCCATCCTCCTCTCCCTCCTGACATCTAGAGGGTATCACCTGGTTCTTCAAATTAGAAAAACAGTCCAGAGCAAAGCAGGGTGCAAAGAGAGGCAGGCAATAGCCCGGCTTCACCACTTACCAGCTGGGCCAAAGGAACCCTAACAGCAGTTCACAGCCACGTGACTGTCGTGTGACTTGAAATGGCATCCAACAACTCCGAAGCTCTTTTTGATATACTGTACAGTAAAAGCAAAAAGCAAAGTGTTCTGCTTATATACCACCCCATACCACTTCAAGCTGTTCAATGTTCACTGGAAGGACAGATTATAAAGCTGAGGATCCAGTACTTTGGCCACCTCATGAGGAGAGAGGAGTCCTTAGAAAAGTCCCTGATGTTGGGAAAGATTGAAGGCAAAAGGAAAAGTGGACGGCAGAGAATGAGATGGTTGGACGGTGTCATCAATGCAACCAATATGGATTTGACCAAAATCCAGGAGGCGGTGGAAGATAGGACGGCCTGGCGAGCTCTGGTCCATGGGATCATGAAGAGTCAGGCACAACTGAACGACTGAACAACAACAAACCACTTCAAGCAGTCTCTGGGCGGTTTACAGTTGTTTTTTAATTACAGTATGCAGGCTACACATTGCTCTCCTCCCCCCACCCCAGCACGCTGGGTACTCATTTTACCGACCTCAGAAGGATGGAAGGCTGAGTCAACCATGAGCCTGCAACCTGGGATGGAACCCCAGGTCGTGAGCATAGTTTTACCTGCAGTACAGGCATTTAACCACTGCGCCATGAGGCTATTACCATCCATGCAACCGGGGTCTATGTTACATTAAGCTTTACACAACTTTTAAAGGAAAGTTGTGCCTTCAGTGGTGTTAAGCCTCCGCATGACGGTATGGAGGGGCACTGCTTTTGCCCGCTAAGGAAGTGATTGCTTTTCTAGAAGCGATGAAGTAACAACTGACATACTATTATTATCCCTGGTGTAATTCTATCACTTCAGTCAATCAGCTATCAGCATGACCATCTTCTCTGAATACACAAACTTCGCAGTACGATTTTTAAAAAGACAAGGAATCTCACCTCACCAAAAGGATATTGGACAGCTATTGTTTTAATATTAAACATTAACACATAGCTAGTCACAGCACTGGGAAATGTTATTTGTTCCAGCTACAACTCCCAGGATGTCCCAGCCAGTGAGGTCCGTTAGAGGACTCTAAATTTTGTTGGTCAAAGAGGTTAACCTTTCCATCCTGTTTGCAGATATAGGGACAGATACAAGGACACTTGAACCAAAATACAGGTCAATACACTTTTCGTAGCAAAAGTGATGATCGAAATACATTTTTGCACAGTATTCTTGGCATCAAAAAATCAATTCAGCTAACAGAACTCCTGAAGGTAGAAGATGAGTCAAGCAAAAAATAATAATAACCTGATAATGTCAGGATTACTGGTGGATTACATTTTTTATGAGGCTGCAATTTAGTTGTTTAAGCTTGAGGTTCTCAAACTACAAGTGCCAACTTTTTATCACATTAACTGCTAGTTGCATTACTCCAGTTTAAATGCTTCTCACCTAACGCTGATAATTACTGCAGGGCTATAAATATTTATGAATTAACCAACCCAGCCAAAATTCCTATGGAGCAAATCGCAATAACCTTGCATGGAGAATGCAGCTACGGCAGATGGAAACATGTGAAATAACAAACAGAGTGTGGCGATATATATTTCTACTTCTTTTACTCATGTTTTTCATTACATTTATTCAGAGAGATGTATGTCCAATGAAAAGTATAAATCAGATAACTATAAAGAGATCACAACACACAGTAGTGGAATATAATGTCAAAAGCATTTTTAAAAAATAAGACCAGGGTCTCTTGCAGATCAGACATCATTTAAAAGATCATCTGGTAGATGAGGTTTAAAATCCTTGCTTTTTCAGTATATCCCACTTAAGCCTCTCTCCCCTCCACACACACATCATCTCCTATACACAGAATGAACTTTCTGGAGTGAATGGCATCAAAAGAACAACCTCTCTGCCTGACATAGTTTCTGATGTCTCTGATCTAAAACTGTTTCTCAGGCAAGTTCAGGATTTTTGAGAAATGCCTTCCAAGGACATTTTAGACAAAGCGCCATCACTGTCTCCAGCAGCGATTACACACCTTATTCTTATCTTTGCCACAAACATTTTGCAAATGGTCAGCATCTAAAAACACGTCAGGCATTTGTTTGCCCCATCTTTGTCTTTTAAAAAGAGCCCAATACGGGTTATAGAATCATAGAATCACAGAGTTGGAAGAGACCTTGAGGGCCATCTAGTCCAACCCCCTGCCATGCAGGAACCCCCTCACAATATTTCTGACAGATGGCCATCCAGCCTCTGCTTAAAAACCTCCAAAGAAGGAGACTCAACCACCCTCCGCGGCAGCATATTACACTGCCGAACAGCTCTAACTGTCATGAAGTTTTTCCTAGTGTTCAAATGGAATCTCTTTTCCTGTAGTTTGAAACCATTGCCCCGAGTCCTAGTCTCTGAAGCCATGGAAAACAAACCCGATCCCTCTTCAATATGACATCCTTTCAAATATTTAAACATAGGGTTACATTATTAAAAGACAACATTTAAAGCTAAACGTAATACAGTGGTACCTCTGATAATGTATTTAATTCGTTCTGAGAGGCAATTTGTTATCCAAAACATTTGTTATCCGAAACGTAGTTTCCCGTTGAAACGAATGGGAAACTGGTTAATCCATTCCGGAGGTCCAAAAAAATAAAAAAAGGCAAAAAAGCTGGGGCGAGGGATTTCCAAACCTCTTAATAAAATGCACTATAAAGGCTTGCATTACTTGAACACAGACACCTCAGAACGCCCCCCTGCAGTGCTATGCAAACATGGACAAGAGAAACCAGCAAGACTACCCGAGCCTGTTCCCGCACAAAGTGCAATGGGGAAAATTCAAACAAACAAACATACGCAGGAAGAAATATCCAGCCCATTTTTGCCTGCAGAGCAATGGAAAAAGACTGCAAACACGGAGAAATGAAACCAGCAAGACTATCCCAGCCTCTTCCAGCCAAAAATGCAAAGAAAAGCAGTGCAAAGATTAATAAAAGCTAGCTCCCTAACTTACCAAGTTCAAAAGGTCCAAATCCCTCAGCAAAACATGTCCAGAATGACTTCAAAACACTATTAAAAACGCTCTAACTCCTCCCACCCCTCCACAAACTATGCATCCTGAAATGCATGCAAGGTACACATTTTTGCAAGGCATTATGAAACATTTGTTATCTAAGGCAGTCCATAGGGAACATTCGCTATCTGAGGCAGCCTTATACTTGGAAATTTCCATTTGTTATCCGAAAAATTTGTTATCCAAGGCATTCTTCATCCAAGGCATTACTGTAAATATACAAGTCCTAAAAAGGGGTCAAACAAATAACCACATTGAGAAATTGTAAACACAAGCAATATGAAAAATATGTCCAAAGAACTAATACATAAGAATCCATCTGTGAAGATTCTCAGTCATCTAGGAGAGTTCATCTGGAAGTTGAGTCATGGCAACTGGACTTCTTTTCTTGAGAGAACAAAACGTTTTGCTGCTCATCCAAAGAGCTTTGTCAGTCTGAGCAAAGTTAGTGGTGAGTCCTCTGTTTTATAGTTCACTTTGATTTAACATCACCCTGGTCTGAATAGGCTCATAGGTTGAACAAAGGCCTGAATAGGCTCGTTAGGTGGGCAATTCATTCTTTTTACCTAGATGCACCACCCTACATTTCCCTCTATTGATAAATGTCATTGCCTGCTTGCAGAAGGAGAGCCAAGTTAGGGCCAGCCTGGCCTCCGGTGGGAGAGTTTCAGAATCTGAGGGCAGCAACAAAAAAGACCCTCTCCTGTTTCCCCACCAAGTGCACTCGTGAAGGAAGTGGGACCTCCTGATGATCTTAAAACCCCAGCAGGCTCATAATCAGAAACTTGGTATTTTAGATCAAAGCCACTTGGGACTTTACATGTTAGAACCAGCACTTAGAATTGTGCCTGGAAATGGACCGGCAGCCAGGAGAGCTGCCGTAAGAGGGGGTTATGTGATCTCTATAACCAGCCCCAGTCAGCAGTCTGGCTGCCATGTTTTGGACCCAGTCACATTTCTCAAAGCTTCCTTCCAGAAGCAGCCCATGTAGGGCACATTACAAAAATACAGCTGGGGTGTAACAAAGGCATGAGCCATCATGGCCAGGTCAGACCTCTCCATGCAGACCTGCATGTGTTGTCAGTTTAAAATGACTTGAGCTAAAAAAAAACCTGAAAAGTCAAAGGGAAAAAGGCACTGTCTTTTTTATACCTAGCCAGATGACTGGCAGCTGTTGAGAATTCGCCTTGGCCGCAGAACGAAGAATAGACAAGACAGCGAAAAATGCCTTTCTCAGCCAGCTGAGAAGTCATGCAAAGCACGCAACTGCTGCATTCCTCCCAGAAGGCTTAGTTTTATTCATCTTATGTTGACAAGCAATAGATTGGAGAACGTATAGAAACAATGGTCTGGATAGGAGGCAGGTGCCCTTTAGCCCTTTGGCCCTGCCTCAAAGCAAAAGGTAATGGGAAATGGAAGGTCACTTCCTTTCCAGACATGCCATGTGGCACCAGGAGCGTGTGTGCATCACTGCAGCCCCTCCGAAACACACCCCTCAAAGAAAGATTCCATATCTCTAGTATCTGAAGATGTATTTCTCAGTTCTGTTCTGTTACACCTATGCATGTAAATTGTAGGCTGTAGCAGGGGCTGACAACCTGTCACTTAGTTTAGTAACTTGCACCAAGAGTAGCCCACTGAATCAGAGGAACATTGAAGGACCCTATCTGCCCACATGAGCCTTCATGGACCGCAAGATCTTCTTTCGGTCCCATTCTTTCAGTCCCATTACCATTGCAGGCATGTTTGAAGGGGACACAAGAGAGGACCTTCCCTGTGGCGACTCCCTGGTTGTGGAATGCTCTCCCTCAGGTGCTTCTGTTATGGTCCCTTCTCTTTTACCCTTCCACCAACCACCGGAGATCCATTTCTTTAGGGACGCTTTTAAAACTTTGAATAGCTATAATGAACTCTAATTACTAACTATACTATAACTGACCCCTGGATGCCGTTTATCCTTTGTAAGCGTGCTTTTAAAGTTATGCTTTGAAATTGCTTAATGCATTTTCAGTTATTTTTGCACACTTAACTCCTTTTAAATCTGTAATATATTGTGCTTTTGGCCTTATTTGTGTTATTGTGAGCTGCCTTGGATATCCTCACTGAGGGAAAGGCAGCCAGCCAGCCAGCCAGCCAGTCAGCCAGTCAGTCAGTCAGTCAGTCAGTCAATAAATAAATAAATAAATAAATAAATAAATAAATAAATAAATGCAAAAGAATTGACTCATCAAATTTCACACCCCGTCTTTCTGATACTGATGTCAAACCTCTGTTGCCTTGTCACTTGACTTCTGATGGTATAGTCTCTTTAAATCACCACAGGAATAAATGTGTTTTTCATTCAATAGTCCTGCCTTATCTCTTCTATTCCTGTTTTGCTGCTCCTATGCATGTGTATGCAGTGGACCCTTGTATAACAAACAATTTGTATAACATAAAATCTTTACAACATAAAAAATTCCAGAGATAGGGGGAATTTGCTTAACATAATCACCTATGGAGCGAATCCATACAACATAAAATTGGGATTACTCTGTTTTCAATGCATTCCTATGGGAAATGTGCATAAAGGAAAATTTGCTTAACATAATTTCATTTGGAACAAATTAATTCCTTTATACAAGGTACCACTGTGTTTACAATTTCGCTCAAGCCTTTACAACACTCTTCGCTCTCCAACATGGCAGCGTTCAGGTATTGAACGCAACACCATTCAGCCTGAATAGAACAAAAAAAGACTGTTTTATTAAAAGGGGTGTCTTAAAAGAATGGTATTTACTGCTCTGCTTTAAGTTTAACCGGCAGAATCCTTCACTCTCTTTATCACCCCCTTTCTTCCCACCCCACCCCATCTCCCTTCTCTCTCTCTCAATCTCTCTCTCTCTCTCTCTCTCTCTCTGTCCCCCCCTCCCTCTCTCTGACTTCAGTCACCTTCTCCCCCAGTGTCTCTGCACCAGACACGGGCAAAAAAACCTCACCAGTGCTCAACTCTTCTGATTTCTGCTAGACAATCTGAACTACTTTTTCCAGCATTCCACATATCTCCATTGCAGCACATACTTACACGACTACGCCTTTAAACATCATCCCACGAATTCCCACTGATTCAATGGGCCAAATCTGTCTATGACACTAAGCAACAGGCATTTCAGCCGCAGTTACACTCCTGCTGACCAACTCATAGATAAATATATGTTTTTCTTTTTCAGCTGCCCGGTCTTCTAAAAGTCACTAAGATGAGACAGCCACTTTGCAACGACGGCACTCATCTCTTTGTCCCTGTCCACAGATCTCGTGTGTACCATCAGCAGAAAGAAGGCAAACGTCTTGGAGGTTGCCTTCATGGGATCATAAATGTCATTATCGTCCCTTTATTATTTATTTATTTTAGAGTATTTTTACCCCACCTTTCTCCTTGGAAAAAGGACCAAAGGCAGCTTACAGTAATGAGGGATAATATATAGTGAAGGGATTACAATTCCCTTTGGGAAAAGGTCATGACTCAGAGAGCTGGACAAACAGGTGAAGCCTTGCCATATCTGTTTGTGCGGGGATGCCCCATCAGAATGGTAAGATTTCCTTGCTAAGCCCCGGGTAAACAAGATACCATCAGGTTCCTGTCTCCCAAGCTAATTAGCAGGAAAAGCCTGTATCTCACACATTTTCTGGCACTCTTGATAAGCCCCTGAACAATGAACAAAGGGTCCACAGGAAGCCTCTTGCTGTCAATGATTATCCACCTTCTTCTCTGTTGTTGACTGAATGTATAATCAATAAAAAGGCTTACTGCCCAGTGGGTAAAGGAGGGCACTCCACGAGAACTGTTGTGTGTGTCTGTTTCATCGCTACAATATAGTCCAGTACAATTAAGACATGTTCAAGTACAGTATTGAGAACAGGGAATTGAGGGACATCTGACAGCATTAATAGACAACATTACATTAAAGCTACAAGAGAATGCGAGCAGTTAAAGGGGAGTAAAGTTCCATGTAAAAGTTATGAGTGATGAAAACTCACACTGAAAACATAGTGTCAATGTAAACCCATAAGGTTATAAGTAGTTATAAACACAAAGTCTATGTGATCCTATAGATGCTTATAAAATTTATTTATTTATTTATTTAACAGTATTTTTACCCCGCCTTTCTCCTTGGAAAAGGACCCAAGGCAACTTACAGTAATGAGGGACAATATACAATCCAGTACAATTACGACATGTTCAAATATTGAGAACAGGAAATTAAGAAACATCTTACAGCATTAATAGACAACATTACATTAAAGCTACAAGGGATCGCAAGCAGTTAAAAAAAGAGTAAAATTCCATGCACCTGTAAAAGCTATAAGTGATGGAAACTAACATTGAAAACACAGTGACAATGCAATCACACAAAGTTATAACTGGATATAAACACAAAGTCTATGTGATCCTAAAGATTCATATAAAAGATACATAATAGGTAGTCCATCATTCAGGGAGAGCATGCCTGAAGATCAAGGTCTTTGCCTGTTTCGACACATAATCGGTAGAACATCATACGTTACACATTATAGTGATGCCGGAAAACTATTATAACCTTTTGTGGGTATCTAAGATTAAGAGGGTCACCCACATTTCGTAAAGGAAGGATGGGCAAAGAGCAGACCATGGGCTGCATGTGGCCCTCCGACCCCACCACGATTCAAAGGTATCCTTCAGTACCTACATATACACCCTAATTTAAAAATAATATTTAAAGTGTTTTAGTTCAAAATGTTCTGTCATATCTTTCAAGGAACACCGAAAGCAATTCCCCCATGTTTCAATTCCTCTCAATATGCCTGAATGCCAGACTCCCCATTCTTTTAATTACTTGGCCACTGACAGGAGACTACGAGGCTGCAAGGAAAAGGTACATCTCTCTCCAAGGTACTGTATAGCCCCCCAAGGTCTCTGATGGGTGTGTGGCTGCAGTCATCACCACCACCACTGATTTCTGAAAGGTGCCCAAACTGGCCATACAGCATTGGGGCGTCCCCCCAAAGTGTTTCATGATGTTGCAGTGTTTTGAATTTAGGCTAATTCCATCTAGATGCGGCACAGAAGTGCAGGGATTCGCGGAGCAGAATTAGCTTCCCAAATTTTACCCCTTTTTTCTAAGCAACTGGGACTTGCAGTTTCAATAACTCAACCACAGACTTTAAAAAAGGGTCATTTACTTACAGCGGAACCAGTCAAACAAACGGCAAACAGAACAATCATGACTCAACCAGCTCACTGCTTCCAGCAAACAACACAGAAAGGGAAAGAGATAGGGAATACAAGGGAAGGGCTTTCTTTGAATTCAGAGGCAGGAGGGTATTTATTTATTTATTTATTTATTTATTTACATTTTTACCCTGCCTAGCTAGTGCAGACATACAACTCTGGGCAGCTTACAAATGGAAAAAAGGCAGACACTGCAATAAGAAACACAATACAGTATAATATAATATAATAAAAGGTAACAATCAACGTAAAATATAACAAAAGAAGACAAAAATGATAAGATGGCACCAGAAAAATGGAGAAGCTAAAACAATTAGATTCAAATCAGGAAGGGAAGCGATCAGCTTTGATTGGTCTCAAAACCCTCGCTAAAAATAAGTTATTCAACTGCCTATTAAAGGCAATAAGGGTGGCTGCTAGAGGAAGCTCTGTTGGACGTTGGTTACGTAAGATGGGGCCACCACTGAGAAAGGCTCTATTTCATGTAGCAGAGATGTAAGGCTCTCTCAGGGAGGCCATCTGGGGCTTTTTAGACTGCAATACCCTAGTGCAGCAGAGAAATGATATTGAGGCGATGCACACAAACAGGTATTGTGGCCCCAAACTTTGGACTGCTTTGTATGTCACAGACAGTACCATTGGGTTGATACTGGATAGACTGGAGAGCCATAGCACCACTGCAAAAAACTCAAATGCATGGCTCCCCAGAAATAGGTGAAGAAATTCTATAGGCGGCCACAGACCTGAAATGTTTAACATCTTAAACAATTTTTTTTAATTTGTTTGTTTGTTTGATTGATTTCTATACTGCACCATCTGGCACACGTGCCACTCTGGGCTGTTTACAAAGTTTTAAGATAAATACAACAAACATAGTATCAAACATAAAACAAACATAATAAGCCATAGCTAAAACCATAACTTTCAAATCACAAAACTATTTTTAAAAACTAAGTTTTTGAGGGCCAAAGTGCCATTTGGCAAATTGAATTGTTATTTGGAGAATGGTCTCCTAAGGCATTCAAAATTCAGAGTAACCCTACTTCCAAGAAAAAATGTGGACAGGGTGCAGCCTCAGAAGACCTGTCCTAGAAAAAAATACAACACTGAGCTACCTAATAATCTATCAGAATTCTAGCAGGTTTTTTTTTCTTTTTTAAGAGGATTGGGCAGGACGTAAATTTGTACATAACTTTTAGATCTCCCTATTTGGAAAGGCTATGTCCCTGTGACTCCAGTGATATGGAGTCAACAGAACATGTACTTCTTTACTGTTCCTTTTACAAAGATACCCGGACTAAGCTTATATCTCCAATACTCTATAAATATCCAGGACGCTCTCGTCATTATTATACTCAATTGCTTCTGTCAGATATCAATTCTTCTATAACATATAGTGTGGCCAGGTTCTACGCCGCAGTGATTAAAATTTGCAGGACAATTACCAGCGTTACCAACTAATTAAAAGTATCATTTACTCTACATAGCCCGCTAAGAATCAACAACCCTTGATTAATCAACAAATGTGGAATGTCTTATGTGCATGGAACTGCATTTATACAGTCACCCCCGCCATTTCATGGTTCAGGTACTGCGGTCCCGCTATATCGCGGGATCGCAGTACCTGCACCTCGGAGCCGCGTGGGTGGGGGCGCCAGGGAACGATCGGGTTGCCCGCCGCCCCCACGAGGCCCCTCCGAAAGGCCTTGGAGCCACGTGGGGGGGGCGGGGAACGATCGGGTCGCTCCACGCTGCCCTCCCGGGCCCCTTCGAAAAGCCTCAGAGCCGCGCGGAGGGGCGGCAGGGAGAGATCGGGTCGCTCCCCGCCGCACCCAGCCCCTCCGAGAAGTCTCAGGTGGCACGGGCGGCCGACCGTGGGAGGTCAGATCCTGCAACACTGCCTGTGCATGCCGCGCCAAGACTTCTCGGACAGGCGTGCGATCCCCTCCCCACCCGCCCCCGGCCCCCCTGCTTCCGCATATTGTGGATTTTCATGCATTGCGGGTGGGGTGGGTCCCTAACCCCCACGATCGGTGGGGGGGGTTACTGAATATGTATTCTGATGCCTTTTGGATATATCTATTTTGATCCTCCTCTCTGGCTCATTGGCATCACTAACTCCTCAGATATTAATAGGGTATAGCTTTGTGATGGTCAGGATGGATTTGTGGGCAGTTTTTTATATTATTTTATTACTATTTATTATACCTTATCTCCTGTTGCTCGTCATTGACCGTAATAAAGTTTTGATTGATTGATTGATACATAACTTTTAGATTTCTTAAGATTCTCAGTTAAATGTAGAATAGGAAGAGGAAGAAACGATTCTCTTTTTTAACAGAAAAAAAGACCATGCAGCAACTGTACATTACCTTGTCCAGAAACCTGAAACAGGTCAGAGATCCAAATGTGGGTCCAAATCTACTCCCTAGTACTGGACCAGTGGAGGCAGGTGCTTCTCTAATAAAAATGTACTTTGCTCCATAATAGATATCAAAGTGTAATTACACTGGTAAAGCCATAAATGGCTAAATGGTATACAGAGAAGACAGAAGGGTTGGGAATATATTTCATAAAGGCTTAAAATAAAGTTTGATTCCAAAATCCACGAGGGAGCTCAGCTAGGAGCGTAATGCGCACTACAGATTGCAGAATCGATTTCTACTGGACCCTTGAGAAGCGAGGGAAACCTCTGGGTCTCATAATGAAGCACTGAGGAAGAGCAAAAACAGCTACAATATTACCTTGACAGCAAGAAAATAAAGTGAACATATGTGGGAAGAAACAATGAGTTCCATCTTTCCTGCGGATGAAAGCACGGGGGGGGGAGGCAATGAAATAAGGAGAAAAATCTGGGTTTGAAACATTAATTGGGGAAACAAGAAATAAGGGAGACTGAATATGTAACTTGTAAATAGCATCCAGTATGAAATTTCACCCCCACACATACACACACACATACACACAAACCAAGAGACAATAACGTTACGGCACTTTTTCAACTAAGAGGTATATTTTAATGTCAGCTTTTGTGGATCAAGTCCACTTCCTCTGACGTGAGTGAAATGATATGACTGTCCTATACACACACACAAGGTGAAAGGACTGGAGCATCCACAAACAATCGCAGTGTGGGAGAGAACACTCTCAGGATGCTGATAGGAAATTTAATAAACTTTTAATATATTTCCTATCAGCATCCTGAGAGTGTTCTCTCCCACACTGCGACTATACACACACACACACACACACACACACACACACACACACACACACAAGGCCTTGTGCCAGGTTGGGGATAAAGATAATGGACAAAATGACTATATGGTTTATTACTAACATAATATTTATTTATTTATTTATTTATTTATTTATTTGTTGCATTTATACCCCGCTTATCTACATAGTGTACTCTAAGCGGCTTACAAGGCTACCAAAGCCATAAAATTACAATAAAGACACAAGTAAAGCAAATAGTAATAACAATAAAACATATTTATGTGCATCTAGAGTTCTCACCAGGCTTCTGTTGCCAGAAACGGCTGCTGGAAATGGCACAAGGAGGAGCTGGGGCTCCCCCCTCAGCCTGGCAGCCGGAGTCTCTCTTCCCCATGAACTGGGCTTGACCGGGTAGGGTCCCAGGCTCGGGTTTTGTCCTGGCAAGAAAGGAAGGAACACAGCTCTCTGCTTGTTCACTTTTTCCACACTTGTCCTCCTGACGGGATGCCCTCTCGCTCCTGGGTCTGCAAGCCCCAGTTGATCCCGCCCATCTTTTCTCCTGGGAGAGAGAGAGGACCCAGCCTCTTGGCTGCTTTGGTTGCTGCCTCCGGTGCCTTCCCCAGCACACCAGTGGTCTTCACAAGACGGGGGCGGCCAAATCAGCACCAGGGCCGCCACGAGAATATTGCCAGGAGGAGGCGGAGTGCCGCTTCGGGTCCAAGCCTGGAACGGTCCTCCTCCTCCTCCTCCTCCTGTGTTGCAGGAGACGTGAGTTGACCTTTTCCAGCCAGCTCGCTCTTCGCCGGGCATGACCCCAACCCCTTGAATTCTGTATTCTCTGAATGCGTCAAATAGGATTCTTGGTTTAGACGCGCTCCTTTGTTTTGGAACTAGTTCTTGGTGGTTATTCAGTTGCTTCTTCATACCATTCGGTCTTGCTCTCAGGAATAACTGGGTGTATCCTCAGGTGAGAAAATAAGTTTGATTGCTCGGTCCCTTTTCTCTTTCACTCGGGACCTTAGTCCCTCTGCCCATTTTTTTAAAATCCATGTCTGTGAACTCGAAATGGTAGTTCTCTTTGTCTCTTCATGAAAATTGCTGAAAAACTGTCTTGGGTTCTGGCCCAACAGTATGATCAAAATGTAGAAAGCAAAGTATTGGCCCACAGACAGGAAACCTTCAATCTATGATCCAATCCCTAAGAAAGGAGATGTCTACGTGTGCAGTAACGATAGGACCATCGCCTTCATCTCCCATGCAAGCAAATTGATGCTGCAGGTGTTGCAACATAAGCTTTTCCCTCGTGTGGAGTGATAAATGCCTGATGCTCAAGCTGGATTCTGAAAGGGAAGCAGCCCAGCCACTGGAGCACATGAAAGGGTTTCAGAAGAAGATCAGTCTGTTCTTTTTAGACTACAGCAAAACGTTTAACTGTGTAGATCGTGAGCATCATCCCCACTCAATCGTCCTTATTCACCACTTGTATTGTGTGGCCAAGAAGCTATCCCTTAGGACCAGAATGTGGGGAGAGAGAAGAGGGTTTCCTAGAGGCAAAGGTAGATCTTTCATCCCCTTCTGGGTCCAGTGTGTACGCAGAATGAACCACACGGAAAACCAGACTAGATTCAGAGTGAAGATTGGCAAAAGAGTTACTTACTAATTGAAGGTAGCAAGGTGACAACCTCATAGTGGCCGAAAGCAGCAATGACTTGAAATGGCTGCTTCAAAGAAGAATGCGCCCAAGCCGGATCTCAGTTGAATGTTAGGAAGACAAAAGTAATGACTACAGAAAACCCACACAACTTTAGTGTTGACAGTGAATAGAAATAGAAATAGAGATTTTGTATACCTTGGTTCAATCCTCTATCCAAACAGAGATGGCAGTAAAGAAATCAGAAGAAGGCAGACTAGAAAGGGCAGCAACGAAAGGATTAGAAAATATCAAGTAGGCGGCCATGTTACTGGAGATCAACACTAAGATCACCCACACTGGTATTTACGATCACCATGTAGGGGAGAAAGCTGGATAGTGAAAAAAACAGACAGGAAAAAATTTGATTTCATGCGGTGCTGGAGGAGAGCTTTGCTTGAAGGACCAGATAAAGAAGCGGGCCTGAGAGCTCCTCGAAGCCGAATTCTTGCTGGAGGCCAAAGCGGTGCAAGTGAGGAGGGTGCCCTGCTTTGGGCACCTCATAAGAAGGCACGACTGTGTGGGAAAGACAGCCATCTGGGGAGAGATGGAAGGGCTGCAGGAGAAGAAGAGCCAACACCAGAGGGAAGCCACGGGTTTTGAGTAGTGTGCAGACTCTTCTGAGGGCATCGCCAGAAACATTTCAAACAAACAAGCGCAGGAAGGAGCATGAGGGTTCTGGAGCACCATTGGCGGCAACAATGACATGGAACTTCTGCGGTGAGGTCTTGGTGGCTTATCCTTTGCAGGGCTGGTAGGCCTTGGCCCTGACGTAGCTGGCACACTCTTCCTGGCTTTGCACCCCCTCCCGCTCGTGAAGCCCTATGGCTGGCACGCATCCCCCCTCCCACTCTTGTTTGCCCCCTCCTCTTCTGCTTACTTGCCTTTGGTTTCCTACCACGCCTATATTTCAGCGGCACTGAGGGTCCACGCAGGCCCATAGGCTATCAGGCTGTGAATAATGTCAAGTATCAGTCCACAAGGTAACAATAGCACAGCTGACACAAGTGGCCATTTGTGAGGATCAATGTAGAATTTCACACTTGGCAATGCCTTAAGAACCCTTGATTGATATTCAGTCCATATAAATGTCTCTCCAGCATCCCTAATATACCTTACTTCAGCTGTTTCTCTTTCAGGCCTTCTCCATGGATTCCCACAGTTGGGCACTTGTGTCAACTATGCTATTGTGACCTTGTAGGGTGACAATCGACATAATTCACAGCCTGATGGCCTCTCCAAGTAGTTTAAAACCTGAAGCTGTGTTTGTAAAAGGATTTCCTTGTGTGCATGGCTATGCATGGTATTACGTCCAGTTTAAATCAACCCAAGTGGTGGCTCGAAAAATTCTGCGTGCTGGTTTACTTTCTTCCTGAATATACATATATCAATCACTTGGCTGTGCCATGATTTGTAAACACAGCAAATGTTGGGCTAATTCCACACCAATTCAAAGACTGGAAGAATGACTCTCTCTGTCTCTCTTCATCTTCTATACTGAAACAGCTGAGTAGGGGACAAACCTCCACCTCCTCAGATTTCTGCTCCTCATCATACTACACATGTTCTTTCCACCACAGCTGCCATCAGAAGAGGAGAAAGAGGAGAGGAATGTGTTGGAAGGGTCAAAAGGGAGGATTCTTTGGGACTGAGAGGCTGGATGGGGAGGGAAGGAAGGAAGGAAGGAAGGCAAAGGTTTTTCCTCTGTTCCCCATTTTAATTTGACCTGGGAAATAACTTAGGGAATTTGGATGGCCATCTTTCCTCTACAGCAGTGGTTCCCACCCTGGGGGTTGGGAACCCTTGGGGGGGGGTGAACAGCCATTTCATGGGGGTCACCATGAGCCAGTGAAGAAAAAGGCACAAAACGGCCTGGGTCTGGAGGAGGAGGGGTAGGAAGGTGGGGAAAGAGTGAGTTACAGCTTGATAGGTTGGAGGGGATGTCAGTCAATGGCACCAGAGGCTGCGATTGGCTGAGGGTGCCTGGAGAGGGACGTTCCCTTTGGCACCTGCGGCAGTGGCCTGCCAAAGGGGGCTTGTGGCCTCTTCCAAGCAGGGCAAGGGGTCACCATCACATGAGGAACTGTATTAAAGGGTTGCGGCATTAAGAAGGTTGGGAACCACTGTACTACAGTATCCCAAGGGTTAGATCATATGCTAAGGTGAATGCATTATCTTCTCTTCCTGAAACTTGATCCCTCTTGGCCAGAAGATCTTTCAGGGCCACATGTCTGAAATATCAAACACACAAACAAAGCTAAGCTGGCTCTCAACTGATCCATTAAAATAAATAAATAAATAAATAAATAAATAAATAAATAAGGTAAAAGAATGAGATTGTAAAGGGGGGAACTTGATGATTCTGTTGATAGTCTAAACAAAGTTTGAATAAAATGCTTTGTATCTATTATAAACTCTACATAATGATTAAGACAGCATTCTTCCTGGAAAAAACCTATAGTGAACAATTTGTCATATTATTTAGAAACATTTATGTAATGAAGATATATAATCACAGAGGAGACACCACACACAATATTTTTTCACGGAACATTGATCACAAACAGCTTAATGTTTATAATTAAGCTTAATGTTTATAATGCATTCTGAAAATATAACCATCTTAATTGTTCTATGAGACTAAATATATTACTATAAAATATAAAAAGAGGGAGAAAATCATTGATACAGCATGGAATTTTTAACAAGGAGTCAGTTTTATCTGCTAGCTGTATGAATGGTAGGAGTGGTGTATATATGGAATGGATTATAAATAGAAAACTAACAGCTTATTATACCACCCCAACCCCCAATGGAAGAAGGAAGTTTATTTTTTTATTTTCAGAAATGAACCCCATCTGAAATATGGACAGGAATGACTTTCCATTCCTCATATTTAGTTCCAGATTCTTCATTGTTCTGGTACTAAAGGTACAAAGCAAAACACTGTAGTCAGCAGTAATAGCTGTACCTACTGCTT
Organism: Phrynocephalus guinanensis; assembly: GCA_037367245.1. NCBI lineage: Eukaryota > Metazoa > Chordata > Lepidosauria > Squamata > Agamidae > Phrynocephalus > Phrynocephalus guinanensis. The sequence goes on from CM074733.1 coordinate 165,030,329, forward strand.
GTAGTTTTCCTTGAGGAATGAGCAAGTTTAAGAAACAACAGTGGATTAAAGTAAATGAGGCAGTGACCAATTTCAGTAAACACAATTTTCGCGAGAATTTAAATCTAGGCAGCAGAGGGCACCAAAGTCTTTTCTTATTTAACATTCTAATCCATATAAAGTTGCAGCTCTACATAAGACTCTCTTGACTGAAGATGATTAGTTTACATAGCTGTTAAGCAGTGAGTTGGAGCACCTGGTCATGGAGCCAAGGGTCCAGAGTTCAATTCCCCAGGAAGAGCCAGGATGTGTGAACTACAACCTCCTAGACCAGTGATGGTGAACCTATTAGAGACCAAGTGCCCAAATTGCGATTCAAAACCCATTATTTTTTCACAAAGGGCCTTTTCACATGACCCCTAAGATCCGCTGGCCACTTAAATTCGGACCAGACATCTTAGGGGTTTGTCACTGTTCCTGTATTCCCACCCCCTCCGCACTCCTGGCTGCTGGCTGCGTGAGGGGAGGGAGAAAAAACAGGAAGAAAAGAGACATGGCTCACCTCCGTTCTGCCTCTTGCCACGGCAACATTCCAGTCTCTTAAGTAGCTCTTAAAGGGGCGGGAGCCAAAAAAACAACAAACAGAAGCGAGGAGAGCCCCGCACTCACTATCGTTACACCGCATCAAAGAATTTTCACCTCCAGAGAACAGGTACTTGAAAGGTGCGCTGGGACGCGCTAAAGTGGGCGTGGTCGCACTTAATTTCCTGTAAACTCCGGAGCTGGTGGGGAAACATTTTTAAGCTCCGGAGCTGGGAGCCATTTGCCCCGGAGTTTAGGGGTTGTGTATAAACGCCCAAAGTACCAATGCAGCCACTTAACCTGAATACAGGTGGCTGTAAAGAATGCTATGTTGGGTGCCCACAGAAAGGGCTTCGAGTGCTGCCTTTGGCACCCATGACATAGGTTCGCCAACACTGGTATAGAGTATTACTCCCATCCTACAGCTCCTAGTGGGAGGGGTCCAGTGTACCCCACCCCCCAGCTCACAGTAGATCACAATGCTTTAAAACTAGAAGAAACAAGATAGATTACGACTGAATCATGAAGCCACCCATTTGCATATTAAGCTCACACTGAGGTTCTGCTGGCCACCTGACTCCAGCTAGTATTGAAGCCCAGGGTCTTAGCTAAAAATCAGAGCAGATCTCACAACTTTGAAGTCTGTCTGCTATCCCTTTAATTATTATTATTTTATTTTATTTTATTTGGAAAAAAATCAGATGAAGCAGAATGACTAGGCTGAATAATATTTGTTTACTTTGGGTTGGAGGTTTCTGCATGTTGCAAAGCCCTGTTTCACATTCTTTTGAGTTTCAGGCAAAGTCTTCTTTTTGCCCTCCCCTTTCAAATTTACAAGATAACTTATTCAAACATATTTTTCAAGCTTTGGCCCTTGATTTGTTCTGATGAAATATTCTTGTCTTCTCTTTCATTTCCTAGCCGAACGGATAAGTATCTACTACGTCGACGTGATCTCAAAGCATGAAGCAGGAGCCATAAAACAAGTCCTTTGAGAAAGAACTGCTATGCAAATTTGAAGAAAATTTCCCCTCATTAATCTTGTAGAGAAGATTACCCCCCCCCCTCAGATCAAGGGGCTAAGACTGGAGCAAGTACTCCGTCATTCCTTGTAGTAATAACCTCTGGCAAGAACTCTTTGTGAGCTTTCTGGTGGTTATCTATCAGTAGATAGGCTTCCATGAGTCATTACATCAGACAGTAAAATCCTCTCTCTCTCTCTCTCTCTCTCTCTCTCTCTCTCTCTCTCTCTCTCTCTCTCTCTCTCTCTCTCTCTCTCTGTGTGTGTGTGTGTGTGTGTGTGTGTGTGTGTGTGTGCACGCGCACACGCGCATGTGTGTGTGTATAATGCTAGGTGAAAACAATATGTTTCCAGATAAGGTTGTTGGCTCTGAAATGCTACGTTCTGCATATTTATGATTGTTGTGCAAGTCAAAATTGCTCATGTAAAATATGGGGGGGGGTTATATCTTAGCAGATTTAGCAGATTGTGGTATTATATTCTAAAGGTTGAGAACATATTTTAGCCTTCTGAATCTGAACATGCAAAATATGGTGCCAGCCTATCGGTTCCAAACAGAAATAGAGCCAGCCATCTTAAGCATCTCGCCACCCAACTGATTCTCCATCTAAAAGCGGTCTACTGTGCCTCCAAGACAGTTTCATTGTGCTCACACAAACTTTACTGGAGTATGGGAGATTGGCTTGCTTTCATGGTTTTTTTTAATTGGTCAGCTAGGAAATAGTACGGTCTTGTTTGTACAGTATGTGTGATAAAGTAGCACTGAAATAGTTTTGTGCTACCTGGAATGACAGCGCTGCCAGGTGAAGAATATGGGCTTTGCTTTTTTGTGTGAGCTGATCCTACCTAACATGTCAGTTTCTATAGGCTTGTGGATTTTGCAGCTCTGCAGCAATAGGATTCTTTATAAATGAAAAATCGAAAACAGCCAGGAAGTTGCTACGGGTCATGCCATCATAGTCCTACCGAGTGTTGGTTTGATAGAAGCAAAATGGGAGGTGGGAATTTGCCTGGCTAAGCCCTTAATTACCTACAAGAGAGTGCCAGCGTATGAATATAATTGGATACCGGGAGATGTCCATGCATTACTCATTGTAAATGTTGTGAGTTATTCAGGTCTGAGGCATGCATTTTGGTTTCCACAATATCCATGATGTTTGCCCATTGAATAATATTCTTTATACAGTGATACCCCGCCTATTGCGGGGGTTAGGGACCTGACCTGACCCGCGATAAATGAAAATCCGCGATATATGGATGCAGGTCGAGCCAGGCCTGGGGGGCCCTAGCTGGGGGCTCTTGGACTTAGCCCCTGTCTGGCTCTACCCCAAACAGGCCTGTGAGAGCCTTCCTAGGCCTTCTGGAGGCACCAAAAGGGCCTCCCTGAGAACCGGAAGTGACTAACGGTAAACCAGAAATCATTTATGAGGCCTCTGACAGGTCTAGAAGGCTCTTGGAGGCCTCATATATGATTTTTAGCGATCCGGAAGTCACTTCCGGTTCACAGGGAGGCCCTTTTGGGGCCTCCAGAAGGCCCAGGAAGGCCCTCACAGGCCTGTTCGGGGCAGCTCCAGTCCTGGGGCAAGTATGGGAGGCTTGAAACAGGACTTTCCCCCCTTACCCTAGGGGGCCTTTTTTTCATATACTGTGGTCCCACAATATAGCGGGACTGCAGTATATGAAACACGAAAGGGTGGGGAACACTGTATAGGAATAAAAACTTCTCATGTCCATTGGTCCACAAACTTAATGCATGGGATCAAGAGATCTCCCCTGCACAAGCTCCTGGGGGAATCCCTGAAACCAGCTGGTTCAGCAAAGACGGTTCATCACTTGAGTTGGAAAAGGTGGGAGACCAGCCCATTGTGTTATTCGCTACTTTACAATTTCAAACAGGGAAAAGAATTTGTAAAAACCCTGTCTCACCCAGTGTCCAGGACAGCGAGTCCAGAAGAAATGGTTAAAAAAATTCTCGTTGAAAATGTCCTGGTGTTTGGCTCTCCAATACATTGTAATAATCATTTTAAACTTCAAAATGTATGTCATGTTTTTGTTGTGGCATGCTTTCAAGTCACCTCCGATTTACGGCAACCCTATTGTGGGTCCTCTGATGGCAATGTTAGTGTAATGATTTTAACGTAAGGTTTTTGCTATTGTTTTAATTATTTATTGATATTCTACGTTTCAACTGTTTTAATTCTTTTAATTGTCAGCCGCCCAGAGACCTTTGGGTAGTGGGCGGCATATAAGATGTAAAAATAAAATAAAACAAACAAACAAACAAACAAATGAGGGATCTCCACATAATATTACTCTTGCAAATATCATCTGTGTTGGCTTTCTATCTAGCTAAAACTTGAGACTAATGCCAAAAGTGTAACATTTAAGGGAAGGTCCTGTTCATTCCCTCAGCAAACAACATACAGTATTAAAAAAAGAACACTAATTTTCCCCCTTTGGGCAGAAAATTATATGGGAATGTATCACTTGAAAGCTGACTGTTGGGGTGAATTATGAGAGGAAGTTGCCAAGTTAATTTTTCAATCTTTATGATAACTATTGCTATACACACAAATGTGTATTTATTGTGACACAGTGACCATAAAGGGAGGGGGAGGATAGAGAGCCTTTAACTATTGGGGAAAGAATGCAATAAAGAGAAAATGTTCCTTCACTTCTCATGTTGTCTAAAACGGTGGTCCCCAACCCCCGGTCCGCGGACCGGTGCCGGTCCGTGGACCGGTCGGCACCGGGCCGCCTGGGGAGGCCGGGGAGGCTCCTTCCCTTTTCCTCCGCCGCCCTCCTCCTCCTCCTCTTCTCTCCCGCGGGCGGCCGGTGGAGGAGGAAGGCTGGAGGAGCCGCCGCCGCCGCCGCCGCCGTTGCCTCCCTCCTCCCCTCCCCTCCCCTCCTCCCCGGCCGGCCAGCTGGCGCCTGGGCTCCGCCAGGAGGGACGCGGCGGCGTTGGCAGCGGCGGCACTCACCGGCTTGGGGCGTCGGGCGTGCCACTCTCCCCCACACACACACACACGGGCGGGGTGGGGGGGAACCCGGGGCTCCTGGGCAGGCGGGCCCCCGCCTCCTCCTCCGGCGCCGGGAGCCGCGTGCGGGTCTCGCTGCTGGCGCCCCACTTGCTCCTGCTGCCGCCGCCGCCGCCACCGTGGGCCTCCTCCTCCACCGGGGAAAGCGAGCGGGGTGCAAGCAGCGAGACCCGCGCGCGGCTCCTGGCCCCGGCGCCCCACGCGCGGCACCCGCCCAGCCGCGCCGGGAAGCGCCCTCGCGGCACCGACGAGCCTCCTCCTCCTCCTCCTCCTCCTCCTCCTCCTCCTCCTCCCGCCGCCGCCGCCGGAGGAGCAGCAGCAGCAGCCCCCCCCGCAATCGCCCCCCCCCCGCCGCCGCCGCCATCGCCCCCGCCGCCGCCACCACCACCCCTCCGCAATTGCCCTCGCTGCTGCTCCTCCGGCAGCGGCGGGAGGAGGAGGAGGAGGAGGAGGAACCGGAGCAGGAGCAGGAGGTGGCGGCGGCGGGGGGGCAATTGCGGGGAGGCCCACGGTGGCGGTGGCGGCGGCAGCAGGAGCAAGCAGGGCGCCAGCAGCGAGACCCGCACGTGGCTCCCGGCGCCGGAGGAGGAGGCGGGGGCCCGCCTGCCCAGGAGCCCCGGGTTCCCCCCCACCCCGCCCGTGTGTGTGTGAAGGGGAGTGGCACGCCCGACGCCCCAAGCCAGTAAGTGCCGCCGCCGCTGCTCTCGTGCCTCCCCCTCCTCCTTCCCTCCCATCCTTTGCTTTCATCCCCCCCTTTTGCCTCCCCGCCGGACCCCCCTTTCGCATTCTCCCCCCCTCCCCACCCCCACCCCCGGGCCACAGAAAAATTTTCAAAAATTTCCCGGTCCGCGGGGACAAAAAGGTTGGGGAGCACTGGTCTAAAAGATGCACATACATTACAGCGGCAATGGAGGTGTTTCATTTCAGCCAAAAAAAAAAAAAAAGATAGCACACTATATTAACAAGGCTGATTTTAGCATCATATTTATAGAACTGCTGTATGTAAGCAGATACTTCAAAGGCCTGCTGGATCTCACCAAAACAACAGATGATGTTTTGAAACCCTGATTTTAGTAATATGAAAGAGTCTTGAAGTTTATTTGAGTAGATGTTGAGTTTCTTTAGTTATCATGCCATCCCCAAGTGTGTTAACAGAAATGCTTTCAATCTTATCAGATTTCTAATGTAACATCTGGCTTCTTGCGCTGCTATTTTTGGTTCCACTTATTGTAGCATAATCCTAAATGATAATTTGGCTCATTATCTTCTCAGACAAAGAACCAGTTTCTTCCTCAGATAAGACACTTACAGCAATTTTCCTGAAACCATCTGGTTTATTTTTTTTTATTTCTTGATTCATTTCTTTAAAATTCTCCTCTTTCAATCTTTCTAAATCCATTGGAATATTTATATGTAAATAGTTAATAGACTTTCAAATATTAATATCAAATTATTTCCTAATTATTTTTATTTCAGGTTTTTATAAAAATCTAATTATAAATCACCTCTGATTTATGCCAATTTTATGTAATCCCAAATTACTGTATCCCTACTATTTAATGGGTTTTATATTGTTAAAAAAAAGTGTCATCAGCAACTGGACTAATTTTAACTCTATCTTCAGTACCAATACCACTAATAAATTTCTGTTCTTTAGTAAGATTTGCTAGCAATTCTATTACAAAACCAAACAATACCAGGGAAAGGAGACACATTTATTTAATACTATGGCCTAGGGCAGTGTAGGTGAACCTATGGCACGTGTGCCAAAGGTGGCCTTCGGAGCCCTTTCTGTGGGCACCTGATATCGCCCCTTCACAGCCACCTGTATTCAGGTTAAATGGCTGTACTGCACGTTGCGAAAAATTGGTGCGTTTTGAATTGCACTTTGGGTACTCGATCTCTAAAAGGTTCACCATTACTGGCCTAGGGATATCTGTTATATTATTCTACAATTTACTAATACTGTTGCAGTGTCTGTTGAATGCAATTGATCTATCATACCTTTAAATTGTTCCTAAAAGCCTAATATGTGCATTAACATTTTTAGAATTGACCAGGCCTTAAAATTATCTTGTGAGATAATTTTAAGTGCCTTAAAATTATCTTGTGAGATTATTGCTGCCTTCACCATTTGTTTTCTTAATAATACCAATGCTCCTCTAGTCAGTTTTTCTGTTTGTTACCTACAATAAAACCACTTTGATCTTCTTTCATATATTTAGTAATAAAATTCTTGAGTTTTTATTACTAAATTCTAACTATTCTTGCAAACATATCAAATTTATCTAATTTTCTTCATTTCAGTACTCTTGGTTTTTTCCTTTTTGCTTGTATTTCTAATAATTTTTTTAAAAAGACTTATCCATCATATTTTTTTACTTCCAACAACTTTATTTCCTTTTCAACTATATTCATGTTTATCTCATTGAATTTGTTTTAGACTATAGTACTGTATATGATTTTTCTAATGCTAATTTCTCTCAACATTACTTTCATAGTATCCCATAAACTACTTCAGGTGTAATCTTCTCTATCACTAACTATTCTTATAGTCACCCCTCCTTTTTTAATTTTATCTATTATGAATAGATAAAAATGCTAGTTTTTATTATCCATTGTTTGGCTTCCTTATAATCACATTTAATTTTAGTATCTCTATTCAATAAAGCATGATCAGTTTTATAATACCATCATCTGTATCAGTCAATCCCAAAATAAGAATTTTAGATACAGTACAAGTATTTCATCTATCATGGAGTAATTTTTAGAAACTGAAGAATAAAAAATAAATGCCTTTCCATCCCATTTCATCACTCTCCAGACATCTTTCAAATCAGTGTTCCTTATTATTCCATTCTGAATGTAACATCATTGTTTTTCTTAGCTTTATTAGAATTTGATTTTTCTTTCTCTTTATCCACCCATAACCATACTAAATGTCCTTGCCATAGTGCAACCCCCTTCCTTATCTCTTCCATTTCTTTAAACACTTCCTTAAAAATACTAACTTGATTTACAGACAGAGTAAACACTGCTTAAAATATATTGTTCTCCTCCCAATACAGATCTACCTTCATTTTATTCACTTTAAAATCACATTTCCTAGAAATATGATTGCAACCCCTCTTCACCTTGAATTTTCATAATTTTTTCATAAATACTAGAACAATCCAATTTATGTTCATTTGTACCTAATTTTATTTTTAAAAGTTTTTTTTGTAAAAATATATCTCCTTTATCATTAGTCAACTACATCTCCATTCCTTTTTCCTTTATAACACTCCCCAAGCCTTTTACATTTTAAGCTGAGGCTCTTAATCTTTTAATCAAATCTACCAGTATATCCCCCTTCTAGTCCCATATTTGGGGGGGGGGGGGGCAAAACACTCATAACAGCATCAAAGACAAGTCCTTTCCCTAATGGAATTAACCATTCTCTCCCTAAGCTGCAACTCTGAAACACATTAACTTCTTTTCCCCTTAATCAAGTGGGTTTCCAATACCTGGACATTGTTTAATTCCAAACCTGGGTGTGTGTGTGGGGGGGGGGAACCCACCCACTGTCCCCAAGCCGGCAACTGCCCACAGCCATTCAGTCTTCCACTAGTATTTCCCATCCCCCTACTTCATTCATCAACCAACACATAAAATAATAGAATAAGAGAGTTGGAAGGAGCCTATAACTCCCATCATGTTCAACTGCCTACTCAATGCGGGAATCCAAATCAAAGTGTTCCTTGTATAAAGGAATGAATTCGTTCCAAATGGAATTCTGTTAAGCAAATTTTCCTTTCTACAAATTTTCCATAGGAATGCATTGAAGATGGAGTAATCCCTAATCGCGACCATTTTTATGTTGTACAGATTTGCCCCATAGGCGATTCTGTTAAGCAAATTTCCCCTATCTCTGGGGAAAATTTTCCTGGTATTCAAATTCAATTCAAATTATCTTCCTTCGTGTTTACTATTTACTGTTTGTATGGGTCGTGTGTGTGTGTGTGTGTGTGTGTGTGTGTGTTGCATCGTTACAGTTGTGACCGACCCTTCGCGACTCCATCTCCATGGCGTTTTCTTGGCAGGAATCCTGGAGTGGTTTGCCAGGTCCTACTCCAACAGGACATATGACTGTGATAAAATTTGAATTTGAATTTACGCCTCCTGAACAATCGGATGCACACCTTAGGGGTAATTCTGGATCCAGCCACGAACCTGGAGGCACAGCTTTGAATAGTTGCCAGGAACGTATTTGCAAACTAAACAACAGCTGGCTTGGCTGCTAAAGTCTGGGTTTTAACTCGTGTATGGCACTTGTCTGTCTTTTTGAATTAAGGTTGCCACCCTTCTTCACCCTCGACAATACCAAACATTATGCAGGACTTTTGTGTGTGTTGCGTCGTTAAAGCCGTGACCGACTTCATGACTCCATGTCCATGGAGTCTTACCTTATTTGAGGCAGAGTTTGGTAGTGTGGTTCTCCTTGACAGGGTCTGGATCTGATGACCCATAAGGCTCACTCCAACAGCTGCACGCCGACAATTATTAGAAAGAAATGAGGTACCCAGGTTTTTTTTTCCCTAACCATCACAGACCTGTGATCTCGTTGACTACAAAGTGGACAAGCTTAGGGAGTCGGGGGGAGGGGGGGCTTTCCTACTCTTGGGACCCGATGAAAACATCAGAAATAACCAAGCAATGCTTTTTTGACCCCTTCTTCTTCTTTTTGTAGCTAAGGTAAAACCTTGATTTGAAGGAGAACTGCCTTTGCTGACGACATCCCACTTCAGCCCTCTCTTGCTGTTCTCCAGAGGGGTACCATTTGCAAGTCTGCACTAATGGAAGCACGTACTCTCCACAGTGTGCAGGATTCCTCCTTTGCTTCTATTCACTGGCGTTGCCATCCAGGGGTTTCAGAGTGAAGTCTTCCCCAGCCCTGCAGCCTTATCTAACAATAACAGAGGGCTGAACAGCGCATATCCTGCACATAAAGCATGAGGGCCACCACAACAGCCTTCCATGCCCTTCATACAACAGCCTTCCATGCCTTTCTACAAATTTTCCATAGGAATGCATTGAAAATGGAGTACAGTCACCCCCGCCATTTCGCGGTTCAGGTACTGCGGTCCCATTACATCGCAGGATCGCAGTACCTGTACCTCAGGGCGGCATGGGGCGGCGGCGGGGGCGATCAGGTCACTCCGTGCTGGCCCCCAAGGTTCTGCCGAGAAGCCTCGGGGCCGCGTGGGGGTGGTGGCAGGGAGTGATCGGGTTGCTCCGTGCCGCCGCCAGGCTCCCCCGAGAAGCCTCGGGGCTGTGGGGTAGTGGTGGCGTGGGGTGATTGGGTCACTCTGTGCCGCCCCCCAGGCTCCCCCGAGAAGCCTAGGGGCAGCATGGGGGGCAGCGTGGGGCGATTGGGTCGCTCCGCGCCGCCCCCCAGGCTCCCCCGAGAAGCCTCGGGGCGGCATGGGGGGGCGGCGGGGAGCAATCGGGTCGCTCCACGCAGCCCAACCAGGCTCCCCCGAAAAGCCTCGGGGCCGCACGGATGGGCTGCAGAGGTAAGATCCCGCAACACCGCCTGCACGCGCCGCCCAAAGACTTCTCAGACAGGCGCGCGATCGCCGCCCCACCCCCACCCCCAGGCCCCACCCCAACCGCTTCCGCATATCGCGGATTTTCATGCATCGCGGGTGGGGTGGGTCCCTAACCCCCACGATTGGTGGGGGGTTACTGTAATCCCTAATCCCTTCACACGTGGCACATTTTGCTCTGATGATTTATGGTTTAGGCTGCCATCCTCAACATACTTACAATTGATTGTCCAATATACCCTGAGTACATCCAATCTCACCTGATCTCGGCAGCTAGGCAGGGTCGGGCCTGGCTAGTACTTGGATGGGTGACTACCAGGGAATACCAGGGGCTGTAGGCGCCTGGAGTAGCTATTGGAGAGCCACTCCAGTATTCCTGCCAAGAAAACTCCATAGACTAAAGAGCCAGTCACAACTGTAACAACACAACAGCAACAGCAAACGCAGTGTGGTTACTGACAAGTCGACATACCTATGTTACCTCTGTTGATAGCTTCTTCAAATTATCGCAGAGCAACCAAAAATTGGAGTTCATATTCCTCAACCAGCTGACTTGGCATTTTCAATTTCTGCTGCTGAAATTGCTACAAAAAACTGGCCTGTGCCTCACCAAGTGCTATTTTCATCCTGATTGTTCCTGCTGAACAAGGATTGTTGGGCTAAATGATGAAACACTGATTCCCATGGAGCAGATCACCTCCCACCTCAAAGGAGATCAAGGTTAGACCCGCCACTTTGAGATGTATTTGTATGGAGCTGTCTCTGTGCTCAAACACGTGCTCAAACAGAAATTTGTGGATCAAAAATGGATAATGATACGGAACAGAACTCTAGAAAAGCTAATATTTACAGCTATGAAACATCTGAGAGCTAGTCTGGGAGAGTGAATAAAATATTAAACTAAAATTCAAGAGAAGCTGGGTTTAAATTCTAGTTTGGCTATGGAAACTCACCAGGAGGGCAGCAACGGTAAACAATTCTTTGAATATCTCAGGTTACTTGTAAGCCTTGTCAGAGTTGTTTTTATTTAAATAAGAAGTGGGTTGGTAGCACATAAAAACAAAGAAAATGTTTACATGCTACCTAAACATTAAAAACCCACAAAATAGTTTTTTTTAACTATTTTGTTTTGGTTTGTAGTGTGTAGCTGTTGTATTTTTAAAGCCTTCGTGTCTTATGTCTTATATCCTTATATGGTATCTTTTCAGCCATGTATTCTGAACTCCCTAGAAAGCTTGAAATTTTGGTCAGTATAGAAATGTAAGAAGCACATTTTTTTTAAAAAAAGTGGGTGTTTTATAATGACATCATAAAGAATGTGAGGACCGAGAATTGTTTAAATAAACCAGGGAGCTTAAATAAAAACCAGGGTAACTTAAATACACTGAACTTTAATTAAACCATGCCCATACATGACCCAGTTTAAATTAAATAATTAAATAATTCACACTGAATTTATGCCTAGGTTTTATTCTAGGTCAGGATTCTACCCCATAGGCACATCCAACATTAAGTATGCTCCCGTTCCCACTGATTTATACATGAGATTTATGTGTGCACAGTAGGACCCTGCTATCCGCTGGGGATTGGTTCCAGGCCTACCCGTGGATAATGAAATCTCTGGATAAGAGAGAATGCCAAAATCTCCCCCAAAACTGCTGTTTCATGACAGTAGCTTGCTTTCTGGCTGCAGTTTTGAGACAGTAGCTTGCTTTCTGGCTGCTGTTTGTGACAGTAGCTTGCTTTACACTGTTGTTTTATGAGAGCAGTTTGCTTTACAGCTGCTGTCTGTGACAGTAGCTTGCTTTGCGGCTGCTGAATTATTTGTTTAATTTATTTCTGCAAACCGTGGATAACTGAATCAGTGGATAATGGATCAGTGGATATGGGGGTCCTACTGTACTTAACTATCACTGAATGTATGCTGGCTAAGCGTTAGTTAATCAATATAATTTTTTTCTCATTCCTTTTCTCTTTGGAGAATGGAGTACAGTTTCTAACGAGTGAAACAACACTAAAATAGACCTCACAATTAGACATTCAATGAACAACTATATATGCCACAAAAATCATTTTATGTAACCTGATTCAAACTGAACATTACAATGCATTGTATGTCATTAAATGAGTCATTATATGCTAGTTATTTTAAAGTCAAGATGATTCATGATCAAAATCCAATCTTAAGGGCAGAAAAGTTTCCAAACCTTACAAAGACTACTGCTGCGATTGTAAGGAGTGGGAGACTCCTTTATGAATGCATTTAGTTAGTACAAGTGGAAGAAAATGCCATTTTGGTCATAAATTTTGCATACAGCTCCAGGGGATCAGAAATGTGCCGCCTTTGTGATTGTGCTTAGGCATTCATTCACAAGAAATATCCATTCATCTGAAGGGTAACTCAGGGATCTCAGACATAGTTGACAATCTCTGGCCCTCTGAAATGTCAGAAGCTATAAAAAAAGGTAGCTATACGATCACTACCGCACTTCCTTGAGCCACCGCTTTTTATTTTGCATCGCCGTATCTCCTCCCGCAGTCACGTGGTCGCTACAGCGGTTCGGCAGTCCGCACTTCAGCGGTTGCTTAGCAATCGGCTTCCCCGTTCGCGCTTGGCTGAACTGCTTTAAACTACGACAGGGAAACAGCAGAAACAGGGGGGAACTGAAAAAAAGGCGGCGTAATATGTCCGCAAATACAAACAAATTGCTTTTAAAGGGGGTGCAGGAACCGATTTTAAAAAACACCACCCCCAGTGGTCGTCGCAAGAAAAATTGACACAGCAGTCAAAAATGGGAATGGCTAAGGGGGCCGTTCAGAAACAGCAATTTGAAAAGTGGACAGTGATTTTTAAGGTGATTTGTCTTTAAGGAAAAGGCGTTTCAAATCTAAAGTGTGGTAGATGCAAAAGCCAGAACCTTGCATGTGAAGAAGGAAGCAGGAGTGAAAAATGCAGCTCTAGGTCACAATCCTAGCTGCCTAGATGCCCTCAGCACATCTGATCTCGCCTGATTTCGGAAGCTAAGCAGGGCCGGCCCTGGCTAGTACTTGGATGGGAGACCACCAGGGAATACCAGGTGCTGTAGGCATCGGGAATAGGAACTGGCAAACCACTCCAGTATTCCTGCCAAGAACACTCCACGGACATGGGGTAACGAAGAGTCAGTCACGACTGTAATGACACAACACACACACACACACACACACACACACACACACACACACAGAGGTCACAATCCTACTGTATTTGGACATAAAACTTCCTGAGCACGATTTCAAAGTAAAATCCCACAGGACTGGAGTCTGGACTGGACATCTAGCATGTGAACTGTCCTGAAATAACATTACAGCGCACAGTTCTACACATTTGAAGGGATTCTCAATTAGAGATGGGCACGAAACGAGCAATTTTTTGTTTTCGTTTTTTTTCGTTTTCGTTTTCGTTTTTGTTTTCGTTTTTTTTCTCGTTTTGTTACGTAACGAAACGAAAAACGAATTTTGTCTCCAAAATGAAACGAAACAAACCGAAACAACATAAATTTTGTCCTGCGTTTCGTTTTAGTTGCGGCAAATACATTGAACTGTAATGAATGCTAACGAAACAGCAATTTTTCTTTTTCGTTTTTTCATTTCGTTACGTAACAAAACGAAAACGAAATTTTTGCAAAAAAAAATCACGAAAAACGAAAACGAACCAAAACGGACCCCCTAAACGACAAACGACAAATGAAACACCATTTTTGAGTCATGCCCATCTCTATTCTCAATAGTTTTATACATACTGCACAAAGGACTGCAGCCTTAGTGACTGAATAATGGAGCAACCAAGGTTTTATTGGCAGCTAGGAATGCAATCCTGCACATGTCTACTCTAAAGTAATACCCGCTGCATTCAGTGTATCTTATACCTGGGTAAATAGGTACAGGACTGCAGTTTTAGATTTCTATATAGTTAAAGAGAGAATAGTGTGGAAATGGTGAAGGAAAATATCTGAAATAAAGTATCCAGTGTTTAAGAAGTTCTAGGATATTAGTACAGGTTTGAACTTGAGTGCAGTAGGACCCCTGTATCCACTGATTCATTATCCACTGATTCAGTTATCCACAGGTAATTCAGCAGCCACAAAGCAAGTTACTGTCACAAACAGCAGCTGTAAAGCAAGCTACTGTCGCAAAACAGCAGCTGTAAGGCAAGCTACTGTCGCAAAATAGCAATTTTGGGGATTTGGGGACATTCTCTCTTATCCACGGGAAAGCCTGGAACCAATCCCCAGCAGATACCAGGGTCCTACTGTACTGGATTCTTATTACATGTATCAGTTGACTCAGGGGTGGCCAGCTTGCATTTATGGGCCCATGTGCAGCTCCCACATTTCTCTTACCCCACTTCTACTGGCAAAAATAAAATTGCAAATTGCCACTCCTGGCAGCCCTTCAAGTGCCACATGGCTCACAGCCTGGTCACACCAGCCAAATGTTCCCTAGTCATACCCCAGTTATATTGTTGCACAAATTTCCAATCACACAACACATGGCCATTACAGTGGAACCTTGACTTACGTCATTAATCCGTTCCAGTGGTCTAGACTTAAGTCAAACATGACTTAAGTCAAACGAATGTTTCCCATAGAAAGTAATGGGAAAGCGGATTAATCCGTTCCAGATGATGAAAAGGACCCCCGAAAACAGCAATTTAACACAAATTTGACTGGGGCAGGAGATTCCTTCTGGGGATGTAAATGAAATATCTCTCCAAAGAGAGGAGGAGGCAGTGGAATTATAGTCCACAAGTTATATGCCTCCACTTTTTAATGTTCATAGCAACAATGTCTAACATTTAAGTTTTACTTATTTTTAACCTGACGTTCCAAGTTCTGAACAACTCTATGCTTACCATTAGAGTCCCACAACTTTACAGCTCCCCAACTAAAATGCTTCCATTGTGGACCAGACTTCTGCAGCCAGATATTTTACAAGACTGAGCCGACTGTCTAACCAGCGAGGCCAGCCCTGAGCTCCCGGCCCTTCTTCTCCTCTGGCAGCAGCGGCGGCTTCGGTGAGGCTGAGGACCAGCTCCAGGTGCTCGGAGCTGGCCTCGCCGAAGCCGCCGCTGCCAGAGGAGGGGAAGAAGGCAGGAGCAGTTTGGAGGCGGCAGCCACGATGCTGGGTTGTGCCTGCCGCCCAATTCCGTTGCCTTGCGCCGGGGCTCCGAGATGTAAGTCAAAGCCTGCGACTCAAGTCAAACAGGCCCCTTCTTGCTGCAAGTCAAATATGATGCAAGTCAAGCAGTATGTAAGTCAAGGTTCCACTGTATTAAATCATTTTTCCTGGCCAGCAGTGTACTTCCCCAGGAGGCAGGGCCGGCGCGTCCATTAAGGTGAACTAGGCAGTTGCCTAGGGCGCCAAAATGGACAGGAGGCGCCAAAATGGACAGGGGGCACTGCCCAGCCGGCTGCCCCCCCCCACCGCCGCCGCCACCGGACCCCCCTGCTGCTGCCGCCCCCACCACCCGACCCCCCTGCTGCCGCCGTCCGACCCCCCTGCCGCCGCCGCCGCCGCCGCCGCCTGACCCCGCTGCCCCCAAACCACCCCCGCTGCTGCCCGACCCCCTGCCGCCGCTGCCCCCTGCCCCTGCTGCCGCCGCCCAACCCTCCTGCCGCCGCCCGACCCCCCCTGCCGCTGCCCCTGCCACCGCCCTAGGGTGCGAAAAACCCTAGCGCCGGCCCTGCCAGGAGGGCTGTGTTATTTTGTTCCAGTGATGCATCAGATCATTCCTTATCAGTAATGCATGTGTGAACATCAATACCACTGGTATTGACATTCACACATGCAAAACAGAGGAGGGAGAGTGTTGCCATCTTGAAGAAGTACCCCTGTCCCCACGGGGCTCAGCCCAGGGGTAGGGTAGGGTGTGTGAAGTGCCCCTTACACACACTGGGTTTCCACTCACTGCCACCACCAGATTAAGTGGACATTTGTTTGTATTTGAGAGAGAGAGTCACACCGGGTTATATAGTTTTAAGACAAACATGAAACGTTTATTAGTTTACAATTAGATTATCAGTATTATGATATCTTTAGCTGATGTTATTGTATTGCATACATGAATTCTTCTAATAATGTGTTTCCTTTATAAACCAGACCCTTTTCAGTGGCAGGATCTCCCACCTGACCAACTGACAATCTAAACGGACTCTCAGGTCTCTTAACTGAACTCAACTCCTCTCAGCTCTAACACAAACTGAACTGTCCATCGCCCATTATATAACATTCTTAACCGCTCCCACCAGCTTGGTGATTGTCTATTCAAAACAGAGTCATGAATATTCATACAGTACTTGTTTTACCCTTTTCGCCACAGGGGGTATACCTGGCCTTTGATAGTGGAAGGCGGGAGACACGGGCCAAGGGGAGCTGTGTGAGGAGCCTTGTCAGAGCAATTGCATATGGGGAAACTGTTGGGCAGGAACAAGCAATGGAGAGGGAATCCCCTTGCCCTGCAAGGTAAAGATCTAGTCAGGGAGCCCTCCTGAAAGAGCCATTCCTTAAGGAGGTGAAAGGGATGGCTTGCAGGAAAAGGGCCTTTTCAGCAACTGCCCCCAGACTATGGAATGCCCTCCCAAATGAGACTCGCCTGGCGCCGACGTTGCTAACATTTCGGCACCAGGTAAAAACCTTCCTGTTCCAAAAGTTTTTTAACTAATGACTGTGGGTCCTGATGGCAATTTTAGTGGTGTTTTTAATGTATCGTATTTATTGCATTTACATGTTTTTATTATTCTAATTTTATTGTATTCTGATGTTTTAAGTGTCCATTTTGATTGTGAGCCGCCCAGAGACCTTTGGGTAGTGGGCAGCATACAAGCTAAATAAATAAATAAATAAATAAATAAATAAATAAATAAATAAATAAAGCTGCCAAGGCTCTAACTCTCCCCAAAGCCAATCCACATAATCCGGAATACTGCCAAATCAAGCCAAGCCATAAGGTGCAAGTGTTAGTTAGAGCAGGCATGTCCAAACTTCAGCCCTCCTGATGTTTCGGACCACAACTCCCAGAATTCTAAGCTTAGATTGCCAATGGCAAACAAGAACCTCTCAGACAACAGAACTCTACAAATATAAAGTAAGGGGCTGCACTGTGACAGGAAACAACAGAGGAAATAAATAGGTCCCACAGTGTCGCTGGCCATAACATTTCAAATGGGAAGAAACGAATTGACAATGTTAAAACAAATATGAATGTTCTCCCTGGCATGTATACACCACGTGACTGCCATTTGATACATTGGAGGTATGAACTGGGGGAGCATTTGAATGGTGTGCTCAGGCCCTAAGTTAGAGTAGAACCACTAAAATAAATTTACTTGAATACTGATTCCCCAACAACTGATCCAAGAGCTCTACTCTAGTTGGAATTACTTAGATTAAAGAGTTTACTCATTCTATTCCCTTCCTTGAGGATATCCTTATGGTTTATTTGGGAAGGCCTGGGTCAGCCAATGAACATGGGCAAAAAGTAATAATTGAACTTGACATAAGACATATTAAAACTGCTGAAGACACAAATCGTACAGCAACAACCCCATTCAACACAGTCCAGCCCTGTATAGTAGTCCACCAAGTTTAGGTATATATGCCTGCCTGGTCTTTCTGCTGGCAGCCGAGGACAGGAAATAAGGGGGAGTTATCTGGCAGAGTATATAACTCATACAAAACACTTGGCAGGTCAAAACACAATGTACAATCTTGGTATAATCAATCACACGTCTTAATGAGCACTCACCCAAGGTAAGAACAAAGGGTTTCGTGACACCTTAAAGATTAACAGGTTTTATCTGGCATAAACCTTTGTGGACTGCGGCCCACTTCATCCGATCTCCCTTTGATGGAATGGGCTCTGGTCCCTGAAAGTGTCTTATGCAAATTAAAACATCCTAGTCTTTAAGTTACCACAGTTTTTTTTCCCTTGCTGCTGCTCTAAGAAGACTTAATGGGGGTGCCACCACCCCAGAAATTTCCAATGGAGATCAGGTACCCTCTTCACGGGGGCTACTTGTACAACTCACTCACACCACAACCTGACATCAAGGCCCAAATTCCCGGAAATAATTGTGTCATGAGTTTGAATTGTCCATGTTCTGGTAAACTCTGGAAAATCCCACCTTACTCCTTGCTGGGAGTAAACATACACCCATAAACCGTTAAGAAAGCAAGAATTCACTGTTTTTTCTTTCTTTCAAATAATACCCAACATGTACTGAAAAAGACGTCTCAGTCCATCTCTAACGCGACTGCTGGCCCTAAGCACAACAGTCGGGCATTAGGGAACCGGAGAGTCAAGAAATCATTTGTTCCTTTGGCTAGCTTTTAAAGAATTTCCTTCCAATTTGATTTTCCACACCGGAAATGCCACCGACCAGTTCCCAAAGCTTGTTCACGGGTCCCTGGCAATGAACACTGGGACAATCTGGCGATGGTGGAGGAGAGGCAGCCGGATTAAGACCCTTAGAGACCCTAAGCACTTAAAAGGGTTTTGGTGCCCCCCATATGTATATATAATTCAAAATATAAAGAATTATGAACCAGCTACTAGTGCCTCTACACAGTCTCATTCTCAGTGGACAAGTGACTGCATACAGTTTCCCCTGCTTTCATTTATGTGTGTGTGGGGGGATTCCCCCCTTTTGAGTTCCTAACCCTTGGTGGAGATTTACAGTTACACTCTCTGAATGTGTCTACAGCAGTGGTTCTCCACCTGTGGGTCCCCAGATGTTCCCGGACTGCAACTCCCAGAAGCCTCCACCACTCGCTGTGCTGGAAGGGATTTCTGGGAGTTGCAGTCCAGGAACATCTGGAGACCCACGGGTTGAGAACCACTGGTCTATACATCTGTGGGTTTTTTTTTTTTTTTCATTTAATGTGGGGAGCCCTTTGTACAGATCCTGGTTCAGCTTCATCATTTTTAGTATTGCACCATAGGGCCCATGGACCCTGGTAAATTCGGATATGGAAAATTTTCTGTGGTGCCCCCCTCTTCCCTTGATGCCCCCAACCCAAGCACCTGCTTATTATGCTTAATCCACCCCTAACCTCCCCGATTAACAACCCCTCCTTCCACGGGTGGCGGCTCCGCCTGTAGGCGATTCGCTGCCTTCGGCGCCGCGGGAAGGCGCTCATTCGACCTCCGGGCGGTAGCCCCAAGGCGAGCCACCATCGTTTCAGGTCGCCTCCGTGGGAGGAGCCAGAAAAGGGGGCGGGGCGAGGGAGACGACCCCGGGAAGAGGGGCCACGGCTCGCTGGAAACTGCAGCCCCTACTGGCGCGCGCAATTCATTTCCTCGGGGAAGTCTCATTAGCGCAAGGGCTTATTAATATGATTAGATCCGTCACCCAGCTCTTCGCGTGGAAAATCATCAGTAAGGAAGAAAGGGCGGTGCTTCGGATCATTCGCTTTTAGTCGAGGGGGGTTTTGGGGGGGGTGTTGGAAGAGCCTGGCAAAGTTTGCTGCTCTGGTCATCCGGAGGATGCCGCGTCTCGCTCTGCGCCAAAGGTGCAAAAAAAGCGCGCTCAGATATCCCTGGCCTGGTGTGCCTTTGCCGCCGTCTCCCGCCCTTCCGCCAAGGCGATCCAACGCGTCTGCGCTCACTTGGTCGCCCGCCTGTCCGTCCGGGCCTTTCTTTTGAGGAAGAGTCTGGAAGTTGAGTCATGGCAAGTGGACTTCTTTTTCTTGAGAGATAGAAACGTTTCGCTGCTCATCTAAACTGCTTCATCAGTCTGAATACAGCTAGTGCGAGTCTTAGCTCTATTCAGACTGACGAAGCTGTTTGGATGAGCAGCGAAACGTTTCTATCTCTCAAGAAAAAGAAGTCCAGTCGCCATGACTCAACTTCCAGATAAACTCACTTGGATGACTGGGAATCTTCACAGACCTTTTGAGGAAGAGAGAAGTATCGGATCGCCCCGTTAGGCACCCAAGAGGATCGGTGAAGAAGGGACCGCTTAGCCTGGACGTTTCTTAGGCAACGAGGAAAGAATCCGGCGCGCTTTCACTCCGGTTAGAAACTCTCCGGAAGGAGGGAGCCCACGGCACTCCCGATTTGCTTCCTGCAAGCCCAGACTGCTCTCCTTGCGGACCTCCTTGCCCCATCCTTTGCGGGCATCGCTCAGGGAACAAGGCAGCAAGCGCTGGAGCCTGTCTCCTCTTCCAGGGCGGAGGAGGAAGAGGCGGCGAACAGCTCACCCCCCCCCCTTACAACTATTAAAGCCAAGCTTGTAATAGGGCTCATCCAGAGATATATTTGAAGGAATAATAAAGCTTTCTTCCTTTTTTGTGTCCTGGAGACAGGAAACGAAGCCTGCAGGGGAAAAGACCTAACGGTGCCCCAATAAATACAATTTAAGGGGGGGGGAGTCCCAGCTTAATCTCGTGCGTGCATGTGTATAGGAGGAAGGGGGCCATTCCCCTTAGAGCAGGCATGTCCAAAGTCAGGCCTGGGGGCCAAATGTGCCCGTTTTCAAATTTTCGAGTGGCCCACGGCTTCTTCCTGTCACATTTCTTCCAGCTGCCCTCTCCCCATACCGGAGGAAGGCGTCCGCTTGCAGTTTTACGGTCTGCCTGCCCTCCCTGCCTCTGTCCACCCCACCAGCCCCCCTGCCCAACCTATCCGCCCCGGTGCCATTGCTGCAGCATTCTCCCTGCCTCCTTGCATGTTATAGAGACTTGTCCAAAGTCTGGTCCTGGGGGCCAATGGTGTTCAATGGTCGGCCCCACACACATTTTCACCGGGACAAATCTGCCCCTCTTTGCAAAAAGTTTGGACACCCCTGCCTTAGAGCGAGTCCTCCTGATCCGCTGCACCACTCTCCTCGGTTAAGTAACCGGTGCCCAAAAAAGGCACCCTGTCCTGGGTTGTTGTTGTTGTTTTGCGAACCAGGACCTGCGCAGCCACCGAGTTTCTCACGTTCTTCATTTATTTCTCTGCTTCCCTCCGCGGCTGGGGCCGTGAAGCGGAGCCGACGAGCCTCCTGGACGGGCGAGCGCCCGTTAGCCAGCTAGCCAGCCAGCCAGCTCGCCCGGCCGCAGCCTCGCCGCCCAGCGGTGCTCGGAAGGCGCTCGCCGCCGCGGTCCGAATCCAGGGGAGCAGCAAAGCGGAAGGCGAGCCGCTCCGCGAAGGGGACCGCAGAAGCCCAGGGAACACAGACCGCGCACGCACACAGCACACGTCCCTGTGCGCGCAACACCCCCCCCCCCAGCAGCCCAGGGTCGCCCTCTCGCCATCTCTTCCTTGGAACATCC
Organism: Phrynocephalus guinanensis; assembly: GCA_037367245.1. NCBI lineage: Eukaryota > Metazoa > Chordata > Lepidosauria > Squamata > Agamidae > Phrynocephalus > Phrynocephalus guinanensis. The sequence goes on from CM074733.1 coordinate 165,051,835, forward strand.
ACCCTCCGACCCTGGATGTGGCTCTCAGAGAGGTCCCGCAAATGCCAGGGTTGGTGCACCCTAGTAGTCATTACTGACAGCATCACATCTGGACGAATGCAGACCGCCGCCGCCCCCCCCCTCAAAGAGCTCAGTCTTCGCAACCAAGTCCCCTGGGCCCCAATCATGAAAGTCCCACACACAAAAAGAGGCAAACCCCCTCCCCCTCATTTCCACTCTACCACCCCCAAGGTTGCGGGGGTAACTAGGCACCCGCAGCACAGCCCCCGCCTGAAATGTCATCTCAAGTGCCTTCAATCGCTTCACGGTAAAGATTCCCCCCCCCCGCGCGCGCGCGCGCTCTCTCCCGTGGCTTCAGATCTCTCCCCCCCCCTTCCGCTCATTCTTAATTCCAGCGAGTCTCCTCGTGCCTTTTATTATTCCAACCACTTTTTCACTCTTGGTTATCTCGATCTCCCTCTCATCCCCGCCTAGGAGCCTTTCAAATCCACGTCGAGAGGCGTAGAGATTCCTCCTCTTCAAGCCGCCCCAGGCGCGAGCCCCAACACGCGCCAGCTCTGGTTCCCCATCTTGATTCCCTGGCCTGGGAGCTGCCCTGCCACCAGAACTCCCCTGGTGCCCCCCCCCGTGCCCAGCACCCTCTAAAGCCCCCCCCCCCCCTCTGGTACTTCTTTTTCTCCCTTCCTTCTACAGTTTGTTCCCGGAGACCCTGCCCCGTGGCAGGCAACCAACCCCTTGGCTGGTCGTGGCTGCCCCTCCAGTCCTCTCTCCTCCACCGCAGGGACTCCGGGCCGGTTTTAGGGACCGGACCCCATCTCCCAGGAGGGTCGTGCCCCCCCCCGCGCACCTACTCCCACCCGCAGCCTCCCGTGAAAGGGCCCTCCTCCTCCCCCCCCACTTCAACTCTGCCAGCTCCATCCCCACAGCAGGCGAGAAAGAGCCCCCCCGCAGCGGCAGATGCTTTGCTCAGCCCACAACAACCCTGGCATGACGGACGGCCTGCCGCGCACCACCCGAGGAGGAAGCCAGCCCAAGCGGGCGCCCGTCTGCACCACCACTACCCCCCCCCGTACCCACGCCCGCAGCCCCGTCGGATCGAGATCACCCCAGGAGGGCCCTGCACCCGGCGGCTGCAACCACCAACAACCCCCCCCACACACACACACGGAGAATGCACAGCGAGGCAGAGGCCAAGGGCAGCAGGAGGGGCCATGCAGCCCCTTGCTCCGCGCCACCCCAAGAACATCTGACCTGCACCCCAGACCTTTCCCTGGGGTGCCCCACCACCACCCCTCCACCGCATTTGGAGAGAGTTTGCGGTGCTCGCCCCGCGCTTCGTCGGGGTTGCCCGTTGGAGGGGGGGGGGCTTGTTTTGTAACCCCCGACCCACCCGTTACACTTGGGGGGGGGGCGAGGGTGAGGACCAGGGCCGCACCGTGATGCACAAACACACGCGCACGCACACACACACCAACTGTATCCTCCGCACCCGTCCCGTCCCCATTTCCTCCTATCCCCCTTCCCCGTTGACGGGGCTCGCGCTCCTGGGCACCGCGGATCGTACGAACCCGCCCTCACCTTTTTCAGCGCTGACATTCTAGTGTCCTGGACTGGTCGTTCAGCGGAGCGTGGGTTGCATGACTGGGCTCCACGAGTCCGGAGGGCGCAGCAGGAGGCAGTGGTAGGAGTAAGAGTAGGAGTAGGAGTAGTGGCAGTAGTGGCGGTGGTATCAATAGAGGCGGGGTGGCGGTGGGGCAAAGGATGATGAAGAAGAAGAAGCCAAGCAGGGGCGCGCGGATCACGACATCATCTCCCCGAGGTTGGCCTCCTGCGTGCCCCCCCCACACACACACACACCGCACGCGCTCAACTGCGCCGCCGGGTCAGCAGCCGCATCTCGCGCTCTCCGCGCGCGCGTGGCAACTGGGCGCTGAGCTCGCTCGCCGCCGCCGCCGCCGCCGTCGCCGCCGCCGTCCCAACCACCCTGGAGGCAGAATTCTCACGCTCCTCCGCGCAGCCGCACTCGTCCCGTCCCCCCTCCCTCCTTCCTTCCCTCCGCGCGCGCTCTTCTCCCTCCCCACCCCTCCGCCGCCCCGCTCCCTCCACCACCACTCCGGAGCTGGGCGGGCGGCCGGGAGAGGGAAGAGCCGCCCCGCCTGCCGTTCGAACGCCCGCCTCGGGACCGCCCCCCTCCCTCCCTTCGGGCGCCGGAGCCAATCGGAAGGCCTGCTCCCGAGAGAAGGGCAGGACAGGAAGGAAGGAAGGGAAGGAAGGTAAAGAAAGAAAGGAGCGGAGGATCGAGACCCCGGGAGTTCTTCGCCGGCGACCAGCAGCAGCTGCAACAGCAGCGGGGCGGCGAAGAGGAGGGTGACGGGGGGGGCGCCTCCTCCGTGGGGTCTTCGGGAGGCAACATGGCCCTTCCCAAGAGGGCGGAAGGTAAGGCAGAGAGAGAGAGAGAGAGAGAGTTTGTGTGTGTGTGTGTGTGTGAAGAGGCGGGGGGCCCCGAAACGTAGCAAGGCTGGGCTGGCATTTTTGCAGGGAGGGCAGCGAAGGCGACCGCCTCCCAGGCTCGTTGCAATCGGTGGCGCCCAGCCCTTGCTTGGGGGGGGGGGTGGGGGGGGGGCGAATCTAGGGCTGGAAGAGAGGACCAGGCAAGGGGCTAGACGTCGACCATGTCCAGGGTTTAAGGCAAACCTCGTCTTGGAGTGTCTAACCATTGTGTAGAAGTGAAAAGGGGTTTGCACCGTGTGAACCACCCCCCACCCCCCACCCCCCAAAAGCAATGCAAGCATGGGCTATAGGTGATGCCTTTATAGGTCGCTGAGATTGGGATAGCGAGCTATCTTGATCAAAGCATTGTACCAAAATGCATTCTTGATAAGGGGGTGTAGTCTTATAGGGTGCTGAGATCCTTTGTGGGAAGATGGAATTCACCAGAGTTTGGTTGCAGGAGGCAGGTCTGGTTTTAAAACTGCATCAAAGTCCCAGATAAGGTTTCAAACCCAACAAATCGGCATAGTCATTGGCCACCCATCCACCCCTTCCTTCCCTCAGTTTGGCTCTCTGGAGACCATGGCCCCTGCTGTAGAAAGAGTTTGCTGATACAGGTGACCTCTGGTTAATCACCAGGATGTTTCCCTGAGCTGTGGTTGGCTAACGGGTAACATAAATTAAGGAAGAAAGCACTGCACTCCCTGCAGTTCATTGTTCTCCTGACAGATGAAGTGCTGTCCGGGTTACCGACCATATCTGCTGCTGCTTTAAGCTCTGTTTTGTTTTGTTGCTGCTTTAAGACTCTCTCTGTGTGAGTTATGACAGAGTTATGTATTGCCACTCAGCTATTTTTTAATCCCACCTCAACAGACCAGGGAGGCTGGTTTGATAAATAAAAAAAGAGGACTGCAATGGCAGAGCGTGTATGCAAAGAGGGGATTGGGAAACGGGTGGTGAGTGAGTTCTGTGTGCTTAAAAGGGTGTGAAAGAGAGAGAGAAAGGGAGAGAGTGAGAGAGAGAGAGAGGAAAGAACAGGAAGAGTCCAGGTCCCGAATTTCCACCTGGGAATGATGGATAACTGAAGCGTCCCAGAAAGGCCTGAGGTCGAGGCGAGCACAAATTGAGGCTGGCGTGCGGGTTTGCTTTTTGAACGTGATAACCTTGTAGGGAGGTTTTGTATTGAGTTCTGGGATATCTCCTCCCTCTCCCCCCCCCTCAGCACAGCTGTTCTGTATGAGAGGTGCCAGACATGGGCAGGAGGTGGTTCGTTCCCTACCAGCCCTGGAAGGGAAACAATGCTGGATGTTTTTGAGCGGGATGGGGTGAGGGGAATGGGAGTGGATGGTAGGTTGAAACCTGAGTGCCAGAGCCTTATTTCTTGACTAAGAATGCCCATGTCAAGGATTTCCTGGCAAAGGGCGTGACAAAGTTGATGCACCAGGCAGGGACGGGAGGGGAGTTAGTGTCATAGGTTGACTCTGCTCACTGACGGGCAGGTCGGCCACAAAGGTGGGACTTCTGTAAATGAGGTTGCCTTCTTTCCGGGCGGCCCAAGGGTGGTGGCCCCTGCAGTGTGTGTATGTGTGAATGCAAGGCATGATGGCGAAGGGGCTGTAGGCAAGCAGTTGGCCATGTTTTAGAGGGCAGTGGTGTGGGTGTTCTATAGCCTTCTGCGTTGGCCTTCCACCAGAAGGTGCATTAAAAGAAGGGGCTCTCAAATTCCCCAGATATGGTTGGATTGTCACTCCTAGCCTTATCCCACACAGGCAGTCCTTAGAGCGATTCTGACCGTTGTGATTTTAAAAACATCTAGAAGGCCAGAGACTGAAAGCCACTGCAGTAGGAAGTGATGTCTTGGCACAAACTCTGGAGTGGCATTCAACTTTCCCGCCCGACTGGCTTCTATGCTTGGAATTGGGGTGGAGATGTCACAAGGCAGCAAAATGTTCTGAGGACTCCCTGTCTTGCAAAGTTGGATAGAGTTGGGGCAGTCATTCATAAAGTTCCTGCTTTTATCATGGAATCCTATATACACAATTACCTGAAAATTCCACACCTCCCTTTGTTGGAAGTCAATATGTTGTAAAAATATATAGGTTTGCGCTGTTGAATAATGATGGTATGGAGGCTGGTCACCTATAACAGTGTTGGTGAACCTGTGGCAGTGATGGTGAACCTTTTAGAGACTGATTGCCCAAACTGCGATTCAAAACCCACTAATTTTTCACAGAGTGCCAATACAGCCATTTAACCTGAATACAGGTGGCTGTGAAAGGGTGGTGTCAGGTCCCCACAGAAAGGGCTGTGAGTGCCGCCCTTGGTACCCGTGCCATAGGTTCGCCAACACTGACCTATGGCACGGGTGCCAAAGGTGATACTCAGAGCCCCTTCTGTGGGTACCCAACATCGCCCCTCCACAGCCACCTGTATTCAGGTTAAATTGCTATATTGGCACTTTGCGAAAAATTAGTGGGTTCTGAATCGCAGTTTGGGTACTCTGTCTCTAAAAGGATCTCCATCACTGACCTATAACAATACATTCTTCTTATTTGACAGAATGGATCCTTCTCTGTTCAGGGTAGTTTTGGATTCAGCAGCAGCTTGTGCAGAAGTACACATACTTCTCCAAAAAGAAACTCCTTAGTTGTTTATTGTTTGGTAGACAACAGTGTCTGGGAAATTCTCGAAAAGGTCCATCCCACTGAACAGTGTCACACAGTCACCCCACTAGTGCCACCACTAAATTAAAAAAATTGAAATGATTGCAAAAAAAAAAAGAGCCTCCCCTACATTTTCTAAGAGACTTTATTAATTTGGGTACTTTGTGTGTGTGTGTGTGTGTGAGAGAGAGAGAGAGACAGACAGACAGACAGACAGACAGACAGACAGACAGACAGACAGACAGACAGACAGACAGAGCGTCTACCCATTTGGAGCCTTAGGGTGTCTCAGTTGCTTTTGAGAAAAATATGAGAAAAATAGATGGGCATTCCTGGAAGGGAAGCCCATTGTTTATTTCTGAGGACAACAGCATGCAGCCACAGAAGCAGGTAGGCAGCGGGGTGGGGGTGGGCAGGAGTAAATAGGCAGCAGGCAGGTGGAGGTAGGATCCAGCCAGAGAAGGCAAGCCAGGCCTGCTGCCTATGCGCGTGTCCTCTCCCAGCTTCCATTCAAGACTTGAGACTCCGACTTAAGGCTTGGGTCCAAGGAATTGGGACTTGACTCAAGTCTTAAGTCTCTTGGCACTGGAGAGTTGGACTCAGACTTGGGACATGGGTCTGAAAACTTACTGACATCCCTGATGGCAATAGTACTGTGGACGAATTTCCAGCTTAGCTGTGCCGTTTTCCAGATCAAAATTCCACTCAACTGCAGTTTGGAAGGAGCTGGCTACTCTCATCCGTTCCCACTAGTGAACGTTACCTTTATGTCATATCCCTTTCAAGCCTTCCCATTTACTGACAACATTAATTCTTCTAATCCCTTTTCTTGGTAAAATCTGTGTGTGTGTGTGTGTGTGTGTGTGTGTGTGTGTGTGTGTGTGTGTGTGTGTGTGTGTGTGTGTGTGTGTGTGTATCTATATCTATCTTTCGATCAATGATGGATAGATAGATAGATAGATAGAGATACAGGAGGGGCAGGTGAGCAGGTAGAAGATTTCAAAGTCATTCTGGATGTGTTTGTAGAGAACGTTGGTTGCTTTTTGATCTGTTTCAAAATAATGATTTTTCTCTCTTTGTTATGCACCCTTTGGTGGATTTTCATGCACAGATGAGCAAGGGAAAAATGCTTTCAGCAAGGTGGATAAAAAAATCAATGATTTTTAAAAAACTCATATTGATTCAAACTGGAATTTCTAAAAAAAAATCTAAATTTTCAAAAATCTTTTTTTTTTAAAAAATTGATTTAAATTACATTTTCAATAAATATCATCTATTTAATCAACCTGGACATTACGAGATAAATAAGTAATATTTGAATGCTACCTGCTTTCCTTTCAAAATCCATCCTTGATGTTCTGTTTTCAAAGTAAGTTGTTAAATACAATGCAATGTTTGCTGTCTTTTAGCTGAGAAATATTTTTGTGTCTAAAAAAGAGTCAGAAACTCTTTTGTCGTGTAGCTTTTCCTTTGAAGCACCATGCGCTTTGTAGGGCACTAATAGTGTACTAAGCTGCCTAGATGCCCTAAGCACATCAGATCTCGCCTGATTTCGGAAGTTAAGCAGGGTAAGCCCTGGTTAGTACTTGGATGGGAGACCACCAGGAAATACCAGGTGCTGTAGGCGCCTGGAGTAGGAACTGGCAAGCCACTCCAGTATTCCTGCCAAGAAAACACCATCGACATGGGGTCACGAAGAGTCGGTCACGACTGTAATGACACAACACACACACAATAGTGTACTGCTTGCTTTTTACTGGCACAAACGGCATAACTGTCAGGCAGTGGCTGAGGTGCCATATGTCATGAGCTGGAGTGCGTGGGTGTGACTGATAAGGTTGTGTGGCCTGTTGCTTGCACTACTCTGACCAAGCTATATGGTCCCCCACCCACCCAAAACAAAAGCCTTAAGTGAAAAAGGAAAGTAAACTGCTCTGGAAGGATATCTATACATTTAAATTAACTTGATGGCATGTAATACAGTGGTACCTCTTAAAACAAATTTAATTCATTCTACAGGTCAATTCGTTTTAAGAAAATGTTGTCTTAAGAAATGCAGTTTCCTGTAGGAACATACAGTGGTAACTTGTATAAAGGAATTAATTTGTTCCAAATGAAATTCTGTTAAGCAACTTTTCCTTTATACAAATTTCCCATAGGAATGCATTGAAAACAGAGTAATCCCTAATGGCGACCATTTTTATGTTGTACGGATTCGCCCCGTAGGCAATTCTGTTCAGCAAATTTCCCCTATCTTTAATTTTTATGTTGTACAAGTTTTATGTTATACAAAACGTTTATTATACGAGGGTCTGCTGTATTAAAAATGAATTATTCCATTCTGGAGGTTATGGGTCACTTCGTTTTATGAAAATTTTGTCTTACAAAATGTGATTTCTCATAAGAATGTATTGGGAACAGATTAATCTGTTCCAGAGGCTAGAATAAAGACAAAAATAATGTGTGTGTGTGTGTGTCCCCCGGGTTCAGGTGGAATTTTTTTTTTGTCTTGCGAAGCATCCCATAGGGAATTTTTCAGGCGGGTCATGTGAAGTACGCCTATTCCAGGAATATTTTTCCTTCCTACATGTTTTTTGTCCTACAAAAGCTTGTCTTAAGAGGCACCACTGTAATTATATAGCGGCACACAAACCTTCAAGCAATTTGGTAGAGATGCTTATGTGCTGTTTGCATAGAAGGCTCAGGAGTATTATTTTGTATGTCTCACGATAAAGCATTTTGGGGGACACAATATGGCTATCGCAGTAGAAAAATAAAACAACCCATGTTGGGGTATCTCTCATTCTTGCACTACTAGTTCAGCACTCACAGTAGGTAAATGAAAACAGATTTATTTACTCACTCCTGAAGAATTTTTGCTTTGCAGATAAGTTTTTTTCTGCAGATAATTGCACACTTCTTCCTTTTTTACAGGTCAGTATTTTGCATTTGATTGCATGACCGTTGAATCTCATTTAGTTAGTTTTGTTTAGGTTGCAGAGCATGAAGAGCACGAAGGATGTGGTAGGGGAGAGGTTGTTTGCAATGTGAGCCTGAAAAGTATTGCACCCACCAAAGAAAAGGAAGTGGAGGTCGCATGGATGTGAGAAGCTAAGTGAACTTCTGAAAGGCCACAGTTACTTACCCTAGAATACATAGTTCACTGACTCTAAATGAAATGCCAGTCCTTTTTCAGTAGTTTTGCCCTATCAGTGCTGCTGCTTTTTGCCAAATCTTTCAGCCCCCTGCCTTGAAGGGTGCATTTCAGTTTATGACTGTGAATTAGTTTGAGCCCCTTCTGTTTGCTGAGCCAGGTTTTGACAGAAGCACGGTTCATACTTGATAATAGGCATGGGCATTTTGTTTCGGAAGTGGTCCGGTTCCGAAACGAAATGTGGGAACCCAGCTGGTATTCGGAACCGGACCAACCCTCCAGAACGAATTCAGCCAATCCCTTGCCTTGCTCTGGGGTTCCGCGGGGCTGAACTCCAATGAGGAAGAAGCCTCTGATGTCATCTTTCCTTCTCCCTGGCGTTGGCCAGTCCGGAGCTGTGCAGGGAAATGAATCATCTCATCTCCCTGTCTGATTGGCCAGCACCAGGGAGAAGGAAAGGTAAGGGGTTGGCTGATTTCGTTCCGGAGGGTTAATCCAGTTCCAAATGCCAGCTGGGCTCCTGCATTTCATTTTGGAACCGGAACACTTCTGAAAATAAATTCCCATTTAAACTTGATAATAACCTTTGAATTGTAGAGCTTGAAAAGGCCTCTGTGGATGATCAAGTCCATCCTCTGTCAAGGACACCCAGTGGGGAATTGAACCCCCAAACTCTGGCTCTGCAGGCAGAGACCCAAGCCATGGAGCTATCCAGCAGTTCTTCCTTCAGCATGCTGTTTTGTTCCATCTGGGTGGAAGGCATTGTGATGTCATCCCTATTTTTCAGGTGTCCATAGGATGGATAATAATGCCTTCTATTTATGGGTGATGTGGGGCATTTTGCCGTAGGACAGTGGAGCTGAAGAGCTTCATGGCACAGTGATTAAACAGCTGTACAGAAGCTATAACTCTGTTCACAATCTGGGATTCAACCCAGGTAGCTGGCCCATGGTTGACTCAGCCTTCTGTCCTTCCAAGGTTGGTAAAATGAGTACCCAGCTTGGCATTATGTAGCCTGCATAAATAAATTGTAAACTGCCCAGAGACTTTTGGTGATGAAGTTGTCAGAAATGCAGTGAGTGGGTGTTGAGATTCTATCTATCTATCTATCTATCTATCTATCTATCTATCTATCTATCTATCTATCTATCTATCTATCTATCTATCTATCTATCTATCTATCTATCTATCTATCTATCTCTTCCTACCTTCTTTCCCCCCCTCTCTCTCCTCTCTCTCTCTCTCTCTCTCTCTCTCTATCTATCTATCTGTATTGCCCACAGTAATAATGCACACACATGAAGGAATGCTAGTTTCTATCTAAAAAATAGCATACAGCCCCCCCCATTTTATCTTGAAATAGGTTGCCCTGTTCATAATAAAGTGGCTAGTTTGAAGGCTGATTTGGTTTTGAAGCAACAGTTTGCTCTGGGGGCCCGCGGGGGGGGGGGGGGGGGGGGGGGGGGGGGGGGGGCAGAAAGCTAAATTCATAAATGTTTTACTAAAAAACAAAGGATCTGTTTCCATTTGGATTCCACATCTAATTCAGGGTAATTAGTAGAGGTGTCTGAGGTGCTGCCTCGTGCAGTTTTATTAGGTAGATTTCAGTTGGAGTCTGAGGCAGTGGAGGTTCCTTCTCTCTGTCAGTGCGTTGTCTGCAGAGGCTTTTAACAGTACAAAACTCCCTACTGTCTTATGTACCTGCCTGAACTTTCAGACACCCTTAGGAGTCCCTGCATTGATTTCTCCAGATAGGTAAGATAAGGGAAGTAGAAGAGAAGGGAGGTTGGGGGGGGGGTCATGGCACCCCATTTGTTTCCATATCCTTTCAAGCATCCCTCAGCTTAAAATTGTATTTTTATAGTGCGTTGAATTTCAGCCTTCCGGGAGAAAAACCTGTTTAAAATAAATACGAAATGCATTACATTAATTCTAGATTAGGTTTTAATGTTATATAACTTTTTGAGCTGCCAAATGAAGATTTGTTATATAGCGGCTGAAAAGGATATGGAAATGCATGAGGAAAACATGAAACACAGGGCAGCAAGAAGATTGTTCCGGAAAACGTCTTTTTAGTTAGAGCTTCTTTCATGGAGAAAGAGACAAACAGATGTTTCTGCATTTTTCACTTAGTCTGCAATTTAAAGCACCATGCAATTGGTTCTGGTGAAAATGCAAAACAGGGGGCTAATTTTCTCTTCATGCATTCTGTACCTCCTGGGATCATGTCGCATTGTGAACAAATTACGGTTACAGCCTAGATCTGGAATATCAGGCGGCTGTACAGTTTTAGTCCACACAGTACCATTAGGTATTGTTGGAATATTGCTTAATTCCTTCTGAACACTAATTTTTATTGAAGTCTTCTGACCTAATGGTACAGCTTTCTGAACATAAAGTACCAGGGAGTGTGGGAGTCATTTGAAAATTAGGTAACTAGATATGGAAATGTTTTGCATGTTTAAAATGGGGAGACCTGCAATTGGAAAAAAGGCACCTGAGGGGGGATATGATTGAGACGTACAAGATAATGCAGGGCATGAGTAAAGTGGATAGAGGGAAGCTCTTCTCCCTCTCACAAAATACCAGAATTAGGGGACATACACTCAAATTGAGGGCTGGGAGAGTAAGAACAGACAAAAGAAAATATTTTCCCCCCAGCACATTGTTAGTCTGTGGAACTCCCTACCACAGGAGGTGGTGATGGCATCTGGCCTGGATGCCTTCAAAAGGGGAATTGGACAATTCCTGGAGGAAATGTCCATCACAGGTGACAAACCATGATGGAGATATATAATATCCAGGCTTAAAACTGGGCTACTTCAAGGGCCAGATGCAGGGGAGTGGTATTATGAGTCATAGATCTAGTCTCATGGGCTCACAGAGGCATCTGATGGGGCCATTGTGAGATACAGGAAGCTGGACTAGATGGGCCTTTGGCCTGATCCAGCATGGCTCTTCTTATATTCTTATGTTCTATTCAGGAAAAAAAGAGAAAAATTTAGTGAAGAGTAAAGTCACCTTTGCTGTGCCTGAAGAGGTCTCTCCAAGTGACTGTTGCTTTTCTCTTCAATGTCTGATGGATGGTGAGGAAGTTCCCACACTGACCCAAATTCAGGGTTTTAAGAATGACTCAAGAAAGATGCTGGGATAGTCAGAGCACCTGGCTGGAAGTTCCAATCCACACTGTGTTTCCCAGAAGAGAGGCCAGTTAAGACTGTGTATGTGGCAAATGGGTTCATGTGCTGTGTTACCTGTGTGGCCTTGGGGAGACTGCGGAGTCTCAGGGTACCCTAGACTAGGGATTGGGGAATCAGCACTAAGTATTTTACATGTAGAAGACCTTAGACGTATCACCATCACAAAAATCTGCTTGAGAGTGTTTATTTCTTAGTATGTAATTATTAGCTGCCTAGATGGCCTAAGCATATCCGATTTCGCCTGATTTTGGAAGATAAGCAGGGTCAGGCCGGCTAGTACTTGGATGGGCGACCACCAGGGAGTACTTGGATGGGCAACCACCAGGGAATACTAAGTCCTGTAGGCGTCTGGAGTAGGAACCGGCAAGCCACTCCAGTATTCCTGCCAAGAAAACTCCATGGAGAACACAACACAACACAACACAACACACACACACACACACACACACACACACACAATTTTTATTGTTATTAGAAAGCTAGGAGCCTTCTAAACTGAGAGCCTTATATCTACCAAGAATCTGTGGGATCACTCAGTTGGTACCCAATGATAGTGTCATCTGTAGGCTCCATGTGTAGCAGATTAGAATGACCTTTATGGTTGCTCTTAAGGTAATTATGATTTGGCCTTGTTTTGTAGAGGATTTGATGAACTATTGCTTCCTTTAGTGGAGAGAGGAGAGAGGGACATTATAATGCCCTAGTGACCACCACCACCACCCCAGCTGGATTACTGTAATGCGCTCTATGTGGGCTACCAATGGAAAGTCTCAGGAAACCTCAACAAGTGCTGACTGGGACGGGTTACAGAGATCACATTACACCCGTACTAAAGCAGCTCCACTGGCTGCCAATTCGCTATCAGGCACAATTCAAGGTGCTGACCTTAACCTACAAAGCACAAAACATCCTTATTCCCAGCTACCTCAAAAATTGAATATCGCTGTATGAACCGGCTCAGGTGCTAAGGTCATCAGGAGAGGCCTTTCTCTCCATCCCACCACCTTCACAGGTGCCTCTCACAAGAACACATGAAAGGGGCCTTCTCTGTCGCTGCTCCCAGACTCTGGAACTCCCTCCCACTGGAGGCCAGGACTGCCCCGTATCTGCTGTCTTTCCGGAAGCAGGCAAAGACCTTCCTCTTCAGGCAAGCTTTCCCCAAATGAGGGACTACCTGTTATGTGACTTTTAGATGAATTACCATGCATGATTGGATTGATGGATTTCATAAGAACACCAGTGTTTTCTATACCAGTTTCCATCCCTCATAATGGATTTTTTTCTTTTTGCGTGTTCTTGGTAGCTTTAATGTTACCTTTTGTTGTTGTAAGATTCCTCTTCTAATTCCCTGTTCTTCACTTCAATATGTCTTAAATGCTGTGGGCTGTATATTGACCCTCATTATTGAAGCCACCTTGGGTCCTTTTCCAAGGAGAAAGGTGAGGTAAAAATAATTAAAATAAATAAATAAAATAATAAATAATATTTGATGTTTTAGAAGAGATAGCTGTGTTAGTCCCGGAGGAGGACAACTGCTTTGACACATTCCAGCCTGGATTCAAGCTGCACCGCAGAAATAAAGCAGTATTGGTCATGCTGTAGGTAGGATGTCCCTTTACTGGAGTCTGACAAGGGAGCTTGTTGATTCTCCTGGATCTCTTGGCAGCTTTTGATAACCTCAACCACAGTATCCTCCTGGACCGGCTGCCGGAGATGAGGATCAGGGGTCTAGTGCTAAATTTGTTCTTTCCTTCTTCGGAGGCAATGCCCAGAGACTGCACCATGGGGACAAGTTGTTGGCCTCCATTGTGAGGTTCTTCAGAGTTTGTCTGTCTCCCTCGTGCTCTTCAACATCTAAGTGCAGCTGCTGGGAGAAGGTCATCTGGAGATTGGGGGTGCTGTGTCACCGGTGTGCTGATGATGCCCAACTCTATCTCTTATTTTCTACCTCTGCATTGGATACTATCGACACTGGAGCAGTACCTGGCTTTGATGCTGGGATGGATCAGTATCAGTGGACTCAAGCTGAACCAGGATAGATGGAGATTGTCCTCCGGGGCGGTGGTCCTCTGACAGGCTAGGGTGTATTTTATTTATTAATTTATTTAGATTTGTCACTGCCCATCTCCCCAGAAGGAGATGTACAGTATACAGTAATACCTTGGTTTCAGAGTAACTTGGTATAAGAGCATTTTGCAAGATGAGTAAATATTTCTTCTAAATCTTGCCCTGATCAACAAGCAATGTCTTGATGTACAAGCACTGGAGCAGGTCACATGATCACAAGTGAGCCAATGGCGGCTCTCTCTCCCTCCATCCCCCTGCTGGATTGCGGGTGACTGTTCTGAAACTTCCCATCTTGGTCAGCCTCCAAAGCAGAGAGGAGAGAGGGATGGAGGTCCCCCTTGCACCAGCCAGGAACATTTTCAAAGGGGAGTGCAAGTTAGGGTTTCTGTTTCTATTTTTATTTAATTTGTTTTCAACATTTTTCCCAAGCCATTTCTAGTCATGGGGCATCTGGTCAAGTGTGTAGAGGGCTACAAATTGCACTTTATTAATTAGCACTTTATTATTAATGTCACATTATAAAAATCTAAAAAGTATGTAAAATCAACATACAGATACAAATCATCATCAGGGTGTGTCCTCCCCAAGCTGAATGGTGTATACCTTCTATTTAGGGACCGAGTCCAGAACCTGAGAGTTCTTCTGGGATTCCCAGGTGGTGGCTGTGTGCAGGGCAGCGTTCAATCAACTGAAGCTCAACGCCCAGCTCTACCCTTACCTAGAAGAGGAAGCCCTCAGGAGTTTGGGTCATGCACTCCAGGAGTGACCGCTGCAGCAGTCTCTACATGAAGTTGGAAGGGGACTACAAGGCCATCGCGTCCAATCCCTTACTGAAGGCAGGAATGCAAATTTCTCTTGAATGCCTCCAGCATTGGAACACTCACCACTTCTCGACATAATTGGTTCCCTTGCCAGGCTGGTTAGGATGTTTCCCCTGATTTTCCACCAAAATCTGACTTTCTATAACTCGAGCCCATAGTTATAAGAAAATAAGAAGAGCCATACTGGATCAGGCCAAAGGCCCATCTAGTCCAGCTTCCTGTATCTCACAGTGGCCCCACCAGATGGCTCTGGGAGCGCACAAGACTAGATATCTATCTCCTGAGACCACTCCCCTGCATCTGGCCCTTGAAATACCCCAGTTTTAAGCCTGGAGATTACACATCTCCATCACGGTTTGTAACCTGTGATGAACTTTTCCTCCAGGAATCTGTCCAGTCCCCTTTTGAAGGCATCCAGGCCAGATGCTGTCACCACCTCCTGTGGCAGGGAGTTCCACAGACTAACAACGTGCTGGGTGAAAAAATATTTCTTTTGTCAGTTCTTACTCTCCTTGCCCTCAATTTGAGCGGATGTCCCCTAGTTATGTGTCCTGCATTCTGGGGTGATGGAGAACAGATCCTGTCCCTCCTCCATATGACAGCCTTTCAAGTACTGTATTTGAGCATGCTATCATGCCTCCCTGAAGTCTTCGTTTTTCAAGGCTTAATATGGTGCTTGGTTTCAAGCCCCTCAAGCCTCCTTGTTGCCCTCATCTGAACTTGTTCTAGTTTGTCAGCCTCCTTCTTGAAGTGGGTTGTGCAGAACTGGACAGAATATTCAAGATGAAGCCTAATTAGTGCCAAACATAGGGGAATAATTACCCTGTGTACGTACCATATGTGCATACCATTTATGTACAACTATTCCTGCCAAGAAAACTCCATAGACATGGGATCACGAAGAGTCGGTCATGACTGTAACGATGCAACACACACACACACACACACACACACACACACACACACACACGAAAGAGTATTAAATGCAGTAGCATTTTTGCAAAAAATGAACTGAAATAACAAAAATACAAGTATCTTCTCATTAAAAGCATAGTGTTTGAAGTGGCTTGACAGTTGTATATTTGTATATAAATGACTATGTGTGACTTGTGTTTGCAGATATAGCAAAAAAAAAACCCACCTTTATTGACTCTAGCTCACCCAGTCCTCCCTTGTTCTTTCTTCTTCTAACCCGATAAATATATACCTGCTACTAAAACTGCTTCTGCACTATGCAGGTCATTCCATTTGCAATCCTGCAAGAACGGACAAAGGACAAAATGCATAACAGACAAAGGCAGCAAAGAGAGACAGAAATAAATGGGGAGACATTGAAGATGGAATCAGTGTAGCAGCTTTGGCAATTTCATATCTATCTAGAACAATAATTCAACAACAGTAGGAAATCCATCTCTATATTTTGACACACACCCCCCGGTGGTATGCTGGTTTTAGTTTCATGGCCAGATATATGAACGTATAGCTCCCAACATGTGGTGTAGTAATGTGCTTTGCAGTTCTTTGCAATGCTGTGTGTTGTTTAGTTGAAAGAGGCTTCCATGGGCCTTCAGATAAGCTTGAGCTGAAGGAAATAGAAGCATAAACTCCAAGGTAGCTCGGGCCCTTCTATTCATGCCTCTAAACCACTGTAGATACTGTACACTGTCCCATCTTAAAAATATATCAAAAGGACCTCCTGGCCATTCCAATAACACTCTTTCACTTTGTGAAATAGGAGACATTTTCTTCGAGAAACAGATTACCTGTATCTTTTCTCTGCCTTTAACATTCACCTTCACTTTTCTTCTTCTTCTTCTTCTTCTTCTTCTTCTTCTTCTTCTTCTTCTTCTTCTTCTTCTTCTTCTTCTTCTTCTTCTTCTGCTCCTCCTCCTCTTCCTCCTCCTCCTCCTCCTCCTCCTCCTCCTCCTCCTCCTCCTCTCTCACTCTCACTCTCACTCTCTCTCTCTCTCTCTCTCTCTGGCTGTGTTTCTGTGTAGAGAGAGGGGGGTTGTGTTTACTTTTCACCCAATGTGTGTGAAAATACATGAATTGAATGCTGGTCCTGATATCCTTACAGCGAGTCAAACCCTCCATTCCACTCTTCCACCAGCGTACGTCTGCCAGAAGGACTCCCCTTACTCTCTCCCACAAACCTCTGTGCTATTCAAAAATCTGATCTAAAGGGTTTCAAAAATCTGCTGTAAATGGGGGAACATAGGCAAGTTGGAGGGAAGGAAATACCCCTTATTTCACTTTGTCTACAGTTTTTCTGCACTGCCCATGAAGGAGGTGTGCTTAGTTTGAAGAGGTTGATTCCACTCATCAAAGCTTGCCATTTGCTTAATTTCTTAGTGGTCAATTGCCCATTCTTACATTTATGTCATCCTGGGGACCCCACAGCTTATTCCTTGTTCATTCTGGACCTTAATTCAGGTTCCAGTAATGGTGTTGCTTCCATCAGAAGAAAGGCACAATTGGAGACAAGCTTGTGTGGGTGTGGATGTGCACAAATGTGTGTGTATGCACACACACACACACACACACACACACAGAGAGGTGCAGGCTTTGTAGTCTTATTAACATCCGTGGCACAGCAGGAATATGCGCTAAGGTGCCTCTTGACTCATAGGCTGTTGTATCTCTTGCAGCATGTTCTCCACACAACCTTTGGTACTGGTTTCCTCACTTTCTTTCCTCGGTTAAAGCACCAGAACTTTTCCATAGTGACACACCTTGCTCGTCACTCTTCTGCATCATTTCCCTCCAGAACAAAGGATTGTTTGGCAAGCCATTCCCTTCTGGATCACAAATCCATATAATCCATAATGGACATGTCGACGGAAGGAACAGTGTCACTGCCAAGAAATAACATTGGGGGAGGGGGGGATAGAGAGGTATTATTTTGTGCCAGGTATAAAACAGGATGTAACACATACCACGTTGGTTGTCATCTGGATTAGGTGACTTGAACCTCCATTGGAGAATGGTACAACTGGAAGGCCACATCAGGAATCCTGTGCACATTTTTGTTTCTGCCACTTGTGAACGGACTTTGCCGAACGACACCTCGAGCCACAAACGTTGACTCTGCTCTATCCCATTCCCGTCTCCTTCCGATCTCTCTCTCTCTCTCTCTCTCTCTCTCTCTCTCCCTCTCTCTCTCTGACTTTGTGAATGTGAATGTGACAATGAAGCATCTTTGGGCGTTTATACACGACCCCGAAACTCCACCGCAAATGGCTCCCAGCTCCAGAGCTTAAAAATGTTTCCCCATCAGCTCCGGAGTTTACAGGAAATTAAGTGCGACCACGCCCACTTTAGCGCGTCCCAGCGCACCTTTCTTGTACCTGCTCTCTGGAGGTGAAAATTCCTTGGTGCAGTGTAACGATAGTCAGTGCGGGGCTCTCCTCGCTTCTGTTTGTTGTTGCTTTGGCTCCCGCCCCTTTAAGAGCTACTTAAGAGACTGGAATGTTGCCGCGGCAAGAGCGAGAGGCAGAACGGAGGTGAGCCACGTTCTTTTCTTCCTTTTTTTCTCCGTCCCCTCACGCAGCCAGCAGCCAGGAAGTGCGGAGGGGGGTGGGGACAGAGGAAGAGCGACAAGCCCCTAAGATCTCTGGTCCGAATTTAAGTGGTCAGCGGATCTTAGGGGTCGTCTGAAAAGGCCCTTTTTCAAGTTATAAATAAATAATTTGTAACAGACGAATTAATGTTGTTGTTTTCTACCACCATCTGTTTTTAGTGTTCAGAAAGAAGGTCCTGGAGAAGCTGTTTCCTGCTCCTCCTGATGCCACATCTTCACATCTAGAGAAAAGCGTTGTTCTGAAAACTTCGGTTTCAGAGTTGGGCCAGGAAGGTGCTGTGAATCCAACAGCTTTGCAAGGATATTCCGGTTCACCAGGTAATGCAGTCTCTGTGGTTTCTGTCGTGCTTCTTAGGTGGTTGCATGCAATGAAGACAAACAAGAGATTATGAACTAATCTAAATAATTATTAGTTTAGAACTTAATATGAAAAGGCCTTACCTGGTTGTGCTAAACAGTCAGCAAACATCTGCATAACTGTGCAGGAAAAATCACTTTTGATAATTTATTTATTTATTATTTATTATTTGCATTTATTATAATTTGGCATTGGAACTAGATGTCTGCCACTTCTACACTGTGAAATGTAGTCTTCAGTTATTGATACATATGCACCGTAGAGTTAAGATGTAACTGAAGACAAACTGGGTAAAAGGAATGTGGATGTTAAACACAGTAATGCAGTGGCTTCCAACCCTGCTGTTCTTGGACTGTAGTTCCCAGAAGCCTTCACCACCAGCTGTGCTGTCCCGAGTTTCTGGGAGTTGCTGTCCAAGAATACTTGGGTTATCCAAGGTTGTTTGCAGTTGTATCGTATACATTTCTTGCTAGAATCTAGACCAGTGGTTTTCAACCTATGGATCCCCAGCTGTTCCTGGACTGCAACTCCCAGAAGCCTCCACCACTCACTATGCTGGAAGGGATTTCTGGGAATTGCAGTCCAGGAACGTCTGGGGACCCTCCGGTTGAGAACCACTGATGTAGACCCTTCAAAGGAAATAAAACTGTACAACTTGTGTTGGATTCAAATGCTGTTTCTTTAAATACAAATAGCTTTGTTACCTATGATACAATCATTTTTATAAAGAAGATGCACTTCCTTTTCACACTATCATATTTTACTCCTCTTTCAAGATTAACCAGATTTGAGCACTGAATCTCTCTCTCTCTCTCTCTCTCTCTCTCTCTCTCTCTCTCTCTCTCTCTCTCTCTCTCTCTCTCTCTCTCTCTCCTCCCTCCCTCACACACACACACACACACACACACACACACACACACACACACACACACCTTATTTTTCACATGGACTAATGCTTGACGTGATGGAAAGAACGTGGATGCTGTTCCTGTTTCCTACGTTTTCATGCAGCAGTAGCTTTTCCCTTTGCTTATTAAAATATGTGTTCATTTAATTTTGCCAGGCAAATTGGTCAAGTGCAGAGGAATATGCCACAGCACTTGTTTTCAGAGGATAATAGATATGATTCAGTTGCAGCCCTGTACATGTGTTTTCAGAAGAATGTCCTGTTGTGTGCAGAGTTTTAATTCCTGCGTAGTTTTCGAGCCTTGGTACACTTCTTTGCTCCATTTATTCTTTGCCATCAAGCTTATTCTTTCTTTATAAATTTTAAAACAGAACAAAACAAATCTGAAAGACAGTTTAAGCACGAGTTTTCACTTGACACATCAAGTTGTGAGAGGTGCTTGTTAGGCTTGAAATATTCAATTCTGCAACGCTTCAGCAGAAAATCTCTATTTGCCCTAGCACAGTACTCCTTCAGGAGAACTTAGGTGGGACCCTGGGTTAACAGCCTTGACCATTTACTCTGCAATTCATGTCAGACTGAGGATAAATCAATTCATATTATAACCTGATGACTACATGATGTAAAATGCAACATTGGAGAGTCCTTTGTGCAAGTGTTTCTTTTGAAAGGGTCTCATCTCTATTTGCTCAGCCAGCAGGAACAGTTTAAACGTGTTGCATCTAATGAACATGAGAAGAGCCATGCTGGATCAGGCCAAGGGCCCTTCTAGTCCAGCTTCTATATCTCACAGTGGCCCCACCAGATGCCTCTGAGAGGACATGAGGCAACTAGTACTCCTGATACCACTTCCCTGCCTCTGGCATATCAATGTAGTTGCCTGCCATTCAAAGTGCACTCATTTTAAGCCTGGAGATAACATATATTTATTTATTATTATTTATTTGTTAATCTTGTATCCCGCCCATCTTCCCAAAGGGAACTCTGGGCGGCTTACAGCAATAAAAAACAAGTGATAAAGCAAAAAAAGAAAAAAAGAAAGAAAAAAGAAAGCAAGGCAAGGCATAAATGAAGCGATGAGGCAAAATGGCGGCAGGGCCTGGACGTGGGGGGGGGAGGCAGACTAACTAAGAAGGTCGCCAAAGGCCTCTCTAAAGAGGTGGGTCTTCAAGGCCTTCTTGAAGGCGGGCAGGGACTCCAACAGGTGCAGCTCACTGGGGAGATGATTCCAGAGCGTGGGGCCCACCACAGAGAAGGCGCGGTCTCGCGTGCACGATTTCCGCGCCTCTCTGGGTGTGGCCACCCTCAGTGAGCGCGCCTGCGCCAGTCTCGAGGGTCTGGACCCAGGCTTGTAACCTGTGAGGTACTTTTCCTCCAGAAATCTGTCCAATCCCATTTTAAAGGCATCTAGGCCAGATACCATCACCACATCCTGAAGCAAGTGGTTCCCCAGACTAACAGCACGTTGGGCCAAGAAATTCTTTTGCCTGTTCTCACTCTCCCATTCCTCAATTTGAGTAGATGACCCCCAGTCCAGTTCTGGTACTGTGTAAGAGGGAAAAGAGCTTCCCTTATATCCATCCTCTGCATAATTTTGTACATCTCAATCATGTCTCCCCTCAAGCACCTTTTCCCCATCTCTTTGACTACTTTTTGTTGTGTGTGTGTTTGCCTGGCCCAGTGGAAAGGGGCATTCACGGGGTGATAGCTCCCCCTCAGCTGAGTGCCCCTTGTCCCCAAACTATTATTTTTTAAAAAAGAGATTTCAACTCATTTCTAGAACACATTGAGATCTTTTTTTAAAAGAGAGGTGGAAGTTGCCAATTAGCACTTTGAAATTTTGGAACTTCGGGGGGGGGGGACGGAGCTCTCTGCCTCTGCCCCTGCCTACTCCTACAAAGGGTCACGTGGGATGGCTACAGCGGCATCACCGGTGGAAACTCAATTTTCTACCAGCTCTTTATTTTTCCATTTGTTTTTATTTTGAATTGCTAAATGGTTTTGATTTACAGTATTTGTGTTTATTTGTTCTTTTTATTGTTATGATGCTTATTTATGTCATGTTGGTTTTTATTGATTGGTTTGTTTTTTTACCATTTTAAGTTGTTTAATGTGGCGGTTTTGTTTTTGTTTTGTTTTGTTTTTTGTTTTTTTGCTTATATTTGTAAACCTCCCAGAGTAGCTTTTTGCTAGATGGTTGCAGTATAAAATCAAACAAACAAATAAATAAATAAATAAAAAATTTGATAAGCGGTGAGTCACAGCAAAGGGCTGGTCTATTGAATGAAAGCTGGTAATATTGCATTTCTTCATGATACTTATGCTGCAGAGCAGGGAAAGTTATTTGCAGGGAAGAATATAGTGGGCAATTTCCGGTGCTAGCCAGTCCTTCCCAAAAAATGAGCTTCTCTCCAAGGTGTTTTCCTTCTATAGTAATTGGCGTTTCAAGACCAGATGTATACAGGAAGGTGGGTGAGCCTGCCCTTGAAGTGGGAGTGATATTAGGGAGGAACTATGAGTGTGGTGGCTGAGCGGATTAAGGCTCCGAAAACTGTTGGCTGCAAAGTCGGCAGCTCAGCGGTTTGAATCCCGGGTGCCATGCAGCGGAGTAAGCTCCTGCTGTTAAACCCAGCTGTTGCCAGCCTAGCAGTTTGAAAGCATGTAAATGCAAGTAGATAAATAGGTATTGCCGTAAAAAGCGGGAAGGTAAAACAGTGTTTCCTTGCAGCCATGCCGGCCACGTGGCTACGGAATTTGCACAATAGTGGTTCGTTGGCTTGAATACAGAGATGAGCACTGCCCCTAGAGTCAGACACGACTAGCACGCATGTGGGGGGGGGGGACACTTTTACCTTTATGCATCTGGAGTGGGCTAAGCATGTCCCCTTTTGTGGGCCATCAGTTCTCATCTACCCAGATATGCTCCAGGTACATGCATTACATGGCCAAGTAAGACATGTTGAAAAACTCTCTGCTGGAAACTATCAGTGCCTGGTGCTGGTTGTGTCGTCTTCCAGCCGTGGCTGTACTGCACCTCCCACCATCCTTCCTAGGGCTCTTAGCAGGTTGGAGGGATGTTATGTCTGGAAGGCAAAAGTCCTCCCCGTGGAGTTGTAAGTTAAACGCATTGGGAACTGGCAGAGCAGCTGGTATCCACCCTTCTTTAAAATTGGAAAGTTCTCCCCAGGATGAATTTCTAGCAGGAAGAAACTTGGTTTATTATTGTGACAACACCTCCCTTTTAGACATGTAATTGTGATGAAAACGTGAAGTGTAAAGAACCAAGTTATTAATCTTCACCGGATCCTCTTGGTAATGCTGCCACCTTTTAAATTGACGCCTTATGAACTGGGACAGACTCAGATGTATAATATAAAAATAATAATGATGTTTATTGAGAAAATAAATAAATACAACAATGACTGAAGTTGGTATGCGTTGCCTTAAATATAGAATAGATTAAATCGAATCTTCAAGCCTCCCTGTCTTTAATAAACAGTAAATAGTAAAGCCCTCACACCTAACCTGACTGACTGAACTCTAACAGAGCTCAGCACTCTCAGCTTTCAACTCTCAACTCTTCCTCACAGACCAGGCTCCACTCTTTTTATGCCATGCAATCCCCCGCCCTTCTGCTGGGATTGGCTGATGATTTACATATGTATTTCTCCTGCTTCCAGGGTGTTGTCACAATTATCCAATGGACTCTCATCCCAAATTCTTGGAAACAAACCAAGTGTTAGACCCTATAATGAATGGTCGATGTTTAGCATGGCATGTTTATTGCTTAAACTAATAATGTGATGCTGTTGAAATAAATCCTGTAATTTTTTTAACTCAACAGTCTTTGACTTGAAGAGCTACAAGGGGATCACCCCCTCCCTTACCCACAATTCTTATTTGCATTTGCATATACTGGGTGCGTTCTTCTTGTCCTGGTTTTGCTGGATTCTGATAGAAATGATCCAGAAGAATGTCTCTGATTCTTTGGATTGAATTTCTGTGGGACATTGGCAAGGAAGCAAGATCTTGTCTATGCATATTCATGAGAAAATCTTTGGCAGTGCAGTAATGGAATAAACAACTTTTGCAGACTGATTAAACAATTCATTTTAGCAGTTAATTACTGTGGCAAGAAGGAGCAACAGACTATAATTATTACATTGTAGAGCCGAATATGACATTTTAAACGCCTTTCCATCAAGAATTAGTATTCTGTTGGCTGATTACGCTAACGTGGCATAACTATCAATATGATGGTTGATTATTCATCATGTTCTGAGGTCATGGTTTCTCCATTTGGATCAATGAACGTCTTCGTCTTCTCCTCTCCCCCCCTCCCTCCCTCCCTCCCCCCCCCCCCTCTCTCTCTCTCTCTCTCTCTCTCTCTCTCTGGCCTCCCTCTCTTCTCAAATGTCATCAGTCTTCTCTAGAGAGATGGAAAATGGCCATAGCAGCTGGTCTATCTCCATTTGGCAGCTGCAAGGGGATGGAATAGGCTGTTACTGTTGTTTTTTTTCATGAGAATGTCAAGAGCCCTAGAATTAGAATGATAAAACAGTACTTTGGGTGTATGATGTGACGATAATCCAGGTACGTCATTGAAATAATCCAACGAATCATTTCTAAAATAAACGTTTGGCCCCTGGTTTATTATCAGAAGTAGTTAACATAACAGCAGCAAATGTTTGCTTAATAGGATTAGGTGATAAAAAACATAAATGTGGCCAACTGGACAAAAGTTTCTCAAGAGTGTATTTCAAAAAGCCTTGAATGCTGTGTCTTCATGCATTCAAACTCTCCTCTACAATCAAACACAACAAGCATTCTACACCCTAAAATTGTGATCAGGACAGCTGTTTTTTTGTTTTTATTCTGCTCTGTTTTGTTCTTGGGCACTACATAGGGCTGTAAAAGGCATTAGGAAAAAATATTTATTTATTTATTTATTTATTTATTTATTTATTTATTTATTTATTTATTTATTTATTTATTGCATTTTTATACTGCCCATCTTCCAAAAGGAACTCTGGGCAGTTTACAAAATGAAGATAACACCAGCAATATATAACAAGGGAAGGAAAAGGAGAAGAGAAAAAAAACAATTAATAAAAATAAAGAGGGGAAACCCTCCACAAGAGGCTGCGTGGGGGGGGGGAGGAGGAAAAATGAAATTAGGTAAGAAGGTCAGCATACGCCTCCTTAAAAAGGAGGGTTTTCAAGGCCCTTTTAAAGGCGGGCAGGGACTGTGCTAGGCGCAGCTCACTAGGAAGATGATTCCACAACGTGGGGCCCACCAGAGAGAAGGCGCAGTTACTCGTCAATTCCAGTTGTGTTAGATATGAAATGACACCATTGGACTGTGTTCCTTGAAGGAGCCCTGTATCAAATGACAGCATTGGACTGTGTTCCTTGAAGGAGCCCTGTGGCGCAGTGGTTAAATGCCTGTACTGCAGATAAAACTGTGCTCACAACCTGGGGTTCAACCCCAGGTAGCCGGCTCATGGCTGACTCAGCCTTCCATTCTTCCGAGGTCAGTAAAATGAGTACCCAGCTTGCTTGGGGGTGGGGGGGTAATGTGTAGCCTGCATGCTGTAATTAAACAACAACAACTGTAAACTGCCCAGAGACTACTTGGAGTGGTATGGGGCGCTATATAAGCAGAACGTTGCTTTTAAAGTTTTCTGTAAAATGGGGTGCATGGTCAGCTTAATCAAAACAGAACGATGGCTGTATATTTGTACTTGAGCATTCATTTGCCTCAGTGCAAGAGACACAGTAAAATTATTTATCTATAGAAGAGATACATCCAAAATAGTGATTTCTGCTGAAAGACATAGGCTCTCCTGAGAATAAGGAAGCAAAGATGTTCAAATACATGACCCTCCAGTTTTATTCCAGAAAGCTAATGGAAGATTTCAAATATAAGACCAGGATCTCCGAAAACTATTTCATCCAACTCCCTTCAGTTCATTAATTTGGGGGTTGGGGGGGGGGAGGGATTGGGCAGGAAACTAAAACAGTGTGTATAACAATTAAGTGTGCTCCCCAAGCGAAAAACAGCAAAAAAAAGCAAATTTAATATTGTCCAATAGACCCTAAAGAACTTTCACATTTGGTTGTCATTAATTCCAGGACTGATTAACACCTCATTATTAATCAGCGGTGGTAGGAGAAATCAGCCCCAAGACTCAGCAGATTGAGAGGTTTAGCATGAATTTGGAAACATGAATTTACTAGATAGTTTCAATTAATTTTAACTTGATGCCTGTCTCTTCAGACTGCATGATTAATCAGTTTATATATTATGACATTACATGTATTTCTGTGGAGGTTTTTGACCTCTAAAAGTTAAGACTTTTCAGTAGCATCTGAAGGCAGGGGCAGACTTGCATTTTGACACTGTTTAAAAATACATATAGGGGACTAGAGAAGAAGTGCTGAAACCCTATGGGATCTCCTTATTTCTTCTGTCAAACCAAAGAAATAATGCTGCAGTTAAAGGTTCTCGTCTCTTGAACCAAGCTTTGCAGCTTCTACCTTTGTTTGGAAAGCTGAAGCACAGATGTCCTCTCTGACTCTTCTTGAAAGGATTCATCCTGGGGTTAGGTACAGTAGCATGCCGGTATCCACTGGGGATTGGTTCCAGGCCTTCCCGTGGATAATGAAAACCGTGGATAAGAGAGAACGCCTGCCCACCCACCCCCCAAACTGCTATTTCCTGACAGTAGCTTGCTTTATGACTGCTCTTTTGAGACAGTAGCTTGCTTTATGGCCGCTATTTGCGACAGTAGCTTGCTTTACAGCTCCTGTTTATGACAACAGCTTGATTTGTGGCTGCTGAATTATTTTATTTTTTTCCTCTGCCAACCGTGGATAACTGAATCAGTGGATAATGAATCAGTGGATACGGGGGTCCTACTGTATTCCCTGAATATGTGGTTCGGTAGCTACAACTTTGACAATCCACTACATACTGCATTTGTAGCCACATTCTAGCCAGGTTCTTCAAAAGGCCGTCTAGAAGTGTTCTTTTGGTGGCACATAAGTGACGTTTCTCTGTCTACTCCACAAAAAGATCACAAGAGGTCTACTTTTTTTAAAAAAAATAGAAGTTACTCTTTCAATAGTTTCAATCTTTATATGAGATATTTTCCCCCAGAAGTAGTTAGAAATAGCATGAACATATGTTTGAGCAAGCCAGAGGCACAGTGCTGCTGGTTACCAGTACCTCCTGGTTGTATCTGCCCCTAGGGTACAGTGACCATATTATTGCACTCATATAATTGCTGCTATCTCAGAACAAACTTTGTGATTTATTACACCCTCTGGTTAGCTGAGTGGGAAAGAACTAATACCCCCTTTCACCTCTGTTTCTTTGCAAAGATGTGCACCTCAAAAAACCTGCAATTCAACCACTAAAATTCATACCATTGAATTATGCCAGTGTAAGTAGGCAGCGTGTGTGTGCCCTAAGCACATCCGATCTCGCCTGATCTCAGAAGCTAAGCAGGGTCGGCCCTGGTTAGTACTTGGATGGGAGACCACCAGGGAATACCAGGTGCTGTAGGCACCTGGAGTAGGAATTGGCAAACCACTCCAGTATTCCTGCCAAGAAAACTTCATGGACATGGGGTCAGGAAGAGTCGGTCACGACTGTAACCACACAACACACAAGTAGGCAGCAGGATTTGCTCCAGGCATTGATTGCAACATATAATACTACGATTCGGAGCATGGAGTTAAGTCATCAAGCTCTGTATTTCTTTCCATATATTTTGCACTGCAACCTTTCTTTATCCACATTGACTCATCCGTCCCTCCATCCCACCCCACCCGATGAGCAGAAAGCTTTAGTTCTGGATCCATTGTAAGTAAAAGCAAGTTAGACTCAGCACAGCCAATGGGGGGTATGACTGTATTCTGATACATCTAGATTACTAGATGTGATCTGTTTCTGTGCTACTTGTCAGTTCAGCAAGTGCAGACAACAACACTTTCCCTGCACCACCCCATAGTGTCACTGTCAGGACAAGGCAGGCAGCTTCTGTAAGTGTACAGGTGCCAAAGGTGTCTTTGTTGTTTTATCTTGTAGATAAAAACAGTATGATCCTGCCATCAAGAAAAATATATACAGTTAGCCCACCTCCTGAAGATTACATGCCAGCCGCTACTAATGACACAACTAATGAAAACTTGGAAGGTGATGACGAGGACAGTGATGCTGATGGTCCAGGTGAGATAATGATACTTCACAGTTTTTCCCCCCAGAAGTCAGTATTTAAAACTATTGTACAAATAAAGGGGTCGTTTGGGGAGTTGTGCAAGTAGAGAGAAGTGTGCTTTTCTGAGCTGAGTGGCACATTGGCTATGATTTTGCTGAACTTTTTCTTTTGGTGATGACTTTGAGAGGGTGAAACATCTAAGTGTGAGGAAATTCAAGGCCGCATTTGTAGCAATATCTCAGATGTGTCTACATAATGATGTGACCCTGAGTGCAACTATTTTAAAGCCTGTGTTGTTCAAAGCATATGTAGGGGGAATGCTACCCTCTGTAATAAGCATTCATACAATCTCATACATGCAAAAAAGAGACTTAGTATTTGAGAGTGTCATACATAAAAATCTCCCCATGTGTACATGCTAAGCTAGCTTCCAGAGAGACAGACTCTCTAGCTTTCTTCCTGACGTTCTAATTACACGAGCGAGAGAAGGTCTTCATGTTGCAATTTAATAATTATTTTAATTTAGTAATAAGTGGATGGAGCTGATACATGTTGCTGAACTGCATTTGACAGGTTCGGGTTAGAAGTTGCATGGTCCTGTAGTCATGTTGTAATGCTTGCTTTTGTGTTGTGCCGTCAAGTTGCCTCCAACTGAAGGTGACTCGATGAATGAGTGACCTCCAGAATTTCCTGTCATTGGCAGCCTTCCTCAGCACTTACAGGCTTGAGGCTATGGCTTCCTTTAGAGATTCAGTCCATCCCAGAGTCTTCCTGACACTGGGGGGAGTGGGCAAACTAAATGCTAACAAATCACCAGGACCAGATGACATCCATCCGCGAGTTCTCAAGGAAGGTAAAGATGAAATTGCTGAGGTCTTAGCCAAAATATATAATCTTTCCCTCAAATCAGGTGTTGTGCCTGATGATTGGAAGGTAGTGAATGTAACACAAATCTTCAAAAAAAAAAAAAGGATCCAGAGGTGATCCAGGAAATTACCCACCGGTCAGTTTGACATCTGTCCCAGGTAAGGTGATGGAAACCATCCTAAAAGATAAAATTAATAGGCACATAGAAGAGAAGGCGCTGCTGAAGGAGAGCCAACATTGCTTCTGCAAGGGCAAATCATGCCTTACTAATCTATTGGAATTCTTTGAGAGTGTCAACAGGCATGTGGATAAGGGAGATCCAGTTGACATTGTTTATCTGGACTTTCAGAAGGCTTTTGACAAGGTCCCATACCAAAGGCTCTTGAATAAGCTTGCCAGCTATGGAATCAAGGGACAGATCTTGTTCTGGATCAGCAACTGGCTAAGGGACGGGAAACAGAGGGTAGCACTAAATGGACACTTCTCCAAGTAGAGGGAGGTAAAGAGTGGGGTCGCCCAAGGTTCAGTACTGGGACCTCTGCTTTTTAACCTCTTTATAAATGATCTAGAAGTAGGAGTAAACAGCGAGGTAGCCAAATTTTCCGACAACACTAAATTATACAGGGTAGTAAAAACTGAGAGAGATTGTGAGGAGCCCTAGAGGGATCTCTTGACACGGGAAAGTGGGCAAACCAGTGGCAAATGAGCTTCAACATTAGCAAGTGCAGAATGATGCACATTGGGGCAAAAAAACCCAATTACATTTATAAACTGATGGGATCTGAAATCTCTGAACAAACCAGGAAAGGGACCTTGGTGTCCTGGTGGATAGCTCAATGAAGGTGTCAACCCAGTGTGCCACAACAGTGAAAAAAAGCAATCTCAATGCTAGGGATCATTAGGAAAGGTATAGAAAATAAGTCAGCAAGTGTCATTTTGCCACTTTATAAATCTATAGTGAGGCCCCATCTGGAGCATTGTGTACAGTTCTGGTCACCATACCTCCAGAAGGGTATTATGGAAATGGAAGAAATGCAGAGGAGGGCAACCAGAACAATTAGTGGAGTGGAACACCTTCCTTACCATCTGAGGCAGCAACAACTGGGCCTCTTCACTCTTGAACGACGGTGCCTAAGAGGTGACCTGATTGAAGTTTATGAAATACACAGTGTGGGCAAAGTAGATAAGGAAAAACTCTTTTCCCTGTTGCACAGCATTAGAACTAGGGTGCTAGATCTCAAACAAATAAGAGAAAGTACTTTTTCACCCAGACGATCACTGGTCTGTGGAACTCCCTGCCAGAAGAAGTGGTGACAGCTGTCAGCCTTGACAGCTTTAAAAAAGGATTGGTCAGATTCATGGAGAACAAAAGTATCAATGTCTATCATGAGGGATGCCTAAGGACAACCTCCGGGTTGAAGAGATAGGCAGGAAGACTCTCAATGCCATTTGCAGGGAATCGTAAGTAGGTCAAGACATCTGCTTGGGAATATCCTGAAGCAAATGATGAGCCGCTGTGTGAGACAGAATGCTGGACTAGATGGGCTGTGGCCTGTTCCAGCAAGGCTGTTCTTATGTTCCATTTGTCCCAGCATTGCTGTCTTTTCCAGCAAGTATTGATTTCTCATGATGTGCTGCAACATCTACACCATGATTTGCCATTTTCTCCTTAATATGTGTTAAACGATATATGGTAATTTTATTAAGCCAAACTCACAGAGTAATTTAAATGCTGCAGGAATACTCCAGGGCCCTCCAAATGTCTCAAAATTACCCCCTCTGTAGCCCTTCAGTTCATGAAGGAACGTACTGAGTCAAGAGACCTTTTTAAAATACTGTATATGTAATGTTTGCCTTTGGGGGGTAGGGCTGAATGTTGTCCTCGTTGGTATTGCATTTAATAAAAGGAGGCTCCATTTAGGTATGGCAAATACTTAATTTTCCTTGGTTGGATGAAGGCCACTGCTGATCTTATTTTAAAGGTTTTATAAACAAGAAAAAGGATTAGATAAAATCTTACTGTGTATCTTATTAAACGAAGCATTAAGATCTTAGAAATTATGTCTTATTAGCTAGAACACTGTATGCACAAAGATGAAAGATCCAGATTTCAGAGACCATAAGTACTAGAGAATCTCCATGCCCCTACATGGTTAAATTCTAGAACTGGTATGTCAGAATACAGTAGGACCCCAGTATCCACTGGGGATTGGTTCAAGGCTTTCCGATGGATAATGAAAACCGTGGATAAGAAAGTACCCCAGAAGCCCCAAAACTTCTGTTTTGTGTCAGAAGCTTGTTTTATGGCTGCTGTTTTGTGACAGTAGCTTGCTTTACAGGTGCTGTTTGTGACAGTAGCTTGCTTTGCGGCTGCTGAATTATTTATTTAATTCCCCCCTCCGCCATCCGTGGATAACTGAATCAGTAGATAATGAATCAGTGGATATGGGGGTCCTACTGTAGTTTCTTTTAATCTAACTATGCTGCTGCCACTTGGAAAGAGTTTGAACACATAGAAGCAACTTAGTGTGTCTTGTCATCAATTGTATTGTAAAATACAATGGAGGATTAAGTAACGACAGAACAGCTGCATTGCCTTGTTACTTTTCCATTCTTAGTAACCCATTTTCATGGGAAGATAATGATAATCATGATGATGTGCTGTCAAGTCAGTTCTTATTTATGGAGACATCATTCGGGGTTTTCTAGGTAGATTGTACTCAGATGTGGTTTACTATTCCCTTTTCTTGGGGGCCATCCTGGTATTGTACAACTTCCCCACTCACAATATTTTCAAAAAGTATGTTTAGCTGTTACATATAACAGTTCATTTTTCCCAGTTTGGAGAATGACTGTGAGCACACAAATTTATATAGAGCTCTCCTACTTACAGAAAGCATTGGGGGATTGGGGGCTCCATTCATGACATACACCTGCAGGCCATGTGTTGCTGATCTCTACAGTAAGGCAGAAGAACTAATGTTGAATAGAACCATGTGCCTTCCAGGTTGGGTGCAGATGAATGAATGAATGCGCTTTGCCATTATTGATGCCCAAGTGCACTTAGTTCTTTGCTCTATCCCCACTGAGCAGCTGGAAATACATATCACAGTTTTCTGGATTATTATTGTGCTAGCTTGAGAGACATGTGATATCTAGTTTGTTTCTTTCTTGGCAGAATTTAACGGGTGTACTCCGTTCCCGTTTTCAGAGTGCACATCCCTATGCAAATGACTGTTGGACAGAGAATGATGATCATTAGACAAAATCCCATTGCATTAGGTGTGCCATAAGGGGCAGATCTATTTAGGAAATGCACGAACCAAATAAATATTCAGTCTGTAAATGTGTAACTGTATAATTTTGTCATTGCAGTGACAAAAGTCATGGTTTTCAAAACAAAATTGTTGGAAGTATTTAAGGCTTACGGGCACAACATAATTTGTCAGTAGCAAAAAATGTCAGGATTAGACTGTGAATACCACACACCTCTCAGTCCATTATTTCTTTTCCATTTCTGGTTGGCAGGTGTTTTACAGCCTAGGTAGAATGAAAAGGTCTGATTTATGAGGAGCTTGCCTAGCTGCAGACGGAAGAAGAAAAGGAGCAATATAAAGAATCGCTACGTGAACGTATTTCAGTAGAGGTCCCTGCCTGAGTCCATGTTTCTAAAGCATTTTCCAACTTCTCCACTTCCTATAGCAGTGTTAGCAAAGTTATGGCACCGGTGCCAAAGGTGGCACTCAGAGCCCTTTCTGTGGGCACCCAACATCACCCCTTCACAGCCACCCGTATTCAGATTAAATTGCTGTATTGGCACTATGCAAAATAAATAA
Source organism: Phrynocephalus guinanensis (assembly GCA_037367245.1). NCBI lineage: Eukaryota > Metazoa > Chordata > Lepidosauria > Squamata > Agamidae > Phrynocephalus > Phrynocephalus guinanensis. Next base: position 165,084,003 of record CM074733.1, read on the forward strand.
ATAAATAAATAAATAAATAAATAAATAAATAAATAATAGTGGGTTTTGAATCACAGTTTGGGCACTCAGTTTCTGAAAGGTTCGTCATCACTGTCCTGTAGGATATGTCAAGTCATACTTCAGTGCTCTGTTGTCCTGTAGCTTTATCGGGGATGCATCGTTGTGAGTGGATAAGGGATATAATTAAAGCCAGTTGAACATTATAGGCCTTGGCCTTTCTTTTTGTTTAAATTTTAGCATCCGTTCTTTTCTTCCTTATTCACGGTTTCTTATCCACATCCTGCAGCCAGGGCCGGCGCGTCCACTAAGGCAAACTAGGCAGTTGCCTAGGGCGCCAAAATGGAGAGGGGGCGCTGGCCAGCCTGCTGCCCCCCACCACCCATCGCCGTCAGCCTGCCGCCCCCCGTGCCCATCGCCGCACACCCCCGTGCCCGTCGCTGTCCCCCCGCCATCCTGCCCCCTGACCCGCTCCCCCGCCACCGCCCCGCCCCCCGCCTCTCGCCTAGGGCGCAAAAAAAAACAAAAAACTAGTGCTGGCCCTGCCTGCAGCTACTCCCTTGCTGTGCTACCTTTGTTTTTGTCTGTGAAGTTCAGGCTGCCCTAGAATTACTTTTCTCCCCTTTTTGCAGCCATAGCATTCATTCAACTGCAGGAGAATTCATGGCCTCATTACATCTTACAACAGTTTGTGACACAACCGTCATTCCGGCCTGACATGTGCTGTAACTTCAGAAACAATGCTTTGGTTCAACTAATCTCATTCTTCCCCTGAGCCCTTTCTGTTTTGTCTTCTGTGCTTACATGAAAATGACCGCATTGTTTATCGAAAGAACCATATGCATTCCAGATTCCTGTACATCTTGGCATAGCGACTGTGTCTAATGGTGATAGTTGTCCAAACAATCTGTAGAACAAAAGCTGGGGGTGGCTGAACCGTATGTGTAGAGTAGCCGAATGTCCATTCATATCATTGATTGATTGATTGATTGATTGATTCATTCATTCATTCATTCATTCATTCATTCATTCATTCATTCATTTTTATGTTTATGCCCGTCAAGCCCACTTTTCAAATAACGTTGACATCAAAGCTGCTGCATTTGCTTGGATGGCCTCTAGAAATAGCTCTTGATTGCGGTATTCCTGTATCAGGAATGTATTGTTTCCTGTGTATATATGTGTACGAGAGAGAGAGAGAGAGAGAGAGAGAGAGAGAGCACTCACACATTCACTGTTTTGCAAGCAGAGAGAGAGTGAAAGAGAGATTTATTTTGGACGGTTACAAGGAATGTGAAGAGTGGACGCTAGACATGGGCACGACTAGGTGAAATTCTCGTTTCCGTTTTCGGTTCTCGTTATCGTTACGTAACGGGTAACGGTAACGAGAATTACTCCACTCCAGCTCGAACCCGAACCGAAAAAGAAAAATTGGGTCTGATTTTTCGTTGTTGTTCATGGCATCGCGGCGATCACGCGATGCCAAGCAGCACAGAAAAAAGTTTTAAAAATTTAAAAAAAACAAATGATTCCCAGCCATAAAAGCAGGCAAAAATATGTCTGCCCTGCCTCAGTGAGGGCACCTACCGAGGGGTGGTTTCTGGGGGGGGGTCCCCGGCCTTCCCCCCACTCTCCTGTCCTGGGCTGCTGCTGATACCAGGCTGGGGGGGGGCATTGTCGTCTCCATGTGCCATGCGGTGGGGGGGATCCAAAATGGCAACCGCAATATTTTTTTTTTAAATCGTGGTCCAAAAACCCACCAAAGCACCACAGAAACATTTGAAAATTAGGTATTTTAAATGCCTGATTTTTTTTATAGTAGCAGCAGTGGGTTTTTCTTGCAACAAAACGTCTCCATTGATTTTATTTTATTTTATTTTTATTTTTATTTTTTTTACATCAGCGCACGCGCAATGATGGGCTGGCCATGGGATGGGACCATGCAAATTTTTGGAGCCATTCCACCAATCGCATGGCCAGGTTTTGCTGAGACTTCTGGATGTGCCAGAGAGGGCATAAAAAGCCCACCAACCCTAACCCTAAGCCTAACCCTAACTCCAGACCCACTTCCTCCCTAAGCTTAACCTGTACGCCAGTACGCCAGTATGCTTTCCTTCTTAGTGAGTCAGAGAAGCCCCGACGAGGTGCCTCTGACACACTAACCCCCAACCCTGGCTAATTTGGCTAACATAATGTTCTTAGTGAGACAGCGAAGTGCCGACGAGGTTTCCTGTCACACTAACAACCCAACATAATTGTTACGCAGCAGCTACGCGTTACGCTTCCCTTCTGGGTCAACTCAGAGGCACCCACAGAGGTGTCTCCCAGGGCCCACCCCTCCCCCTAAACCACTGTACAAACAACAGACGACAAACGGAAACGACAAATTTTTGAAAAATTTCACGACAAACGGAAACGACCCGAAACGGGCCAGCTCCGACACACGACAACTCGAAACGTAATTTTTTCTGGTCGTGCCCATCTCTAGTGGACGCTTTGTGTCTGCTGCTGCCTTCCACCATCAACATCTTGTTCAAAGCAGCTTTCCCTTACTGTATATTGCCTGTTGCTAAAACTGTGTGTAGGATTATAGCTTAATCCGTATAATTGGCAGGGGGCAAGAAGAGTAAGCTGCTCTGCACATACCATAAAACTAGAGCTGTTACTGCGGAAACTGCCACGTATAATGACACTTGCCAGTGCTACTCCGAAAGAGCTGCCGTGAAGGAGTGTGAAACGCTCCTCTAAACTGTTAAAATGGCAAACATTGCTTCAGCAACTTGACAGATAGAGGGTTATGAGTCAAATAGATTGCAACATAGGGTTGTGGGAAACACTTTTCTTTATTTTAAGAGAAAAATCAAAATTGCTATTCTCAATAGCATCTTTTCCAAACATACAGGTAAATAAGCTGTTGCCTTTTTTTTTAACCTAGTAACCAGTATTTGAGCCACAGATAAACCATCATCCATCAACACCTGATAGTGAAATCAATAATTTCATTGCTTCTGGCTATTTAATTGTGAACCCTGGCTGTTCCAATTTTTGTTGTTGTTGTTATCTCTTCACTTAGAACACTTCTTGTGGGTTAAGCTCTTTAAGGCATACCATCTGGTTTATAAAAGAACAAGTGGTGAAAGCTTTGACAGGGAAGTGGTATTAATCATGTTCCCGCTTTATGGTGATGCCACAACATAGCACATCTTGTTAATGATAATATTTTAAAGCCTTAAGGAGCTGTGCTTGTCAAACTGCTAAACTAATGTTGCAGTGATAATAACTATACTACTCATTGAATGGTTCCTTCCATTTTAAACCATTCCGCTCGCCATGCTGAGTGTTGATGTTTGGCATTCCAGTCCAGTTCGTGGCACAGTCTCGAAGAGTGGCCGCCCAGCCCCAGACGGAGTCTGTGGTACAGCTATTTTGCTGCAGCCAATCCAGTCCAGTTGTGGTCATTGCCTGGCACGAAGGCCAACGGGGCACGTCATACATAAGCCGCCCTAAATTCTATGATGGGGAAAAGATTGGAAAATAAATAAACAAGCCTTCAGCATCCTTTGGTGCATCTGCTGGCTGCAGAGTTAACCTTCCCTTTGGTAAACATGATTCCATTTAATACTGCAAAATATTTGGGAAGAAAGAATTTGATGACTTAACCCTACACTCTGATGGCATAATTAAGTGGCATAAATTTTAATGGTTGACTTGCTGCCAGTTCAGGGCTAAGGATATGTTCACTTGGTTAAGAGTCAAGTCACACAAGTGGTGCATGATACACAACCCACACACATGAAGTGTCGCCTTCTGGGAGCAATTTGCCATTAACATTTAAACGGTTTGGGTTGTCCTAGAGCGCAGTCAATAACCAGATTCTGGCCACCGAACAGCGTCCAGGTATAGCACCGTTGTAAATAGAAAGTTTTTCTATGCATAGGATACTCAAGTGTCCTCCATTCCCCCTTCTGCCTTTGAGGCCACTCCAGTCCTTGGGGGTTAAGGTGGTGCTGGTGTGGTATTGAGTCCTCAGAACTGGATAGACCCACCATTGGGTCTTGAAGGACTATGCCAAGTTACCATACTCCTCATTACCAATATGTTTTCTGTAGGTATTGGGTGCAGGGAGAGTTTCTTGTATCCTCTGAGGAGTCCATAAAAAGACTTCTCCCACTGTTTGCATCTCCTCTGAGGAGTTTTTTCGCTTCGGCAGACCTTTTTTTCAAAATAGGAGTAACTGGAGGTATCTGTTTAGGCCACCTACACATGTAATCAAAATAAAAATGGAGAAGCATTGGGGGATTGGGGTTTTTTGTGTTCTCTTATCCACGGTTTTCGTTATCCACAAGAAGGCTTGGGACCAATCCCCAGTGGATACTGGGGTCCTACTATATAAAAATGATCATATTTATTCCATGCCTCAAAATAAAATAGTTGCAGTCCACTGCATATGTAAGTTGACTCAAAATTCACAATATTTTCAATAACTATGTTTAGCTGCTACATATAGCATTTCTTTTTTTCTAATTTGGAGAATGACTGTGAGCACACAAATCTATATAGAGCTCTTGGTTCTTTGCTCTCTCTCAATTGAGCAGCTGGAAATACATACCACAGTTTTCTGGATCATTATTGTGCTAGCTTGAGAGACATGTGATTTTTAGTTTGTTTGTTTGTGGCAGTTTTGTTTAAAATATATTTAGAAAACCAATTTGGGAAGCATGGAGTGTGAATATGCAAGTATTTTGAAGTTATAGATCTGTGGAATTCCAAGGAGATACTGTATAGAGAGGTGCTTAATGGATTCATACACAAATTCACTTTATCTTAGTTCAACTGTTTCATAGTCTTTGAAGAATACAGTGCACAAAATAATCCCTTTGGGTTGAGCTGCAAGAGCATTTTAATTAGTACTGTCTACCAATAGCTTGCTTCTGTTAATTGTAAAGAAACATAGCCTTGTTCCTTGCTAATGTGTTCTTGCTTACATTTGGAATCTTAATAACTACATTGAAAAATGTTGCTGGTGACAGTGGCCTAATTTAATGTAATAATATTATTCATTAAATCATTGGGTTGAGTAACGTTTCTTCACCATGTGGAATCTTTTCTGTATTAAATATTATTTTGGGACTCTTGTTATTAGTTGGTGTTTTGTTATGAATAGTTTTAAGCATGTAATCCGATCTATATTGTCAAGTATGTACACAATTTTTTTACTTCATGTAACTTGTGTCCATTAACATCTTTCTGTTTTCTTCCATTCTTAATTTTTCCTTGTTATTCAGCCATGCCTCTCTCCACCGCTTTCACATAATTTATTCTAGCCTTCTGCTAATTTGTACCTTAAAGCAATTAATTGTTTCCATATATTGCTATTCCAGAGAGGTGATTGTGTTCTTGCTAGAATTTATACTGCTCTAATGGTGTCGTGACATAAGTGCTATATTGAATGTGTATCTTAGTTTTTGTAAAACCTAGTGGTCTTACAAAAAAATTGGTTTACCCCAATCCCTGAATGAAGCACATGGGTCTCTTCTATCAACTCTTTTCTCCCCCCCCCCCGGCCTAAAGGGATTTGTATGTCTCATAGTGCTAAATGGAGCTGGGTTAAGGAGTAGGGGTGATATATGACCCATGTTCCTTTGTTTGAATAACGGGGGTGTGACTTAAGAAGCAGCTTCTTACAACTGCCCACATTGCCTCCAACAAGACTCCAGCCCTGGCTGAAACAACACCTAGCCATGGACTTTAAGAACAACATCTAACTAAGGACTTTAAAAATAAACTTCTGGTAAAGCACATCTTTTGCCATGTCTGAACTTCTGGGACATGCTTTGAAGAAGGTTGATTTACTGCACTCGAAAGTTTGCAATGTTCTTTTTTTATTTTTAATAGTGGTATCGCCTGTAACCTATTTTTGCAATTGTGTATCTTAGGGATATTAGAACAAAACTGGTTCAGGTGTCCATAGGGACTGCTGCTACCGTTATTCCCAGGGTAAAATGCTTGTATGAAGTCATTGGTATGCTCTTTTCTGCATGTAGGATGGCTACTATGCCGTTGCAGTTCACAGAGCATGGTGAACCTTGCTGTGCAATTGGAATGCAACTAGATTAGAAGTATTTCTTACATGAATGTGAATGGTGCTATCATTAATAGAGATGGGCACGACTTAGCGGTATTCCCGTTTCCGTTCCCGTTACTCGTATCCGTTACTCTACGGAAACGGTAACAGGAATTACTCCGCCAGAATTCGAGCTCGAACTGACGAACGAACAATTTGGTCTGATTTGTCGTGCTCGTTACTTGCATCGCGCAATGCCAAGCGGCACAGAAAAAAAGTTTTTAAAAGTTAAAAAAAAACCCGATTCCCGGCCCTAAAAGTAGGCGAAAACTGTCTGAGGGCACCTACCAGCCCAGAAGGGTGTTTTATTTGGGGGGGGGGGGTTTCCCCGCCCCCCCTCTCCTTGGCTATTGCTACTGCTGCGCTGCTGGTACCAGGCTGGGAGGGCGCATCCATTTGCCATGCAGTGTGGGGGATCCAAAATGGCGACTGCAATATATTTTTTGAAATCATTGCCCAAAACCCCACCAAAGCACCACAGAAACATGCAAAAAAAAGTCTCCGTTGATTTTATTTTATTTTATTTTATTTTATTTTATTTTATTTTATTTTATTTTATTACACCTGCACATTCGCAATGATGGGCTCGCCCATGGGAGTGGACCATGCAAATTTTCCACCAATCGCATGGCCACTTGGCCAGGTTGACCACAGAGACTTCTGGGATGTGCCAATCGGGCATAAACAGCCCACTAATTGTAGCCCAAACCCAAACCCTAAGCCTAAGCCCAACCCATACGCCAGTACACTGTCCTTCTAAGTGGGTCAGAGAGGCACCCAGAGGTGCACCCCAATACTCACCCTAACCTCACCCATAACTAGCCTAACCCTAGCCCTTGCGCTAACCCGTCTTAACCCTAAGCCAGATCTACTTGCATTGCACTACATGCAAGTACGTGAGACACAGCGGGTGCAAAGAGTCTGCCAGTCCGTCACTTGTGGCTCTGGCTGACTCCTGCAGCTCCCTCCAGGAGCCCGCTACCCCCCCAAAACCAGTACTACGAAAACAGAAAAAACGAACCGACTAATTTTTGCGAAATTTCGCGAAAAACGGAAACAAGCCGAAACGGACTGCCTCCGACACACGACAACTCGAAAACGTCATTTTCCCTAGTCGTGCCCATCTCTAATCATTAAGAGTTATTTTCTGGACATTAGAGGTAATGGTAGACCCGTTTTTTAAAAAACCCAAGTGGTGTTTTGTAGACTTTTTAAAATTACCTGTACCATATTAAAAACACAGACTTCCATTAGTAGTTACATCAAGGACACTGCATTAATTTATACCAGTACATCAGATCACTGAAGTCTGGTTTTTGATCTTGCTGAGCTGCTACCATTTTTATGACAGCCTAGAATGAGATAATACTGTAGTTCTTCATTTAAAAAGGGGGGAGGGACAGGGAAATCAAGAAACGCCTTGATTTATGCCATCTGCCCTTAAAATGGCCATTACTCCAAATGTTAGGGCTGTCATCCAGACTTACCTAAGTGGGCACCAGCTTGTACAGTGCTTCTTTCATACCCTGTTATACCCTCATACTCCTTTCGCATGTCGGTCAGTCCCTGAGCAGATTTGGATGCTTAGGTGGACGGAGGAGGCAAAGCTTGTCTGGCCGTCGCATCTCATCTTGTGGTGGACGAAGGCATTTGGGTGCCATACCAATATTAAATGCAAAGTAATGTTATTAATATTTGTCTGGATTAGTGACAGATGTAAGATTTGGCAAGAGGAACGCTCTTCTTCCAGAATTTCAGGACGGACTAACTCAGATCAGGAGGATTTGACATCACTGGTGTGAAAGGGCCTTATTTTAAAAGTTATTGGTTTGAGGCATAAGAAATAATAACCACATCCTGTCAAGTCAGTTCTGACTTATGGCTGTCCTTGCGGGAGAATACTCAGTAGTAGTCTACCAATCCCTCCTCCTGGGGGTGCCTATGACCGTACGGTTTGTCCAAGGCCACACAGGTATATACCTAAACTACTGAGTCTGAAAGTTGAATCATGGCAACTAGACATCTTCTTCTTTTCCCTTTTCTTGTGAGATCTCACAAGAAGAAGGAGGAGGAGGAGGAGGAGGAGTAGTAGTAGTAGTAGTAGTAGTAGTAGTAGTAGTAGTAGTAGTAGTAGTAGTAGTAGTCCTCCAGTTGCCATGACTCTGCTTTCAGATAACCTCACCTGCATGACTGAGGATCTTCACAGACACCTAAACTACTGAGCTGTTCAGCTGGCTGTTAGTTGAGTCATATTGGTTTGCAGGTAAATAAAACCTACAATAGCTAGGATCATACAGAACTTTTAGTCATGTAAACCAATGGACCTCAAGAGATGCAGAATTATATTCTTTTTGAGATTTAAAAAAAATTGTTTAGCTATCCTACACACCTAAATGTACTTGGAAATAAGTGGAGGAAATGATAAGGATTATATAGCACAATCCCTAGAGACATTTGTTTAAGTAACATGTTATGCTATATGTCTGAAGAAGTAGTGGACATGTCCACGAAATGTTACATTAAAATATGAAAGTTATTCTTTAAGGTGCCACATGTTTTGTATCTTTTGTTTTGTTTTTCCTTTGATTTTTTTGCCTGAAAATGTTTAAGTAAGAGGTACTAGTCATTGGTAGCACTAATGGGGAAGAATTCAGATACACAGCTGTTGGTACTAGTTTAGTTTTGGAGTAGCAAAAATACATTTGAACACATGGGTCTTTAACCAAAGAGTAATGGATCCATTTGCACATCTGTTGTCCACTGTTGACATTTTCTCTTATTATAGATAGACATGAGAACTGGTACTTGTTTTCTTACGAGCTTGCACTGTTGCACATCCTTAAATAAAGACTTGCTGTAATTCAGAACTGTTGCAGAAATAAGCTTTTACCTGGGCTTTCTTATAAACCACTCAGTACTGAAGAGCTATCATCATATTTGGATCACCGTTGTATATGTAACTATCTATCATTGTCATACAGGTTTGGTTAGCAGCAAACATACCTCTAGGGTCCAGGGTACTACAGTGGTCTCCCGCCATTTCGCGGTTCATATACTACTGTCCCGGTATATTGCGGGACTGCAGTATATGAAAGGCAAGGGCCACTGGGGTAAGCTGCTTGGGCCTGTTTGAGGCTGACTGTACTTAACCCAGGCCTGACAGGCTGCCCCAAATGGGCCTCTGATGGACTTCCCGGACCTGTCAAAGGCCCCAGAAGTGGTTTCCCACAAAGCAGAACTGACTACCAAGAAACCAGAAGTGACTTCCGGATTGCAAGAAAGCACTTCTGGGGCCTCCGACAGGCCCAGGAAGCTCGTTGGAGGCCCATTCAGGGCAGCACTAGGCCTCAAGTAAGTGTATGAGGCACCAGAGAGCCCCCCCCCCAGTCCTAACCTGATTCAGCATCCCCATATCATGGATTTTCAATTATCACGGGTCGGGTTGGGTCCCTAACCCCCGTGATAGGTGGGGGATTACTGTACTGAGATAAATCTTTCTTTGCTCATTTGTTGAGGTTCCTAGGTACAGTTCTGTTTAGAAGGAGAAACAGTCTAGCTTTTTACAGCCACACAGATAGCTTTTGGTTTTGTTACAAACCATAGCAGATATTTTTGTGCCATTGTGTTGAGTTTGCTTTCAAGATACTGGATGTGTTCAGAAGAACTCATTCTACCTCTTTGAAACTTGGTTTATGTGGGAAAGAATATCTTCCTGACAGGCATGATTTTTTTTTGTCACCCTCCATGCTTATTTTTACCGTGTCTTAAGAGTTTTGAGTCCCCCACAGATTTCCTACACAGATTTCTGTCATACAGTAACAAGTCGAGAAATGCTGTTCCTGACACTCCTTTTACATCAGAATTCAAATATACAAGAATCTAGCCTATTCATTCAATGCAAAAATATTGTTCCAAAGTAAAATACAGTAATACTGTGGGTTATGAGCATAGTCCATTCCGGAAACATGCTTGTAAACCAAAGCACTTGTCTATCAAAGCAAATTTCCTAATAAGAAATAATGGAAACTCAGATGATTCATTCTGGGCCCCATAGACCACATACTATACACACAAAATGTCAAAACTCACAAAAGAAGTTGGCTAGAAGTCCATATCTACGCCATGGTTTAGGTACCTGTCTGCGGAATTTCCTCTGCTTGGGACTAACAACTGGATTTTACTCTGGGTTTTTAATGTGGCAATAATAAAGTGCAATTTGTAGCCCTATACACACTTGACTAGCTGCCCCATGATTAGAATCGGTTTGAAAAATAAGAAAGGATGTTGAAAACAAATTAAATAAAAATATAAATATAAAGGAAAAGAAAAACTTAACCTGCACTCCCCTTTGAAAACCTTTGTGGGTGGTGCAAGGGAGAAGGCTTGCCTGAGACGGAATGTTACAGACATTCATCTGGAATCCAGCAGGGAGAGAGGGAGAGAGACACCATTGGTGCACTTGTGATCTTGTAACCTGCTCCAGTGCTTCTATTGCAAGACATTGCTTGTTGATCAAGGCAAATGGTTTTTGCTCATCTTGCAGAGCACTCATAGACCAAGGTATTGGTAAACCAAGATATTACTGCATAAAAATTGTTTTTTTAAAAAAAATACTTTTGGTCTACAGAATTTTTTCTGTTATGCGACACATTTGTTAGTTTATTCAGTTATAGCTAATAAGGTAAGTCAATGTTATCACACACACACACACACACACACACACACACACACACACACACACACACACACATATATATATATATATATATATATATATATATATATATATATATATATATATATATATATATATATATATGCGGGTGTTAGGGTGGATTCGGGTTTCTTCCCGTGTAGAAATCTGGTTGTTTTGGCGACGTTTCGACGAGGTCTCACTCGTCATCTTCAGGCTGGTGTTCTGGCTTCTTTCTTCTTGAAGCAAAGCGTGATCTCAGTTGAAGTCCTTCTATAAATACTGCTGGGGGGTGTGGTTTGCTTGCTCTGTTGCTGATTGTAGGTTCGTTTGTTCTTTTGTGATCTGCTGTGTGGCTGAGGCGATCGTTAAGGGCTTAACATGGAGCACACTTACACACGCCAAAAAAACATTGGGAGACCACAGACACGCAGCCAGACCAAAATGAATTCACAAGACACAGGACCCCACTCCACCAAAGCCCAGGATGTTGCCAGAACACCCATCACCAAGGTCGTTAAGAAACAAAAGGCTAATAGACACACATCCAGCACCTCACCCACACATGATATCTCTAAACAGCCATCTAACCCACCAGCAGTTAAGCCCTTAACGATCGCCTCAGCCACACAGCAGATCACAAAAGAACAAACGAACCTACAATCAGCAACAGAGCAAGCAAACCACACACCCCCAGCAGTATTTATAGAAGGACTTCAACTGAGATCACGCTTTGCTTCAAGAAGAAAGAAGCCAGAACACCAGCCTGAAGATGACGAGTGAGACCTCGTCGAAACGTCGCCAAAACAACCAGATTTCTACACGGGAAGAAACCCGAATCCACCCTAACATGCATACCTATACCCGTGAAAATCTACGAAAACAAATATATCCGACCTCTACGGGGAGGAAACCTTCCAGCTGACCAGAACCTACGAGAAACTAGAAGTCCGAAGAGCCACCATCTTATGTGACATTGCATTCCTACGCAACTGCCGAGATAAAAATGTGATCCCCACAAGCTTCCAACTGAAATTCCACTCAAAAACCCCATCCAGCGAAAGGATCCTGAAAAGAACAGAACTAGCCCTAATCAGAAACGAACTACACAAGAAAAGATACCTACTAGATCAAACCAACAGAGACCTACTCACTCTCCACCTCAAACTCAGCAACAAAATCCACCCAACACTCTGGAACAAATCCAAGCAACTCGCCGCCTGGAGAGCTGAAACAGAGACCTCCCGCAAGACAGACATACACACCAACAAACTCCACAAACTGGAAAAACGCCAGAAGCCCAACCCCCCACAGCAGCCCATGAAACAAACAGTTCACAACATATCAGACAGGACACTCACCATCGCAGAGACCAAAGTCCTGTCCAAAGGATTCAACTTTGCAGTCGCCCCCAGACACATCCCCACTGAAAACATCATATGCGGAGTGGAAGCCAGCCTAACCAAAATCAACCCAGATGAAGCCAACAAAATCAGACTCGAAGTCACCAATATCCTCTGCTCCAGCAAACCACCCAGAAGCAATTTACACAAAGAAGAACAAAAAGCCCTCACCAACCTGAGGAAAGACAACAACATAATCATTCTCCCAGCAGACAAAGGCAATGCCACAGTGGTGATGAACACATCTGACTACCAAGCCAAACTATCCAACCTACTACAAGACCCTGCTTACATACCTTTGAACACAGACCCCACCACCTACCTGGAAAAAACCACCAAAGCCAAAATAAAAGCCTCACCCTTAAGTGAAGAAATCAAGCCAAGCATCATCCCCAGAGAGAAATCATCCAGATGCCCCAAGCTCTACGGCCTCCCCAAGATTCACAAAGAAGGAACACCTCTCAGACCCATAGTCAGCTCCATAGGCTCACCCCTACAAAACCTCGCCAAATTTCTTGCCAAACAACTCCAGCCCTATGCAGAATCCATCTCTTCATACGTACAAAACTCGTTCCACTTCATAGAAATTATAAAGAAACAAGACCTACAACCCAATGACCTACTCGTGAGCTTCGATGTTGTTTCGCTCTTCACACAAGTGCCCATTCAAGAAGCCTTGACAGCTATCCACAACAAAATACAAACCCCCCAAGCACATCCTAGATCTGACCAACCACTGCCTAACCAACACATACTTCATCCACAATGGACAAAGATACAAACAGATAGAAGGAGCACCCATGGGATCACCCCTCTCACCGGTCATCGCAAACCTATATATGGAACACTTTGAAACCACGCGTTACAGAAGTCGAACATAAACCCAAACTCTGGCTCAGATATGTTGACGACACCTTTGTTATCTGGCCACACGGGGTGACAAACTGAACAACTTCCTCACACATCTCAACAGCCTACACCCCAAAATACAATTCACTATGGAAATAGAAGCCAACAACCAACTTCCCTTCCTGGACGTCCTAATCTACAAAAAACCCGACGGCTCCTTAGGACATACCATCTACCGGAAAAAAAAACACATACAAACCGCTACTTAAATGCACAATCACACCACCACCCTGCACAGATCAACTCCGTAGCAAAAACCCTCATCTCCAGAACCAAACGCCTCGCTGACAAAGACCACCTAAAAACTGAATTACACACTCTCTCAAATGCTTTAATTGCGAACGGATTCCAAAAAAAACACCATCACCAAACTAATCCAAAAAGAAACACCCCCCAAGAACCAAGAAACAGAAGAGAACAACGGCACTGCCCTCCTCCCTTACATCAAAGGCACCACAGACAAAATCAGCAAAATTCTCCACAAACACAATATCAAGACAGCCTTTTGCACCGAACAAAAAATAGCCAACATTTTAAGAAACCCCAAAGACAAGATTGAGCTAGAAAACCAAGGAGTCTACGAAATACCATGCAAAGTCTGCCCAGCCACATACATCGGACAGACAAACAGGAGAATAAGCGCACGCATCGCAGAACACAAGAACGCAGTCAAAAAAGAAGAAAAATCTTCCTCTCTCTTCCAGCACATAAAAACAACAGGTCATGAAATTTGATTTTAAAAGAACCAAACTCATCTCCAAAACTGAACACTTCAACAGTCGAATAATCATGGAAGCCATTGAAATAGAGAAACACCCAAACAACATGAATAAACGTGATGACACCTCCCGCTTCCCTGACATCTGGAAACTAGCCCTGGTCAACAGACGAGCCTCTGTCACAAAGACTGACACCAGGTCCAAAAGGACACAAGATGCCACCACCTTCCATCCACACCAAACACAAACCCAGACCCTTCCCACAGATGAAACGAAACCACCATCCAATAACAAAACCACGACTGCACCATCTACCGCTACTCCCCACTCCAGCCACCACATGGAGCACACTTACACACACGCCAAAAAAACATTGGGAGACCACAGACACGCAGCCAGACCAAAATGAATTCACAAGACACAGGACCCCACTCCACCAAAGCCCAGGATGCTGCCAGAACACCCATCACCAAGGTCGTTAAGAAACAAAAGGCTAATAGACACACATCCAGCACCTCACCCACACATGATGTCTCTAAACAGCCATCTAACCCACCAGCAGTTAAGCCCTTAACGATCGCCTCAGCCACACAGCAGATCACAAAAGAACAAACGAACCTACAATCAGCAACAGAGCAAGCAAACCACACCCCCCCAGCAGTATTTATAGAAGGACTTCAACTGAGATCACGCTTTGCTTCAAGAAGAAAGAAGCCAGAACACCAGCCTGAAGATGACGAGTGAGACCTCGTCGAAACGTCGCCAAAACAACCAGATTTCTACACGGGAAGAAACCCGAATCCACCCTAACATGCATACCTATACCCGTGAAAATCTACGAAAACATATATATATATATATATATATATATATACACACACACACACACACACACACACAGTGGACCCTTGTATAACAAACAGCTTGTATAACATAAAATTTGTACAACATAAAACATTCCGGAGATAGGGGAAATTTGCTTAACATAATCGCCTATGGGGAGAATCCGTACAACATAAAAATGGGATCACTCCATTTTCAATGCATTCCTATGGGAATTTGTATAAAGGAATATTTGCTTAACATAATTTCATTTGGAACGAATTAATTCCTTTATACAAGATACCACTCTGTGTGTGTGTGTGTGTGTGTGTGTGTGTGTGTGTGTGTGTGTGTGTGTGTGTGTGTGTGTGTATAATATATATACTTATACTTATTGTAAGTAGTATATATATATATATATATATATATATATATATATATATATATGTTAGGGTGGATTCGGGTTTCTTCCCGTGTAGAAATCTGGTTGTATACGTTTCGACGATATATATTGGTGTTCTGGCTTCTTTCTTCTTGAAGCAGAGTATATAAGCCTTCTATAAATACTGCTGGGGGTGTGTGGTTTGCTTGCTCTGTTGCTGATATATATATATATATATATATATATATATATATATATATAAGTAGTGCGGTGGGGCAGTGGGGGGGCGGGTTGCTCCGCGCCACCACCCCCCGCACCTCCGAGAAGCCTCTGGGGTGCATGGGAGGGCAACGGGGGGATCCGGTCGCTCCGCGCCGCTCTCCCATGCACCCCTGAGAAGCCTCGGGACTGCGCATTCGATCCGGTCACTCCGCGCCACCCTTCCATGCACCCCGGAGAAGCCTCGGAGCCGCACGGGCGGGCAGTGGCGGGCAATCCAGTCGCTCCACGCAGCCCTCCCACACACCCCCGAGAAGCCTCGGGGCCATGCGGGTGAGCGGCAGTGGGAGGTAAGATCCCCCTGTTGCCGCCGCCGGCACGTCGCGCTATTGCCCCCCACCCACCCCACCCGCTTCCGCATATCGCGGATTTTCGTGCATCACGGGTGGGGTGGGTCCCTAACCCCTGTGATCGGCGAGGGGGGTGTACTGTTGTACTTTCTTTGTCATTTTTAACCTCTAGAAGTAATTTAATAATACTAGCACTCCTGGTGTTTTTTTTTAAGTTGTCTGACAAATGGAATGACCTTGTACTTGAGGAGGTAAAGACACCTGCTGAAATAGATTCTGCAACTGTGTAACTGCATCAAGCAATTCAGTACATTTAGCAAAATAGCTTCCAAGGTATTAAAAAAAGAACCAGCAGTACAACTTCACTGTACGGGGAACAGGCTGATTTATGTGCCTAATAGATATAGCAGTAATTACTTCTGGGAAGCAGCATTAGGGGAAGTTACATATGAAGAGTCTTGTGGCATCTAGCATACTGTATCTAGCATAAATTGTCAGGGACTGTAGCCCACTCATCTGATTTTTTTTACCTGATAAACTGGACTGCAGTCCCTGGAGGCTTATGCCAAATTAAGTGTGTTAGTTTTTAAGACGTTTTGTGACATTTCAGGACATTGAAAATGTGGAAAGCAGTGACAAAAATCAGGACAAATCAAAATGGGCAGTGGTGAAACCTGGGAATCTTCATGCAAAGTTTTTTAGAGAAACGAAAGTGATCATGCTGTGTTCATGAAATAAATAAGGATGGCACTAACAATAAACTTATATATGTACTACATCACATGCTACATTACAGGTATCTCATAGGAAGCAAGAATGTGGAACACAGTTCTTCCAGTTGTTTATCTTATTAAGAATTAAAATACTGTACAGTACAATGTCTACTATTTAAAAACAACCCATGAATAATAGTTTCTTTCCTTTTATTTCATACTGATGTCAGCATTTGTCCTGGAAGTAGATATTCCAAGCTGCTTTTACAGGTCATCGTACAGTGGTGCCTCAACTTACAAATGTAATCCATTCCAAATGCATGCCCTTAAACTACTCTGAAGTTGGGGTTCCTATCTCAAATGTTGAAAAAAATAAGTTAAAAAATCAAAAAAATGAAAAAATAAGTCGAGCAGACCATATCTAAAATTTGTAAGGCGGTAGTTAAAACGCCAACAGTCTTCCACTCGTAAATCAAATTGCTCTTAAATCAAGCTGCTCCTAAATCAGGGTACGAATGTAGTCTGTTTCTCTCATGTTCCCCAATGTCGACCCAACAGAAATATATTTTTTCAATGTGTGGCATTCACATGTGCACGTTAGCATTACAATCACGCAAGTCACTCCAAGATGTATAATAATTATGAGTGACATACACAAATGACATTAATTTTGCCCCACTCTTCCCGTTCTGTTATTTTCCCATGATTTGAGAAATCTGACCCAAATACATACTTCTCATCTTTACAGGATAATAAGGAATTATAGAACACATTTTGAAATTGCAGGCCAAGAAACCAATTATGCTTGAACGATCTTGACTTCTCCTCCTCCAGGTTTGTGTGAAAATTATGCCCTGAGATGCACTTAAATAGAAGTACCTGGAATAAAAATCAGTAGTTTGGGCAGGCCATAATGCATTTAACGATAAATAATAAGGTCCCATCAAAGAAAGTCAGATTTATAGTGATCATTTCCGTGGTGTAGAATAGTAGCTGCAATTTCTCAATTCCTTTCTTCTGGGAGCAATCTGGGACCGTACAGTTTGCCCAGAGTTACACAGGCTGCATCTTCTCTTTCGAAGGACAATGGGGCATCCCCCAAAAGTTGGCAGCCTTGCTACAGAAAACCTACAGACAGCTTCACTCGGAATATTCCCATCAAAATAGTAAAGGGAGCAGATCTTATTTTTGCCAGACATAAAAAAGCAGGGAAGGAAGGCTCATGCTGATGGCAGTGTTTTCTGAGTGAATCCATTGGTTCTTCCTTCAGCTCTGTCTCCCTCATGTTTTTTTAAATATAAGATTTCTAACACAGGTTTCTCAGATCCAGTCTAAGATTCCTGGTGGTAGTTTGAACTGGAGGTAGGGCTGTTGTCTCTGCGTGCTGCCGCTGTGGGAAGGAAACATGATATTTTTTTTAATGTCACTCTCCTCTAAATTCTTTTAATTCCATCTTTCCTCCCTCAGCTCTTCTCTGACTTCCCACTCACCCAGATACCTTTCTCCTGCCTTATGTACTCTTTCTCCTCTGTAGGTTTTCTGCAGGCTTCCTGTTGTCATAGTGACAGCAGGACACTTGTGGGAGAGGAAAAAGTATATAAAGCATCAGTGCCAGTACAGTTCACAGATGGCCACAAAAGGCCCAGAAGATGGATATGCCTTAGCCCTCATCTCTGGACTTTCCTCTTTGCCTCAGTGTGTCCCCCCAATTTTTTAAAAAAAAATGTTTTTCTTTTTAAATTAAAATTTAGATGTTTTAGATGAAATGCCTTCTTATTTTTAAAGAAGACCTGTGTGAGAGTTTTCGTTTCAAAGGCATTATAACTCAAATACAGTGTTACATCTACTTACGAATCTAATCCATTCCGAATTCATGCTCATAAGTCGAACAACTCAAGTACAGCAGCCTTATCTAAAAAGTCAAATAAATTAAAAAATAATAAAAAAAATTTAGAGCAGACCGCATCTAAAATTTGTAAGGCAGCAGTTAAAATGCAAATGGTTTTCCACTCTTAAGTCAAATTGCTTGTAAGTAGAACTAATCATAAGTAGAGGTACCAGTGTTTCTCATTATGCAATAGAGCAGTGTTGGTGAACCTATGGCACGGGTGCCAAAGATGGCACTCAGAGCTCTTTCTGTGGGCACCCGACATTGCCCCTTCACTGCCACCTGTATCCAGGTTAAATTGATGTATTAGCACTTTGCGAAAAATTAGTGGGTTTTGAATTGCAGTTTGGGCACTCGCTCTCTAAAAGGTTCGCCATCAGTGCAATACAGACTAGTCAGTTTCTTTATATAAATATATGAAGATATTTTTACAGTTTTCACTGAGAGGTTTTCTTCAATAAGGTGCAACAGTGCTCCAAAAGGTCCTTCCTTTTCTGAAGTTCCGTGGGCTTATGTATTGATTGCTTAAATTAATATTTTAATGTTCCTAATACTCAGTCTTGTAGATGACATCAGAAAACCTGGTAGTTCTCAAACTAGGTGCCTCTGTCTAGAGATGAACAATAATATGCAGAGATGAGAAATATCAAACATAATCAGCCTTGTTTTCCAAAATTAATAGACACTATTCCTGGTTCTCCCCCCACCCGAAAATCATGCTATAATTCTGATCAAAATTTCTAGGATTGTTTTCAGTATCTGTCTTCAGTAATGTATACTTTTTACCTTAGAATAGTTCTTCTGTAACTTTATTTACTACAAACTGGAACAGTAGGGGAAAGAAAGGCCCACTTGCAACGACATGGAATACCAAACAAAAATCAAAGAGACAAAGCAAAACAAAATAAAATAAGAGACAAAAACATGTGGCACCTTAAAGACTATTATATTTTATTGTAAGCTTTCGTGGACACGTCCACTTTTTCAGACATATAGTAGCAGAATGAGGCGTACAATATAATATACAGGGAAATATAAGTTACATACTAAATGTTCATTGGCTAAAGTTACATACTAAATGTTCATACTAAATGTTAGATGAATCACTGCATTTGTATGCAGTGATTTGACAGTATTGTTTAAGTCTTTGTTGTGAAAATTCTTCAAGAGACAGAAATTGGTATGCGCTGATTTGGCTGTATTCTTTAGGCCATTGTTATGAAGATTCCTCAAGAGACTGAAAACAGAGGTTAGGGAGGGGGAAGAGGTGGGAGGAAAGTGAAGATAGGGGTCATTTGAGGGTGAGAGAAGAAAGTTTTATGTAGAGTTGTTATAGACAGTTTTTACCTTAGAGGGTTATGGTGGGGAATGGATTTGGTGGTAGTGAAGAAAATAGCAGTGCAGTGGCAGTGCATAAGTATTATATTTGACAATGACTCAAGAAACATTGACTTCTGTTTAGTTCATTTTTATGGGTGTCCATCATGCATATGAATTTCATCTCAGCTGTTCCCCTCTGTATTCAGGATTTGTAATGATTCTGTTCCAAAATTGTGACCTTCAAATCCTCACGAACTGACCTGGTAGATTAAAATGGTTTGAAGCAGGTTTCTGTCTATTGTGGTTTCTGATGTCAGATTTGTGAGCATTGATCCGTTTCTGTAGAGATTGTCCTCTTTGTCCTATGTAGAGTGCAGATGGGCATTGCTGGCAAAAGATGGTGTAGATCACATTGGTTGAGGAGCAAGTGAAGCTGCCCTTGATATTGTATGCGGCATTGCTGGGTCCTGTGATTGTGTTGCCAGAGTAGATGTGCAGGCAGAGTTGGCATCTCGGTTTGTGGCAAGGTTTAGTTCCGTTGTCCGTGTTGCTGTTTTGTAATCCTTTACTTCTTAGTATTGTGAGAAGTGAAAATATATAATCATGCCTGCTAATAAGTTTATGGAAGCAATATATAATCAGTACCATGCATGAATGCAATCTTCGACTGTGAGTATTAAGGCAAACAGCAAAGGAAAGTGTGTCTTACAGAGGAAGACAGTGTGGTTTTCCTGTTGATGTTCAGGCAGGAGATAAACAGAAACGTATGTGGAGAAAGCAAGAAGCTGGGTGTGTGGAGAAAGCAAAAAGTGAACTGATGAAAAGGAGGAAGTGAATTGAGAATAGGAATCTGTGTATGTGAAGGTGGATACCGAAACTGGCGGGTAGTCCTGAGGGTGGTCTTAAGGGTGTGATTGACTGTGGAAGGGTCTGAAAGGGTCTAAAAATCTATAAAAACCCTTGGAAAGTGGTGTTTGGGGTCCCACTTTGCTTTTAGAAGGGGGACGCATTCAAATGGTTTTTGTATTTTGTCTAGTGACTGCACTTTGCTGTTGCTCAATAAATCAGCGCTGAGAACTTCTCCTTTCGTCTCACTCTGTTTTAAGGATGTGTTTGAGTGGTCTCACTTGTGGTCTGTAAGTGACAACCAGTTATGTTCTGGCCTTGGGTTCTCTGGATCTGCCCTGCAGCAGATTGTTTCTGGGTATGCGTCTTGCTCTGTTGATTTCACAATCATTTTATTGGTCAAGTGTGGTTGGACACACCCAGAATTTGTTTTGGTAAGAAATCCTCTCCATATATAAGAAGGAAATATAAGAATCATATATTCAACAATAAAAACAGTACAACAACACAATATAACCTATTATTTAAAAAGGAAGAAAAGAATAAAAAAATAATTATTCAACAGTTTGGAAGCACTTGGAAAGAAACTATCTTTATATCTAGTTGTCCTAGTTTGCAATGCCCTAAAACGTCGCCCTGAGGGTAACAATTGAAACAGATTACGTCCAGGATATGTGGAATCTGTATATATCTTCATCACCCTCTTTTTAGCTTGTGTGGTATACAATTCCACAATAGATGGCAAATTAGCAGCAATAATTTTTTCTGCAGTTCCAATTATCTGTTGAAGTATATATCTGTCCTGCTTAATCACAGAACTAAACCAGACAGTTATATAGGAATTGATGATGGATTCAATAACACCTCTATAAAATTCAATCAACAGTTCTTTTGTTCATTAAACATGTGAGGTGGGTACTGTAGTCTGAGGAAAGTCTTTTGTAGATCCTTGGGTTTGAAGTCTATCCTGTGGGTCAGAGCAGATGTGATTGTATCTTAGGGCTTGGCTGTATACGATGGATTTTATGGAACACAAAGTGAATCATTTCGGATCTCAGCATTTAATTTTGTTTTTCATCAACCTCCGGCTTTTCAGTTCTGCCTAAACCTTTCTCCTTCTTTTGACTACCTGTTTATAAATGTAACACTTCCGAACTAGGTGACACAACATTTAGCTGACTTCACGTCATAAAATACCTGTAATTTGAAGTGGAGCAATGTACACAACCACGTCTGGGCTCTACGCCTTCCATTTCTTTGTTCATATGTACGTGGCCAAAGCGTGTGACCTGTGGATATCTTCCAGTGAATTCCATATTGGCACATTTTAAGATGTACAGGCCTTGCAACTCATGCTTGGAAACTTGCCTCTTGGCTACCTTTACATTCAAAGTAAAGTAAAGTAAAGATGTTTTATGGTCATTGACCAAAATAATAACAAAAGTAATAGAAGTACAGTTTATAAATACAATTAATTAAAATCATAAAATACCGAGGCCATCTGGCCAGGGCCATTTAAATACAGTGGACTCTCGTATAACAAGCAGTTTGTTTAACAGAAAATCCGCTTAAAGGAAAAAAAATTCCAGAGAGAGGGGGGAAATCGCTTAACAAATTGCCTATGGGGCGAATCCGTATGGTCGCGATTAGGGATTAATCCATTTTCAATGCATTCCTATGGGGAATATGTACAAAGGAAAATTTGCTTGACAGAATTTCATTTGGGGGGAAAGGGAATTCCTTTCTACAAGGTACCACTGTTATTATAATTCTATATAAACCATTAAAAAAGTGTAGGATATAAGCAAGAAAATACGAAGGCATTTTTCATTCAAGTCCACCTGTATCCCATGCCGAAGCCTGTCACCTAGGGATGTCTACCTGATAATGTGAAGGAAGTTGACAGCAAAGGTTCCAAACCCATCAACACGGCCACAGATGCTTAGCAAAGTTGCTAGACAGGCATTCTCTCTTCATGCTTTAAAGTTTTGTGTTTTCACATTTCAGGGAAGAAAAGGACAAAGTATACTGCTTGAGCCTAAAGATTGCCAAGCTGCAAACTGCCAAGCGTGACTAATCCTGCCTTCCCCAAATTGTACGTGTTAAAAATAATGCTCCTATGCATTCCACTGGAAGATATCCATAGGCAGCAGACTTTGGCGTGGTATATATGTGCTAAGGAATGGGCGTACTAGAAACCAAACGTGTACAATGTTCTCTTTCAGACTGCGGAAGGGTAGCTGCATTTTAAAAATATAAAATACTTTCTTGTGTCAAAAACTTTAAGAACATAAGAACATAAGAAGAGCCCTGCTGGATCAGGCCAAAGGCCCATCTAGTCCAGCTTCCTGTATCTCACAGTGGCCCCACCAAATGTGTCTGGGAGCGCACGAGACTAGACATCTGTCTCTTCATACCACTCCTCTGCATTTGGTCCTTGAAGTACCCCGGTTTTAAGGTTGGAGATTACACATCTCCCTCATGGTTTGTAACCTGTGATGAACTTCTCCTCCAGGAATCTGTCTAATCTTCTTTTGAAGGCATCCAGGCTAGATGCTATCACCACATTTTGTGGCAGGGCGTTCCACAGACTAACAACACGCTGGGTAAAAAAATATTTTCTTTTGTCTGTTCTCACTCTCCCAGCCCTCAGTTTGAGTGGATGTCCCCTAGTTCTGGTATTTTGGGAGAGGGAGAAGAGCATCCCTCTATCCACTTTACTCATGCCCTGCAATTTACAGCTAAAATATATGCACATCATAGCACGTCAGGATAAAATTCTAGCTCAACCCACTTTCTGCTATGCTAGTCTTTTTGTGCAGTGGATTGTGTATGTTGATGTGCACTTTTTAAATGGAATAGGATATTGAAAGTGTTACACACCTATGCACAGGGGCCGATTTGCTGTAATCCACTTGGTTTTTGCAACGACGCTAGAACTCTTAAGTTTCTCCACAGCAAAACTCCATAACATGTTCACAAATCTAAATAAGTATTATTCTCACATCTTCATGCCCTTCTCTGTTTGTTAAACAGCTTGATTAAATGCCCTCCCATCCACTGCTATTGAGTAGGATGACACTATTCATCTTTATCAATTGTCCCAAAGGTAGCTGGAATTGTACGCCGCTCAATAGCAATTTATTCAGCTCTGTTTGCACAGTGTAATAGTGTTGATGAGATGCATTTGGATGTGCTACTAATATGACTTGTAGAATGGCATCACGAGGGTCATAAATTATAGGGCGGAGAGTCACAATAACCACATTGAAATGGTTCACTTGGGGCAGCCGCCATGTTCTTAGTTTCAGGTAGCATGACATCTGACTCTTGAGGGAAAAGACAGGACCCAAGTCTACCTTCCCTTGCCACGGGTATATACATTATGTGAAATACAGTGGTACCTCGGATAAAGATGGAGGAGAGGTGGGAGCCGGGGGGGGGAGGAAGCGCCGCCTGGCTCTCCTGCCACCTGAAGGCCCGACGGTGGCGATAGAGGAGAGGTGGGGGGTGGGGGTGGGGGGAGGAAGTGCCACACGCTGCTCAGCTCGCCTGCCTCCCAGGTCTCCAGCGCCGGCAGCGCTGGCGAAGAAAAAAAAGGTGGGGGCCAGGGGAAGGCCACACAAGTGGCGTGGGGCTTCCCCCGGCTCGCCCGGGTCTCCCCGTGCCGGCGAAGAAAAAAAGGGGAGCCGGGGGTGGGGGGGAAGGCCATGCTAGTGGCTTCTCCAGGCTCGCCCTCCTCCTGGGTGCTTGGTGCCGGCGGCACCAGCAAAGGAAGAGAGGCAGGGGCGGGCAGAGGAATCACCAGAGCCCGCGTGACTTCGTGTGCCCGCCACCTGGGTGCCCAGCAGCAGCGGTGGCAAAGGAGGAGAGGTGGGGACCCTGAGGAGGATGGGGGTGGGTGAGTTGGGGGAGGAGTGCACTTTGAAAATGCACTTTGTAAAGAGGTCTCAGGGAAAAAGCCTTTTTTTTTTTTGCCTTTTTTTTTCCGGACCTCCGGAACGGATTAAAATGGTTTTCCATTCATTTCAATGGGAAACCATGTTTCCGATAATGATTTCTTCAGAGAACGACTAACCTCAGGGAACGAATTAAAAGTCGTTATCCGAGGTACCACTGTATGTATAGGATACTTGTGGCGCAGTGGTTAATTTGCTGTGCAGCAGCTGTAACTGTGCTCACGACCTGGGGTTCAATCCAAAGTAGCTGGCCCAAGGTTCTTCCAGCCTTCCAAGATCAGTAAAATTAATCAGTTTGCTGGGGTGGACTGGGTGGCAATGTGCAGCCTGCATAATTAAATTGTAAACTACCCAGAGAGGGCTTTAAGTATATAAGCAGAACACTTTGCTTTGCTTTGTAAAAGTAAAATGGTGCATTTCAATGTTTGTACTTGTAAGTCAAGAGAGGTTAGGTTCGGCTTAACCAAACATTTAGGGTACATTTTGGTTTAAGCCACTATGCTAGGCAATCTTACAGATATAAAACACAGAACAAATTAAAAGGAAGCATTAAACATCACTCCGGTGGCAATTAAAGGAGATGGTGCAAGCAGACATATACAAAAGCAACCAACCATATAAAGAAAACCAGAAATGAATACAATGTAAATAGTTTTTAATTTCCAAAATTAACATGCACTATTCCTGGTTCTCCCCCAACCCCCAAATCATGCTATAATTCTGATCAAAATTTCTAGGATTGTTTTCAGTATCTGTCTTCAGTAATGTATACTTTTTACTTTAGAATTCTTCTGTAACTTTATTTACTACAAACAGGAGCAGTGGGGGAAGAAAACCCCACTTGCAGTGACATGGAATACCAAACAAAAATCAGAGACAAAACAAAACAAAACAAAATAAAAGACAAAAACGTGGCAACCTAAAGACTAATAACTATTATATTTTAATAATGCACAGTGATTAAATGCCTGTTCTACAGCTATAACTGTGCTCATGACCAGGGATTCAATCCCAGGTAACAGGCTCATGGTTGACTCGGCCTTCCATCCTTCCGAGGTTGGTAAAATGAGTCCCCAGCTTGCTGGGGGGGGGGGCAATGTGTAGCCTGCATTACTGTAATTAAAAACTGTAAACTGCCCAGAGACTACTTGAAGTGGTATGGGGAGGTATATAAGCAGAACACTTTTTATGTTCACAAACTGTGGATAAGTAAAATGATGGATACTGATGCCACAGGTCCTTCTGTACATCCTTCCACTGGCTGGCAAATATATTTCGTAGTTGTGGTGAAAATCAGGGTAGGAACAAGGGCTAAAATTCCATGTAACTGTAGTGCATTGGAAAACACTACCGAATAGTTGCAATGGCTCACATGGTTGTACAAGAAGCTTGCAGGCACTTGCACACCCTTTTTGACAGTATGGGTACCACCCTTCTTCTAACTCCAAACATATACAGAGGCCAGGGCCATGGGACTTGTGCTTTGGCAGTGATACCATGGGTTATAATCCTAGTACATCTCCTTTGCTATTCTGCCGGTTGCAGTACTTTCAAGACTTTGTGCCATGTTATGCCATAAAAAGGACACTTGTGCACTTTCTCCTGCCTTTTGACCTTGGAGGAATAGTTGCTGAAAGTTACGGTGACCTTTTCCACTTAAATAGTGCATAACTGCTGGTTATTAAGAAAGGATGAAATATGTATTCATTCCTGCTGAAGCAATAGGGATAGTTAATACTAAGATCAAGAATGTTAATATACACACATTGAAATATTTCAGTATACTGAAATGTTTGTAAAACGAGTCATTGGCATTGAGGTCAGCAGTTAGACCGTGTGATTTCAGAGTTTTAAAATAATCCATCAATTTATCAGGAGCTGGAAATTCTTTCTTCTTTATTAGCCACTATCAATGTCACTGCTGTACTTGAAATAGTAACTGCCTTCCTTTTTTTAAAAGCCATCAAATTCTACTTTTTTGATTAGCTTGAAATAAATTTGAGTGCCACAGAAAGGAATTATGGCATAGTAAACCCACTGGACCTCACCTTGGATGACTTTCAGAAGGCAGACAATGGTTAAATAAATATGAGGCCCTTGATATTTCTGTGTTTATATTGTGTTGTATTATCTTTTGAATGGGAAGCCTAAGTTAAGGCATTTTGGAATGGCAGTGAAAGAGTTAATGGTAAGCATTCATTACTCCATTTTTAGTCCAGTTGATTTTGATGTACTTTTGAATATGTATGCCTTGGACTGAAGTTCCTGTAAGTATTTGTAACCCGTTTTTTTGAGGAGTCCTGTTAGATGTCAGTGAAATTGTTTTTAAGGTTTGCAAACTTATATTTCAAAATGGAGTTAAGGTCTAGTACCCCCAGTGTTGTGTTCCTCTTAAAACAGGACCTTAGTAGATAATTAGTGTTGAGCTGAACTTGATTCTCCTTCTGCTTATCATGTTGTTTAATCATAATAATAATTCTGAGTTTTGTGAATGTTTTGCACTCTCCCTTCTAAATTTGAGACATATTTTATCAGGTCCAAGAAGGACATGGTTTCTCTAGAAGAGAACATAACTGCATTGTTTCTCTGGAGCCTTGCAAAACTAACCTTTCAGAGATGTCACACAACCATCTGGTCTGTTGAGTTGTGCTTTTTTACAGTATGACCACTGTATCCGCGGAGGATAGGTTCGGAGAACTCCCGCGGATAGTGAAATCCATGGATAAGAACAAACACTCTTATCCGGGTTGATGGCAGTGGTGGGGTGCCGGGGCAAAAGCTTTCACCCCCAGCAAACCCCCCCCAAATGACAAGGAGGGGAGAAAGTTTTTTTTCCCTTTCTACTTGCCACCAGGCTCAGCTGTGGCAAGGAGGGGAAAAAAGAAAAAAAAATTATTCCTTCCTTGCCACCGCTGATGCTGGCAGCCCTTCTCCTCCTTGCTATTGCTGCTGCCGCAGGCCAGCCAGACACCCTTCAGAGGGGTGGGGTGGAGACTCACCCATCTGACCAACTTCTGGGGTCATGTCCCAGGCAGTGGAAGTTTTGAACTTTCCGCTCAAACTTCCGATCCACTGCCCAGGACCTGAGCGAAAAATCAAAGACCGGTTGGCCGGATGGGTCTTTAAAGTCCACACCTTACCCCTCCAGAGGGTAGCTAGCCAGCGCCGGTGGCAGTAAGTTTTTTCCTAGTGATGCTGCCAGCCAGGCACCCTCTGGAGGGGTGAGGTGGGGACTTTAAAGACCCATCCTTTGAATTTTCTGCTTAGACCACGAGCGGCAGATCGGAAGTTTGAGCAGGAAGTTCAAAACTTCCACCACCTGGGACCCAATCGGGAAGTTCAAAAGCTGGTTGGCCAGCCAGGTGAGTCCCCACCCCACCCCTCCAGAGGGTGGATGGCTGGCCCGCCACCATGGCAGCGGTAGTAAGGAGGAGAGCAGCAGGCATCGGGCTGGTAAGTTTTATTTTTAATTTTCCCCACCTCCTTGCCGCTGCCCCCCCCCCGCTGCTCACAAACTGCAGATAACCGAATCCACTGTTGGTGAATCAACGGATGCGGGGGTCATTCTGTATAGTCATCTGATGTGCTTATTAGACATGGGCACAAACTAAAAAAAATGATTTCCAAAATTCATTCCAAAAAAATCAATAATTTGTTGATTTGTATTCATACAAAATGATTGATTCATTCACTGGGCCATGAAATGGCCCCTCAAGGCACCTGGAGACACGAGAGGAAGCCTCTTCTCTACAATCGCTCCAAATTTGGGGAAGATTGAGTTTCCCTAAGCCAGTGGCTAAAGGACCCTTCTGGGGGTGGGGCATTTGTGGGTGTATAACTCAGATGCTTGAAACTCAGTCTTCCTCAAACATGGAGGAGTTGTAGAATGGAGTCGTGGGAGGCTTCCCTGCAAATCTGAAGTCTTTAGGCACCTACGGGGCACACAATTATCATTGGAGGATAATTGGGGATTCACAACTCTGACATTCAGAATCCAAACTTCACCAGAATCTGCAGGGCCAGTAGAGAAGAGACACGAGAAGCCTCCCTATCAGTTTGGTGCCTCAAGTTGCCTTGGAGCTTTAAAGTAAAAAAAAAAAAGAATTTACAAATCAGTTCATCAGAAAAAAAAACCTTAAAATTATTTTTGTGACTTGTTGACCTTAGCAAATCACAAATCAAAACAAATCACATTTTTTTCTCATTTTGTCCCCTATTCTTAGTGCCCATGTCCCCAAAAGTTCACAATGTACAGGTATTTTATTTTTATAATGTATAGTAAGTTCACAATCAAGCTGACTATTCAGAACCATCTAAACATTAATTGAAAATTAGCCTCCATCATGTTAAACTCCACTAAAACCCTAGGCAAACAACTGTGCTTTTGTTTTTAAACATCACAGAACAGCTGCTATAAATGAGGGCCCACCACTAAGAAGGCGCTGTCTCCACTTCCATATTGCTTACCTCTAGAGAAGACCACATTTTTGTCCTTGCTATTGTTTTCCTTCTTTCCTTCTTCTTCCTCCTCTTCCAACATCATTAGTACAAAGATGTGAACACTCTTGTCAGAGGTTTTTCTGGCTGCAAAACATGTTTTCAGTTTCCTGTGGAGCTGTTCTTGTTTTAGTTTTTATTTTCAGCAGAGATCATTTCTTAACCATATTATTATTTTAATGTTGGCACATAATACAAAATAAATTTGTGGAATATTTCCCAAATATTACCTGTGGTTCCTTTTGGCCAGTGATTAATAGTTTCACCTCAGTGCACTACAAAATTCAGTTTAAAAAAGAAAAGAAATGTGCCTCTTTTCCTTTTCCACAAGATGGCACCCATCCTCAGTTTTATTCCTCCAGAGGGCAGTAAGAACACACACAAGTTCACCTACTGTCTGTGTACGGCTTGGGCTCGCCCTCTGTTTCTCTTCAACTCCCCCGTGTTAACAGTCACTTTGTTAAACTGTTCTGTGCGGTAAATGGATGACCTTGTCCGAGGTGACGCGCTAGTCCGCGGAATGTACCTATTGAAGCTGGCAGTTTTGCACAAGCCATTCGCCTGTGATGTGTGATATAGTGATGCAGTGTGAAAGCCCAGGGTGGAAACTGGTTGGAAGGCTTATTCCTACCAGTAGATTATAGCACTCTCTAGTAACAAGACAAGATTCCTTTCTTTCAGCAAGACAGTGGTACCTCTACTTGCAAGTTTAATCTGTTCCGAATGCATGCTGATAAGTTGAACAACTCGTAAGTAGAGCAGCCGTATCTAAAAAAACAAAAAGGAAAAAATAAAAACATTGAAAAAAATAAGAAAAAAATCTAAGTATAGCAGACTGCATCTAAAATTTGTAAGGCAGTAGTTAAAATGCCAAAGGTTTTCCGCTCTTAAGTCAAATTGCTCATGAGTAGAGCCGCTCGTAAGTAGAGGTACCACTGTATAAGTAAAAGTTTAAGGAATTCCTACCAGTTTTTTTAAGGGACATGCCTTCCACTTTGATTGTTGATGGAAAGGTAACACTGTGCTGTACTGTATTTATTTTTTCCCCATAATCATGAAGCATTTGCTAAATAAGTTAATAGACCTTTACAGACAGGCCACTAATTTTTTTACTAGTGTCCCCCCCTCTGTTTCATATTGTAATGCATTCATTTATTTGTTCCAAAGATTTGTGTTGTGTTTTATAAACATTGTTTTCTTTACTTGATAATACACTTGATAGAAACTTCTTGGAGTGTTCAATATCACCTTAGCCTAGAACTTGAATTAAATGAGACAACAAGATGGTAGAAATCCATATATTTAATCCTCACTCTGTCTTTTATTGAGATCAGAATCGAGCCGCTCTTATTCCCATGTTACTTTAATTCAACAGTCTCATCTGAATTCGCAACATGTTTTTCATATAACTTCAAAACGCACCTCAAACACAGTGACCCTGTTCCATCAGATGTCTAACCAGTTTGACATTTTGTTTGTCTTCCTGTGCTTCTTTGAATATGCAGAATACATCAAAGCTTTCTTCCTAATTTTACCTAATTGGCTCCAAACTAAATGTGTTCCTCTCTTAGTGCTGGCTAATTTTCTTCTTAGAACTTCTTGCCCTGCATATGAATAATCTGAAAGCCTCTCTGAAGTCTATACTCCACCTAGGGTCTACATGTTCTGGGGTGCAGTATGACATCTGTGACAAAATGTGGGTCCCTTTGGGGAGAAAGGCGGCATAAAAATAAGTTGTTGTTGTTGTTGTTGTGTGTTCTCATGCAGGGCTTGTGCCAGCAGCTTAACCCTTCTCTTTCAACCACCATTTCTCCATTTCAACCACCCTATGCTTGTTGGGCCTGCGGAATTAGTGCCATGTGAAGTTGGCTCACTCCTTAAACCATAGTTAAACTAACCTGTTGCTGTACCGCTGCAAGATTTAAGCAGAAGTGAATCTTTCCTATGTTCTCAAGACTGAGAGGGGAGGAAGAGTACATGAGCCAAACTCTTTTCTAGGTAACCCTAATAGTAGTGTGATGCTACATCCCAATGATACCTCTCAATGATTGTTGCAAGGCCAACCAATGGTAGCTTGGCTACACCTGTAAAGCAATAACTTGGTTTACGAGCATTATTCGTTCCAGAAACATGCTTGTAAATCAAAGCACTCGTATCTCAAAGCAAATTTTCTTACAAGAAAAAATGGAAACTCAGATGATTCGTTTTGCTGCCCCATAGATCACATAATGTACACACAAAATGCCTAAACTCACAAAAGAAGTTGGCTAGAAGTCCACCCCATGGTTTAGGTACCCGGCTGCAAAATCTGCTCTGCTTGGGACTAACAATTGGATTTTACTCTGGGTTTTTAATGTGACAGTAATAAAGTGCAGTGTGTAGCCCTACACGCCCTTGACTAGCTGCTCCATGACTAGAACTAGTTTGAAAAATAAGAAAGGATGTTGAAAACAAATTAAATATAAATATAAATATAAATATAAATATAAATATAAAGAAAAAATAAAACGACCCCCTCACCTGCATTCTCCTTTGAAAACCTTTGTGGCCGGTGCAAGGGAGCCTCTACTTTTGAGGCTTGCCTGAGATGGAACATTCCAGACAATCCTCTGCAATCCAGCAGGGAAGAAAGGAGGGAGAGAGCCACAATTGGCTCACTTGTGATCATACGACTTGCCCCTGTGTTTGTATTGCAAGACATTGCTTGTTGATCAAGGCAGAATTGATCAGAAATGATTGTTCATTCATTTGCTTGTCTTGCAGAACACTTGTAGACCAAGGTTCTCATCAACAAAGGGTTTACTGTATTTAAAATTCATTTAGGACATTACAAGTTGTACTGCACTGTATTTACTTCCTTGTGGGACACCATCTTCCATAGATATCAACATAAAATCACAATGGTGTGTAAGGTGGTTGCATTTGATAATAAATCAATGTCGAGATTAGAACATGCAAGTCCCATTTAAAAGTTGTGCATTCAAGAGCTCAAATATACAAATACAGTGGTACCTTGTATAAAGGAATTAATTCGTTCCAAATGAAATTATGTTAAGCAAATTCCCATAGGAATGCATTGAAAACGGAGTAATCCCATTTTTATGTTGTACAGATTCTCCCCATAGGCGATTCTGTTAAGCAAATTTCCCGTATCTCCGGAATTTTTTATGTTGTACAGATTTTATGTTATACAAACTGTTTGTTATACAGGGATCCACTGTACTATAAAGTAGGACTGCAGTATCTGCGGGGGGGGTTGTTTCTGAGGTCCCCCCAATGCCAAAAGGTGCAAATACAGAAACTCTGGATATTATTATTTAATATTTGGAGGCTGTGGATAAGTGAAAACATAGGCACTAGCCCTGTGAATATGGTGGTTCTACTCTAAAGCAGCCTGCTTACTTCCATAGAGAAGACAGATAGGTATGTGCATTTTTTTTCTATAGCCGCTACCATTCTTTCCATTTATATACATTACTTTTGGATCCAGTTAGTTTCTATTTTTCCTCCAGTGAAACCAAGGTGGCATATTTTTACAACAACCTTCAGAGAGAGGGAGGGGCTCAGTAACCCAATAAAACTCCTAAATCTCAACAGACCACTGTTAGCCTCTCTGCCACACCAGGTCTCTGAAACGGAAATACTGTAAATGGGAAACTCATTGGGTTTTTAGTTTTTAGTTTTATTTATGATTTGTATACCGCATGCTTGCACAAGACAACTCAGGGCGGTGAACAGCAATAGAATTGGCATAAACAGAAGATAAAAGAAAAACAAAAATAAATAAGACCCTAAATAATATAAGCATATAACGGAAGAAATATAGGCACCCGGTAGAAACAAAACATGACAAGCGACAGTAATCATCCAAAGGCCTCCTTGAAAAGCCAGGTCTTCGCGGCTTTCCTGAAGGCAGGAAGAGACTGTATCAGGCGAACCTCGCTGGGAACGGAATTCCAGATGGTCGGGGCAGCCACAGAGAGGGCCTGACTCCATGTACAAGCTTTGCCGGGCCTCTCTGGGGGTGGCTACCCTGAGTGTGAGCACCTGAGAGGCTCTAGGGCGGGGGTCTGCAACCCGCGGCTCCGGAGCCGCATGCGGCTCTTTGGAACCTTTGCCGCGGCTCCGGGAGGTTCCCCTCGTGGAAGGGGTCCCGCGGCATTTAAACTAGGACCGCGGGGGAAACTCCAGCTCGCCGCCGCCGTCCTCCTCGTCTTCATCTTCCTCCTCCTCCTCCTCCTCCTCCTCCTCCTGGTGCTGCTGCAGCCGCTGCTGCCACCGCCGGTGCGCCGCCGCCACCTCGGCCGTGGCGAAGGCTCCTGGGCCGGCCAGGGCCTGGATGGCGGCGGCGGCAGCGTTGGAGGGGTGGTGGGGGTGGCATCAGTGGCCGCCGGGGTCTCCTCCTGCCACGGGGGTCAGGGGCCGTTCAGCAGCAGCAGCAGCAGGAAGCCACGCGTGTTGGTAATCCTCCTCCTCCTCCTCCTCCCCCTCCTCCCGCCACCGCCGGCAGTGGAAGAGGCGGAGGCGGAGGCAGCGAGGAGGAAGCGGGCACAATGGCCGCGCCCGGCCAGGAAAAGGGCGAGGGGAGGCGGCGGCGGCCAGGCCCAAGCAGCCGGTCGGTTCGTGGTGGTGGTGGTGGCGGTGGCGGCGGCCTGGACGGACAAAAAGGGGGTCCGAAAGCAGAATGGAGGAGCGGACCGGGGAGATCCACGGTGGCCCAGCGCGCCACTCGCCCTCCCGCTTCTTTCAGCCTCACCCGCCCCTTCCCTCCGTCTCCTTCACAAGCCAAACTTTCCCCACACACGCACACACACCACGGCTGCAAGAAGGGTGTGTGTGTGTGTGTGTGTGTGTGTGTGTGTGTGTGTGTGGCATCACCCGCCCCTTCCCTCCGTCTCCTTCACAAGCCAAACCTTGCCCACACACGAACACACACCACGGCTGCAAGAAGGGTGTGGGGGGGGGGCATCACCCGCCCCTTCCCTCCATCCCTTCACAAGCTTTGCCCACACACGCACACACACCACGGCTGCAAGAAGGGTGTGTGTGTGTGTGTGTGTGTGTGTGTGGCATCACCCGCCCCTTCCCTCCGTCTCCTTCACAAGCCAAACTTTGCTGCAAGAAGGGTGCCACACACCCACACACGCACACACACACCACGGCTGCAAGAAGGGTGTGTGTGGGGGGTGTGTGTGTGTGTGGCATCACCCGCCCCTTCCCTCCGTCTCCTCACCCAAACCTTGCCCACACACGAACACACCTTGCCCTTCCATCTCCTTCACAAGCCAAACTTTGCCCACACACGCACACACACCACGGCTGCAAGAAGGGTGTGTGTGTGTGTGTGTGTGTGTGTGTGTGTGTGGCATCACCCGCCCCTTCCCTCCGTCTCCTTCACAAGCCAAACTTTGCCCACACACAAACACACACCACGGCTGCAAGAAGGGTGTGTGTGTGTGTGTGTGTGTGTGTGTGTGTGTGTGTGTGTGTGTGCAAGTGTGTGTGTGTGTGTGTGTGTGTGTGTGTGTGTGTGTGTGTGTGTGTGTGTGTGTCGCATCACCCGCCCCTTCCCTCCATCTCCTTCACAAGCCAAACTTTGCCCACACACGCACACACACCACGGCTGCAAGAAGGGTGTGTGTGTGTGTGTGTGTGTGTGTGTGTCGCATCACCCACCCCTTCCTTCCGTCTCCTTCACAAGCCAAACTTTGCCCACAGACGCACACACACCACGGCTGCAAGAAGTGTGTGTGTGTGTGTGTGTGTGTGTGTGTGTGTGTGTGTGTTGCATCACCCGCCCCTTCCCTCCGTCTCCTTCCCAAGCCAAACTTTGCCCACACACGCACACACACCACGGCTGCAAGAAGTGTGTATGCGGGGGGGGGGAGTGTTCGCCGCTCGCCCGCTTCCAAAAAAAGGGACCAGCCGCGGGGTCGCAGGCCCGTCCTTTCAATGGCTGAGGCGGGCGCCGCTCCCTCGCCTCCGGCTGCGGGACCGTGGCGGTGGCAGCGGCGGCGGCGGCACTGGTAGGCCCGGAGCGCGGGTCATCGCCTCACGGAGCCTCGAACGGCGGCTGGCCCAGCGCCCGGTTGCTGAGGCGGAACAGCGAGAACGGCAGCGGCGGTTGTATATATTTGTTTTAAATGTCGCAATGGTTTTGCGGCTCCCAGTTTTTTTTTCCTGTCGGAAACGGGTCCAAGTGGCTCTTTATGTCTTAAAGGTTGCAGACCCGTGCTCTAGGGGGAATGGGCATGGGATGGTCTGAGGGAGATATGCTCTGCCAGATATCCAGATGTCAAGCTGTGACAAAACCCTGGAAACAGGAGTAATGAATATACAAATCGTCAGCCAATCCCAGCAGGAGGGCGGGGAATGGTATGATATAAAAAGGGTGGAGCCTAGTCAGTTGAGGCAGTTCAGTTGAGTTCAGTTCAGTTGAAGGTTTTGAGAGTGAGTGCTGGGAGAGAGCACTGCTCTGTTGGAGTTCTGTCAGGCAGTGAAGGCTATACTGTTTACTAGTTATTAAAGACAGGGGGGCTGGAAGAGTTGATGAAATCTATTATATGTTAAAGGCAATGCATACCATCCTCAGATATTGTTATATTTATTATTTTCTCAATAACCTTTGTTATTATTTTTATATTATACATCTGAGTCTGTCCCAGTTCATGAGGCGACGATTTTAAAAGGTGGCAGCATTACCAAGTGAATAAAAGGTGGCAGCATTACCATTTCCATCACAATTACACGTGTAAAAGGGAGGTGTCGCCACAATTTGGTGGCACAGCAGTGGGATGTCGAAATAAACCCGGTTTTGCCTTTGAAAACCCAGTCTGTGAAAGGGGTGACGTCACACAAGCCTTGGAGTAAACCAAAACCAAGACCTTGAACCTGGTTTGAGAGGCATCAGGCAGCCAGTGCAGGTGGGCCAGGATAGGGGTGATGCGAGCAAATCTACCTGCGCCAACCACCACCCTAGCCGCTGCATTCTGCACCCAATGCTGTCTCCAGATCAGGCCCATGGGAAGCCCCACGGTGAGTGTGTTTCAGTAGTCAATCCTGGAGATCGCCAGCGGATGCAACACTGCCCTTAGGGAATCCTCATTGAGAAACAAGCAAAACTGGGTGGTCAGCCAAAGTTGGTAGAAGGCTGACTTGGACATGGCCGCCACCTGAGATTCCAGGGAGAAGCCAGGGTCAAATATCACACCCAAACACCTCACTCTCTCAGCTGGCTGGAGTGGAAACCCTCCCAGACTGGGGAGAGGGCCACAGAAATCAACGGAGGACCCCCTGCAAAGAGCAGAACCTCGGTCTTCCCGGAGCTCAGCCTGAGCCTATTAGTCCTGGTCCACACCATGACTGTGTCTAGACAGCAGCTTCTACTGCAAAGGTAGAGAAGGAGAGATAGAGCTGTACTGGTGACAGCAGACTCCAAAACACCGGAGAGCCTGTCCAGGAAGATACCGTGGTTGATGGTATCAAAAGCCGCAGAGAGATGGAGGAGGGGCTGCCCTCACATTAATACGTATGTGAGGCTTGTGTGCCTAAATTTACATGAGTGGCATCGCACTGAAAAATGACAAATAAGGGCAACAATTACTACACCTGGAAATAACAGTAGCTGTTAGTTTAATTGCACTTAAAGGCAAGATGAATGGCCAAAAAAGCAAACAAATGAACCTCAGTGCATTTTGCTCTCTGTTTCCTTTTAACCAAAGGCATCATTTCTTATTCACTGCCTTTATTATAATTTTTTTTAAAAAAATTAAATTTCTTCTGGTCCTGAATTCTCTGTGCAAGATGTCAGAAATGGATTTGCCTTTTGACCTGGCATCCGAATAGATGTCATTTCAACAACAGCTGCCAGATGTACCAGAGAGGTGATAAGGGTACAGCTGAGAATTCAAAGCAGAGAAATTGAGTAGGAGAGTTGCCTGAGAGGCTTTCAGGTGATAGCCTGGCAACAATCCAGGACAGATAGCACAGTAGATCAATAATGAGATTTGCAACCCAACCCCTACCCAGAACAGGAGTACCTGCACTGAAAATTAAGTTAAGAGATGCCTTGTTCAAGCACTAATGAAACTCTGACAGATCTCTATCCTGTCATCTCTTCTCCTTGGGAAGGAGCTGCAGATGCCAGGAAATAGGGATGATTGTTTCCAGAGGGTTATTTGGGGCTTTAAAATACGTTCTAAGAAAAAAGAGGAAGACCAAATAAATGGATTGACTCCAGAAAGGAGTTTGCAAGACTTGTGCAGGGTTATGGATGGTAGAACCTTTGGAAATCATGAATTCTCACTGCAGCTGTCAGTTGGAAGTGACTTGAGAGCAGATAAGACAGCCATCTCGGATTCTTCAAATAATCAAAATATTTTTCCTCGCCTTGAGAAATATTTTGAAAAGATAAATAAGAAAATACTGTCGTGGCGATTGTTGGATATCCTTGCGTTTAACAAAAACTTTCTAATTGCTTTCCTGTTGAAAAGGAATGGAAACAATGTACATTCCTTCTCTTTGATAGTATGTCAGCATTATGAGACAGCTACATTAAAAAAAACTGTTTTAAGTCACACAAAACCCCATATCTCCGAATTGAGAGGGAGACAAGGAGAGGACCTTGACCTTTCAAGGTTTTGAAAAGGCCTCTGAGTCAGCCTGTGCAAAACCTAGAGTCCTTTCTGTTCTACTGTGGAACAAAGTATGCAACAAGTCAATAGTACCACTATCCAAGTAAAAATAAAGTAATGCTAAAAATTGGTACAGTATAGCCAAGAAAGGTGAGAGATTAGTACAGTAAAAGCTGTAAATAAGCTATCAACATTTTCTGCAGTGTGTCACAAAAATGCTCTTAGATAGTAACATTTTCTGTGCTAGATAGATAGAATATAAATGTTAACATGGCTCTCAATACAGCATAGGATTTTTAAATTTAGATATAGATAGATAGGGATCAGATAGCTACCTATAGATAGATAGATAGATAGATGGATAGAAATAAGGAAGGGATAGATAGATAGATAGATAGATAGATAGATAGATAGATAGATAGATAGATAGATAGATAGATAGATAGATAGGCTGGTTTCACACGAGCACTAAAATCCGCAGCAAACTTTGATCCGGATCACCCCCTGGAACAGTCATGTGGTTGATGTCGCCGATTGGATGTTCCCATGGTTAGATTTTGGAAATCCGCAACCATTCTTGATCCCTCAACTGAGAACCACAGCAAAAACACCATAACGGGCGAAAAGGTTTTGGTGCGGATTTTCTTTTTCCCCACGTACTTAAACGTGGTTTAAAATCCACATCGGAACAACGACAAGGATTTTACCACCTCGAGACCAGGTACTTGTAAAATGCGCTGAGTTGCACTTAAGTGAGTGTGGTCGCACTTTATTATTTTTTTAAAGTCCACTGCTCGTGGGGAAATGATTTTATGCTCCACATCTACGAGCACTTTGTAGCGGATTTTAGTGGTCGCGTGAAAGCAGCCATAGATTTGTGGACTAACATAGATTTTCTTTCTTTCCTTCTACCTTTCTTAGCCCATTGGCCTCAAGTGTTGAATGTAGGCCTCCTCTTTCTGTTTCCACAAATATCCATTTTGTGCTGTTTGAATCCAATGCTAGTTGGCTGATCTTTTAATATAATATATCCACCTAACCTGCAATATTCCTCTACTCCTTCTTCCAGTCCAAGGTCACCATTAATGTGTTCCTTTATTCTATTGCCTATGTTTTTGTCTTAAGGTGTGGTCTACCTATATCCATTTTAAAGATGGTATGTGTTCTTTTACGTCTTTTATATCTATTATTTTTGTCCTTTGTTGAATATCCTGGTTTGTTAGCCTGATATTTAGTATTTGGCTTTACACTGAGTTCCATTATGTTTTTGTGAGACTTCTCATTATAGGTGTTGTTAGAGTTCATGTATTTGCAGCAAGACAGATCAGTGCTAGCAACTCAGCATTGATCGTAAAGTGATCTTTGTGTGTGGTTTAGTTGCTTTTAAGTGTTTTTAGTTGCTTGCTAAAAGCTGGCTATGCAAGCCTTATTCTCTACAGCTTTCTGGCTAGATGTTCCAGTTTGTATTACCTTCTCCAGATAAATATATTCTTGCACACATTCTATATAATTAGCCACCAATTATAGCATTTCTATTTTCACTGGATGTTGTTTTTGTTTTGTTGTTGCTTCAGTTGATTTTGTTCTCTTTTTCTGGGAGTATTCTGGCGTAGCTAGGTTCTAAAGAGGCGCTTACTCTGAGAGACGTTACAAAATGGAAATAGCAAACTGATTAAAGTGTCAGAGGAATCATCTCTAATTTCTGTGGATAAGTTTTCAGCCGTACAATGATTAGAGCAATTGCAGGAGTGTTTGCAGTAAGGGCTCTTGAATAAAGTGGGAAAATTGGTGAGGAAGTCCATGCTGCTCCATTTGTTTCCGCGTGACTTTTCTTCAGAAGAGAAAATGTACGCTCAGGAAGCACTTTTAATTTAATAGCAGGTTAGGTAACAAGACATGGCAGATTACAATCTCTTAATGGATAAAATGGATTCTGGGTATTTCATGAACATTCTTGTCCTAAGCAAAACTGTTGAAAATAGGCCTGCCCCAACTATTATTTATATAATCATAGGCTTGCTTGCTGTTTCAAAGTAAGCTCCCTTTATAGCACTGTTCTCGGTATATCCACCTATAAGTAAATCCCATTGAATTCAGAAATGTCTATATAGATCTGTAGTGTTAGCCAGTAAAGATGGGCACGAAACGAGTGATTTTTCGTTTTCGTTTTTGTTTTTTCGTTTCGTTACGCAATGACAACGAAACGAAAAAAAATTAAAAGCAAAACGAAAATGAAACGACCAAATTTGCCATGTTTTTTGTTTTCGTTGCAGCAGATGCATTGAACTAAAAAGAATGCTAACGAAACAGCAATTTTTCGTTTTCATTTTTTCGTTTCGTTACCTAATGAAACAAAAATGAGGGGTTTTTTTTTCAAAAACCATAACGAAAACGAACCGAAACGGACCCCTAAACGACCAAACGACAAACGAAACACCATTTTTTTGAGTCGTGCCCATCTCTATTAGCCATTATATGCTACGTAGGCTTCCATGTAAAACAGAAAGACAGAATACTTTAAAAATGAATACATTGGCTTGTCATTATTTCAAGGTAATACTCCTGAAAATTTTGTCAGATTTTGCTTTGGATTCTTCTTCTTTAATTTGCCCTTGTCCATTCAGACCAGTTTTGTACTAGATACTGAAAGCAAAAAGCTTTATTTCTTCCGAGTAATGGATTTTGGCAATCTTATTTTTGGTCAGTGATTCTCTAACCTACCATCATAATTTGAA
This sequence comes from Phrynocephalus guinanensis, assembly GCA_037367245.1. NCBI lineage: Eukaryota > Metazoa > Chordata > Lepidosauria > Squamata > Agamidae > Phrynocephalus > Phrynocephalus guinanensis. The sequence continues at coordinate 165,124,212 of CM074733.1, forward strand.
GAGATTGATGGGTATACCTGTTTGTGGGGTGGAAAAACCATTCTGGCCTGCTGTCTTGGTGCATCAGGATAGTCGTCATTCAATTTTATGTATTCAAAGCTGTCCCTCCCACTTCGGCCTTTTTAGTTTTAGGGCTTTTTTCTTTCCCTCAGCCTAAAGATAAGTCAGAGTTACATTGCCGTCTGCTTCCCTCCCTCATGCTCCTGTTCACTTCTTTAACCAATTTCTGAACCACTAAACAACACAGAACAATAAAGATGTGATTTGTCCCCAAGGTGCTCTTTGCCGAAATGTATCTCAGATTTCAGAGAGAAGTGTTCCTAAGCTAGCCACGTATAAAACAATGCAGTAAAGGCAATCACTTTGCTGCAACCACGTATTTTCAAGAGACACGAAAGGGCATTTGGAAGGGGGGGGAGTTGAACTGGGACATGTTGTCCATTCCCCCCCCCATGGGATGGAGAATTGGGGCAGCTTGTTAAAGGTCGGGTCGTGTGTGGGCAAAGCCTAGATATGCTTTCAGAGTAAGCATAACAGCCTTCAGAGCTGAAGAGTTTCAAAATGGTGTATGGAAAGCGGAGGGTTAGATAAGTGTGTGAAGCCAACCCAAGATGGTTCCCCCTTTTCAGAATTGCCCTTTTTTTAAAAAAAAAAGCCCATGTTCCGTTGCTTGGGACTCCAAAATACACATCTGTATAAATGTCTGTGAAGATTCTCAGTCATCCAGGTGAGTTTATCTGGAGGTTGAGTCGTGGCAACTGGACTTCTTTTTCTTGAGAGATTGAAACTTGTCGCTGCTCGTCCAAACAGCTTCATCAGTCTCATCTTCATCAGACTGATGAACCTGATCGGATGAGCAGCGAAAAGTTTCAATCTCTCAAGAAAAAGAAGTTCAGTTGCCATGACTCAACCTACAGACATCTGTATAAAGCACAGCCCTCCAGTATTTTCCTGGAGGATGGTGGCCAATGTCCTCCCAGGATGGGTCACTTTGACTTACAGAAAGCTACCACCCTCCCAGAGGAATACTTTGAGTGGCAAGGCAGATTTATGTTATTTTCAGGCAAGACGGATCTAAGTCTCTCCTAAAGAAGTCCAAGTGCAGCCTGTTCAATATTTCTAAAAACAATCGGCTTTCAGCACCTGCTTTCCGTACCCATACAGCGATAAATTGGACAATAAATATGAGCCAGGAAAGAGACAAATTATTTACACGGAGTGAAGGTTTGACCTGTGAGCAAAGCTTGCCATACTGGAGAGTTAATTATATTTGCTCACAAAGAAATCCTGTTTATACTATGGATTATCTTTCATGGCAGCCCATTTCTTTAAAACTATATTTCGAGAGTCTGGAAGTTGAGTCATTGAGTTCTATCTCTTTTCTTGAGCGATTCTGTTACTCATGCAAGCAGCTTCATCAGTTTGAGGAAAGTTAGTTGCGAGTCCTCCATTTTATAGTTGACCTTGATTTCACATCCCCCTGGTCTGAATAGGATCATAAATTGGACAGTGGCCTGAATAGGCTCGTTAGATGAGCAATGGCCTAAGGTGTGTGGTAGTCCCATCTGTTAGCAAAATGTTTCTATTTCTCAAGAAAAGAAGTCCAGTTGCCATGACTCAACTTCCAGATACATTCACCTGGATGACTGAGAATCTTCTCAGATACTGTATATTTCAAGAGTGTTCAGTACTTGGTAGTAGTAAAGAGCTAGATCTACAACTTACGGTATACCTACTGGAACATTAAATAAGTTTCATCTTGAAAAGAATAGTCTACATATGCTGCATATTCTACACCGCACTCTTTCCCATCATCTGATAGATTTTCAGCATCATAAATACAGTGGTAACTCGGATAACAACTGCCCTGGATAACAAATAATTTGGATAACAACTGCAAATTTCCGGGTATAGGGCTGCCTCTGATAACGAATTTTCTCTATGGGCTGCCTTGGATAACAAATTTTCCCTGTGGACTGCCTCAGATAATGAATTTCCAGCATGCATCAGTAAAAAAGTTATCCCAGGTAAAATTGCATCTGTACCTTTCAAGTGCACCTTTTAAAGAGTTTTGAGCAAAAAAAACAGGTGTCTGTGCCTTTTTCCTAGGCTCCAGAACGGATTAAATGGTTTCCCATTCATTCCTATGGAAAACTGTGTTTCTGATAACGACGTGTTTCAGATAACTACTAACCTCGGAGAACGAATTACCGTCGTTATCCGAGGCACCACTGTACATGGTTTACAGAACTGGGATGCTGAGAAAGATAATTCTTATTATAGACAGGATTACTTTGTGAAGTATTCTGTCTTTCCTTTGAAAGCTAGATATGCTTAAAAAAGCAGGGGGAGCTACAATCTTAGAGCTGCAGTAATCCAAAACCTGTCAAGGAGACCCAGCGGGGAACCGAACTGCCCTGCAGCCAGATGCCTAAAACACTGAGCTCTCCAGCAGTTGATAATAGAGTTGCAATCTTATTTATCTTCCAGGGCACATGACGGCAATATGGAGAAGTTGCCGTATCTGGGTCCATGTTACGATGTCACCTTGATGATGCAAAGTGGTTTGGGGTCTGGTTTTATGCCTGGAAGGGGGAACCACCCTGCGTATCCATTGGCTGGTTGCTTTCCCAACAAAAACTATGACATTGCCCTTTGAAATCCCCTGCCTAGAGGACACAGAAAGACCTTTCAGCCCCATTTTTAAAAAAAAATAAAAATTAGAGGGAAAAGGTTATGGGCACAAGGGTCTTGAGGATGAATTTGGGCCCCTCTGTTCTGTACTTACTAAATACTTTGTTGCTTTTCTTGCATTTTCTTGTATATCATTATTTGCTCCATAAAGATCCTATAAGAACTGAGATGCTAACGCGAAGGGCAGCCTTTCCCAAACTTGTGCTTTAAAATTTGTTGGATTGCATATGAGCCTGCCTATCAATGTGGGGATTCTGGCAGTCGTAATTCAGTCCATCAGCGTGGTTGCATGTTGGGGAAAGCTGGTATATATTTTTGTGTGTAGTTGTTTTTGTCCAGGGTATTCACAACGATTTACCATATTTTTTGCCCCATAAGATGCACCAGACCGTAGGACACACCTAGTTTTTAGAGGTATGTATGTGCGAAAAAATATACAGTGGACCATTGTATAACAAACAGTTTATATAACATAAAATTGGTACAACATAAACTATTCCGGAGATAGGGGGAAATTGCTTAACAGGATTGCCTATGGGGCAAATCCGTACAACATAAAACGGGATTACTCCATGCTGGGAAACCTCTGGCCCTTGCAAAGGCCTCCAAACCCATTGCAGGTTCCCAGACCTAGCTGCAGCCGCAACGGAGTCTTCCCCACCCAGCTATTAAATTTTTTTACCTTGCATGATTGATTTGTTCTGTAGACTAGGAGACGGAGATCATTCAGCCCAATTGAAGACCACAGAGACAAGAAGCAGGCTAGAGAGCAACCGTCCACCATGATGACCATAGAGTGGCAACTAGAAAGTAACCACCCACCATGATGACCATAAAGATGCAGCTGGGTGGGGAAGCCTCCACTGTGGCTTGGACCTTCACAGGATCCAGAGGCCTCCATCGCAGCCGCTCTGGAGGTGCCTGGTGGGGGTGCATTCACCCCATAAGATGTACAGGCATTTCTCCTTACTGTTGAGGGGGAGAAGTGTGTCTTATGGGGCAAAAAATACAGTATATTGTTCTCGCTCCTATTTTTTAATCTCACGACAACCCTGTGTTTGGCTCTGAATTTGTGACTCATCTAAATTCACCCAATGAACTTCATGGCCAAATGGAGTTTTCCATTTAGACCTGCACTGTGCTTATCTAGCCTTCCAACCACTATATCATACTGGCAGTTTTTAACATAAGTATTTTATAGTAACCACAACAGGTTGGTGATGGGTGCTCTGACCTTAAACAAGATATTCTTCCTTTTCTCCCACATAGACAAGATACTGTTGCTAAGATGTGCTCTGATGAAATGCATGTGAGATGTCTATGAAAGCAAAGAAAATAGCATTTTCTTTCTATTTAGATGCATATGTGTACAATTGCAGTTTTTAAACAAAAGAATTTGTTTATTTTTATTCTGATGATGGTCCTGGCTTGACTTGTTATATCTGGTGACAAAAATGGGAAATTGTAGTCTCGGGATGTAGGAAATCTACTGTTATTTATTCCAGTATAAAATGTGTTAGACATTTCAGTTGATTTAATGGAACTGGTCACAGAAAAAGAACTAATTTGAATTTAATAAACACATCCTTGAAGAAGGCTGATAGGCCAAAATACATAGAGCATTTTATACTGGAATAAGGAGCAGCGTATTTTCTACATCCAGTTTCCTTTGTTCATGACCTAATAGTTCTGTGGATTTTGTTTCGTTATTTCATTGTTTGACTTGGCCACCAAATTTATTACACCCACCTTTCATACATGAAAACACTGTCTGTGGGTGCGGACACACACCTACAATCTTTCAGAATAGCACATAGAGTTCAAGTAATGCAACTTATAAAACGTTACCATATCCACGATCTTGTAGTAAGTTAGACATCCTGTTGTATGGGATTAGTCAAAGGTTCAAATCCAGTAGCCTATCCGCTGGTTTATATTGATGTTTCAGCCCATACCTGTATGCATACACGACAGAGTAATTGCAGGCTGAAGAAATGCAAATCTTTTCTCCTTTGCCAAAATCACAGGTAACTTACAAACACCTGTAATTATCAGGATTCCATCCGTCCATTTAGATTGCGCAGTTAAAATAGATCTGCATTGATATTGTAGACTTTGATTACAGTTTCATAGCTTAAACTTTTGTTCCCGTTTCATTGATTGTTGTCCTGTGGAGTTTTTGTGTTGGAACAGGATATATTCAGCTCTTTTTAGAACACTTGGAGCAAAGGTAATATTAAAGGAAGCCTATTGAAGAGGAAATCTGAAATCTACAGACATTGTAGCTAAATAAATAAAACCATTTTATGTAGTTTAAACCCTTTTAATGTCTTCGGATTATGAATATAAATGGCTGCAATAAAACCAGCTGCCACTTCTGAGTTTCACGGTAAGATCTAATCTAGCTAAGCACAAGAATCCCTTTAGTGCCAATTAGTTCCTGCAGGTGCAGACTTGCAAAAATCTGAGGCATCCAGCGTGAAGCACTCTTAGAGCAATCTTGAGAGTTCCTTTCCTCCAAAATACAGGAGTAGTGATAATTTATCAAATCAAATATGCGCCTTAAATCAGTGAATACTGTACCGTGAAATGTCTATTTCGGTCAGGTCTCTGCGTTAATAATTGTATTTATAACTGGTGCTATAGTTACATTAATGGAAGCCTGTATTTGAAAACCTAACTGCATGTTGGGAGGTGCCATATAGACGTGGCTTCCAATCCTTCCTTGTGTGAAAGGACAGTAAGGCAGGGAACACATCGACTAGGCAGTTTTCTCTGGAGATGCATGATCATCCTAGGCTGACTCTACAAATGCTTGATCTGTTATGCAAGACCTGCATGCCAGGGCATCCTCTCACAGGTAGAAATTGACACCAGCACTTCTTTTTCCTAGTAGGGTCATTAGGATGTGTCGTTTCAGTTCCTTTGCCAAAAGGAAAAGAGCTGGAACACCTGTTGCTTCTGCTGCTGCTTCTCTGTCATCAAAGCTTAAATTCATCAAGGGGAAAGAGACTCCTAAAGGCAATTGTTGAGAGGTTGCTTATTAAATTGTATGTCTTGAAAATGGATTAATCCGTTCTGGAGGCTATGGGCCGCTTTGTTTTATGACAATTTGTCTTACGAAACACGGTTTGCCATAGGAATTCATTGGGAACCGATTAATCTGTTCCAGAGCCTAGAATAAAGACAAAAATAACTGAGTTTTTTTCTGCTGGGTACCTACGGAACATTTTTTCTTCTTGCAGAGCATCCCATAGGGAATATTTTTTTGTCATGCAAAGCATGCCTACTCCCGGAATTTTTTCTTCTTCCTGCAAGTTTTTTGTCTTACGAGGCATTTGTCTTAAGAGGTCTCTCTCTCTCTCTCTCTCTCTCTCTCTCTCTCTCTCTCTCTCTCTCTCTCTCTCTCTCTCTCTCTCTCTCTCTCTCTCTCTCTCTCTCTCTCTCTGTGTGTGTGTGTGTGTGTGTGTGTGAGAGAGAGAGAGAGAGAGAGAGAGAATGTTCCTACCAAATCCTACCAAGTCCCTTGACTTTCCAGCCAGGTCAGTGTTGATGCCCATGGTGGTGGTCAACCTTGTTAAGCTCCTTGGATTCAATGGCAAGGCTGCCTTCTGTTCCATCCAAGAGATCACACCTGTTCAATGAAAAGGGACAGCCAAGGAATGGAATAAAGAGCAGCCTGGTGGTACCCCAGCGGCGTGTAGTACATGGAGTAACAGACTCGGAGTTGAAGCATGGATTTGACTCCCCATTCATCCATGGAAACTCACTGGAAGTGTGAAACCCCTCCTTTTAAATAGCTCTGTTCCCTCAAAAGCCTATTCGGGTCACTCTAGGTCAGTTCCAGCTGGATGGCAGATAACAGTAACAGAAGTCCTTATGGACCTTTCCCCCCTCTCTCCCTCCCTCCCTCCCTGCTTAGTCCTTACTGGTTTCTCCAAATTCTAAGAAATTGTGCTTGTTTTTGCCCACATCCCTCCTTGAATGTCTGTGACATCCACTTGTTACTTCAAGCCATTCCTCAAACTATGGCCTGTTCTGATATGCAGAAAATTACGCCAGCCACATGCATGAAAACAGCTCTCTCATATGTTGGAAGCAGTTACATTCTCTATCTATCTATCTATCTATCTATCTATCTATCTATCTATCTATCTATCTATCTATCTATCTATCTATCTATCTATCTATCTATCTATCTATCTATCTATCTATCTATTAGAAATAGCCAAAACAGTGATACATCCACACCACTTTAAGCGCAGCTAATTGTTTCACACCCTAGTGATCTACAGTGGACCCTCGTATAACAAAGGGTTTGTATAACATAAAATATGTACAACATAAAAAATTCTGGAGATAGGAGAAATTTGCTTAACAGAATCGCCTATGGGGCGAATCCGTACAACATAAAAAACATAAAAACTCTGTTTTCAATGGATTCCTATGGGAAATTTGTATAAAGGAAAATTTGCTTAACAGAATTTCATTTGGAATGAATTAATTCCTTTATACAAGGTACCACTGTACAGGCATTTGTTCACGTCTTCCTGTCCCTGTCTGTTAGATGCTTATTTCAGATGTCATATATCCGAAAGGCTCTTGAATGTAGGATACTGTACGTACTTAAAATTATTTGGGGCTTTGCTGCACTGCAATATTGAATTGGAAATGTATTTTTTTTATTCCTCCACCTCCTTCATCAAAAGTACCGCAACTGCTCTGCCGTGAGTCAGTCATCTGTCAGCTAAGGAGGAACTGAAGGTCTGATGCCGGATCTCGAAAGAGAAGGGAGTGTTTCTGAGATAACACAGCTCAAGAAAGAAGCAGCTGGAATAGAATTCCAGTCCTCTTTTATTCCAAGCACATTTCCGATGATGAGGACAGGGCATTACAAGAAAAGGGCCAGACGTGTACCAGACGCTGAAGGCCAAGCTTAGAAAATGTAACATATTTTAAGATTAATCAGACAGATTCTTGGTGCTCTGTCCTATCAGTATTGTCCCTGCAAGTTCCTGGAACAGCCCTATCCTGGCCACTGGCTTCGTTTTCCTGCAAGATGCTAATAAATAAACATTTTTAGAATGTGAGGCAGCATCAGATGTCATCCTGCGTTTCTTGGTTGCAATCTGCAAGGTGTTCAAGATTGGGTCCATGGTGGCTGTCATTTTGCCCTCCGAACAGCATTGTGGGGTTGGTGTGAGCTAAGAGGAAGAAACGACTTCAAGGTTGTCGAGTTTTATGAATCATTGTGTGTATGAACTTAATACTATTACAAGTATCTGATCTGTCCAATGAATGTCTTGCCTGTTGATTGTCACATTCCACGCACGTAGACGGTGCCACTCAAATCACCATAAGAAGAAGAAATAATGAACTCATTTTGGACACAAACTTTTCCTTTCTGGCAGACTCTTTTTTGTTATAGACACTGCTTGTAATTCAGGTAGAGTGGTTTACGTTCTCTTTTACGGATGACAGTTCTCCATTTGAAGGATGGCTAGAAAGCATACATCCTTTTGAAGGCTTCTTCCCTTTGAAGGGCTGTCCCCTACTGTGATTAAAAGAAGAAGGGGGAGGGGACTGGCAAAAGGGAGATCAAGAACCTTGAAGTTGCAGTTCATAGTGAGCACCTGAACAACAGAATTGGCAGGCCACAGATCACTTGGTCACAGTCTTGACCAAGTGAGATGATCTCTTGTTCTGCTTAAATTGTGCAAATAGTTTCTAAAATTGTGTCTGTAGGTATAAATCAGGATCTGCAATGGTTTCTCTCTTGGTGTCATCTTTGGGACAAGATATTGTTCTTTTTCCTGATGTAGAAGGCCAGGACACACCCTTCTATCTCTTTCTCTGTGTGTGTCTGTCTGTCTTTTTCCCTCACATTTCTGTTTCTCCATCATTCGACTTGACTCACAGAGTCCCAAACAAAAGATAATGGCCCTTCTTCTTAATGGCCCAATCATTTCTGGACTGGAGACCTGAGGATGGTCTACAGGAAAAAAATTCTTTATGCACCTGCTTCTCATCCCTTTTAAATCTCCACCGCTTATCCCAATACAGTACAGTGGACCCTTGTATAACAAGCAGCTTGTATAACATAAAATTTGTACAACATAAAAAAATCCGGAGATAGGAGAAATTTGCTTAACATAATTGCCTATGAGGAGAATCCGTACAACATAAAAATGTGATCACTCTGTTTTCAATGCATTCCTATGGGAATTTGTATAAAGGAAAATTGCTTAACATAATTACATTTGGAACGAATTAATTCCTTTATACAAGGTACCACTGTATTTACTTATTTATATGTATATTGTCTGTTTTAGATTTTTTTTTTTAGATTTTTTTAGATTTATTGTTTTATTTTGCTTTATATTATAAATCCCTCATAGTCCCCTCCAGGGATATGGGCAGTGACAAATCCAAATAAATAAACAAATCTTACACGCCACCTTAGAAGGTTGCATTATGTAACTTACACAGTCCTGATTGGGACTAAATTTCTTTCATATTGTGTTTATGGCCATTGCCAAAAAGAAGAGAAAAAGTTGAGAATGGCTGGCCTAGAATATCCCATAAAATCCACTCCCATGTGTCACCCAAACAGATGTGGACAAATTGCTGGACCATTGAGGAGGCCTTTCCGGTGTTGACAAGGAGTCCCATCACAGGGATGGGATTTTAAATATTTTTACCTCAGATGTGCCATGGATGCAGGATACTTGGTTCTGATTTATGAAGCGAAGGAGTGAAATAGTGCAAGGGTCCAGGCGTCCCTGAGAGATTTATGAGACCTGGTATTTAGTTAGGCCAGGGGGGGAAAGAGCTATTAATTAAGACAGGAAGTAGTTTGAGGTATGAATCACAGCAGCATTAATGTGTTAGCATGGAATCTGGCTGAGGTTCGCTTGGCTTCCACAGATGGATGTGCTCTCTGAGGTAGTGTAAACTGAGTTTGCAGTTAAGGGTCAGAGACTATTTCAGAGTTCAAGCTTGGGGATCAAAGAAGACTGGTTTTTTTGAGGCAAATAAACTGACATCCGAGTCAAGGGGTCGGCTGCGTGTTCTCACATCCAACTGGACAATTAGGCAAATAAGAAAGCGGTGCTACAGTTGGCAAGACGGAAGTGCAAATGAGCAGCCCGTTCCAATCTCAGAGTGCAAGCGAAGTTTTCCTTATTCTGGGCCTTCTTCAAGTTCCAAGGCAATTAAGATCTAGCCAGGTGGCCCTCCTGGAAGAGCCATCCGTCAAGGAGGTGAAAGGGATGGCTTGTAGGAACAGGGCCTTTTCGGCAGCTGCCCCCAGATTATGGAATGCTCTCCCAAGTGAGACCCGCCTGGTGCCAACGTTGATAACATTCTGGTGCCAGGTAAAAACATTCCTGTTCCAGAAGTTTTTTAACTGATTATTGTGGGTCCTGATGGCAATTTTAGTGTAGTATTTTAATATATTGTAGTTATTGTATGTAAATGTTTTATTGTTTTAATTATATTGCAATTTTGATGTTTTAATTTGATTGTGAGCCGCCCAGAGACCTTTCGGTAGCGGGTGGCATACAAGCTAAGTAAGTAAGTAAGTAAGTAAGTAAGTAAGTAAGTCTGTCTTTTCACAATGGGTAGTCCTGACCAGAGCTTGGAAAAGTTGGGGAGCCCTCCTCCCCCGTTACAACTACAACCTTGTTTTTCACCTTGTACTAATTCCTTTCCTTTCCAACGCTGTGGACGTAAATTTCAACAATGGTTGTAGTAAAATAATGCAGGCCATTGTTTCTTTTTCTCTCTAGCAGGGCAGTGTCTGTTCTCATTGGCAGTGGATCCTCTGGGTCATGATAGGCCAAGGTCAAGCCCCGCATCTGCTAGTGCAGTGGTGGTGAACCTTCGGCGCTCCAGATGTTTTGGACCACACCTCCCAGAATCCTGAGACTAGAATGCCAATGGCAAAGGACTGTGGGAGTTGTGGTCCAAAACATCTGGAGTGTCGAAAGGTTTGCCACCACTGTGCTAGTCTGTCTTTTTGAATAGGAGATCATAGTGTGGAAGATGGCCTAGGGAGGCTTTCAGCATGGAACTGACTGCCAAGGAAGAGGTTTTATTGAGATCTGCAGAGGGTTTGGGTTTTTGCTTTAAAAGGTGGACCCTTGTATAACAAACTGTATGTATAACATAAAATCTGTACAACATAAAACATTCTGGAGATAGGGGAAATTTGCTTAACAGAATTGCATAGGGGGAGAATCCGTACAACATAAAAATGGTCGCAATTTAGGGATTACGCTGCTTTCAATGCATTCCTATGGGAAATTTGTATAAAGGAAAATTTGCTTGACAGAATTTCATTTGGAACGAATTGATTCCTTTATACAAGGTACCACTGTACTCAGCTTTTCATAGGTCAGGAATCTACAAACTTATTCTCCACAAGTCACAGCTAGCAGGCAAGGTTGCTTTCAAAAGTTGCATCTTAATTCCTTTATACCAGGTACCACTGCAACCTTTTCTGTTATTAAGCTATTCTAGATTTTCTTATTTGTGGTTCTTTTAGTATTGGCTTCAGATATTTGATTCAATGTGTTTTATTTGCCTTTTTAAAATGTTATAACAATCAGAAAAGTAATTAATTAATTAATGCTGAGTTGCACCTTTCCTTTGAAGACTTGTTATGACGGAAGGCATTCGGTGATGTCACCTTTCTGTCTCCAAATCCTTCCTTCAGGCTCATCCTTTCTGTGACGCTTTAGCCCCTGTCCTCTAAGTACAGAAACCAGCACTTGTTTCTTATCACCTGTTCTCATTGTACCACCCATTCCCTTCAGTTTTATACATCCCCACTCTGAAAGCATAGATGAGGTAAAATCCAGACTTAAGTCTGCATAACCAGGCAGGTGGGACGGAGTGAAAATGTTTTCAATGCTTCCAAACCTACAGGCAACAACCTCTCTGAACATCCTAAAAATGTTGCGTAGAAGTTTGGAGGACTCTGCTGAACGAGGTAAATTGCAGTTTTGTTGGGGTAGCTTAGAGAATGTGAGAACCCCTTAAAATAGTGTGGGAATATATTCAATGAACCTTCCCTTTTTTATAAAAAAACTGTTATTTTGTAAAGCACGATGTGTGTTGATTGTGTTGGCTAAAGAATATCATGTGCAACCTCACTGTTCTGCCAGAGCTCCTGGGACAGGTCCGGAGGGAGCAGAAGGGGCATTGCATCTAAGCCCAACCAATGTTTCTTATGCCCTCACATTTTATTTACCACACAAAATATGTTTTGTTTTAAACCTACAGAGGAGAACGGTCAAGGTCAGACCCAAAGGAAGCGGCACCGGAGGAAGAAACGCAAGAGTGGTTTGCAAAACCCTGATCGTTTACAAAGAGGCCCAACAGGATGTGAGGAGCCTAAAAATCTGATTGAAGAAAACGTACAGCTGGAGCACTCGGAAGGCTCAAACCTGAGTCGGAACAAAAAGAGGAAAATGAAAAAGAAACGGCAAAAAGAAAAGATGAGAGCAGCTGGCTTGCGGACGAAACCAGCTGCTATAGACTTTATGTATAAGCCTGAGACAGAGGGAAGAACAGACTTTGAAGAGGCACATAAAAAAGTCAATGACATTCTGGATTTTCTGCAAGCAACGCAAGAAATTTATTTTTCAGAGAGTATGTACAGTCCCCCACCAATCCTCTCTTTTATCTATAACTTGCAGGAGGAGAAATCCATGGGGTTTCTTTCTTCCTTTGCCAAACTGGAAAGGGAAAATGACAGGCCTCTCTTATCGCCTGAGCTTGACAGGGCAAAAATCAGTACAGTGGTACCTTGTATAAAGGAATTAATGCGTTCCAAATGAAATTATGTTAAGCAATTTTTTTCTTTATACAAATTTCCCATAGGAATGCATTGAAAACAGAGAAATCCCTTATCGCAACCATTTTTATGTTGTATGGATTCGCCCCATAGGCGGTTCTGTTAAGCAAATTTCCCCTATCTCTGGAATTTTTTATGTTGTACAAATTTTATGTTATACAAGCTGTTTGTTATACAAGGGTCCACTGTACATAGAAGCTTCTATACCCAAGGGGCAGGGGGGGTGTTACCCAGCTGTTCCTGAGTAAGAATGTTTTTATGGTAGGAAAAGAGGAATGGTCTCTACTTGAGCTGCTGTTGACACAAGCAAGCATTTTAGTGGGCAGACAAATTCTTCACATTACCATTGTCAGAGCGTTTTCCCTCCAATTTTGCTCTTTGCTCGCAGTCCTGGGCACACTGCAGCTCAAGAGTCATTATACTTCCAGTACCATGGGCAAAAGGGGCATGGTGGCTCAGCGAACTAAGGCTCTGAAAACTGTCGGCTGCAAAGTCGGCAGCTTGGCATTTCGAATCCCAGGTGCCGCGCAGCGGAGCGAGCTCCCGCTGTCAATCCCAGCTCCTGCCCACCTAGCCGTTCGAAAGCATGTCAATGCAAGTAGATAAATAGGTACCTCCGTAAAAAGCAGGAAGGTAAAACAGTGTTTCCTGGCAGCCATGCCGGCCACATGGCCCTGGACTTGCACAACACTGGCTCTCCAGCTTGAATATGGAGATGAGCACCGCCCCTAGAGTCGCACACAACTAGCACGCATGTGCGGGGAGAACCTTTACCTTTTTTTTTTTACCATGGTCAAAAAAGTCATGTCCTGCTCAGAGCAACCTCCGTGTACCGTATGTTGACTTCCAGGCAACCAGTCACCCCCCACCAAACAGTGTTTAGATCTGGGCTAGGGGATATCTTTTAAAAAATGCATGAAGGTCTATGCACACTGACCCATACGAAGTTGTCAGATTGAGCATACCTGTACAGATGTAGCAAATGCCGATTTCTTCATTTGTCCAATTAAATTTGGAATAAATACTTAGCTCCTTGTTGGAATGGCTGCATGGGGTTTAATAGATATAACTACCGTGGTACCTTGTATAAAGGAATTAATTCGTTCCAAATGAAATTATGTTAAGCAAATTTTCCTTTATACAAATTCCCCATAGGAATGCATTGAAAACGGAGCGATCCCATTTTTATGTTGTACGGATTCTCCCCATAGACGATTCTGTTAAGCAGATTTACCCTATCTCTGGAATTTTTTATGTTGTACAAATTTTATGTTATACAAGCTGTTTGTTATACAAGGGCCCACTGTATATAATATGGATATGCAAAATGAAGCTGGAGAATTTTCAGAAAGTTACAGATCCACACACACCGCTGGCTGCATGTCCTCCGTGTATACTCTCTTTGAGTCCCGAGTAGCATTCCACAATGGATCCGGCAAGATTCAAGATGACATATTTCAAGAGTAGATTTCTGTACCTCTATCACAGTCCTTTTTCTTCCTTCTCAGATCTGATCAGTTCTTCCCTGTTACATGTTTTAAGAAGAAGCCTTGTAGTGGCAAAACTGAACGGACTGTGCTTTGGATATAGAGATCTAAACAGGGGAGTGGCATGGAAAAGGGAGGGTGTTGATAAGACTTGAACCTTTCTTTTAAAAAAAATGTCCCTGTTGTTTTTTTTTTTCTTCCTTAGAGCCATTCAAGTGCCCAGAGTCAGCGGTGAGTTCACAGAGCGTCTATGAGGTTTTACAGAGTCTTGAATCCCACACCACGTCTTCGTCAGATATCACACTTCTTCATCGGATGAAGTGCCTTGTCCTTCTGCAGGACGTGGAGAGACTCAGGGGTGTTGTGGAAGAGTTCCACGCGGGAACGCTGATGCCTCCTGGTAGGTTCAGAACATCCAAACGTCCTGTTAATGGTTCTTTTTCTTTGTACAGGTGAGACTTGAAAAATTGGAATACCATGCAAATGTTCATTTGTTTCAGTAAGTCAACTCAAAAGGCGAAACTAACTTATTACATACAAAGCAAGATGTGTCAAGCCTTACTTTGGTATAATTGTGGTGTGATTATGGCCTACAGCTTATGAAAACCCCAAATTCACAATCTCAGAAAATTAGAAAAGTGTGAAAAGCTTCAATATTCTAAGCTCAAAGTGTCCCACTCTAATCAGCTAATGAATCCATAACACCTGCAAAGCGTTCCCGAGCCTTTAAATCGTCTCTCAGGCTGGTTCAGTAGGAATCACAATCATGGGAAAGACTGCTGACCTGACAGTTGTGCAGGAAACCATCATTGACAGCCTCCATAAGGAGGGGAAGTCCCAAAAGGTACAGATTGCAAAATAAGTTGAATGTTCCCAAAGTGCTGTGTCAAAGAACATCAATAGACAGTTATGTGGAAGGGGAAAGTGTGGAAGAAAAAGGCGCACAAGCAGCAGGGATGACCACAGCCTGGAGAGGATTGTCAGGAAAAGGCCATTCAAAAGTGTTGGGGACTTTCACAAGGAGTGGACGGAGGCTGGAGTTAGTGCATCAAGAGCCACCACACAGAGACGGATCCTGGATATGGGCTTCAAATGTCGTATTCCTCTTGTCAAGCCACTTCTGAACACTGTTGAACTGGTCCAAAGTCCTCTTTTCCGATGAGAGCAACTTTTGCATCTTATTTGGGAACCAAGGACCCAGAGTCTGGAGGAAGAACGAAGAGGCGCACAACGCTTGAAGTCCAGTGTGAACCTTCCACAATATATGTTGATTTTGGGAGCCGTATCATCTACTGGTGTTGGTCCACTGTGCTTCATTAAGACCAGGGTCAACGCAGCCATCTACCAGGAGATTTTGGAGCACTATATTATTTCAGTTTCTTCTAATTTGGTGAAGGAGGAGATCAGGAAATGAAATGTTTTCTGGTTATGTATACAGGCTTACCCAATTGAGAGTTTTCAGATTCATCATAAAAGCATACACTGTAAGGTTTACAATGCATGTTTATGAAGACCTTGTACCATTTTAAAAAAACTCTTCATTTTTGGTCCATGTATACAGTAAATGTATACATATTTGCCCTGTCGTCCCACTACTAAGAAAAAAGGTGTTCATTCAGATTTTCTATAAGTTTCGAGCCTTCTTCACATCCATGTTTGCCGGTGTTGTGTGTATGCTACACTGCGCATGTTCTCTGGTGTGTATGAAATGAGCATTGGGATAAATGGGTCCGTTCATATAGGACTCTCCCATCCAATCAGCACTGCGCTGGTCATGCTAATGAAGTCAGAATAAAAGTCGGCTTGTCATGAGATGCACGGCATCCATATGCAAATATTTGATGGTCATGGAGATTTCGAGCCTCTCTGTTCCATGTTCTTTTGCAATGTAGCTGCAGCCAACTGTTTAAAACACACATGCATAATCATGCTCCTTATACCAAGCCCCCATATTTTGCTGCTCTTGGCTATTTCCTCTTTCTTTCCCCTGAGGCAGAAAGCAGGCGGCAGCAGGGCATCCATAGATCCATAAAGTTGACTTTAGCTGTGGTCTTACCTGAGTTTTCTCCGTACTTCGGCTAACTGCACATAAGTAGCTGCCCTGATGCCCTAAGCACATCCGATCTCGCCCGATTTCGGAAGCTATGCAGGGTCGGCCCTGGTTAGTACTTGGATGAGCGACCACCAGGGAATACCAGGTGCTGTAGGCGCCTGCAGTAGGAACTGGCAAACCACTCCAGTATTCCTGCTAAGAAAACTCCATGATCATGGGGTCACAAAGAGTCGGTCATGACTGTAACAACACAACACACGCACACGCACGCACACAACTGAGCATAAAAAGATTGCGTCTTAACCACGAAAAGAAGTAAATTCCGGTCCCGGCTGACCACGCCCCTTGAACAGCAGTTTCATCGAAGTTTCAATAACCACAGCCAGGGGCTGGATTTAGAAACTTTGCTCGAAAATGCTTACTTATTTGTTTCTGGAACCACGACAGGCCAGAGAAAATACACAGTAAAATCAGTTGTTCCCCTTTTTCGACAGCTTCCCGTGGAAAAATGCGAAGTAGACAGGTAGAGACGGAACCAGAATAGGAAAATACGACGCAGAAGAGAGGACACTAACTGCACATTAAAAACCACGTGACTGCCTGGAAAAAAATACGCATGAAATTCATATATGCAGAGAACGCTGGTGTGACCGCAGCCACAGTGTTTCAGCTCTCCTCTTATCATTCAGGAATTCTCTAAAGATCCGCTACTTTTGCCACAGGTAGCACCTGTGTCCATGCTTTGTCTCAGAGGCACTAAAGCTGAATGCTTGGATTATATTCTTGGCAGTGTGCTTTCCCTGGAGAGACACGTGTGGAACGAGGACTCTCTGGTGAAGGCTTATTAGTAGACGGCATTCTTAAAAGAAGAGTCTGTTCCCAGGCCGGCTTATCCAGCGAGAATAGCAGCCGTCACAGTAACTCTGCCCCTGTTGTTACACGAGCCCAGCAATCGGTGTTTTTCTGTTCACATCACATATCGTTCATGCCAGAGTCATCCTCCCTAAAATGTTCCAGCGTTGTCGTCGCTCTAGGGAGGGCAAAGGGGCTCTATTTTGTTGTCGAAGCGAAAGATCAAGGGCTTCCCACTCTTTTATCAGCTTGAGAAAGAGAGAGAGAGAGAGGAAAAGAGAGGGAATGATGGCATGGCGGCTTCTTTGCTGATCCACACAGGTAATAATCGAGCGGGCCACTGGTTTGCAAAATTGCTTTTTTGGACTACAACTCCCCGAATCCCCTGCCCATGATGAGAACATAAGAAGAGCCATGCTAGATCAGGCCGAAAGGCCCATCTAGTCCAGCTTCCTATATCTCACAGTGGCCCCACCAGATGCGTCTGGGAGCACATGAGACTAGATATCTGTCTCCTGATACCACTCCCCTGCATCTGGCCCTTGAAGTACCCCGGTTTTAAGCCTGGAGATTACACATCTCCATCATGGCTTGTAACCTGTGATGGACTTTTCCTCCAGGAATCTATCCAATCCCCTTTTGAAGGCATCCAGGGCAGATGCCATCACCACATCCTGTGGCAGGGAGTTCCACAGACTAACAAGGTGCTGGGTGAAAAAATATTTTCTTTTGTCTGTTCTTACTCTCCCAGAGTAGGAGATTGTGGGAAGCGCCGTAGCTTGTCCAGGTTTTCCAACGAGAGCGTTGTTTCTGCTCCCGAGAAGCATCGGCAATGAATACAGGGCAATGAAAATATCTGGTTAGAAAATCATTTGTTTCCAGGGATGAATCAGAACTGTCCTTTTATGCTCTCTTGTGATAATTCTGTTCTTGCAGGAAATGATTTTCTTCCCCAAGCAGCGTATTCCAATGAAAGTAGGCAAACTGCCTGAGACTCGAGGGCAGTGCCCTGAATGCCAAGGAGTCCCTCTTGGAAGGTGCTTCACGCCTTGCAGAACATCTGGAAAACAGGAAATGGGTGGCCACTGCGGAGAACAGATAAAGTGGGCAGAGGGAAACTCTTTTCTGTCTCACGCAATACCAGAACTGGGGGGGGGGGGGTTGTCATCCATTCAAAGTGAGCCCCAGGAGAATGGGAAGAGACAAAGGAAAATATTTCTTGACCCGACGTGTTGTTAGTCTGTGGAACTCCTTGCCAAAGGATGTGGTGATGGTGTCTGGCCTAGGTACCTTTAAAAGGGGATTGGACAGATTCCTGGAGGAAAAGTCTGTATCACAGGTTACAAACCATGATGGAGATGTGTAATCTCCAGGCTTAAAACCGGGGTACTTCAAGGGCCAGATGCAGGGGAGTGGTATCAAGGAGACAGAGGTCTGGTTGTCTCGTGTGCTTCCAGCGGCATCTCTCTGGTGGGGCCACCGTGAGATACAGGAAGCTGGGCGAGATGGACCCTTGGCCTGATCCAGCAGGGCTCTTATCATGTTCTTAGGTTAACTCTTAGACTTAGACATCAATTGTCTTGAGATGTTCTTAACTCATCTTTCTTTTTCAGCTATGCACTCTTTCCTGAACCCCTGGGGTTCCCTTTTCTTCTAAATCTTCCTGTTAACATTTTCCTTCTTGTTGGCAAGCATCAATTCAAAAATAGCCTTGTCTCTTGTTGCCTAGGAAATTATCACCCACTAAAGAGCTAAAAATGTTTTAAAAACAAAATGCAGAGCTGGCTCGTGGCAATTCTTCCTCCATTTATTTATATATTATAGCAGGCCAGGATGCATTCTAGTTCCCTGTCACCTGCTATTCACAATTTCAGTACTCCAGGTCCACTGTGATTAATTAAGAGATAAAAAGATTATTCAAGGAAAAGGAAATTAAACAGGAGGTGGCTTAGAAGCTGTCTTTCTGGAATCAGGCAAATACCTTCCTCTCCAGGCAAGCTTTCCCTCAATGAGGAACTTCCTACTATGTGACTTTCATATGGATTACCATACATGATTGCATGGGATTTCATAAGAACACCAGTATTTTCCATGTTACTTCCGATCCCTCATAGTAGATTTTTCATTTCATTTCTTGAGTGCTCTTTGTAGCTCTACTGTTACCTTGAATGTTCTAAGATGCCTCTTTCAGTTCCCTGTTCTTAACTTATGCTCTGGGCTGTATATCGTCCCTCATTATTACAAGCCACCTTGGGTCCTTTTCCAAGGAGAAAGGTGGGGTAAAAATATTCTAAATAAATAAATAAATAATTATATTATAAATAACAGTGGAGGACACTGTCAAAACTATGTTGCTTTTAAAATAAGGATTGTTAGTTAGGGGCTGTGGAGCTATGCCACTGTTTTCTAACCAGGTGCTCTGCAGATGTGGTGGGCAGGTGTTCCCATGATATATTTATTTATTTATTTATTCGTAATGTAATGAGAGCTGTAGTCCAGTCCATTGGAGGGTGTCACATTGGGGAAGGCTGGTGTACAACATTGCTGCAGACACTTAAGATCTCAACCATGGCAAGCACTACTTTTATAACTGGGCAGAAACGGGAAGGCCTTGTTGGTCCCCTTGGTGGGGGACCACACATTGTCTCCTCATTTGGACTCAAGCAATCTACCCAGTGCCTGCCATGTTATGGACAGGTAAATAGATATATGGGGCTGCTGGGCTGTGAGAACTGCAGATCTAAGTGCACAAAAGTAAGTTGTTTCTGGAAGACGATGGTCTGAAAAGCTGAAGAAAGGTACAGGAGAGGTCTTATTTCATGTATTGCTCCCATACACTGAAGAGGGGGAGTGGAATCTACATCTCTTTGAAATGTGTGATGGATGGCATCAGTTGTCTTATTGGGTTCCAGTTCTAGATCCACATGTCTGGGAGAAGCACCATGAGCTTTGTATCTAAGACGGTTACTTCATGTCCTTCCTTGTTCCGAGATTACGTTCATTTCGTGATAGTGTCATTCGCGGACACGTGGTCTTGTCCCGGTTCTCTCCCTGTTACCCACGGGCATGATTGATGGTATCATGATGACTGTTACTTCATGTCCTGGTTTCTTGACAACATCTGTACTTCCCTGCCTTCGTTTCTCCCTTTTTTTTTTGGTCCGACCTTCCGTTTTTCGATATTTCGATTCTCCGTAACTTTGCCTTTCATGTGTTAAGCAGCGAAGTTTGAGATTTTATGCCTTCTTTCCTCTCTGTGATGCATTGTTTACGCCATTGGGATTGTACTGGAGAATGCAACTTTGCACTCCTGCCATAAAATGGAGAATGTGCATGTTGCGTGGCGAGCCTTACTTCACGGGCACTTGTCTCGAAACAGGAACCAAGACAAGAGAATTCCTGAAGTCAGGGAGAGGTATGGCTCATCACACTTAAATCCCAGTTCAGGTGGCGTGGTTGGGATGAGATTCCGCTGTCACACAATGGACGTGAAGTAACATTTTCTCATACCGGTCCCAAGCGGGACCGCAAACCGTGATGAGAGGGACGTGAAGTAACCGTCTAAGTCTGCACACATAACATGGGACAAGTCCACATCTTTTAGTTTTGCTTGGGGTCTTCTCTCCACATGTTCAAGTACTTCCCCTGAAAGCATCCCTACCGGCATTATGCTTTACATAAGTCACCCATAAAAGGGAGCCACAGGAATGTTTTTCTATGTCTCTTGCCACCAGAAACGATAATAGATTGTGCACTTTTATGTGTACTAGAGAGCAGCTTGTATTTTTAAAATGATAGTCTTTCTGGTGTCTATCATGTTCCCCATTTCATAGTCTTCATTTTCACCTTTTGTTTATTAAGCCCCTAAAATTATTTGTCCCTTTACAGTAAAAAAGCCATGCCATACTTCATGCTGGTTTCATAATCTCAAATACACTGATAAAGACTAGCAGGCTAATCTACCTCACAACCCAAATTTTGTTATACTGTATTTTCTTGTGTTACATTCTGTTATACTTTGTTATGTTGCATGTATCTAGTTTGTACATTTTTTGTTTATTTTAATTTTGATAGTGTTTATTTTTATTTCAGGCCTTATCTGGTATTTGCCTTTTGAAAGTGTTTTTTTTCTTTTTCTTTGATGTATTTGGGAAGATGAGGGTTATTTTATTTTGGGTTGAGTTTATATAATGTTGGTTCCAGTTATGTAAACTGTCTCAAGTACAGATCTCACTACGTTGAGTGGTACTGTATATAAGCTTTATTAAGGGAGGGAGGGAGGAAGCGAGGATTTGTGAAGGGGGTGGAAGAGAAATAATCTCCAAAAAAAAAAAGAGTAATATGAGCCTAAGACAAAGAATCAATAGATGATGAACAAGGAAAGGAAAAGCAACCATTAAGAGATATTAGGAGATGGAGATCTTAAGAAAAACCTATAAAAAGATGGAGGCCTCTAAACATGAAGAGACCAAAATACTGTAAATGGCTGAAGAGTCCAACCAGAATATAAGATTGAGGTGAGAAGAGAGTTGGTAGGAAGAGAAGGAAGAAGGTACGAAATCATGAATAACCATGTGTGTGTGTGTTGCGTCCTTACAGTCGTGACTGACTCTTCGTGACCCCATGTCCATCGAGTTTTCTTAGCAGGAATACTGGAATGGTTTGCCAGTTCCTCCTCCAGGTGCCTACAGCACCTGGTATTCCCTGGTGGTCGCCCATCCAAGTACTAACCAGGGCCGACCCTGCTTAGCTTCCGAAATCAGGCAAGATCGGATGTGCTTAGGGCATGTAGGTAGAAGAAGGCAAAGACGAGACACTAGTAATTGAATGAATACAGGCTAGATAAAGGAACCCAGTGAAGAGGGAAAGAGATGACAGTCTGTCAAGAAAACAGCATGAGAATTTTGAGACAGGCAGTGACACTGAGAAATTGAAAAGGAAGATGAGAAACCGAAGGGCCAAAAAAAAAAAAGTAGAACTGGAGCTTGGACAATTTCCTTCTAAAGATGCCAACTCTCAGAATCCTGCCTCTGGCAGAGCTAGGATTGTCCTACTGGCCCAAGAGCTCTGGGAGTTGTGAGTCAAAAGAGTAGCTCTTCCACGCAGTAGACATTTAGACTATGCTCTTCCAAGGAGTCACTGACATTTAAGAACACAAGAACAGCCTTGCTGGAACAGGCCACAGCCCATCCAGTCCAGCATTCTATCTCACACAATGGCTCACCCGGAGGTTGTCCTTAAGCATCCATAATGATGGCCATTGATACCCTTGTTCTCCATGAACTTGTCTAATCCTTTCTTAAAGCTGTCAAGGCTGACAGCTGCCACCACTTCTTCTGGCAGGGAGTTTCACAGACCAGTGATCCTCTGGGTGAAAAAGTACTTCCTCTTATTTGTTTGAGATCTAGCACCCAAAGGTATCACGGAGTGGCCCCTAGTTCTAGTGTTGTGCGATAAGGAAAACAGCTTTTCCTTATCTACTTTGTCCACACTGTGTATGATTTAATAAACTTCATCACAACCCTGCCGTCTCTGTATACCTGCATTTCACAACAGGTCTCAGGTCATACCTACGAGAAACAACTCATGTTGTGGCCTTAGTTATTTGTCTGGAGTAACAAACCCTGAGGTAGTTCTAGCACACATGTGTTCCCACAAGTATCATATACATTCCTGTATTTATATTCCTGTATTTTGTATATCGTAACAGTTTGTTTTATAGCTGTTGTGAGTTTTTCGGGCTGTTTAGCCGTGTTCTGGAAGTCTTTCTTTCTGACGTTTCGCCAGACTCTGTGGTCGGCCTCTTCAGAGGGCAAGAAGCTGTCTCTGTGCCTCTATAGCCCAGAGCACAGAGAGAACCCCTAGTTCCCTGAGCTCCTTGCCTTCTGAAGATGCCAGCCACAGAATCTGGGAAAACGTCAGGAAGAAAAACTTCCAGAACACGGCCAAACAGCCCAAAAAAAACTCACACCAGCTATCAGATCCCGGCTGTGAAAGCCTTCCAGAATACTTTGTGTTGTAAACCAAATGGAGTGGCTTTCTGCCAGATGGGCAGTATATAAATCAAATTGTTGTTGTTGTTACATTAATAATAATAATAATAATAATAATAATAATAATAATAATAATAATAATAATAATAATAATAATAATAATAATAATAATGGGAAACTGATGTATATTTCAGGTTTTTAGTTTTATGATAAGGAGCTTGTATACTGAAAGCAGTCATCTTCATCTTTCATGAAGTATTTCTTTCTTTTGCTTGTTTCCTTTGCAGATCAGGCCAAGGCAATCTCATCTCTATTTCTTTACTGGGTCACAGACATCCTTCCTGGAAAAGGCAGAAAAGAAGTTGAAAGCACATGTTCATCTGAACCAAGTTAAAGCCTGATACATGCCTCTGAAATGAATCTGAGAATACTCAGAAATTGCAATGTCACTGAACAGATTGCAGCTTCAGCCAGGGCAATATTGCTGTTCATTTCTGTTTGCCATTGGAGGCAGTTAATGTTCAATGTTAGGAATGTTTTAATACTAATTTATTTTGTTTTGTTTTATGCTGGATGAAAAGGGGAAACATGAGATCATCAGTTACCCCATTAAACCAGGTTCCTCTTTCATTTCATTTACAGCTGGATTCAGAGCAAAAAGGAATAGTTTGTGAAAAGACTCATCATTATTTGAATATATATATATTGGGCACAGCTAAGTGAAAATTAACTTCCTAGCACTGTTCTTGTGCATACTATGAAAAAGTCTATATTTTTATAGAAAAAAATAAAGTGGTGAAAAACAGGCCTTTACTATTTAAGCTGATTCATTCATTTATTTTATAATAGGATGTGTAACTTTCTCCTTGTTTCACAGTGCAGTCCATTTCTACCAGGTTACACTGTTACATAGTGGAAAGATTTGGCCATACCGTACAAGTTGTCATTTTCTGACAACTTCAACCAACTGTTCTCCGCTTGGTACAGTATCAGCAAAGATGCCTCTGTCTCCTGAATGAATGTTACATACAAGTGAATTTTGTAACAGGTGTCGCTTTACTGATCCTCGCATGAAAATATACATCTGCCTAAGTGTCCTTTTAACATTATGGAGGTGGGGATTAACTATAGAAATTAATAGATATGTGTTTAAATCATTTACATTTTCTACAAAATACTCATTTTTATACTGCACATAGCCGCTCATTCATTTCGCATTTCATGAGCCGAAAAGCATACGGTAGAATACAAACAAATTCAGGACAAGTTGCATATTAGTCCAGGAAGTATGAATTGCCTTACCTTGCTTTAAAAAGTGAACTTGCTAATGTTGTATGGCTTTCCCAAGATAAAATGCCAAAGGAGAAAACATGTTGGTCCAGACAACACCCTGAAATGTCTGAATTTTGTTTGCTACTGACTCCTAACCAAAACAAACAAGTTTTCGAAACAACGAGAGAAAGCCAACTGAGGTCAATATTGTCTGATAGCTTTATAAATTGCCTGTAACATTAAATAAACCTGTTCACTAATCAAAGTTGGTGCCTCTAGACTAGAAGAAATTGAAAACACGGTGCAGAATAAAAATTGCTAGCTGGTTGTTTTTGTTTTTTAAAAATAGCATGGCTTTGGTGAGAAAGAGGAAAGTCAAAGAGGGGCAGAGAGCAGGATGGCAGAAAGAAGCAATGGAGGAAAGCCCTGTCAGTGCAAGGGCAAATGACGATGGGGATTACAATTAAATGTTTAGAATAGAGTAGATATCGCTGTGCAAGTTTAGCAGTTCCATTCAATGTCCTTCAGCCATCAAATGCTTGCTCAGTTCACCCAGGATTTCTTGGATGTCAGTTTATGGCAAGTTGCTTATTTGGTAGCGTATCAGACTAAGATTCAGTAGATGTGAGCTCAAATCTCCACTTCCCCATGGAAACTCACTGGATGGAAGCAATAATAAACCAGTCTTTGAGCATCTCCCAACCTTTGAAATCCTCTTGGGGTTGCCATAAGTCAGGAGTGTTTCAATGACACATTAACAACCATTTCTAGTACCGGCAATACTGTAGTGACAAAAGTTGGGTTTCTGCTAATATGCTGTATGTACATGGCCTAGAGAGATTAATATGATTTTATTTACGGTTTTCTATTTATTTATTTATTTATTCATTTATTAGACTTGTATACTTCAGATCTTCCCGAAGGAACTCCGGGGCGGTTCACAACAAACAAAAGATACAAACAAACCAAAACAATAAATATACCAGTGTAAAAACAATTAAACAACAATAAAATCAAACAAACGGGAGGTAGCAGATGGCGGGGGGGGGGGGAATTAGTCACCGAACACCTCTTGGAACAGCAAGGTTTTTAATGCTTTCCTAAAGGCTAGCAGGGACTGTGCAAGGCGCACTTCGCTGGGGAGATGGTTCCACAAGGTGGGGCCAGCCACAGAGAAGGCTCGGGATCGAGTGGAAGTTTTCCAAGCCTCCCTGGGCGTGGCCACCCGCAGCATGTGCGCCCACGACAACCTAGTTGGTTATTTAATTTAATAATTATCTGATAGTGGTCACTATTCTATTGCTGGTGCCTAGTAAAATTAGAGCTGCTTAATTAATTGGACAATGATGAGTCAACGCTTAAGTGAGTGCTATTGAGTTAGGGCAGGGGTCCTCAAACTATGGCCCGTGGGCCAGATCCAGCCCACCTGGGTCCTGAATCTGGCTCATGGGACCAATTGCAGCCCCCCCCCTTTGAGAGTGATCAAGTGAACCCGCCTCCACAGCTGCTTCTATTGGTGATGCAGTTCAAAGCAGTGGGCTGTGGTGCTTCCCACCTCTCCCCACCCACTACCCACCTTATTTGCACCAGCTGTGTGGGGCAGTTCAAGCAGGAGGGCCATGGTGTGCCCCCCCGCCCAGATGCACACTGCTTCCTGTTCAGCTGAGTGGGGCAGTTCAAAGCGTGAGGACCACAGCACAGTCCCCCGATCCCCCAAGCAGTGGGGGACCAAGCAATGGGGGAGCTTCATGCCGTCTCTCTCCTCCCCCTGCGTGCCCACCCACTGCTTCTAAGGCCACCACCGCTACAGGGTTAGACACCAGAAAGGAAGAGGAGGAGAAAGCCTTTCCCAATGCCTTCCATGGTCCCAAGGCCGCGCCCCTGCTCCTCCTCCACCCCGCCCGCCTTCCTTTCTTGTGTGGCTGCTGCTGGTTGTGAGGTAAGAAGGGGGCAGGTGGAGGCAGCACCAGCCAGCCAGCTAAGCAGAAGCCGTAGCAGCAGATAAACTGACAGACAGCGAGCGACCGAGGGGAAACGGACAGACCGACCACCCAGCACCCTCCAAGCTGCCATCTTGCTGTGTGGAGGAAGGGAGGAGAGAGCACAGCCCATGGCCGGAGGTAGAGGCTGCTGCCACCACTGGATTAGAGAGATGCAGGGGAGAGGCAGTCCTTGAGATAGCTTGGGCCCAAACCATTTAAGCAGTCTTTTGTTATTGGGATACTGTCTTGGAATTCTGGGAGTTTTGGTCTAAAGCATCTGGACGGCCGAAGTTTGGACACCCCTGCATTTAAGGTTTCATAGGTTAGAACCAGCACTTTGGATTAGTGGAGCTGCTGTTACGGGGGGTTGTTGGATCCCTATATCATTCTGCAGTAATTCAGTCAACAAACAGATTGCACACACAATAGACAAATATGTTATATAAAAGAAACTTCCTCTGTGTGTTTACTCAGAAATCACTGTGTTAAGGAGGTGTTATTCCTTAGCTTTCGATTCAGTACATACTTAGCGGCATATTTTACCTCCGTTGGGTATGCGTAAGGGGGTCATGTAAAACACAACAGTATATGGAAGTACTGAATTTTAGCTAAATTTTGGGAAATGCATAAACAGAAAAAGATATAATCGGATCAAGACCATACTAGGAGTCCGTGAACGAGCAGGCTATTTTTGTTTGATTTATGGTTGGAAGCTAAAAATGAACGCTAGGTTTTGATCCTATTGTGAGTTAGGCAAAGCATTCGTGTTTGTTAGAATTACTGGACTGCACTATTCAATTTACACGGGTAAACAGATTAAAATACTTGGCATGTTATTCAATTAAATGCAAGATTGCTAACTGACAGACTGAAGTGCATTGATTTTTTTTCAATTACATTAAGCTCAGTATACTGCAAAAAGTTTCATTAACCTTTTTTGCTTAACCCTCCCATGCTAAGTTAGTACAAAGTGCAGAATTAAGTTCACAAAGCAAATAATTTTTTATTTTCTAAATTAATAGAAAAATGTGATTTTTAAAATGGGTGCTTTTACCCCCTTATTGGATACATTGGGATTGTTTTTCTGTCACTGGATATTTAGCACTTCTGCTTTGAGTTACTTTCTCGCATCTTGTGACTTGCAGAGGTGATGGTTTATTTCCAAAATAATACAGAGAGATCTTCCATCTGCAAGGGACTAGGACAGAAACACCCTAGAGGTGTCACCTATGTGTAAGTGCCCAAGCATACAGCAATCTGCATTGGGACACATGAGGGACAACAGAACATGATTAATAGTTTCAGATCATTGAAAAATGATCTTTTTTTATTCTCTCTGCATGTTATGGCCTTGGAATCAAAGGCCTTTGGATGTAAGCAGAAGTTGCTCTCCGTTTCATTTCTCTCTGCTGGAACCTTGAGCAACAGTGATTAAAAGCTGCACATGAGTTGCAGGAGATGCCACACTCAAGCAGGGCAGGATAAAAAATATCCATCCATTCCCTCGCGCGCGCACACACACAGGCTCCAATACAAGGGTACAAGCTGAGAGAATGAAAGGTCTTTGAAAGATCCAAGTCAGGAGACCTGTTTAATTGACTGGTGTCCTACTTTTTGATCAGAACCACTAGCAGTGAATCTTTCCCCAATAAAAGCTGATCTAGCCTTAAAATTTGTGCTGTGTTGTTAACTTGCAGAAAAGAAAACTAGCCCTCAAAATGTGCCCTGGGAGAAACCTGATGTTCTTGAATAGAAAAGTGAAGTTGGAAGGGTCCTGTGAGGCCAGCAAGTCCATTCCCCTGGTCCATACAGGAATACAAATCAAAGGATATTTATTTATTTTATTTTAGAGTATTTTTACCCTGCCTTTCTCCTTGGAAAAGGACCCAAGGCGGCCTACAGTAATGTGGGATAATGTACTGTCCTATACAATTAAGACATGTCCAAGTATTTGAGAACAAGGAATTGAGGGGCATCCTACAGCATTAATAGACATTACATTAAAGCTACAAGGTTATAAGTAGTTATAAACACAAAGGTCTTTGCCTGTTTCTGGAAGGACAACAGAGATGAGGCAGTCCTGGCCTCCAGTGGGAGGGAGTTCCATGGTCGGCGTGGCAGTCGAGAAGGCCCTTTCATGGGTTCACACAAGACGCACCTGTGAGGGTGGTGGGATGGAGAGTAGGGCCTCTCCTGATGACGTTAACACCCGAGTCGGTTCATACTGTGAGACACGATCTTTGAGGTAGCTAGGACCTGGGTCATACAGTGCTTTGTAGGTCAAGGTCAGCACCTTGAATTGTGCTTGATAGCTGATTGGCAGCCAGTGGTGCTGTTTTAATAGGGATGTAATGCGATCTCTGTACCCCGCCCCGGTCAGCAGTCTGGCTGCTGCATTTTGGACCCATTGAAGTTTCCTGAGACTTTTCATTGGTAGCCCCACATAGAGCACATTACAGTAGTCTAGCCAGGACGTCACTAGGGCATGTGTCACTGTGGCCGGAGCTGGTTTCTCAAGAAAGGGGCGTAACTTGTGTACTAGCCTTAATTGTGCAAATAAATATGCTCCTGGCCACAGCCGTGACCTGGGCATCCAAGCTCAAGGATGAGTCCAAGAGCACCCCCAAGCTGCGTACCTGATTTTTCAATTGGAGGGTGACCCCATCCAGTACAGGTTGCATCCCTATCCCTTGTTCTCCCTTTCGGCTGACCAGGAGCACCTCTGTCTGGATATCTGCCAGATGATTGTCCAAATGTCTCTTCAATGCCTCCAGTGTTGGAGCACTCACCACCTCCTGAGGTAATTGGTTCCACAGTCGTACTGCTCTTACAGTTAGGATGTTTTTACCGATATTGAACTGGAAGCTGGGTTCTCTTAACTTGAACCCATTGTTGTGTGTCTTGCACTCTAGGATGATCAGAAACAGATCCTACCCCTCCTCTGTATAATAACCCTTCAAATATTTGAAAAGTGCTATCCAACCCCCCCTTCTTTTCTCTAGGCTTAATATGCCCAGTTATTTCAGTTTTTCCTCATAAGGCTTCATTTCCAGTCCCCTGATCGTCCTTGTCACCCTCCGCTGAATTTGTTCCAATTTGTCAGCATCTTACTTGAAGTCTACTGTCCAGAACTGGATACAGTACTCAAGTTAAGCCGTAGCCAGTGCCGAATGGAGGGAAGACAAGCTCTTCATGCGATTTGGAAATTCTATTTATTACTATTATTTCTTTTTATTAAACATTTATTTGTTTTCTATTAATAAATCAATCTGTACATATTAAACATCATTTTACATGGATCCTGCTTATATTTATTTATTTATTCTGATTATTTTACCTCACTTTTCTCCTTCAAAAAGGACTCAAGGTGACTTACAATAGTGAGGGAAAATATACAGCCCAGAACATTTAAGACATATTCAAGTTAGAAATCAGAAGAGCCATCCCAGGGGTCGGCAATCTCACCCATGCTGTTCAATGTTTATATGAGACCGCTGGCGGAGGTCATTGGGAGATTTGGAGTTTGCTGTCATAAGTACGCTGATGACACACAGCTCTATCTCTCCTTTTCTTCTGCAGAGGAGGCAATACGCTCCCTCGACCTGTGCCTGGAAGCGGTTCTGGAATGGACCAGGACTAACCGGCTCAAGCTGAATCCGGAGAAGACGGAGGTTCTGTTCTTTGGGGCATCCTCGTCTGGGTACAATGGCCCCCTCCCTAGACTGGGGGGGGTTTCCCTCCAGCCTACGGACAGGACCAGGAATCTGGGCGTGGTCCTGGATTCAGCCCTCTCCCTGGAAGCCCAGGTGATGGCTGTCTCCAGGGCCGCTTTTTTCCATCTCCACAGGATCGCTCAGATCCGACCGTACCTCGATGAGTCCTCCCTGAGGACCGTTGTGCAGGCCCTCATGATTTTGAGGATCGACTATTGCAATGCCCTCTACGTGGGGCTGCCCTTGACCCTTGTCCAGAGGCTCCAGTGGGTGCAGAATGCGGCGGCCAGACTGGTGGTGGGTGCTCGTAGATTTGAGCACATCACCCCGGTTCTCGCCCGCCTGCATTGGCTCCCCATTGTCCTCCGAATAAGGTTCAAGGTCTTGGTTTTGATTTTCAAAACCCTCCACGGCTTGGGACCAGAGTACCCGTCGGAGTGTATATCTCAGAGATCAACTGGGGTCAGGCCCACGAGAATGGTGCAGGAGCGCTCACTGAGGGTGGCCACACCTAGGGAGGCGCGGAAATCACGTACATGTGACCGCGCCTTCTCTGTGGTGGGCCCCACGTTGTGGAATCATCTCCCCAGTGAGCTGTGCCTTGCACAGTCCCTGCCTGCCTTTAAAAAGACTTTGAAAACACACCTTTTTAAGGAGGCATTTGTCGACCTTTTTACTTAAATTTCTTTCTTTTTTTTTGCCACCTGCGCCATCTTCTCTGGAGGGTACCGTCCCCCCTCTTTTATACTGGGATTTGTCTTTGTTTTTTGTTTTTGAGCTATTTTATTGTTAGCCGCCCAGAGTTCCGTTTCGGAAGATGAGTGGGATATAAATGTAACAAATAAATAAATAAATAAATAAATAAATAAATAAATAAATAAATAAATAAATAAATAAATAATAACATTAAAAGGTAACTTTAATGTAAAAAGAAAAAAATTCCATTATGAGGGGTGGAAAGTAAACATGGAAAACACTGGTTTCCTTATGAAATCCATCAATCCAATCATGCATGTTAATCCATCTAAAAGTCAAATAATAGGTAGTCCATCATTCAGGGAAAGCTTCAGGGAAAGCTTACCTGAAGAAGAAGGTCTTTGCCTGCTTCCGGAAAGACAGCAGAGATGGGGCAGTCCTGGCCTCCAGTGGGAGGGAGTTCCAGAGTCTGGGAGCAGCAACAGAGAAGGCCCTTTTCATGTGTTCTTGTGAGAGGCACCTGTGAAGGTGGCGGGATGGAGAGGAAGGCTTTTCCTAGTGACCTTGGCGTCTGAACCAATTCATACTGTGAGCTCTGATCTTTGAGGTAGCTTGGACCCAGGCCATTTAGTGCTTTATAGGTTAAGGTCACCACTTTGAATTATGCCTGGTAGCTGATTGGCAGCCAGTGGAGCTGCTTTAGTAGGGGTGTAATGTGATCTCTGTACCCCGCCCCAGTCAGCAATCTGGCCGTTGCATTCTGGACCCATTGACGTTTCCTGAGACTTTCGATCGGCAGCCCCACATACGGAGCATTACAGTAGTCCGGCTGGGATGTCGCTAGGGCATGTTTGTCCTGAGGATTGATGAAAGGACCACTTGATAAGAGACTGAGACTGAGCCCCCCACCTCTATTGAGAGAGGGGTTTTCAGTGCTCACATGAATGGCTTCCCTTACTCCTCTCTCAAACCACCTCTCTTCTCTGTCTAATTATGTGTACATCCTCATCTTTGAATGAGTGCCCTTTGTCCTTCAAATGGAGGTGTACTGCTGACTCTGGTCCTGAGCTGTTGCCCTTCCTTGGTCATTTGCCACCATTTTACCATCTCCATTGAGGAGCTGTGCCACTATTTATTTATTTTCTCTTTTGCTTCCCACATATCTGAAGAATGCTTTTAACTGAATTTAGTGTCTCTAGCTAATCTTAGCTAATTCTCTGCTTTTGCTCTCAATGCCATCCATGCAATTTCCTTGGTACCTGTCTGTACACTTCCTTAATGGCCTGGCCTTCATATTACTTCCTGTACTTGCCTTTGCTGCTGCTGCTGCTGCTGCTGCTGCTGCTGCTGCTGTTGTTGTTGTTGTTAAGTCCTCCCTGAGGGTTTTTTTGTGAAGCGACACTGGTCTGTTTTGCTGTTTCCCACCTTTATTTTTCTTACTGGAGTATATTGTAGTTGGGCTTTTAGAATTCCTTTTTTTAGCTACTCGAACCCTTCTTGAACTCCTTTCCTCATTAGGATCTTCTACTGTGGGACTTTACTCGTATTTGTTCTGAGGTAATTAAAACTGGCGATTTAAAAAATCCAGCATTTGTGTGTGGCTACACACAAATAACTGCCCATTTTCTCAAACGCTTTCAGGACGTCCGTATTTCCCTTTCCTGACCGTCTCCCCCCCCCCCCGCGCCCAAATTTAGGTAATAAACACTCAGAAAGTGCCATGTGGAATGCTTTCAGAGTCACAGGGAAAGTTCAGCATGTGGTGTGGTATGTTTGTCCCCTGCCCCCCTGTAAACTTAATAGTTACTTTTATCAAGGCAGTGGTGTGCTGGGGTCAGAAGTGGTGAATGCGAGTAAAAAGAGAATAATTGTGAGGTGTTTTACATCGAACAGCATTTCCTGGAGATGTCAGGTATTTATTTTCAACTTTACAGTTCTGCTGACTGGTGGTTTGTGTTAGTGCCTAGTGCTTATTTCAAAACGCTCCATTCCCTCACATCATCCAAAATAAAACAAAAGCATTTTAAAAATCATTTTCACTTTATTCCTTAATGGGGTATGATTCCATTTCATTATTGCCATCAACTACTACTGTCCTGCCAAGAAAACGCCATGGACATGGGGTCACGAAGGGTCGGTCACGACTGTAACAATGCAACACACACACTGCTGATGGGCTCTGGTATTCTTACAGTTCCAACAAAATATCCAGATGGATACACCATATTACCTGCAGTTATCTGTGGTGCCATTTTCACAGGAGAGGTACAAGAAACATCATTATAGGAAGTTCTGATATGACAGCAAACTCTGTGATGTTTTTGATCCGTGGATCGTATTAAATTTATTAGTATTAATCTGTGATGAATTCAAAAAAAATCCTCATTGTTTCATACTCCCTATGATTCATATTGTGTTTCAGCAAAAATATAAACAAGTAAAAACAATAGAGAGTTGAATGGTGTGTTTATGCCTTTAATCGCCCACCATGAGAAAGAAATGGAGGCAGAGGCGTCAAGTGATTAGAACAAACAGCCAGACACATCAAGAGGAAGGCATGGGCGCAGGGCAAAGGTGCTGGTCCTTACCTTGCCACTCTCTCATAAGATAGCTCTTTGCTTAAATGCATGTGCTATTATTCCGATTTTTTTTAAAATGCAATCAATACAAATGACAATCAGATCAGAGAAATGTTAAATGCAGAACAAGCTTACAAATGGGTTGGTCCTTCAGATCCTACAGGGCTCTTGGTGGTTTGTCGTGCAATAAGCTAATGTGACTTACTGTACCTTGGGCTGACACAGAGCAAAATGGGAAATTTGATTGTGTTTGATATTTTTGTTAGCATTTCAATCATTATTACCTTTTCCACTACAAATTCCAACTTTAATGGTCCTACAAATGATCCTTACAGTAGCGAGGCTGGCACGCGCACCATGTCCAGACTGCCAGAGGACACGATTTCTGTGCCAAAACGCCAGGTTTCCTTTAAACACAACCTCTACTGGGGAAAAACGAGCTGCTTCTAATAACTTCTCCACAGTGACGTTATCAGCTGTGTAGGAAAATGATTCTACATAGACGCATATTGTTGGGTTTATCGAAGCCAGGCCTCCATGCTCTTCTTCTTGCAAGCATGAGGCCAGACACACTTTTATTAGCTGTAAAAGGCAGGGCTTCAGATGTGGCGTAATAGTCTACGTGTCAGAAGGGGATAGGCTGATGAATTCCTGGGGAAGGGGCATATCTGACGTAAGCAGTGTATGTAGGAAGGGTCTTGATGAATGATCTTGTTTTTTCTTATGTGCCTTGTTTGGCTAATGTGGGGGAAGAGATAACAGCAGCCTGCTTCCTGAGTATCAGGTCTCATGGAAGCCATTGTCCTCTCATCCAGGGGATTCCTGCACAGTGGGGGGTCAATATTCCTACGGAACTCTGTGCAGGAAGCCGGCTGGGTGCTTATTAATATCTTTTATTAATATCTCTCAAGGAGATATCACTATATAGCTGCTGAGATACAGTTTCTTCCTCAAAGACTAATTTAGGCTCTTTTTAAAGTAATCCAAGTTAAAGACACAGGAAACATAATAATGCTACCTTGTCTGTTTCCGCTTTTTCTACTCCCAAGGATATAAAGCAGTGGGTTGGGCTGTCATGCATCATGTGGTCTAGGCCATGTCTCTCTCCCGACATCCACAAAGGACAAAGAACTTTAAAAAAAAGAAATTATTGGGGGTACATTTGGAGGAAAGGGTTCAGCTGGCAGCAAATTGCTTGAGTACAATTTTAACAGATAGATGCTTTGAAGCTTTCCATCATCTGTTGCCTTACATACCATTACAATAATTTACCATTTTCCCCCAATAGTCCATAAAGAGTACAGTACTTCCAAATTGGAATCTGAAGAATCTACCTTAGTCCAAGTTCCAAAGTATCATTTTGGATAAGTCTTAGAGATCAAAGCCACCAACCATCAAATTGTCTTTTTGCTTTTTAAACATGAAGTCTAGTAGAGGACTAGAATAGGACTAGAATTGTCTCTAGCCAGGGACCATGCCCGTGCTCTAGACCACCTCCAACCCACATCATGAGAAGAGGTAAGGATAAATACACAATGGATATTGCCAATCATCTGACCTCGCCACCTGAAGTGGGCAGGGATGAGCGATGCCTCATTGCTGCGGCACAAAATTTGGCCACCACCTCAGTTACATCTTTGGACATAGAGGATCCTGGCAGCTGTTGCAAAATATCTAATAAGAACCATTTTATTCTTTGGTAACCTGTCAAATTTAGGAGAAACAGTTCTGGTTTTAGGTGCAAATTAGTATTCAGAATCTCATACATCATTGAGTGAATTTGTTTCCAAAATTTAACTGACACCCCACATGTCCACGTACCTTCTCTCCCTTGGCATTTCTAGCGCCTCTTAGAAATATCCTTGTACATTTTGGACAATTTTTTCTGTTGCTATGTACCACCTGTACATCATTTTGTAGAAGTTTTCTTTAAGATTGTAGCTCCTTGTGAATTTAAACCCATGCTTCCACATTTAAAGGACAGACAACTTGATAGGAGCTGTAATTCTCTATGGCAATTCTGAATCGATGATCATGTTTACATCTGCCCTACACCCTACATCTGGAAGTGGCAGGTCTACATTCAAGTCCAGCCAAGATGTAATAACTAGTTCCACTAACTAGTTCCAGTACAGGTCTGGTCTAGAGCTAGTGCTACCTTTTTTAGATTTATCATTTTAGATTACCATGTTGTTTCCACAGAGGTTCTGGATAGGTACACATATTGATTAAGATGTATTAATAAGGGGTGTGGTGGCTTAGTGGACTAAGGCTCTGAAAACTGTCAGCTGCAAAGTCGGCAGCTCAGCAGTTCGAATCCCGGGTGCCACGCAGTGGAGCAAGCTCCCGCTGATAACCCCAGCTCCTGTCAACGTAGCAGTTCGAAAGCATGTAAATGCAAGTAGATAAATAGGTACCGCTTTAAAAAGTGGGAAGATAAAACAGCGTTTCCATGCAGCCATGCTGGCCACGTGGCCATGGACATGCACAACACTGGCTCTTTGGCTTGAATATGGAGATGAGCACCGTCCCTAGAGTCAGACATGACTAGCACACATGTGCGAGGGGAACCTTTACCTTTCTATTAATAAGGTAAGATAGTAGCCCCATGATACAGCTATGAAATATGTTCTGTCAATCATTTTAAAAACGTGCAGTGGAAACAAGAACAGGGACCCAACTGCTTTGCATGTTCACAAGGAAATGTTTTAAGCACGAAATTCATGCAGAAGAGGAGGAGAGCGAATTGTCCCTTGAAACCTCACCGTCCCATCCCATCCCCCCCCCCCCGTTGCTGCCAAAGAATGCCTTTAGGTAGGTATCGGTTACAAAAAGCTGACAGGGCCCCCAATTTATGATGATCACTTCCTATTGTACTTCAGCAGTAACCCAGCCACCAGGACATGAAACATATAACTCGATCAATCAAATGTCCAGGCATATAAACCAAATCAAAATTTACAAGGGAGGCGTGACCAGGGTACGGAAGAGGAAGCAGAATGGGAGGGAAGCATACAGGGAAGGTAATTTCAGAATGACAGTTGTTATATCCTCTCAAAGATCTAAATTAACCTGGGTGTTTCTCACATGGCTGTCATCTATTATGGTCTCTCTTAGAGCAAAGTTCAAAGGATCTTCTGTCCACCATCCTTTGCGAGATCTAGTCTGAGACTTTCAGCTCTATAAGATAATACATGTGATGATTTTGCCTGTGGAATCAAACACTGTGCCTAGGAGTGTCATGGTTAAGGCGGACATTGTTAATGAAAACCCACATAAGTATCTCCTCAAAAAGCCCTGTTCAGGTATTATGAAAGAGTGTGTATCCCACATGTGATGGACAGATGGCACCTTCCCTGCCCCTTTTTCTCAGCATTTGCTTTACATCTCATGAAAGCAACTGTCCAGAGAAGGAGAGACTCTTCTGTACATGTGAGGTCAGATTGCGTAACTGTGAGTCAGAACCCTATTCTCTCCCCCCCCCCCATCCAGGCTTAAATGGAGAGCTGAAGGTAGCTAGAAGAAGACTCCCCCTTCTTCAGACGATCACCTGAAAGTGGTAATGATGAAAGTGGTGATGTAGAAGGCCGGGGTACCCTGCTTTCTCCATCCCATATGGAGTACATATGTTTTCTTAACACATGGTTATAGTTAAGGAGATTCCAATCATTCAGGCAGTTGTGCTGACCACAAACCATAACCAAAAGGACCACAAAACACACACATTCATTGGACGCAATCATGAAACTAATTTAAATCTAATCAATTAAAGTGGGGTCCTGTACAGCCCTTATTGGTTTGCGGTCTCGTTCTCTGTTAGAACAGCTCCTGCCACAGAGTATATTGCTCGTAACACTCGCACCGAAGCTCGGAAGACTGCTACCAGAAACCAGGCTTTCTTGGTGGTCGCATCTTGTATGGAGAACTAGCTGCCCCCTGAGATTGGTTTGGCCCCCCACACTACAAGATTTTTTTTAACAGCTTAAAACCTGACTGTATAGATGTGCTTTCCCTGACTACTGTTTGCCACCTCGCCCATCTCGCTGATCTGGTTTTATATTTTAATCTGCTTCTGTTCATCTCAAAAAGGGGATTGGAAATAAAACAGCCAACATTATAATGCTATTATACAAAACAATAGTAAGTCCGCACCTGGAGTATTGTGTACAATTCTGGTCACCGCATCTCAAGAAAGACATAGTGGAACTGGAAAAGGTGCAGAAGAGAGCGATTAAAATGATTACTGGGCTGGGGCACCTCCCTTATGAGGACAGTCTAAAACATTTGGGGCTCTTTAGTCTGGAAAAAAGGTGCCTGAGGGGGGGATATGATTGAGACGTACAAAATAATGCAGGGCATGAGTAAAGTGGATAGAGGGAAGCTCTTCTCCCTCTCACAAAATACCAGAACTAGGGGACATACACTCAAATTGAGAACTGGGAGTATGAGAACAGACAAAAGAATTTTTTTTACCCAGCGTGTTGTTAGTCTGTGGAACTCCCTGTCACAGGATGTGTTGATGGCATGTGGCCTGGATGCCTTCAAAAGGGGGTTGGGCAGATTCCTGGAGAAAAAGTCCATCACAGGTTACAAACCATGAGGGATATGTGTAATCTCCAGGCTAAAAACCTGGGTACTTCAAGGGCCAGATGCAGGGGAGTGGTAGCAGGAGACAGATATCTAGTCTTATGCGCTCCCAAACACATCTGGTGGGGCCACTGTGAGATACAGGAAGCTGGACTAGATGGGCCTTTGGCCTGATCCAGCATGGCTCTTCTTATGTTCTTATGTTAGTTTTTGTCTGTATTTGATTCATTATTTTTGCTTTGTTATCAGATTTTATTATGTTTGATTGGTCAGTTTTTATTTCTGTCTATATAGCCTATATTGTTTAATTTTATTATTCATTGTATTGTCCATGTCTTAACTTTGGTACACCGCCCAGAGTGACTGTTGGCCAGATGGTGCAGTATAAAAAATCAAATAAATCAAAAATATATAAATAAATAATTATTGTTATGTCACATCAAGTCATATCCAGCTATGGAGACATGTTAAATGAGCGATCTCCAAAACGTCCGGTCCTCCACAATCCTGCCCAGCTCTTGCAAATTCAAACCTGTGGCTTCCTTTAACGAGTTAGCCCATCTTGTAGTTAGTCCTCCTTTTTCTTCCTGCCGCCTTCACTTTTTCCCAGCATTATTGTCTTTTGCAGAAAATCTTGCGTTCTCATTATGTGCCCATACTAGTAGAGCTTCAGTTTCATCATTTTTATCTCCACAGAATGTTCATGTTTGATTTATTCTAGCACTCACTTGTTTATTTATTTTATTTATTTTATTTTAGAGTATTTTTACCCCACCTTTCTCCTTGGAAAAGGGACCCAAGGCGGCTTACAGTAATGAGGGATAATATAAAGTCCAGTACGATTAAGACATGTTCAAGCATGTGAGAACAAGGTATTGAGGTACATCTTACAGCATTAATAAACAACATTCCATTAAAGCAACACGGTTATAAGTAGTCATAAATACAAAGTCTATGTGAACCCATAGATTCATATAAAATACACATGGTAGTCCATCATTCAGGGAAAGCTTGTTTGTCTTTCTGGCCATGGGGGGGGTGTCTACAAAGTTCTCTTCCAGCTCCATATTCCAAAGAAATAATTCCCCCCCATCATCTTCTTTTACTGTCCAACTTTCACACCCATACATAGTGACTACCCATATGTGGAGTGTGGGTGATCTTACTCGGAGTCTCCAGTGACCATCCTAAGACTTGATGATCTTTTCTGTTACCTTCATTGCTGCCTTTCCAGGTCTCAGCCTTCTGAGTGCTTGGCTACAATCCATTTGGACTCATGACTGAACAAAGATATAGAAAAGTTATTTCAAGTCATCGCTGCTTTTGGCCAGGCAGATGGCATCAACTGCAGATCTTAAATTACTGATGTTTCTTCCATCGGTTGGTTCATCAGAACCCTAGAATGTATAAAAGCAAGCAAGGAAGCATAGGCTGTCCCTTATCTTTTCCCAACAAATTAAACTCTAGCCCTCTGAGTCACTAAGCGACTCATTGCTTTCTCCCGGGCATACATAGCTGTGTTTCACCTTGTGGACAATTGCCTCTCCCTTCCCTTTAATAAGGGAAGGAACAATTCACAAAATTGTGGTTCTTTAGAAGACCGCTGTGCTTCAGTCGGTGGGAGAGTGGGGCAATGTTTTAACAACAAATGTACAAACTCACATCTCTCCGATGAATTACATTTGGCCTGCTACTGCGCTTCCTTCCTGAGGGTCTGTCCACACTGTGAAGTTTGGTGGAATCCAGCCAGAGCTTAAAAGGTCCTCACCTGCAGTGCAATCTGTTTTAACTCAAGCACCCATCTGGGAAGGCAAAACAAAGAGCTATTTTTTTTTTTTTCAACTCAGTGAATCATGCCAAAAAGAGTGCATGCCCTAGCCCTGTGCCAGGAGGATACGACCACTGTTCTTAAAGGAGAAGGACGGGTTGTTCTAAGTAGAAACACAAGTTGGCGAGTCCATTTCCCCCCATGCTGAACAGTTCTATCACAGAACCATATATCATACCTATATGCCAGTGCGGAAAGGCTCTTAGTGTGACAAAGCAAATTCCAAAATGTTTAATAAGCAGGCCACAAACTGCTTCTGCCTTGGCTCCCCACACAGAGGTAAGTTCCTACAGCAAAAGCATTTGTGCCAAAAATAATGTTAGCAACAAACAGATAGATAGACAGCCTTCTGAAAAGACTTCCTCCTCATCCACTAACGCAGTGTTGGTGAACCTATGGCACAGATGCCAAAGGTGGCACTCGGAGCCCTTTCTGTGGGCACCTGACATTGCCCCTTCACAGCCATCTGGATTCAGATTAAATGGCTATATTGGCACTTTGCAAAAAAATTCGTGGGTTTTGAATTGCAGTTTGGGCACTCGGTCTCCAAAAGGTTCACCATCGCTGCACTAATGGATGCTCCTTCAAGATGATGGACTGACTAAAATTCTGAGCCTCCCTTCTCCCTCAGCCCTGTTCTTGCGATGAATTTAAAACACGGCATTTAAAATACCCATTTTCGGCCCCTTTTGACTGGTACATTTCTCTGGCCCAGCTCTCCACAGACAGCTGATCAAAGCTTGGGGAATTCTTGAAGGAACACTTTCAGTCTGAAGGTCTCCGGCCTCCCTCTTTTATCCTGCTGATTCTGGTTTGAAACTAGAAGGCAAAAACATGTAGCTTGGAGGCAGGTTACGAAACACTCGAGAACCAGGGCCAAGGCGAAGAACTTCAGGTGATAAAAGAAAGTAGAATATCAGATAATGCCCGAGACCAAGTGCACCATATGCATTGTAAGTCATGCTCACTTGCTGCATAGGAAGCCTGAATATGAATCTCATAAGAACATAAGAAGAGCCCTGCTGGGTCAAGCCAAAGGCCCATCTAGTCCAGCTTCCTGTATCTCACAGTGGCCCCACCAAATGCCTCTGGGAGCACACGAGACTAGATATCTGTCTCTTGATACCACTCCCCTGCATCTGGTCCTTGAAGTACCCAAGTTTTAAGCCTGGAGATTACACATCTCCATCATGGTTTATAACCTCTGATGGACTTTTCCTTCAGGACGCTCCCAACCCTCAGTTTGAATGGATGTCGCCTAGTTCTGGTATTTTGTGAGAGGGAGAAGAGCTTCCCTCTATCCACTTTACTCATGCCCTGCACTATTTTGTACGTCTCAATCATATCCCCCCTCAGGTGCCTTTTTTTCCAGACTAAAGAGCCTCAAATGTTTCAGCCTATCCTCATAAGGGAGGTCCCCCAAGCCAGTAATCATTTTAGTTGCTCTCTTCTGCACCTTTTCCAGTTCCACTATATCTTTTTTGAGATGTGGTGACCATCAAACAAAGAAGGGGAGTGTCCCCCCAGAGGACACTCAAAGCCTCCAAAACACACAACTCTTTTCAAACTCCCCTGCCCAAAATATTGGTCACTCTGCTCCTGGAGGTGCCCAGCATTGCTTATTCCATTGTTAGTAAGTTAGTTTTTTCCCTGGAAGAATCACAAGGCCCTCCCTCAGCTCTACAGAATCAAAAACAAAAGCAGAAGTTCAGTCACTTCTTGTTTTGATTTTTAAATTGTATTTTGTCAATATCTTTAACTTTTTTCCATGCCGAGTACGGCACATGGGGAGGGCTGTTTGCTGGGAAGGGGGGTTTGAACGTGTCCATGCCTCTGCCACCAACGTTGCCCGTCCCTGTTAGAGATGGCAGGTCACCTTCTCACAGCAGCCAAAGGATCACAGAGAAGGCCAGCAACTTTGGCATAGTTAAAAAGGCATTAGACAAATTTCTGGATAATTAGGCTATCCATAGCTAGCACCTGGGGCAACATGGTGTGTATATGTGACACCGAAGAAGGCGACACGAGTAGCAACAGAAGCGTGAGGCCCTCCCACGTAGAAAGCGGCAAAGAAGAGCCGTAAAAGCTGAAGGAAGGGAAACTGGTCTAATAGGAAAGAAGAGAGAGGCAAGGGCTGAGAATCCACCAACAGAGGGGGCTGTTTGGATGGGGAAAGAGGTATACTGTATATAAAAGAAGGAGAGGGAGAAAAAATACTGGAAGAAGCCTCCTTTCTGGGGAGAGGCTGCCGCCAGAGAAACACACAAGAGGGAAAGGCATGGCCATCTCGAGAGGCCCAGAAGTGGGGAAGTGGGCCATGTCCACCTGAACATGGGAAGCCTCATGGAGAGTCTCTTCAGTCCCAGAGTCTGAACCAACCTGGGCTGGTAGATATGGGAGCCATTGGGGCGATGGGATTATGACCCTCAGAGAGGCAAGAGGTCTGCGGCAAAGCCCAGACCTTGCCAAAGGACTGGATTGAGGATAGTTCTACCCTCATTGCCAGCTGCAGGGGACTTGTTGATGTTGGATTAAAAATGTCAATGTGGAAGTTACCCCGAAGACAGAGGCTCCAATAAATGTTGAAGCTGAATTCCTCAACACATTTGGTGGGGCCACTGTGAGATACAGGAAGCTGGATTAGATGGGCCTTTGACCTGATCCAGCATGGCTCTTCTTGTGTTCTTATGTTCTTATGTTCAGTTCTTGCAGGGGATTTGACAGACAAACCGAAGAAGATAAATGGTAGAATGAAAAAGAGAAGAAAGAGGTAAAAGAGCCTCGTGACGCAGTGGTTAAATGCCTGTATTGCAGGTAAAACTGTGCTCACGACCTGGGGTTCAATCCCCGGTAGCAGGCTCAAGGTTCACTCAGCCTTCCATCCTTCCGAGGTTGGTAAAATGAGTAGAGATGGGCACGACTTAGCGGTATTCCCGTTTCCGTTTCCGTTACTCGTTTCCGTTACTCTACGGAAACGGTAACGGGAATCACTGCCCCAGACTTCGAGCTCGAACCGACGAACGAACAATTTGGTCTGGTTTGTCGTGCTCGTTACTTGCATCGCGCAATGCCAAGCAGCACAGAAAAAAAGTTTTTAAAAGTTAAAAAGAAACCCGATTCCCGGCCCTAAAAGTAGGCGAAAACTGTCTGAGGGCACCTACCAGGCCAGAAGGGTGTTTTATTTGGGGGGGGTTCCCTGCCCCCCTCTCCTTGGCTATTGCTACTGCTGCGCTGCTGGTACCAGGCTGGGAGGGCGCATCCATTTGCCATGCAGTGCGGGGGATCCAAAACGGCGACCGCAATATTTTTTTTGAAATCGTTGCCCAAAACCCCACCAAAGCACCACAGAAACATGCGAAAATTAGCTATTTTAAATGCTTGAATTTTTACAGTAGCAGCAGTGGGTTTTTCTTGCAAAAAAAGTCTCCGTTGATTTTATTTTATTTTATTTTATTTTATTTTTTTACACCTGCGCATTCGCAATGATGGGCTCGCCCATGGGAGTGGACCATGCAAAGTTTTGGAGCCATTCCACCAATCGCATGGACAGGTTTTGCTGACTGTACCAGGCTGGGAGGGCGCATCCATTTGCCATGCGGTGGGGGGGGATCCAAAATGGCGACCGCAATATTTTTTTTGAAATTGTTGCCCCAAACCCCACCAAAGCACCACAGAAACATGCAGAAATTAGCTATTTTAAATGCTTGAATTTTTACAGTAGCAGCAGTGGGTTTTTCTTGCAAAAAAAGTCTCCATTGATTTTATTTTATTTTATTTTATTTTATTTTTTTACACCTGCGCATTCGCAATGATGGGCTCTCCCATGGGAGTAGACCATGCAAATTTTCCACCAATCGCATGGCCACTTGGCCAGGTTGACCACAGAGACTTCTGGGATGTGCCAATCGGGCATAAACAGCCCACTAATCGTAGCCCAAACCCGAACCCTAAGCCTAACCCATACGCCAGTACACTGTCCTTCTAAGTGGGTCAGAGAGGCACCCAGATGCACCCCAATACTCACCGTAACCTCACCCATAACTAGCCTAACCCTAGCCGTTGCGCTAAGCCGTCTTAACCCTAAGCCAGATCTACTTGCATTGCACTACATGCAAGTACGTGAGACACAGCGGGTGGAAAGAGTCTGCCAGTCCGTCACTTGTGGCTCTGGCTGACTCCTGCAGCTCCCTCCAGGAGCCCGCTACCCCCTCCCCAAACCAGTACTAACGACAACGAAAAAATGAAAAAACGAACCGACTAATTTTTGCAAATTTTCGCGAAAAACGGAAACGAGCCGAAACGGAACCGGCCCGACTAACGACAACTCGAAAAAATTTTTTTTCAAGTCGTGCCCATCTCTAAAAATGAGTACCCAGGTTGGTGGGGGGGGGCAATGTGTAGCCTGCATTACTGTAATTAAAAATTGTAAACCGCCCAGAGACTACTTAAAGTGGTATTGGGCGGTATATAAGCAGAACACTTTTGCTTTAAAAGAATGACAAATAAGGTGCCTGAGAGGAGTCTTGGAGACCAGGGATGGGAGAAAGGCCTCATTCTGTCAGGCACCTCTACCATCTGCCATTAGTGCTGGGGGACTGTGACCCATGGTTAGAAGGCAAGACTTTGGCTCCTCTTCCGTTACCAAATGGGGGAAGGAGCTGGATTCCCAGCATCATTAAACTCCTCCTCTTAATATATATAAAAGAAGGAAACGGTATGTGCATGCCTGCAGTTGCTGGATTATTTTATCTATG
This sequence comes from Phrynocephalus guinanensis, assembly GCA_037367245.1. Taxonomy (NCBI): domain Eukaryota; kingdom Metazoa; phylum Chordata; class Lepidosauria; order Squamata; family Agamidae; genus Phrynocephalus; species Phrynocephalus guinanensis. The sequence continues at coordinate 165,168,564 of CM074733.1, forward strand.
TACATGCATTTTTTAAAAATATATATTTTAATTATTTTATGAAAAAAGAAAAAAAGAAAAAGAGAGAGAGAGGAAAACCCACTCCCTTATATATATATATAAAAGACTGGGTGCTTTTCTGTGATTTGACTAAAGGCCCAAAAACTGGCTGATGGGTTGTACTTGCTCATTTCCAGATTAAGAGTTCATCCTTCCAGATTAAGTATTTTGCTTTTGCTGAGCCAGGATTGGGACTCCATTATTATTTGATCATAATTGATTTTTCTTTTACCATTAACTGTGCGTGGTTCTATTTCATTTATTTGTCTGAATTATTCGGTGTGGTATGTTGCCTAGGAAAGAGTATGGCCTTTGAATAAGAAAGAAGCATATTTATGTCCTCTGCGTTCTGACCTGTATTTCTACAAACGCTGTAGCAAAAATGTGGTATCATTGTTATATAATTTACCAGATAAACAAAGTTTATTACCTTGTCTTTTAAAGAAAAAAGCATTTGGAGACGAGTTAACAAAACAGAGACAAGGTAACAAAACATCACAGAGACGTGTGGGAGGGAAGAATATTTGTGAAGGGTAAAGAATGAAATGTCTAAGCCTGTTTGGCTTGTCATTCAAGATGCAAGGAAAGCAATACAAGGAAAAGCACTGGAGTATAGCACCGTTTTCGGGATGTCTAAATCATAGGATTGGAAAGGGAAGTGTGTCCAGACAGATAGTGTCTTTTTGAACGCTCTAAACAAAACGACGTTGTTTGAAATTCCCCAACTTTTCATGTCCTTGTTTTTTACAGCCTGGAGTACCTGTTTTCATTCCTTCTCCGTTTCTTCTCAAAGCGCAAAGTCTTTTTAATATTCTGTTATCATTGCCTTTCTTGGCCTTGGAGGTTAATCGTATATAAGATCTGCCGAAATTAAAACAACATGTCGCACAAAAGCATGGTTGCAACCCTATTTAAAAAGGTTGCCTTGATGACTAATGGATTTTCTATGGCAGAAGAATCTCAAATTAAGTCAAGGAAAAGTAGGGTTCAACCAAAGTGTGACACCATGTACCGCTTAGGAGAGATCATCTCTAAGAATACCTACAGTATCCGATCTAGTTAAATCGCCCCCAGCTGTGCTCACATGATACTTCTTAAATAAGAGCTTGCATTTTAGCCATTTAGAATATTAAACCCAGAAATAAGAATATTAATTATACTGGCCAGAGGCATAAGTAATCAGCATAGGAATAGCAACCTCCCTGTAATGCAGGTCAGGTAAACAGAGAAGAGTAAAAATCCACTTAGGAAAAGATGATTTCTTACTGAAGGCGTTTAAGCATCTTTTGGCCTTTCTCCAAGATGCATGTCGTTATAGGTATTAGCAGCAGGAGCTAAACAGATATTTCATAGACGCCATGCAAGCATTCTTGGCTAGAGCCAGTTAGGAAGTCTTTTGGAGCATGAAAGATTCATCAATACGAAGCATCAACACCTACAGCCGAATGCCAAGAACGCTGTCTCAATCTCTAATCACAAGTTTGTGACCGTCCTATGCATAAGGCCTCTAGTAGAAGATATGAGTTCTGTTCCAGGTTGTTCATCCATAGGGTGAGTGTTTGCCTCTCCAAAGCAAACCACAATTAAGTCTATTGACTTAAAAAGCGATAGATGTGGGGGGTTTTTTTTGGTCCTTGGCTGGATTGTGTCCACATTTGTCAGAACATCTTTCACATACAGAGTCAATGCTCCTGTTCTAGGCACTGTGCCTAATTTGTGTCCGGTCCCTTCACAGGGGCAACAAAACAGCCATCACGGCAGGTATCCATTCACAAATTCATTGCCATGATGCTTCCCATTAGCATGGTGACTCCAGGAGGACATTTTGAACAATTGGCTGACGAGAGCCGCTTCTTCAGTCTTACGACTTTGTCTGGGCTTCAGCTGGGTAGCCAGTATATCACAGAGCTCCAAAGGGGAAAATAATCACCTACTCTACCCTAATCACCTCATAAACCTTTCAAAGGGCATTTATCATATTGAGGCGTTCCTGAACAGGGACAGATCACAAATTCATACTTTCAAAACCGAAGCTTAAGTAGCAGAACATACCTTCTGATACCTTTTCAGAAGAACAGAAAATTGTCCTCTGTAATAAACAGAACAATTGATGTAATAAACATCCTTAAGCCTTCGTAAGACCTCTTGATTTCACACACTTGTATTTGGAGTACCTCTTAACTCTGTCAAGTAGCATCCTCAGTGTTTAAGCCTCCCTTTTCTGATGAAACCTGTTTCTCCTATAGGTTTTTCTTTTGTAAATATCTACATATATCCATGTCCATGTACATAATGTCTCCATGTCCATGTAGCTGTTTGTATAATCTCACAACAGTGCATAAAGGGGCCATTCTGCATACAAGTGGACCCTCGTAATTTGTATCAAATAACATCTGTACAACATAAAAAATTCCAGAGATAGGGGAAATTTGCTTAACAGAATCACCTATGGGGCGAATCCGTGCAACATAAAAATGGTCGTGATTAGGGATTACTCTGTTTTCAATGCATTCCTATGGGAAATTTGTATAAAGGAAAATTTGCTTAACAGAACTTCATTGGGAACCAATTAATTCCTTTATACAAAGTACCACTGTACATGTATCCATTCACAACAGGGTCTAGGAGCCCTCTAAACAGCCAATAAGCGTGGGTATGATTTAACTAGCACTTGAGTATGAGGGGTTTGTGAGAAATACTCTTTGTGTGTGTGTGTGTGTGTGTGTGTGTGTGTGTGTGTGTGTGTGTGTGTGTGTGAGAGAGAGAGAGAGAGAGAGAGAGAGAGAGAGAGAGAGGAGATGCAAACAGATTTTCCAATGATGTGCCCTTATGATGTGTTTTGTGAAAGTGGTGTGCGTGTGTGTTGCATTTCAAATTTGAAAAATGTACAAGAAGCTCCTGCCACAAAACTGAAGTACCAAGAAGGATGGGAGAGAGATCCATCGTATAACAGGCCTGATCTTGAGAGCAAAATGGTTCGGCTGCTGGCGATCACATTTGTTTTTGCCCCAGTGACTGAAAGAACCTCCACTCCCCCCCACCCTCACGTGGTTTAACACCAGGGATTAGCGACTCACAAGGACAGTTCACTAATGAGGTAATTAAAAGCTGGCTTCAGCTGGGATGTTGCAGATGAAGGGAGTGACTGCCTGCCCCCTCCCCCGCATCTTTGAAGAAAGAAGAAACCACATTGGCTGAAAAGGGTGGGAGGTTCTGGAAATGAAGACGAGGGTATGAAAAGGACAATGGGAATGTACCTCAGGGGCTCCTTTGGGCTGCTGTGCACTCTGTGCATGCTCTGGAGCTATGAATGCTTTCCATCTTTGAATGCTGTTACATGGTAGTCAGTTTGCTTTCTTATTTTGTTGCGGTGGTTCGTGTTTTCCCTTACTTTACTGCTAGATGTATCCCTGCCTTGCTTTTTGATCTGCTTTTGACTTTCCTTGTTCCTTAATAAAATATAAAACCTCCTCCACATTTTGGCCTTACAACCCTGTAAATCATTGGCAAAAGCCCTGAACTATGCAACACTGCAGAGATCCCACAGGATTGGAAAAAGTATCAATTCTTCTAATAGGGTTTGTTGTGTTTTATATTTTCACCCTCTCATTGGACTGCAAGGGAGTGATGTATCAAGCCACAAAACAACCCCAGAAATGACTTTCCCAAGCTCACTCTGGACCAAATTCACTGTTTTAGAAGTGGCCCGTGAGCATCAGCTGCAGAGTTGGTGACAACAATAAATTTGTTAGTGACTTTGATAGGATGGGCCCAAAACATCAAACTATCAACCAGAGGAAGCACACTCCACAACAATGCATCAATGTCTATTTAGAAAGTCAGACACTTGGAATTTATAATCTAAAACAACGTAACGATCTAATATAATGTTATATAAGAGTAATCATTGGGTTTTACTCCAAACTGTATTACATATAAGTCTTGGGAGACTTAAAAACCTTATCCAAAGTCAGATCCAAGGGAATAGGAAAACACAGCTTTAACTAACAGTTTTAACACCTAAGGCAAACACAGCAAATTTTCCCTTCCTATCGGCTCTATAAATCACTCTGTGAAAATGAGGCGTCTGTGATGCCAAGTATATTGCTGCCTACCCTGGTCTGTACAGACTGGCGTTGACTCCTCAAGTTTTCAGACAAAAGTGCTTAGGTGTTCTACTTGGAGATGCCACCGATTGGACCAAAGTAGTAGACTGGTAGAGCTGATTTCATAGCAGGAGTAAATCTGCTCCAGGTTTTAGTCCAATTTTGCAGGAGCTGTCCAAAGTACTGAACCCTATTGCTCCCTCCTCTACCCAGCTCCAGCACTTTGGACAGCCTGTTTACCAAATCAACCAGCCCAGCACAATGGATGAGCCTGCCATGGACACCCAACATTTCTTGACCTCTTGGTTTAGACATATTGCCATTCGGGAATCTATCCTACATAACCTTGGGCGACATGTCCAAGGACCCTCCAATGGGTCCACAAAATGGCAGGGCAAGACTACGAGGGGTGGTGGGATGACCTTGCTGGTGGATTCTTCTTCTTCTTCTTCTTCTTCTTCTTCTTCTTCTTCTTCTTCTTCTTCTTCTTCTTCTTCTTCTTAAAAGAAGGGCTAAAAAGAAACACAGCGGGAGGAGGCTTAGCCTCAAACAGGTGGATTAATACTTCAATAAGAACTGGCAGGGGCTCTCTGTGCAATAGGAGAAAATGGAAACACTTCACCTTTCCACACCTATACAAGGTTTGTCAAGCACTAATTTTAGCTCATCCCCCTTAAAGCCTCCTTCTGCAGCCAGACCATTGTGATGCCTTTATGCTACAGTAAATTAGTAGAATCCCATTTGTATTGTCCTAACTCTTCAATGACCTTCTTTTCCCTTCTCTTATGGTCGGTAACCATTGACCTTTCTATCTAAAGAGAAGGCAAAGGATTAGATGTCTTTGTTCTAAAGCTGACTCTCGATTTGGTTTCTAAATGAGCTTGGGGCATACCAAAAGAGTTTCCCCGATATTGCAGACATACCTTGCTCTCGGCGGGAGAGTTCAGGCCTGCTGCCAATAGTTAAGCTGTGCAGATGGATCACATGTGACAGCTTATATAATTGGCTGGGCCTTTATATACTAGCCGGACAGTAGCATGGATAAGAATTGAATGGGAAGGATGGTACACGAGTCTGAAATAAGGCGCACTTATCCAGTGGTTCAATAGCTCTCTTTGGCTGGTGTTAGCTAAAGCGTGTCCAGTAGCCCACCCATGATATACCTGCTTGATTTCACTAAAGCAATATCTAATAGCTCATTCCATTAAAAAAGAAATTCTAGGATATTAGAAAACAAGCATCTACGGAAGGCTTGGATAAAATGGTTATCCACCTGCGAAGATTCACACCAGGATATATAAGATTACTCCAGGTAAGCCATTTGTTTCTCTTTCTCTCCCAACCTTTTAACTTAAGGCTTCAATATTTATTTATTTATTTATTTATTTATTTATTTATTTATTTATTTATTTATTTATTTATTGGCTTGCTTCACTCAAAATGTACAAAGTACATGACCCATCCAGCCTTATACCAGATCTGAATTGGTGGGGTTTTTAATAGTTCATGTTGCTCTGTTTGTAAACCACCCAGAGTTCCTTTGGGAAAATTGGTGTGGTATATAAACTTAAAAATAAATAAATAATAAATAAATATCTGGTGATAATAAATTCCCATCTGTTCTCTGATGTCTGATTAAACCTTGGTGGAGGGTTTATTTGTGATCATTTTTGGTAAGGGGAACCATGGCAGGCTATCCAGTGCAAAACCATGTAACAACGCCACATTTCAAAAGTAACTTAAAATAAATCTTTACATTTCTCAGCTAACTTAAAAGAAACTTAAAAGAAAACATTATTAAAATTTTTGATAATGTTTAAATGTTGGTTCAACCATCAATATTTTTAAAAATTCTCTTTCTCAGAATGGAAGCCGTAGCTGCATGTGTGTGTCTAGTGGTGCCTAGAAGCCACCAGAAATTGCCAGTCGAAGGACTCTTCCCTTCCTCTGCATGCTACTTAGATCTGTCAAATCTATCCTGATGGGTTGAGGTGGGGATCTGGTGCAGAATTTAGGTAGGCTGGAGGGGAAAGGAAGATGCAAGAGAAATCTCATTATCGAAGCTAAAGTGTATTCATTCAATAATGGAAGCTGCTATGTTGTTTCCTTTAAGTTCTACCTTTAGAAACCAATGTTGACAATGCAGTTGAGAACATTACTTTTCACTTCTCCAAAAGTAGTTTGTGTAGTTTTCCTTCCTCTTTTTAATAATTTGCTCTATTGCTCCTTACGTTTTTTTTAAAAAAAATTATCACAATGATCATTGCTTTTCTGATTTGTTTTGTCCAAGCAAGTCTGAGGTTTGACTGTACAACATACAATTTTAAAAGTTCAATTTATAAAGCCTTTTAAAATAAATAACTCCACAATTTTAAAAAAAAAGATTCAAAAATGTTGGCTTCTGAACTAATATTTAAACATATCCAGACGTTTTAAGCTCCTTTTGAAATATGAGTTTGTTGCACTCTTTTTATAGGAAAAGAAAAGTAACTTACTACTTGTAACTCTGTTGCTTGCGTAACAATTTAATTCCAAGCTTGGCACAGGAGACTCGCTGAAATCAACTGGAGTTCCTATGTAAAGTCGATAAATAGGTACCACCGTAAAAATCAGGGAGGTAAACAGTGTTCCGTGCGCAGAAATGCATTCAGCCATGCCGACCATATGGCCATGGACTTGCACAACACTGGCTCTTTGGCTTGGAAACGGAGATGAGCACAGCTTAATAAGCCCATTGAAATGAATGCTGAGTATGGCAGGGATTAAAGGCTATCAAGCGAGGCCTTCCCTTAAATGTGCCAGTCGTAGGCGGTGAGGATGATGATCTCAGCTTTCACAATTAAACAAGAATCATATCCTTTGGGAAATGAACTAGATTTTGCAGTATCCACACAACACAGAAGTGTAGCACTGACTGAGGACAACAGGACAAGCACAAAAGATCCAAGTGAAAGCATTTTACTGCAATTCTCTTTCATGCCACTGATCCCACTTAGTCAGGAAGTCCAGTCGGTATATGCACAATAGCTTATTATATGGGCAACATGTCAGACTTATGGTTTCTATAGCAATTTAATACAGAATAACATGCTCATCACCTTGTACCCATCTGTCTCTCTTTAGCAAAAAATTCTCATTTTCTCATTTCTTTTCTGCATGTCCTTCCAAAATAGTTGTTTATAATGCACTTAGGCATCATCAAGGCTAAACCCATAAACTCTTGTTCTTTATTGCTGGACAGAATAATGATGAACTGGGAGCCTACGAGAGCCACTTAGGGAAGTATGCTTTCAAGCAGAAGCTCAAAAGCTCAGGCATTTAATCATTATTGTCCTCCTCATCTGAGATCATCAGGCAATGCCAGAGCTAAAGGGATAAAGAACTGGAGATATTAAAAGAATACAGAAGACTGGCATTAGGAATAGCTTGCTCAGGGATAAAACTCATTGCAGTCATCCCCATGGTCTCTGGGGGATTTTACGGAATTCCTCAACCTACCAAGAGAAATGACTCCAGGCTTCAGTTCAATGGCCAGAGGGCTGCTACCTTCCAATATATGCTACCTGAGACAGTTGGCACATTGGTAGGGCCACTCTTAGCCTTTCACCATATAAAATGCAGGCTCTCTACAGCCCTGTTGTATAAAGAAAAGAAAGCAGTTGCCCAGTGCATCTGGTAACGCATTAACTGGTATCCCATCCACTGGTGACCATAAAGCAAAATAGTCACCCAACTGCAGTCCCGGTGGGGAAACACAACATGTAAAACTCGAAAAACAATCCTCTGTAGCAGCTTGAACAATATAGCTTGTCGTGCTTTTTTATTTTTTATTTTATTTTTGGCCGGAAGACATAACGTTAAAGTAGAATACAGCAAAATGTAGGGCTTGGCAATCATTAGACCTACTTATAGCAAACCCAGATGGGGAGTGTTAGTAAGAATAGAGTTGAAATAGGGACAATAAGAGAAATAAGAGCGAAGTACAGTATTCCCTCACCATATTGCAGTTCATATACTGCAGTCCCAGTATATCACGGGACCACTGTTTATGAAAGCACAGGTAGGTGGCGCTGGGCCTGAGGCAAGCTGTATTTGGAGCCTTTGGTATTTACCCCAGGCCAGGCACTGCTTCCCGGGCCTGTTCCAGACCCCAGAAGTGGTTTCCGATGGCCCCGGAGTTACTTCTGGTTTTTTGGAAGTCAGTTCTGCTTCACAAGAAGCCACTTCTTGGGCCTTCGTTGGGCTTCCCAGGCCTGTCACAGGCCACAGAAGTGACTTCTGGTTCACCAGAAGCCACTTCTCAGGCCTGTAACAGGCCCAGGAAGCCCACCAGAGGCCCGCTCGGGGCAGCGCCAGGCTTGGGGTAAGTGCAGGAGGCTCCAAACAGCCCCCCCCGTCCCAACTCAACCTGGAGATAAAGGCATCCGCATAACATGGATTTTCCTTTATCGCAGGTTGGGTCGGGAACATAACCCCCATGATAAGCAGGGGAGTACTGTAATAACATTCCTGGAGCATCCCTGAAGGAAGACTCCCTCCAAAACAGACTAATGCTTGTGCTCGGTACTCCCAAAATGGAAGATAAACAGAAAAAGCATGGTGTAAAAAAAAAAACACTAACCTCTGGAGGGCTAGATTCAGCTGTCCAGCTGTGAGGAAAGTGAGTATGGAGTAATATATATATTATTGCAGACCCTTGATGAGCATTCCAAATTCTAAAACCCGAACCCTGAATCCCATTCACCAAGTTCAACATGTCATGTGCCCTTATTTCCTGCAGACCCAAGCCGCTGGGAAAATAGTCATCCACACAAAGGACAATCTGATGCAACGAGCCGCTGTGCTAATGGGCATGTTTGGAATCAGTACGTCCACCTACAGCACCTTTCAGCTCGCCCAGAAGAAGAGCCTCCCGTTGACCTTCTAGGCCCAAGGCCCAAGGCAGCCTCACGTGCTCCGTTTTGCCTGCATCCTCTTCAAGGAAGCCAGGATGCAGGAGGTTCTAGAACAGTCCCGAGCACTGTGTCGTGGAGGTCAAGGCGCCCTGGCCTCGTGGGCTCAGCATGTGGCTAGAGGCCACATAACTTAAGGAACAGAAGAAGGATGGCAGGTTTGCTGATGGAAAACAAGTGACCCCTCCTCAAGGGAGGAATGCAACTTTACAGCACGGTGGATGGGTACGCCTGAAAGGCGTGATGGATTTCTTTTGCTCTGTTCAAGACATGTGGAAAGGCATCGGTGCCTGAAAAGAATAATTAACATCAGAGGTAGTGCCGACAGATTGACAGCAGGATTGTCACCTCACGATGGCCACCACAAATCATTTCCAACACAGGGGCCTACCAGGGAAGGCGGGAAACGCTTCAGGCAGCCACAACGAGAGTGTTGACAAATAACCACAATGAGTTGGCAGCCCCTTAGAAAATGATGTATTTGGCACAACACAGAGCAGATTGCAGCCTATTTTATCCTTGATAGGAAGTCCTGCTTGGGGACTGTCCCAAATGCCCAATAAAATTTGGCATAAAATAAAATGGCAACTCTACGCCGAATAAAAGTTGTTCGTCTTTAAGGCACCATGAATCTCTGCCGATTTTGCTGCAAAAGACAGATGCAGCTACTCTGCTGGAAATTTTAGCTTCTTTAACACTCTCCTCTTTCTCTTTTTAGAAAATATCCTGCTATTGGGGTTACAGATTTAGCAATAACAGGGTTGTAAGAGGGCGAGATTGCAGCGGTCATTGCTCTGGCCGTACATAAGGAACTGACACAAGGCAAGGTACACAGCCCTCAACTTTGATAGGAGCAGCTCCACTGAAAATGTATAAATGCTAAATAATATGAGGGTCTTTTATAGCTGAGCTTTACATTCTTCTTGCATTTTGAGCTTCAGTTTCCACTACAGAAGAATGCAGAGCAGAGCAGGTTTGATGTTTTTGCACGCAGATCCGACAATATGCCGTGTTCCCCCTGGGAACCGAGTTTGTCTGTGCATCCCCTTCTCTTTAGTAGGAGGGAAAAAATAACAGTGATTGTTCTTTTTAAGACTGCTTTCTTGTACAAAAACTACTTTCATCCGATATGTGTTTTCTAAAGGACGTAATGCCGTTTTGGTTTTGTTACGCTGTTTGCATGTGTCTCCGTGTTTTCATAATGAATGCAACACCTTTGTTTCTTTCGTTAATGGTAGAAACTATTGAAATTAAAACAATGCTTGTGTTCAGCCACTGTGGGGCATCATACACAACTTTTCCCCTTGTGTTTAATACCAGTCCACAACCACGGCACCTCGAGACTAGATCATGCAGTAGAATATACCACAAAAGGCTTTAGATGGCCTGTGGCAGTGCTTCCCCACCCCTTGAGTTTCCAAAACCAATTGTAATGTAGTATATGAAAACTGATAATTAGATTTTGATGAGACCCTCTCTGGGAAATTGACTTACTGTTAATGACTTACTTTTCTGTTTGTTTGTTTTCTCATGATGACTATTCTTAGGTGCTCTCTTTGGTCTCAGAAAAGTGAATATAAATATAAAACATAACTTCTAGGAATCTTTTTCGGTAGTTGATTCATTATGCCTTGCTCTGTCAGGGAGTTTCTTGCAATGTCTTTAGCCAATGTGATCCTCTTTAATTAGTTACTGTACCTTGAGGAAACATTATTTTCTGAATTTTCGTTTTTGTTTTCATTTTTTCATTTTGTTTCATAACGAAAACGAAAATGAAAATTTTCCAAAAACGGAAACGGAAACGAAACGACCAATTTTGCCGTGTTTTTCGTTTTCGTTGCGGTAAATCCATTGAACTGAAAAGAATGCTAACGAAACAGCAATTTTTCATTTTCGTTTTTTCGTTTCTTTAAGAAACAAAAACAAAACGAAAAAAATTCAAAAACAAAATAAAATGAAAACGAACCGAAACGGATCCCCAAACGACCAAACGAAAAACGAAACACATTTTTTGAGTCGTGCCCATCTCTAATGGTGAACATGCTAACATTAAAGAAGCAGCATATTACCAGCCACACACCTCAGGTATAGTATTTCCAGTATCTGCAGTAGGTCATGCACTGCATCTGCTTGGGAGCCTCCCAGAAAGTAATGAAAATAAAATTCCACCCTTTGGCACATTGACTTGAGCTCACACTTTCCTGTTTCGTGTTATTATTCTGAACCCATAATCCTTTTGGGGGGAAATGTCCTGCAAAGGCCTGATGCTTTGACTCCTCCTGGCCAAATACCTCAGTGAACAAAAATATACGGATCAACCAACCAAAGTTACTAAGACATTCGCTTAAAATAATTCTAAAAATAAACAGGCGTGGTTCCCGACACTTCCTGCCCTGGCAGCCTTGCAAGTCTCCAAAATCCTCATTCTGTCCTCAAGGGAATGTCTTTCGTAACTTTTCCCCAACGCTTTTGGGCAGGGTCCACATCCTCTGATGACCGTTCGTGCCATTTCCTGGATTGTGAAGAGCTGTATTTCCTTCCATTGCGACCTGCAACCTCCCCTTCAAAAACGTTCATCAGAAAATGGCAAGTCGCACCTTCAGAAGCCTCAGGGGCCTGCTTCACGATCCCCCCCCCAGGATTATGTGCATGTTTATGGGGAGTTTGGAGAGGCACCGGGAATCCTGAAAACTGCATGCATGCTGCAATTCAGTTTTTCCCCACCCATGCCTAAAGATTCCCCCCCCAACAGCTTACTCTTTACAAGTGCGATTCATTTACAGTATTTTTAATAATTCATTGCTTCAACTCATTAGAGGTTTTACACAATATATGTCCTGTTGCATTACCCTTTCCTTTCCGTTTCTTCTGCAGCGGGGGAGTCTTCTCATTCCTAAGACATTGGTAGAAAACTTGTAAATTCCCAGGAGAATGCCTCTAAAATTTCCTTTAAAAAGCAACTGGGAAACGCTACTTGTCACAGTGATCAAATAAGATTTTCCAATTCATGATATTGCTTTTGGAATGCAACTTCATTATGTCATCATGTATGCCCCCTTTACAGCGATTACAACAAACCACGGTCATATAGCTTATGTTATTTATAAATACTTGTCAGTACCTGTCGGATTGTCTCTCCTGTAAAAAGCTTAACTGTCCCAACTGTTCTTCAGTCCAGGATGTTACAAACAGTAACACCTTGGGGTGGGTGGGTGAAAGAGTAAACACCATTAATGGGGCTTTCAGGATTGTGACTCCACACTTCTGGAATGAATGAGGCATCTTGCCTCACAGTCTCTAAGAAGGCAGGAAAAGCAGAACTGATCAACACCACCTTTTATGAGTTATAGTACCTGCAAGGTCCAATGTCATCTTAAATTATTTTTGTTTAAAGAACAGGTTAGCTAGTGTGGTTTGATTGTTCGTTTGATTGATTCATTGATTTATCTGTGTTATTAATGTTTTTATATTGTTTGTATTTATTTTTTGTGGTTGTATGTTTTGTTGGACATTTCCCAGTGAGTCCATTGCACTATGGGGTGGTATATAAGTTAAACAAACAAACAAACAAACAAACAAACAAACAGTTGTACCCAAGATTCAGACTTTTCATACTTCTACAAACCTTGGGGTCTCCCCTAACATTTCTGTAGTCCCCTTTGTGTAAGGATGGTGCCATAGGAGCCACCGAAAGAGCATAACTGGCTGCAGCAGAAATAGAAGGAACAGTAAGGATGTTAAGGCTGACACTGTCATCTATGTGAACTATAGGAAGGTCAATGTCTGGACAGGGTGGGGTTGTTTTCTTTATCCTCGTTGACCCATCACCCCCAGAAACATGTTAATATAAAGCATTCTTGGTCTTTGTAGGATCACTTTGAAATCCTTGACAGTCCATCAACAATCAAGCAAGAAGCTCAAGCCAAGCAGAAGAGGCAGACACTGGGTGACAGAAAGAAATTACTTAGGGCGCTTTTACACGTCCCCTAAAATCTGAAGCAAAGGGCTCCCAGATCCAGAGCTTAAAAATGTTTTCCCACCAGCTCCGGACTTAAAAAATTAAGTACGACCACGCCCACCTAAGCACGTCCCAGCACATTTTCCAAGTACCTGGTGTCCGAAGGTGAAAAATTTCTGATGCGGATGTAGAGCAGTCAGTGCCGGGCTCTCCTCGCCTTGTGTTTGTTTGTTTGTTTGTTTGTTTGCCCCCCGCCCCTTTAAGAGACTGAAAGAGACTGGAATGGTTCCCAGAGCAGCTCGACGGGAGAGCGGAGGTGAGTCTGCATTCTTTTCTCCCTTTTTGTTCTCCCTCCCCTCACGCAGACAGGAGCAAGGAAGTGCGGAGGGGTGGGAACACAGGAAGAGCGACAAACCCCCAAGATCTCTGGTCCGAATTTAAGTGGCCAGCGGATCTTAGGGGTCGTGTAAAAGCACCCTTAATATTCAGACACTCACCAATAGGGCATTTAATTAAGCACACCATTTGCTAGCCCTAAAGAGACCATCAGAAAAAGGGAAAGTTACTTGGTCACACTATGCTTCCATATGCCCCTGCCACTAGAGTCCATACGATCAGCAAAACAATATGAAAAACGAATGCCTTGTAGTTCGGATTACTGACGATAAGGCAGTAAAACCAGATCACCTCCTCCTTGTGCATTTCTCATAGACTGTTATTCAGCTGCTGTGTAAACAGAATGCTAGACTAGATAAGATTTCAGATTGCTGATCCAGCATAGCTGTTCTTCAAACCTTAAACCCTTTGCTGTTGAGAGATTTCCCAAGTCCATTTCATTGGACTGACATCAGCCAACTAAAATGGAACACTAGTAATGTTCCATCCAGATAAACTCACTTAGATGACTGAGAATCTTCACAGACATAACATTAGTCATAATCTCAGTGTGGGGGACAGTGACTGGGTGGATAACAATTAATCCTAATCATATTCTCAAATTTGCTTGCATTCCCCTCCCTTAAATACTGGGCTGATACCTGAATACCAGGTATTGACTTGCTTGGATAAGCTTGAGATAACTGAAATTTCGCATTAAGGAATTGGTCCATTAGTTGAATGGATATGGGGATGTGGGCCTGCCATATCCTCATCTGCCTTTAACAGCAAATACAATTAGCCAAGCAAGACATTTTAGGAAGTCAGTTTCTTTTCTTTCTTTCTTTCTTTCTTTCTTTCTTTCTTTCTTTCTTTCTTTCTTTCTTTCTTTCTTTCTTTCTTTCTTTCTTTCTTTCTTTCTTCCTTCCTTCCTTCCTTCCTTCCTTCCTTCCTTCCTTCCTTCCTTCCTTCCTTCCTTCCTTCCTTTCTCATGTGGAGGGGGAGAGGGGACAAATACAACTATCACATAAGGTTAAACCTGCAACTGAACTCCAGAAGGTCTGGGTGACCACACATTGGGGCATGAGAGGCAGAGAGAAAGACCTCCTGGGAGATCTTTAAAAAGCATATGGAGTTGAGGGTCATCAGCACACCCATGGTACCAGGCCACAAAATTGTTGGAATATTTAGCAAGATTTACATTTCAGCCATTACAGGGTTAATGTGAATGTAGAGTATTATGGGCTGGATTTAATGTGAAGAGCGAAGCCGATTGGTTGTTGAGATCACACCACCTGGAATGTTCCGGTAGAAGTCTAGTTAGTGTGTGTGCCTTGTATTCTGAAAGAAGAGAAGCATGTTCCTGGCTTAGCAAAATGGCTGTTAGAATAGTTATAGTTAGAAACCTCCAGTGTACCCTTCCCTTCTAGTTAAATAAATAGTTCCTTTCATATAGCACCACAAGAGGTGTCTCATTAAGCAACTAAAAATCAGATGCAACAACCGATCCAACAAAGATCCCCAACAAAAATTCTATATTTATTTATTTATTTATTTGATTTATATACTGCAACCATCTAGTAAAAAAGCTACTCTGGGCAGTTTACAAACATATACAAAATACAAAAACAGATTAAACAACTTAAAATAGTAAATAAAAACTAATCAATCAGACCAAATAATCAAATCATCATAATAAAAAGAACAAATAAGCAAATAAGCACAAATACAATCAATCAAAATGATTTGACAATTCAAAAGAAGAACAAATGGGGAAAAAACTAGTAGAAAATTCTAGGCACCCTGTTTCAGGTTTGTCGTATATATGTGAAATAGTTTGGGGAATCATGGAACCCCGAGACACTCCACGGGCTAACTATCAAAGTGTTGAACAGGAGTCCCTGCCCCAGCACCACTACCATTCATCAAATGAGGGGAAAATCCCAGAACCTGGCTCCTTTTTTCATCAATTCACTACGTCTCGCCAAAACATAAAGCAGTCGTCAGGGCGGGTGGGCTGGTTAGTTGGTGGGTTGGTTGGTTTCAACTGAAATACTGCTCCTTAGGGCTAGAGTACTCTTTGGGCAATCTACAGCATAATTAGGCAAGCAACACTCTGCTCTACAGCAAGCTGGATATTCATTTTACTAAGGAAGGATGGAATACTATTGGAAGGAAACACTGGAGGAACTAGGAATTGTCCTCAAGAGGGCATCATCCAGTTCATTCAGTCAGAAGGTGTGTGTGTGTGTAGGCCTGCATCCAGGGCCAGTGCTAGGTTTTTTGTGCCCTAGGCGAGGGGCGGGTGGTGGGGTGGGCCGGGGTGGGCGGGGCAGGGGTGGGGTGGGAGTGGTCAGGGGGGCGGGGGCAGCGGCAGGGGACGGCGACAGGTGCGGGGGGTGGGTGGCGATGGGCGCAGGTGGCAGCGGGCGGGCGGTGGCGGGCAGCAATGGGTGGACGGTGATGGGCGGCAGGCGGGCAGGGGGGACGGACGGCGGTGGCCAGTGGCGGGGGGGCAGGCTGTCCAGCACCCTCGCTCCATTTTGGCGCCCTAGGCAACTGCCTAGTTCGCCTTAATGGAAGCGCCGGCCCTGCCTGCATCCATGAAGCTTCTTTATATATCCTTGCAAGAAAGCTATGCAGTATCAAGGTCAAGAACAAGCCTGGGAGATCAGATTACCAGAGCTTGCTAATGAAGAGGTGAGGAGAGGAGTGTCGGAGCTGTAACCCAAAGCATCTTCCAGCCCTTGTGTAGAAGACAAAAGACTCCCTTGCTTCCTCGGCTGAGTTGCAGCTTGGCTCTCACAAGAAATCTCTCATCAAACAACTCGGATTCTCTTTTTCGTTTTCTTTGCTTACTGATTTATGCATTGCTTTGGGCAAAAAACTCCCCCCCCCAAAGGATTAAATTTTTTCACATTCTTGGCTTACAATACATCTGATTCTTGAGTTAATAATAGCCAGGAGTGTAGTGAATAGTAGTGGATGAATACAATGCCTCCCCTCTGCTTGCAAGGTTTTCAACTCTCCTCCCAAATCGAAGTCCTGAATATAAGAAAATGGTGCCAAATTTGATTTTAATATGCCCACCCATGCCCCTTTCTCTGTAGCCCTTTTATTTATATCATATTTATCAACTTCCAAGTAGAGTTAAGAGCCAGGAAATATTATTCGGCTACTGTGTGAATGGAAAGGAATCTGTCAAACAACAGATCTTTTGGGAAGGACAGATTATCCAAGTATGGGGGATGTACTAGATATTAATCATGGAAGTTGCTTGGTGAAAAATTAATCCTCTCCCCACCAGGGAAAGCCCACAGGTGGGCACATCTTTGAGAGGAGAAACATATACAGTGGACCCTTGTATAACAAACAGCTTGTATAACATAAAATTTGTACAACATAAAAATTCCAGAGATGGGGAAATTTGCTTAACATAATCGCCTATAGGGAGAATCCGTACAACATAAAAATGGGATCACTCTGATTTCAATGCATTCCTATGGGAATTTGTATAAAGGAAAATTTGCTTAGCATAATTTCATTTGGAACAAATTAATTCCTTTATACAAGGTACCACTGTATTAAGGACATTCTTTCTGTTCACCTTTAAAAACATTTTAATGTTAGGCCATTTGAGAAGACCATGTCATGTCACTAAGTCATTCAACATTAGGGGGACTGTGATAGCCTTTAGGGGGGCACAGATTATCTGCTCATTCTAGAACCCATGGTAGAAACATAAAAATGAAGCTACCATGGAGGGGAGACCTTGGGAATGTTTCTTTAACTCTAAAACATCTCAACAGGCATGGCTATTAGGTTCTGATAGTTCTAGTCTAAAAAGTAACTGTTCAGATTTGGAAAGATCTGTCATCTTTGCTTTTCTCCTGCATCGTTCTTCAATGTTTCATTTCCAAACATTACTTTATCCTTGTCAGGTAATCTATTTTCTTGTCCCTCCCCATTTATTGCTTATTATAATCAGATAATCAGAGAATAGTGAAGTTGGAAGGGCCTGCAAAGCCATCAAGTCTAATTCTGTGCTGCCTGCAGGAATGGAATAATGGCTATCTTTGTCCTTACACCTTAACTGGTTAATGTTTGTGTTTAGGATCTTGACCCTTATGCCACCATATTTTGTTTTTGCTTCTTGACCACAGTTAGGGATTTTAACTTTCATCCATTGAGAGTAGAGATGGGCACAAATTAAAAGATGAATTGCAAATCCATTCAAATATTGCTAATTTGTCAATTTGTATTTGTATAAATTGAAACAAATTGACGAATATTTAGTGATTTTTAATTCATCAATTCCTTGGGCTATAAAATGGGCCCCAAAGCACCAAGAGACACTGATCTTTCAGGAAAGTATCCCCTGACAATTCTCTGCAATCTCTACACATTTGATAAGGATTGGATTTATGAGCTATGCACACCCAGAGAGCCCACCCACTGAAAGTTTTCCCCCTAGTATTTAGAAACACCAAACTTGCAGAGAATCTTCCCCTGACTCTCCTCTACAATCCTCCCTAATTTGGTGAAGTTTGAGTTTTCCCTAAAGGGCCCTTTTCTATGGGGCCCCACTTTGTGGGTGTATAAATCACATGTATGAAATCCAGTATTCAGCAAACTTAGAGGGATTGCAGAGGCAAGTCAGGGGTCTCTTCCCTGAAAATGTAATAACTCTAGGGACAACACATTCCTGGGGGGCCCTATTTGGAGGTGCATAACTCATATATCCGGAACCCAAAGTTCACCAAACGTGCCCATCTCTGACTGAGAATTTTCTTTTCTTTTGGTTTCAGGGATCGTGTTCTTGCATTCTTCTCTGATATGGCTTTGGTTTTATCCAACAAATCTGGTTCTTGGTTAAGTAACACAAATCTTTAAATGGACTTCAACTTCTTCAGTATTTTTATTTAAATCACATTTTTTCCATGAAATTCATTTTATTCTTCTCCATCTTTTTTGTTTGTTTGTCTTACATTATTAATTCATGGTCTGTATCCCAGGTCATTTCCGCTTTGTCTTTGCAAAAAAGATAGCACTTTTCTATCCTTTACTACTTCGAAATATATAGTGATTAGAGTTCTATGTTCACTGTCTAATGTACAATTTACTGGAGAATGTGGTTAATTTATTTTGTAGTTAACAGAGTATCGGGTACAAACAATGGCTGCACAGAGAAAGTGGGAGTTGTTGTTGTTCAGTTGTTCAGTCATGTCTGACTCTTGGTGACCCCATGGACCAGGGCTCGCCAGGCCTCCCTATCTTCCACTGCTTCCTGGAGTTTTGTCAAATCCATATTGGTTGAATCTATGACACCGTCCAACCATCTCGTTCTCTGCCGTCCTCTTTTCCTTTTGCCTTCAATCTTTCCCTTAAAGCTCACCCCTTTCCACAGTGACTAGCACTTTATGTGTTAAAAAATCACTCTGGCAACATTTTAAGTGAACAAAAGGTATCTCACAGTTGCTGGCTACAGTTACAACCAGAAGAGAGAGAAAAAATGGAGACTCCACATATGGGAGAGAGCCTTCCCAATCAGAGCTGTCAAGTGTCCCGTTTTAGCCTGGGACATTATTGGTTTTCAAGCTTTGTCCCGATGTTGCCCCGGAACATTTATTTTCCCAGAAATGTCCTGGGAGGCAATGGTTGTCAGCAGGAGAGAGGGAACGAGACGGTGCAGCTGCGGCTCAGCGGGGTGGAAGGAGGGAAAAGAGTGGTGTGTGTGCACGTACACGTATGAGGGGCAGACGGGCATGTTTGTAGGTGCGCTTGCACATGTGCATGTGGGTGGTCAATGGGGCATCTGTGTTTGAGTGTGTGCATATTATTCGTCTCTCCTCACATCCTGGCAGGCGCTGGGATGAACTTGACAGGCAAGTCTTCCATGTTTCATGTGTACAGTGGACCCTCGTATAACAAACTGTTTGTATAACATAAAATCTGTATAACATAAAAAATCTGGAGATAGGGGAAATTTGCTTAACAGAATCGCCTGTGGGGCAAATCCATACAATATAAAATGACCGCAATTACATATTACTCCTTTTTCAATGCATTCCTATGGGAAATTTGTTTAAAGGAAATTTTTGCTTAACATAATTTCATTTGGAACTAATTAATTCCTTTATACAAGTTACCACTGTACTTGGATGTTGGGGGGGGGAGAGAGAGAGAGAGAAGAGACTGACAAAGGAAGGGAACCAAACAAACAGGAAGTGGGGGAAGTAAGCCAGAGGTAGGAAAAAGAACTTGACAAATAGAATAATTGGAAAGAAGAAATCCTTTAGGCCCCTTTCTAACACTCAGTGTTAGAAAGCATGTACGATTATTACCTCAGCACAATGATCTTCTTAGGGCGTTTATACACGACCCCTAAGCTGCACTGCAAATGGCTCCCAGCTCCGGAGCTTAGAAATGTTTTCCCACCAGCTCCGGAGTTTGGAGACAATTAAGTGCGACCCCGCCCACTTTAGCGTGACCCAGCGCACTTTCCTTGTACCTTCTCTTTGGAGGTGATAAAAAATTAGATGCGGATAAGAGTGCCCGGCTCTCCTGGCTTGTCTGTTGTTGTTTTTGCCTCCCGCCCCTTTAAGAGCTCCTTGAGACGGAAGCAGGAAGTAATGGGGCTCGTGGCAAGTTCGACCAGCACGGGCAGGTTAGTAAAGGCTTCTTTTGTCCTTTTTTTGCCCCCCCCCCCCTCATGCCGACAGGAGCAGGAAGTGCTGAGGGGTGGGAACGGAGGAACAAAAACAAACCCCCAAGATCTCTGGTTCGAATTTAAGGGACCAGCGGATCTTAGGGGTCGTGTGAAAAGGCCCTTAGATTGCCTGAAGCATGTGTTCCCAATAAACCTATTTTTGACTTCACCAAATTCTATGAACCCTGTACCATTCTAACTCCCGTGGTGAATCCTCTGACAATGTTTTATGATTCAAATTCAGAAGTGCAATCTAAACAAATTTTTATTAACAAACAACAACAACAAAGGTTCCTTGTCTAGGTTGCTTCCATCCTCGTCGGCAAGGCCCCTTAGCCGAAGTGACTGGGCTTTCAACCTTTACGGGGTGGAAGGTGGGCTTTCCCTTGCATCTGTAGATTGTCAAGGCATGTGACTTGGGGGTGGGTGGTTTAAACCTAAGGTTTCAGCATGTGAGGGATAAGAGCCCAATGACAGGCCTTTCCTGTCCCTTGTCAGACTGTATTCTATTTTGGGTGACACTTTCAAAAATCCAGATACTTGTCCCCTGATGGTACTGCTCTCAGCTTCCTTGAAACACTCAAACTTATCAACGCACCACAGTGTGCATCCACAACAGCTCATGCCATTATTTTGCTGTAAATCATTGTTTCCATCTTTCAGGTGCATATCAGGATGCAGAGCACGCTGCTTTTTTCCATATTCACCTTAGTGGGAATTGGATCCTTCAAGAAGAAAAGAAAAACCCCTCTGGTTTATGGATGGGAGATGTTGTCTACCAATGATTCAAAAAACTAAGAAGCAAGCAAACATTGCTGCAAAAGATTGTGCCTGCAACGCCAGCAAGAAAAAGGATGCCAAGCTTCACACTGCCAGGGCAGCCTGAATATTGGCAACACCAATGGCGCCAGTCAAGATACCCTGCTCACTACCATTCACAAACTGACACCAAGAATGGTAAAATCCAAGGCACTGACCCCTTTCTTTTCATCAGTCAACCACTTCTCAACCAAACGCAAGGCAATTGCCAGGGCTGATTTTTCGACACGTGTGAATGGTTCTGTACACCATCTTGACATTGATTTTTTGCATAACTGTTTCACCTGGCAGCTGTTGTGAAAAAAAAACTCACAACAGGTATCAGATCGCAGCTGTGAGAGCCTTTGAGAATACATTGTTCCACTGGGTTGATAGGATTTACTATAGTTTTAGAAAAACAGAAAACAATGGCGAAGATTTTTTAAAAACTTCTAAAACACGGTGCTCTTTGACAAATTGACCTTGAAACGTTGCCTTTCCAACTGGGATGAAGCTTAACTGGCTTCTACAGTACCATTCACTGACATCTGAAACTGCATTGTGGTCAAGACTCTAAATTCCACTCAGTTCAATGCAGGCGATCAAGAGTTTTTTCCGTGTCAGCCTGTTTCCCATGCCTGGGTTTGTTCCATCAGTCTGGAAAAGGTGCAAACCACAGAGCAGGGCCACACCTGCAGTTCTGACTTTTTGACTTTCATGGCTTAGAGAGGTCATCTTTGCAAGGCAAAAGACACGCTTGGCCTTTTAAAGACAAACTCCCAACACTTAAGGTAGCTGCTTATTGTGGAACTATTGCCTTTTTCATTGTGCCTTGTGCTGGTGCATTAAAAGTCATTTATTGTACTCGGAACTGCTATTTATGCTCAGCCTTGGCAAATGCCTCAAAGGCTCAATGCAAACAATATGTACAGTATTTTCTTTCTCTCTCCCACCCCCACCATCTATTCTTCTGTATGTGTGTGTGTGTGTATATCTGTAGTTCTGTATATTATCTGAAACCACCAAACTTTTGTCCGGGTATGTCAATAAGATGTTGAGGGTGGCTGTTGAGGGAGGGAATCAAACACAGCCTACCACATCCTCTCCCACTGTTTCACCATGCACTCATTGGCCTGGAAGATCATTCCAGCCACCTAACTGGCTTCATCTTCCAAGATAAGATGCCAGAATGGCAAGATGGTGTTTTGTGTTGAGCAATCAGGATGGATTAGAGATTCTCTTTTTCGACTGCCCATTTGGCTGTCTGACATGATACAGATCTGATACTGGACCAATTGGATTGCTGAACCAATGGCCTGTTTTATACTGTTTTGTACTGCTTTGACATCTATTCAGAAGTAATCTCTTCTGGAGTGACTCCTCCCTTCGGGGATATAGATGTCATGACTATCTCATGGCTTCTAGGTTGACATGCCATCAGCTCAGCCCATCACGACATAGACTCCATCCAGTTTTCCAAGATGGGCTGGAAGATGACAGCCTAATAATGGGGCACGTGACTCTAACTTCCTTATCAGGGCTGAATGGCCTCCCCTTTGGTGCTTAGTTTTCCATGGGCATTACTCCTTCGCAAGGAGCAGAACCAATGAAAATGATTGTTCCCAACCCCACCCACTTTTCCAGCCACGTTCAGCTTTGGTGTCAGGCTTAGCGAAGCCAAACTGCAGGGCAAACCTTGGGGAGCTATCAAAATCCCTTCAGGACCTGGTGAATTTTATATTTGCCCTTGCTGCCTTACCAAACAAGCTAGGGAAAACATGCTGGGTTGAGCCCAAGAATCTGAAATTTCTCTTTGGGAGAAAGAGTGGCCCTAGTTAAGAAGGAGTAAATTGAGCACTGTTGGAGCTAGAAGATGGCAATGATACTAGATCAGAGAGTCATATTGTAATGGCAAACACAGTTTCCTTTCATCATAATATTGTCATAACTCTATATAAGTTTTGAATTCTCAGCAAAGGAAAGACCTAGAATACAGCTGGTTCTTGGCACAGTGGGGTCCGCCCCAGATGGTCAATCCTGAGGAGGTAAGCCAGGAAACGCTTACATTGGGTTTCAGAGACCATTAGAGAAGGCCCATAAGGAAATATAAGAAGCCTTATGCAGAAAGGCCTTGTTCCTGTGTACTGGCGATGGCAGAGACTGTATAGCACAGTGATGGCAAACCTTTTAGTGACCGTGTGCCCAAACAGCGATTCAAAACCTAATTTTTTGCAGAGTGCCAATACAGCAATTTAACCTGAATACAGGTGGTTGTGAAGGGGAGATGTCGAGTGCCCACAGAAAGGGCTCCGCGGGCCACCTTTGGCACCCGTGCCATAGGTTCACCAACACTGGTGTAGCATATGTTTTTTTACCTGCCCCCCCCCCCGTGAGACTGCACATAATCAGATCATTCTTCGACTGATCAAAAAAGTTCAGTAGAAAGTGGACTCCCATTTCTCTTCTCAGATAGAGGTCCTAAGATCAACTCTCATGTTTCAAGTTTCTGTACGGTGCTAATTAGATTCCAGAAATCCAAATGCAGTTGAATTTTAGACTCTAGGTCTTAATTGGACATTACATTGTAGATTTCAAATGGATTTAGATTAAGTAGTAATTTTGTTCATTTCTGTGCTAAAAAGGTTGAAAACGCAACTGTCTTTTGGGTTTAAATTGGTTTAAGGACTGTAATAAAATATCTCCCTATCTACACCTTATTTTCAAGTTTGTGTTTTCATGGAGCATGTAATTAAGCAATAATGAATATCAGTCTATTACAGAGACCTTGAGTTTATGCCATAATCTCTGGAAAAATGAATTAAAAGCACATTTAAGATCAGTAAAGGCTACATGAAGGGGCCATTTAGATTTACTAGTATATATTTCCATCAAATAGTACAGTGTTAAAGTCTAATCCAGAGTTCATCTTCCTGTGCTGAAGACCACTTGTCCATAAGCCAAAATATTTTAGATTTCCTCCAGCTCTGAAGTTTCCTATTAAACCGTCTAGCATACTAATTATAGACAACAAATTAACTGGATTTTTTTTAAAAAAATTATCCTTTTTGCCCTTTTTGTAGATTGGTGTGATAATAGAAGTTCTTCAATTAGATGCCCTAAGCACATCCAGTCTCATCTGATTTTGGAAGCTAAGCAGGGTCGGCCCTGGTTTGTACTTGGATGGGAGACCACCAGGGAAGACCAGGTGCTGTAGGCGCCTGGAGTAGCAACTGGCAAGCCACTCCAGTACTCCTGACAAGAAAACTCCATGGACATGGGGTCACGGAGAGTCGGTCACGACTGTAACGACACAACACACACAAGCATTTTAATCTACATAAATAAAGATTTGCCAGTATTGAGACCCAGTATTCAATTTCTCTCTTAATTAACTCTCAGGGAACATCATCACATCCTAAAGTCTTGCCTGGTTTACATTGGTTTACCAGATCAGTTGCTTCAGATATTGATAATGGTAGCCGAGATGACAAGCCCCTGGTAATATATTCTAATTGAAAAGAGGGTGTCTCTCTTTAGCACATAATTCATGGGAATGGATTTCCCAAACTCTAGAGGGAATGTGAGAACCTGCCCACTCTGGACAGCTGTTTGTAACAGTTGGTGTGGAGTGCCAAAAAGTATTCATATCTTTCAGCCTGACTGTATTAATACACTTTTCCCATACCGCTCATTGGTGCACTACCCTGTTTTTGCCATAATTAAGTTCTTACACTGTTTTTTAAAAATTGCTACAGGTCATCTCCACTCCATGGACACAGGCCTTGACAAGGTGGAAGGGCTTGCTTGCTTCAGTGAAACTGAGAGCTTTGCTGGCAGTAGCATTGCTACCAGAAGGGTCTCCCAAGCCACACGGGTCTCGGTGGAGAAACCAGACTGTCCACCCCCAAAGCATCTGATCCAGAGTGGGCGGCTTCAAACAACATATGATCCATAAGGGGCAGCTGACATAATGGCCAGTGATAGCAGTGAAGAAGGCAAGAGGGAAACCACTTCACTAAAGATCCAACCCCGAAGTGTCTGATCCAGAGTGGGTGGCTTCAAACAGCATGTGATCCATAAGGGGCAGCTGACATAATAGCCAGTAATGGCAGTGAAGAAGGCAAGAGGGAAATCACTTCACTTAAGCTAACTTCCCCAGGCAAATCTTTAGCACGACTGGAAAAACCTAAAGCCATGGCCCCCAGTCTCCGGCAGCCCTTCAGTGGGCAAGGGGTGCAAAGAATCTCTGGGCCAGTCGAAAGAAAGATAGCCGCCTGGAATGTTTGCAAGCAACTTATTTCAAAGTGGAAAAACCCACAATGCCATCAGGGAAATGGAAAGACTTAACATTGATATCCTTGGCCTAATGCAGAAACTTGTGTAGTATGGCTATCATGTATACCATGCTGGTAACAATGAACTACATTGCTTTAATGGAGTGGAATTCATAGTCCATCCAAACATCAGTAAGAGTGTCAGAAAGTTCGTGCCAGAGTCATTTTTCTCCAAGTTAATCCCCAACCTATCCTGCTAAATCTTATCTAGGTGTATGCACCAACATGTCATGCATCAGTTGATGATATAGAAGAATTTTATACTCAGTTAAAGACTGCTTTATGATTTGCCAAATCAATGGAAGTTACCATAGTAAGGAGTGATTTCAATGCAAAGGTAGAACAAGGCCAACAGGCTGAAGTAGTAGGTAATTATGGATTAGCAATGGGCAATGACCGATTAATTCAGTTATGTCAAGAAAAAGAACTTATAATAGCAAATTCATATTTCCAGATGCCAGCATGCCATCTTTATACGTGGACTTTAAATGCTGGCAGGAAAATTAGGAATCAGATTGATTATGTCTTGATTAATAAATGTTTTAGGACTTCAATTAAATGTGTGAAACCGTACCCTGGTGCAGATATTAATTCAGATCATAATCTTTTGTTAGCAACAGTGAATAGAGATGGGCACGACTTAGCGGTATTCCCGTTTCCGTTTCCGTTACTCGGTTCCGTTACTCTACGGAAACGGTAACGGGAATTACTCCCCCAGACTTCGAGCTCGAACCGACGAACGAACAATTTTGGTCTGATTTGTCGTGCTCGTTCCATGCATCGCGCGATCGCGCGATGCCACGCGGCACAGAAAAAAAGTTTTTAAACGTTAAAAAAACCCGGTTCCCGGCCAAAAAGCAGGCGGAAAAATGCCTGCCGTGCCTCAGGGCACCTACCAGAGGGGTTGTTTCTGGAGGTCCCCGGCCTCCCCCCCTCATCCCCCGTCCTGGGCTGCTCTGGTGGGACTCGCCGCAGGCTCGCAGCCAGCAAAAAGCCCAGTCTCGCCGCTGGCCGCCGCAATTAAAGCGCAAGCAAGTGGCACGGACGGCACAGGAAAAAACTTTTAAACTCTCCCCCCACCCATTCCCGGGCCAAAAAAGCAGGCGGAAAAATGCCTGCTTGACTAAGGGCGCAGGGCACCTACCGGAGGGGTGGTTTCTGGAGGGGGAGTCCCGCCTCCCCACCCCCCCCCCCATCCTGGGCAGCCGGACTCGCCATGCCATGCGGTGCGGGCGGGGGATCCAAAATGGGGTGGCGAACGCAATATTGTTTTTGAAATCGTGGTCCAAAAACACACAAGCACAACAGAAACACGCGAAAATTTATAAACTGCCAGATTTTTCACAGTAGCAGTGGGTTTTTTCTTGCAACAAAATGTCTCTCCTCTCCTCCTCTGTCCTCCATTGATTTTATTTTATTTTATTTTATTTACACCTGCGCAATGATGGGCTGGCCGAGTGGCCAGCCATGTGGGAGTGGACGACCATGCAAATTTTGGAGCCATCCCACCAGTCGCATCATGGCCACTTGGCCATGGAGACTTCTGGGATGTGCCAAAAAGCCCCCTAAAACCTGCCCTAGCCCCCCTAACCCTAACCCTAACCCTTGACTCCGTACCCATACGTCACAGACTGTCTTCTTAGTGGGTCAGAAAGGCACCCAGAGGTGCAACCCACTAGCCCACCGTAACCTTACCCGTCACTAGCCTAACCCTAGCCCTTGCACTAAGCCACCTTAAAGCCAGATCTACTTGCTTGCATTGCACTACACGCAGCAAGTACAATTCCCTTCTGTGTGAGACATGGTGGTGCGAGAGCCTTGTGCAGGGAAGGCATGATTCTATCACTCTCACACTGGTCTCACTGTCTGCACATTATGTTATGCAATATCCGTATGGCTATTGCATAGCATTTTGCAGCAGCAGCAGGTGAGGAAGGGAGACCCCCATGTAGAGGGGTCTCTTGGAGCCTGCTTCCCCTTCCTAGTGGGTGAGGATAGGAGGCACCCACGGGTGCCTTCAGGAGCCCACTTTCCCTTTATAGCGGGCCAGAGGAGGCACCCACCCCACAGAGGTGCCTCCAGGAGCCCGCTCCCCCCCAAACCAGTACTAATGACAACAAAAAAATGAAAAAATGAACCGACTAATTTTTGCGAATTTTCGCAAAAACGGAAACGAGCCGAAACGGGACCGGCCCGACTAACGACAACTCGAAATTTTTTTTTCAAGTCGTGCCCATCTCTAACAGTGAACCTTAAGTTGAATAAATGCCAGTCAGAGGTGACAAATAGTCAAACTGCGATTTCTAAGCTTCAGGACCCAGCAGTAAGAACTGAAGTTCAATCAATCCTGAATACAAAATTCAAAACCATCAAGGAGACAGCATATGATCCAGTGTTCTGCTTTCTCTCCCCCCCTCCCAGTCCCGACCAGCTCATCCTGTGGCTTGTGGGCACTTTTTATAATTTTTTTTAAAAATCTCTCCCCCCCCCCCCCCAGCTGATCAGTTGGCCTTCGGGCTGTCACGCTGTTTTTTTTTTAATTTAATTTTTTTCTAGCACCAACCAGCTTGTCCTGGGGCTCGTCAGCGCTTTTTTCAAATATTTTTTAACCCCCCCCCCGTGCTGATCAACTGGCCTTCAGGCTGTTAGCGCTTTATTTTTTATTTTTTTCTAGCGCCACCTGCTGGCCCTGGGGCTGGTCTGTGCTTTAAAAAAAATCCTTGTACATGGGAACGGAGATCACACATCTTCAGTCATTTGACCAAGAAAGAAGAAAAGTCGGACTTTCAAAATATCCGGATCTTCCCCCAGGTGAAATAGCGGCCTAAATTGATCTAGGAAGTAGACTCCTTCTGTGGGCAGACTCCCAAGGTAGCACAGAACGGCACTATATGGAAAGCCAACATCAGGAAAAAGGTGGCCTTGTCCAACTCTTTACACCCTACTTCTGCAGCTCTGTGTGATTCTATACCAGTGGTGGTGAACCTTTGGCACTCCAGATGTTTTGGACCACAACTCCCATAGTCCTTTGCCATTGGCAGTCTAGGCTTGGAATTCTGGGAGTTGTGTTCCAAAATATCTGGAGTGCCAAAGGTTTGCCACCACTGTCCTATACCATGGCCCAGAAAATCTATAAGCATTCCAGTACATTGCTCAAAATGTCTTTTCCTGCACATTCAACACAAAGCAGTCAGGTTGCCTGGGATTCCGGGAGCAATGGACTAAGAAAAAATGTTTCCAAGTTCTGGGAGGAAAGTTCAAGGTGAACCCTAGAGTGTGATACAGATTCTGAAGAGATCTACTGTTGAAATGGGATGCGGAGGGGGGGGGATTAATTATTTAACAACACCTGTAGCTCCTCTTGGCTTTCTATCAAATTAAACATAAATGTTAAAAACCAAATACATGCTGAAAATGAAATCTGCTTAAGGCAAACCATATAAACAAATAATATACCAACACAAGAATACCATATTGTTTTTTAAACCGAGGAGACAAATGCCAGGTTCTGTGATAAAATGGTGGAAGTTCCTCACTTCTCACTGCAGCTATTTTTTTTAAAAAAGTACACAGAGTAGTAGTGGCTCCAGATGGCAACCACAATCATAGACATGGCCTAACACTTCACCAACCGGAGTAATTTCTCTTTCTCCATCTTTAACGGTGGCACGACCTTTTCATTGTCACATATACTGTATTTATATAATATATATATTATTTGCTTTTATCTGTAGCCCATCTTGCTCCTGTTCTATGCTGTTGGTATATATTATATTGCATTTTACTGCTTATGGTTTGATTTCTGTTCAGCTTGTAAACCACCCAGAGTAGCCATGTAGCTCGATGGAGCGGTATATAAATAAATAAGTAAATAAAAAATGTTTAACCTCCCTATGCTGACTTAACATGAAATGTGTGTGGGGGCGGTACTTCTCTTCCCCACATGTGGCAGTCGGGGGCCCTTCCTCTCATCCGAGGGCCATCTTGAAAACATATAAACTGCTCTGATCCTGACCATATCAAAACAGTTATTGAAAGACGGCGCATATCTCCACCTACCAGTTTCTAACAAATTGCCAGCACTAGAAGTTGGGGAATGGTTGTCTGGAGAGGCTGAAATTCTTCGAAGTAAACACCTGGATGTAGATTAACTTTACCCCAAGTCCATTTTAATATTCTGGTCCCTTTCTTGCTGACAGACACAAGCAGATTTTTATTCTCTACCAGACCCAAAGGAGAACCCATTTCCAATTTTAAAACATTTTGAGTGGCTCAAAGTAAAGGTTATACAGATTGAGTTAAATAAATGAAATAACCGGGCTTCTTAAACCTCAAGAGGCGTTGGCAGAAACACTATTCTTTCCAATATTGGCGGAAGCATCCAGACAGTTATTTAAATCTAACGCACCTAGTATTGACATCATGTCCTTGCTGCAGTTGAAGTTATTATGGCCTTCTAGACAGGAAGGAGGTTATAACACCAATGTAAATTCCAATTAAAATGTCAAGCCAGTGTATGCAGGGCTTCTAAGCTACTGTAATAACAAAAAGAAAATAAATACATGGTGGGCAGCAACTGCTGGCTAGAAGATAGGTTCTAGGATTATATTGACTCTTTTTTTTTCATATCCAGTGTGGCTATGGATACAGACATGATGCAGAAATTAGGCGTATGAAGTTTTCTTTGGAGTAGCAGCCTTCCAGCCTTCCCCACCCCCCAGCCTCTGTGAAGACACACCAGCTCGTGTGAGTGGTGTGCAATGAGTGATGCAAGTGGTGAACTGTTAACTAGCAGCAGTTCACCACAACTGCATATGCAGTTGAACTTGCAGTATGTAGGTATAACTAACTAGCAAAAGCCCAGGTTGCTGTCAAATTGAAACCATTTCCATCTTAGAACTTGAACAATCTGATGCCGTATCAAGTGCATTTCCTAGGAATGTTTTTGGACTAGCAAAAGGGGGTGGGGGACAACACACACAAATCAGGCAAGCTTCCCCTATGATTGGCTGCCCTGACAGATTGCAATGTGTTACTGCTTAGTACAGTGGTACCTTGTATAAAGGAATTAATTCGTTCCAAATGAAATTGTTAAGCAAATTTTACTTTATACAAATTTTCCATAGGAATGCATTGAAAACAGAGAAATCCCTAATCGTGACCACTTTTATGTTGTACGGATTCGTCCCACAGGAGATTCTGTTAAGCAAATTTCCCCTATCCCCAAAAAATTTTATGTTGTACAAACCGTTTGTTATACGAGGGTCCACTGTACCCAGTATTGTATTGTTTACATACTTCTTTCAGCTTTATATATGATGCAAGGCACCTTGAGTCCTTCATAAGGAGAAAGGCAGGGTTAAGCTATTTTAATAAGAGCCTTGTGGCGCAGTGGTTAAACACCTGTACTGCAGGTAAAACTGTGCTCACAATCTGGGGTTCAATCCCAGGTAGCAGACTCAAGGTTCACTCAGCCTTCCATCCTCTGGTCAGTAAAATGAGTACCCAGCTTGCTGGGGGGGGGGAATGTGTAGCTTGCATACTATAATTAAAACTCTAAACCACCCAGAGACTCCTTGAAGTGGTATGGGGTGGTATATAAGCAGACCACTTTGCTTTAATAAGCAAGTAAAGAAAGAAAGAAAGAAAGAAAGAAAGAAAGAAAGAAAGAAAGAAAGAAAGAAAGAAAGAAAGAAAGAAAGAAAGAAACCAACCAACCAACCAACCAACCAACCAACCAACTGGTAATTATTATTTCAGTCAAGATGTAAAAGTAGTAAATTAACTCCAGGTGTTCTATAGCAGCCCAATATCAGGGTTTGATATACAGTATTTAAGTTGCCAAAGAACTATATGGGCATTGGGAAAAAGACCAATCTGTAATCTAAGTGGAACTGAAAAAGACAGCTATATTCCTTGTAAAAAAAACTTTGCCTTTCACAGAGTCAGGGATAAAGAACAGTGTTATCAGGTCTGACATTAGACAACGTGCTTCTTGAAAATTCCAGATTGTGCTTTTTAGGTAAAATAATAAGCCTTAAGCCCTCATGATTGTAGAGATAGATAGATATGCTATTTAGTAATGGGTGTGGGGGAAGGGGAGGGATGTAACAACAACTTCCCAATATGATCTGCTCAGATAATTACCTCCTGGAAGGGATGTGGCATTATGAATGAATCAGATTACCACATTTGCCATGGTAAAATCCATAATTTAAAAATAGCTCCTGGGAAATATTAAGAACCTGTCCATCTAATGGTAAGTCTCTTTGCACGCAGGGTAAACAGGCAGATTTTGTTATGAATCACACTTTTCTTCTGTGGTAGCTGCCAGATACTGCAGTAGCAAACTTGAGATAGGTTATTCTTCCATGTGTGTTAGTGTGAAGACATACAACTGAGAAAGTGGAGAAACCACTCACATAAAATAAAAACAGTGAGTAATTCCAAGGTTGGCTGGTTTTCCGTGTTTTCCGTTTCAAAAGGCGTCAAAGTGCTCAGGTGAATATATTTGGGGTTGTGGGATAGGATTTTTGTTAGAGATCTTTGTTGGATTGGTGGTTGCAGATGATTTTGGTTGCTTTAATGAGAGATACACCTCTTGTGGTACTATATAAAAAAAACTATTTAGTTAACTAGAAGGGAAGGGTACACGGGAGGTTTTCTAACAATAACTATTCTAACAGCCATCTTGCTAGGCTAGGAACATGCTTCTCTTCACTTTAAGAATACAAGGCATGCCCTATGAAGACAAAAGGGGTCGTACTTCTACCAGAACATTCCAAGTGGTGTGATCTGAACAACCAATAAGCTTTGCTCTTCACATTAACCCTGTAATGGCTGAAATGTAAATCTTGCTAAATATTCCAACAAATTTGCTCCGAACTTGAAAAAGTTGCTTTTTTCGGAGATCTGCTCGCTCATACCCTTGCCAGTATATTCTGGGGACCTGCTGGTTGGGGGAATTCTGGGACTTGTGATCCAGAAAGGTGACTTTTCTATTTGCTGACACTCAGAGCCTGAACAGTCACCATGGAGATAGCCAGGTAGAAATTATTCAACCTTATATTCTGGTAGGAACCATTTTATTTTTCTTTCTAGCCTTTCCCTTAAGCTTGTGGATTATTCCATTTTCATCGTGACTCACCTTCAACCATTTGCTCTCGGTCTCCCTTTTGAAAAGACACCCCTTGGGTTACTTTGCTTAAATGGAACCAGGAGAACAGAAAGATCTTCACTTTTTGAGATCAGAGATGACTAAATGCTGTTGTTTGATATACATCCCACTCCGGGATTCCAAAGCCTGATATGATCTTAGGTCTTCAGGTGGAGTGAGGTGTTTGCCTGATCTAGTTTGTTGTGAAAAAGGCAGCGAACGGCTATTTTTAAAAATGCATGTATGAAGAGCCGCAAGCATGCTGCACAATCTCAGAGTGGCCCCGGAAGAAGGGAAATGGTAAATGACTTCTGAGCACTCTGGAAAACTCTGGAAAGGGTTGTTGTAAGCCTGAATTGACTTGATGGTGTCTCCCCCTCCATTTAAATCTTCCAGGAAGAGAGGACAGATATTTATACAGTATGGCTTTCTGTATCACAAGGCCATGTACAGTAACTCCGCCCAGCAGAGCATGGGTTGTCAACACCTGCAGGGAAGGCAAATTTTGTGCTCCTAAAAATTTTGCTCCTGGTGCTACCATTCCTGTGCCCCTCCTGTTATGCCACTGCTACAGCCTGCCCCTGCCCCCTTGCCCCTTCCGCCCTCCCATCACCTCCCTACCTGACCCTGCTGCCTCCTCTTCCTCCTCCAAGGCTGCAATGGGAAATCTGACATTGCACACACAGTGCTGGATTTCCCATTTGCAGCCCCTCAGCCTGCCCAATGCCCCTGTAGCTGGGCTTGCCTACTCCTTCCTCCTCCTCCTCCTCCTCCTCCTCTGTTCTCTTGAGAGACAGGCCGAACTTCCCTTCTAAGAACCCGGTCTGCTGTCTCTGTGCATCCTCCACCCATCACCTGATAGGTGGAGGCCTGCACAGAGATTACAGGCATAGCTCCTAGAAGGGAAGCCAGGACAGCTGTTTCTCAAGATGGTGGCAGAGGAAGAGAATGAAGCAACAGGACCAGATAGGGAGACGATGGGGTCAATGAGAGATGGTGGTGGGAGGACGTGGGAGCAGGAGTGAATAAATGCCGTGCCAATTAAAAAAATTTCACCCAGGGCAACCACCCCAATGGCACCCACCGCACTAGGACACTGCAGGTGAAAGATATTCTGTCATATAACCCTAGCATTTCTGGCATCTTACCAATGCATGTAGAGGGAATGTCACTACCAGTACCGAGTCCCATGAGAGTGGATGGAGGAGGCTGTGGTTGCCCATGACTCTGTAGAGTCCCACGGTGTAGAGCATCCATGTGTTGATAATATGTTACCGCTGGTGGAACCACAAAGCGGAAATGTTTTCTACTGATAAGATCAAATTTGTATATTCTGTAATCAATAATCAATGAGATAGAACAGGGGTGTCCAAACTTTTTGCAAGGAGGGTCAGATTTGGTGAGGTGAAAATGTGTGGGGGCCGAACATTCAGCCACATTTGGCCCCTGGGCCGGACTTTGTACAAGCCTCTAGGACATGCAAGGGAGGACGCTGCAGCCATGGAGCTGGGAACAGATAGGCTGGGCAGGTGGCTGGGGGGACAGACAGAGGCAGGGAGGGCAGGCAAACTGTAAAACTGCAAGCTGACGTCTCCATCCGGTATGGGGGGGGGGGTCAGCTGGCAAGGATGAGTGACAGGCTGGGCTGGTGGGGAGAGGAGGCTGTGGGCCACTTGAAATTTGAAAACGGGCCACATTTGGCCCCCAGGGCTGACTTTGGACATGCCTGAGATAGAACATGCATAAGAGCTGGGTGTTTGCAAAGTTTAAAAGCTGCACAGAGCTAGCAAGACAAGGAGTTAGGTAACTTCCTCAACATCTGTAGAAGCTTAACCACAGAGGCCTAACTGCATGCAGTGTCCTGTAGGAGAAGAACCTGAAAGAGGAGGTGTTTGCAGATGGTCTTGTTAGTAACTAGGACTCTGAACATAGCGTCAAACTGGGATATGAAAGCACCAGAGAGAAACTGGATTTGACTGGTTTTAGCTGGTCTAAAATGAGGCAGAACTATCAAAAGAAGATTCTAGACTCTGGGAAGAAGGTATATAAGCTAAGGGTCAGCATCATTTGGGGGTCCTGACTCGGGATCACCTTTGATGGTCCCCAGACCCAGGTCCCTAGACATGTCTAGCTCTTAATTGTCTGTTTCGTCAAATGTTTTGCTATCTTTTGCATTCTCTTTGATTTCTGTTTGTATTTTGCAATAAAGCTGTACTTGTCCCAGACAGCAAGGCACAACGGTGTTATTTTTGAACCAAATTTGAACTTATCACTACTTTTCTCACAGCAGTGACTGGCCTCTCAGCTTGCTTTCTAATATTGGTGCTGATACAGCAGCTGGTGACGTTGTAGAATCATTGGACCAGGCCATAGTTATCTATAAAAACACTTCAAGGAAAAAATGTGTAAGAGGTTTCTTTCAGGCTACAAAGCGTTATTAGTTCCTAGAAAATATTGTACGTAATGTGTTTTTGTAAAGCTGCCATCATAGAATAATTTATACTTGATATTTAATCTCAGTGTTATTGCTTAAATAGAAGGTGCATTTTCCAGAATGTGAGATAAACAATGAATCAAAAATGTCAGTCGCTGATTCATAGAAGCATGCCATTAAAAGAAGCTGAAAATTTATATGCAATCGTATATTTTTATTGGTTTAATAAAAGCATCTTTTACATCAGCTTAAATACAAATCTTACTAGTGAATTTTGGGGAGGAAATAAGAAATAGATCTGTAAAGACTGGAATAAACGATTCCTCTCCACCTCAGCCACCTTCAGGACGAGAGTCAGTTACATAAAAATTCCTGTTAAAATGAAGAGAAGTTGACCAACATAGATTAAATTCATTGTGATGAATTTTGGTGTATCTCTTAACATAGATCTTGCTCATTTTTAAAAACCCCTGTAAATAGTGTTCTTCTATGTATGTGTGTGTCGTGTTGTTACAGTTGTGACCGACTCTTCATGACTCCATGTCCATGGAGTTTTCTTGGCAGGAGTACTGGAGTGGCTTGTCAGTTCCTACTCCAGGCGCCTACAGCACCTGGTATTCTCTGGTGGTCTCCCATCCAAGTACTAGCCAGGGCTGACCCTGCTTAGATTCTGAAATTAGGCGAGATTGGATGTGCTCAGGGCATCTAGGCAGCTGTGTAGTCAGTGGCCAAAATCCTATCTTGTAGATTGTGCTTGAAGTAAGGTGAGTACACTACCCAGGGGGAAATTTTGTTTTGTAACTGAAGACTGCCTCCTTCCATCTTATGACCTGCCCAACACACAAGTAGACCACTTCACTGCATAGACACTTCCTCCATAGAATTGTAATTACTGACAATTGCTACCATTGAGAATGTTACTGCCAGGGAGACATTTTAGATAAATAAAGAAGCCCCCACAGCTTCTGTGTGCTGAAAAGAATTAAACTGGAGTCAAAAAGTGTAGGAAGTGTATTACAGTGGGAGGTTGGTTAACGAGCATAATCCGTTCCGGCAGCATGCTCATAATACCTGTCGGAGCGTATCTCCCAGAGGTCAACTGAGGCCAGGCCTACTAGAATGTCGCAGGCACGCTCACTTAGGGTGGCCACACCCAGGGAGGCACGGAACTCGCACACGCGCAACCGCACCTTCTCTGTGGTGGGCCCCACGTTGTGGAACCATCTTCCAAGTGAGCTGTGCCTAGCACAGTCCCTGCCCGCCTTCAAAAAAGTGCTCAAAACCCTACTTTTTAGGGAGGCATTTGGCGACCTTTTAATTTAATTTTTTTAGATTTTTTTTCTTTGCCCGCAATGCCTCTTGCTGAGGGTTTCCCTCTTTTTCTGCTAGTATTGTTGTCCTGTTATTTATTGTTGATTTTAGTTCCACTGTAAACCGCCCAGAGTTCCTATTGGAAGATGGGCAGTATAGAAATGAAACAAACAAACAAACAATAATAAATAAATAAATAAATAAAGCAAATTTCACCATAAGAAATAATAGAAACTCAGATTATTTGTTCTGGGCTGACGTTTCCATTATTTCCTATGTGAAAATAAGTGGCCCATGGCCGCCAGCTCCTCACTAGCGGGGCAGCCCACCAGCCCTTCACCCACCAGCCGGCTCCTAGCTGGATCCTTCACCTACGCAGATCGGACTGGCCCCACTGCTGGAGGGGACACAAGAGGGTCCCAGTGCCCCCTCCATGCCTAGCTCCTCCTCTCCTTTCCTCCTCCCCTTCCTTTCACCCTCCATCAGATTCCCACTTACGCATAGCTTCTCTCCTCCCCCACCCCGCCGCCTCCCATTAGTGGCAGAGTTACCAGCTTGGGGAGTGGCTCCTGGAAGATCTTCCATGCTGTTTTGGAGCCCATGGCCCGGGCCATGTTGAGTGATGATGGCTGCGGGGCCAAGACAAGAGGGGGAGAGACAGGAGAGAAGAGAGAAAGAGGCTCAACCGGCGAGTCAGTTGCCATGAGGTGCCCTCATTATGCAGTTATGAAAGGCCTGGTTGTCAAGCCCCGCACACAGAATATGCACACACAAACAGAGTTCAGTCTTTTGCCAAAGTCTTTAGTGAAGAAACAAGCAGGTTTAAGTCCTTTCTCGATAATCAGGTGCCAGACAGATAACAGAGTTCATAACACAGTAATTACCAGCCCAGGGTCAACACAGGAATATTCATGAAAGCCAGATGCCAAGCCAAAAGGAAGAGACCAAACCGTTGTCAAGGAAACCAGTCCAAAGTCAGGCAAACAAGAGTCCAAGGTCAGGAACAGACAGGAACGTGGTTGCAGGTCCAAGTGACACATTGCTTCCACAGAGATCTCAAGGAGAGCTTGCCAGCTATATTCCAAAACAGGGAACATGCCCTCTCTCCTGGGAAAGCTCCTTGCTAATACTCAGGGCTAGTCGACCTGAGATTCCATCTAGAATCAAAGGTCCTATCTCTGGCTGTCCTGGTAGCACGTTGTTGCAGAATCCTGCTCATGGCCCTTCTAGGAGGCGGGGATATGTCTAAAGCTGAGTGATCAGACCCAGCTGCTGAATGACCCAAGCTGCAATGCTCTTCCAGTGGCTTTTCACCAGTTAACCCCTCAGGGCCCGGGTGGCACCTTGGAAGCAAGGAGGAACCCCACACATAGGAGTTGTGGTGACCAGAATCACAGGATATCTCCCTGCTTCCAAGACACAACCGGGGCAGCAGGAACCAGGGAGAAACCCCACACAAGGAGCGCGCTATGGCAGTGAGAAGCATGGGGTTTATCTCTGCTTCCAAAGCACAACCTGGGCACCAGGAAGCAGGGAGGAACCCCACATATGGGTCACGCTGCAACAGTGAGGAGCAGGGAGCAACCCCATGCTCCTGGCCACCACAGCACGCCCCGTGTGAGAGGTTTCTCCCTGCTTCCTGGGCTAGCTGGCAGCAGCCGAGGAGGGGGTGGTGCTCCTTATTTTACAAGACAGAGCTCATTAACCAGAACAAAATTGGTCTAAAATGTTTGCTTGTCTTCATAAGAATTATAGACAGGGGTATTTGTAAACCGAGGTATTACTGTACTGAAAATGTCCATGACACCATCAGACTTCTGCAAGTGTAAGTAATGCAACAGGACCTTCTTTACTAACACATTGCCATATCACCAACCCCTGGTCACAATTCAATCATAGAACAGATGCCTGGATCAGTGAAGTCCACCCCAGCTGCTTGAAAGTAGGGGTGTAACATTTGGTTCTTTTTAAATTCCTACTCCCAGAATTCTGTTCAAGTACAGTAGATGGCTTTCTTCAGATGTCTAACTGAGGTATTGGGCACCAACTGTAACTCTGGACCAGTATTAATGGCAAGTGTTCAGAGATCACATTTGTATTACGGCCTTGCACATAGTCAATGGGAAGTTAACATTTCCTATTTGAAGAGAAGAGTGACCATATTTTATAGAGATTATTGGAGAGTGACAAGGTGCAGTTCTCATGTAGTCTTAGGGGAGATGGGAAATGAGAGGCTCCTTGAATAATTAATTGATGTCATCATGTTACTTCTTTGTTGGGAAGACTGCTTTAATACAATGCTTTGCCCTCCCTTCCAGTTCTAAATAGATTGCTTTTAAGAGTTTCTCTGAACTTGAAAAGCATATCACATTTTACTTCTGCATCAGCCAGACTTCATAAGAATTATTTTTCTAACATAGCCATTATATGAAAATTAACAATAATAGTTTCATTTACGCCTCATTTTGATCAAGTTAGTTTTAAATGAAATTATTGTTGCCATAGCTGTTCATTATCATCTAATTGCTGGAACGCACAGCAAGTCTTTTGAACAGGGAAATTCTGCTACAGCAATCTGAAATGGGATTTAAAAAAAAAAGGAGATCGAAGAGATAAAATGAAAATAGGCCCTAATTTCTGGGTTATGTTTCCAGGAAAATCACATTGTCCCCCCCCCCATAGATTTCTCAAGGGAAGTACAAATTAGGATCAACTTCAAAAGACCCAGTCTCTTGTCACACTATACAATGCTCCAAAGGATGATTTAAAATGCTCAAATGGGGTGAAAAGGCATTGTAATATCTTCCTTCCTTTCTGACACCTCCCAACGGTAGGGTCAGATTGACAGGAATTGATATACCACCAGCCAGAATTCTGAGCTATCTAGAACATCTGGCTTGATGGATGAACTAAACATAATTAAAATATACTGGAATATGAAAATAAAATCTGAAAATATGGTGCACATATGACAAACAAAGCAGAAAGTTGTCATTAACGAAGACAAATCTTCACAGAATCAATATCTATACAAAATAAAGGGAGTAATCAAGCTCTTCTAAAAAGCTTTGTACAGGCTTGAGAAATACTGTGTACAAGAATTATTGTTTTTACAGAATCTAGCTGGATACCTCAGTGATTTAGGTATCTTGCTGCAAAGCCAGAGGTTGCAAATTTGGCTCCTCGCTGAGTCTCCTGTGAGTAGCACCAACATGAGTGGCATTGGGCAAGCCGCATGATCCTAGGGTGCCCCAGAAAAAGGGAGTGGTGAAGCACTTTTGTGTATTCTCTACCTGGGAAACCACGAAAAGAGTTGCCATACGTCAGACTTGACTTGACAGCACATGATGATGATGATGATCATCATCATCAACAATTAAGTTCAACTTTTCTATCATGATTGATGCCATGGCCTGAATACTATTGACACCTCAAGTGGCCATCTGAGGGCAACATGACCTGTTTTGTGAGCTGTTTTGTGAGTGTTTGTTTCACAAGCGGTTGCATCATGATGGATAGCTTGAAAACTGTAAAAATATATTCTATAACTACCTTTATACACATCATTTTTTGCAATACAATTATGGCCCATATAATCAAGTACGCTGTACATGGTACAGTAACCCCCCGCCTATCGTGGGAGTTAGGGACCCACCTGACCTGCGATGACTGAAAGTCCGTGATATGCGGATGCAGCTCGGGTGGGGCCTAGGGACGGTGGGTGATCAGATCCCCCTGCTGCCTCCCACCCACTCCACCCCAAGACTTCTTGGACCAGCGCACGCCAGCGGTGTTGGGGGATCTTTCCTGGGAGGGGGGGAAGCTGCGTCTTTGGCCGTCTCCATTGAAATGCATTGAGCAAATACATTTCAATGGAGGTTGCAGGGCAGCGCTGGCCCAAAGCCAGTGCCAAGCAGCTGATTGGTGCTGGCTGGGGGAGGAATGGCGCCTGCAGCAAGGGCAGTGGTGCCTTTGCACGGGCTGCTGGAAGGCTTTTTAAAAAGTCTTCCAGCAGCCAGGAAGTGGCGGTGACGTGCTCCAACTGATTGGTGCTGGGGTGGGGAAATACCCCAGCACTAATCAGCTGGAGCCCCAGCGTGTACTCTGGTCCAATTATATAGCGGGACCCGCAATACATGAACCATGAAATGGCGGGGGGTTACTGTATGCTTTCAGAGTACATCTATGTGTATAAGCCCATACATTTTCAGACTATATGGATCTGTATTGGATCTTTGAACTGTAGCAGTTAACCATCTTGCTTATGTAGGCCTATTCAACAGGGAAATATTATTGGACAGACAGGCATATACACAATATACACAATAATTGCACTGAACACATCCAATCTCACCTGATTTCAGAAGCTAAGCAGGGTCGGCCCTGGTTAGTACTTGGCTGGGAGACCACCAGGGGATACCAGGTGCTGTAGGCGCCTGGAATAGTAACTGGCAAGAATAGTTAAGATTACAGTACAGTAAAACAGATGGCAAACAGTGGCCCAAATCCTGTAGTTTAGCATTTATTTATTTATTTATTTATTTATTTTTTAAATTTCTATACCGCTCCTTCTTCCCAGAACGGGAACTCAGGGCGGTTTACAGTGAAAAAATTAAAAACAAAATGTCATCAGAGCAGGGACAAATCCTATAGGAAGGATAGGCGGGATAATAAAAAAAAAAAGCCTACTCTAGTCAGTATTAAAGGCGTCAGTAAAGAGTAAGGTTTTTAAACCTCTTTTAAAGGACGCCAGTGATGGAGCCTGTCGCAATTCCCTCGGCAGTTTGTTCCAGCAGGACGGACCCACCACCGAGAAGGCCCTCCCGCGAGTACTCGCTTTGCGGGCCTCCTTCGGGGGGACAGTCCGGAGGGAAAGTGCCAAAGATGAACGGGTGGGTCGGGCTGGATTTAATTGTCGGTGAAGGCGCTCTGCCAGATAATCAGGGGCCAAGCCATGGAGGGTTTTGTAAACCAAAACCAACACCTTGAACCTTATTCGGGATGCAACGGGCAACCAGTGGAGGCGAGCCAGGATGGGGGTGATGCGGTCAAACCGACGCGCACCAACCACCAGCCTGGCCGCCGCATTCTGGACCCGCTGCAATCTCCGAACAAGGTTCAAGGGGAGCCCCATGTAGAGAGCGTTGCAATAATCCAGCCTCGACGTTACCAGTGCCTGTACCACTGTCCTCAGGGAGCTCTCGTCCAGGTATGGGCGAATCTGGGCGATAAGCCTTAGATGGTAGAAGGCCGACCTGGTCACGGCTGACACCTGGGATTCCAGGGTCAGACCCAGATCCAGGACGACGCCCAGATTCCTCACTCTTCGCGCCAGCTGGAGGGCGGACCCGCCCAGACTGGGAAGAGGGCCACAGTACCCATCCGGGTCGCCCCCGAAGAACATGACCTCGGTCTTTCCCGGGTTGAGCCTGAGTCTGTGAGTCCTGGTCCAGTCCAAAACTGCAGCCAGGCAGCGATCAAGGGTCTCGATGGCCTCCACTGCACAGGTGGAGAAGGAGAGATAGAGCTGCGTGTCATCAGCGTACTGATGACAGCAGACTCCAAAACTCCGGATGATCTCAGCCAGCGGCTTCATATAGATGTTAAAGAGCATTGGGGAGAGGGACGACCCCTGAGGCACCCCACAAGAGAGTGTCCAGGGAGCCGACAACTCACCCCCCAAGCTCACTCGCTGGGTGCGGCCCTCAAGGAAGGAGCGGAGCCAGCCAAAGGCCAGACCTCCGATCCCCACCTCCGAGAGTCGCTCCAGCAGGATACCGTGGTCGACGGTATCAAAAGCCGCTGACAGGTCGAGAAGGACCAGCAGGGTAGAGCAACCCCCGTCGGCCCTCCTCAACAGATCATCGTGCAGAGCGACCAGAGCCGTCTCCGTCCCATGACGCGGCCTGAACCCAGATTGGAAAGGATCCAGGATATGGTTCTCCTCCAGGAACGACTGGAGACGCAGGGCGGCGACTCGCTCGACTACCTTGCCCAAAAAGGGAACATTGGCTATGGGACGATAGTTGGACATATCGTCCACAGCCAGGCCAGGTCTTTTAATAATGGGCTTCACCACCGTTTCCTTCAGGGGATCGGGAAAAATCCCGTCCCTGAAGGAGGCCGAAGCAATTAGCGAAGCCCATTTTGGCATGCTCCCCCCTGCGATCTTAATCAGCCAGGACGGGCAAGGGTCGAACAGAGAGGCCGCTGGCCTGCAGTGTCCCAGGGCCCTGGAGGCATCCTCAGGTGTAACAGGCCCAAACTCAACAAACCGGGGCGACCGAGGCGGCCCAGTACCGGCCACGGCGGGGACAGGATCAGGGCAACCGGCATCCAGCTCGGAACGGATGGCCTCTATCTTAGATCTAAAGTGGGCTGCGAACGACTCACTAGTGAAATCACTAGGAGGAGGCCCAGGTGGACCAGGATTGGTGAGGTCTCGAACCACCCGGAATAATTCCGCCTGGCGGTTCGAGGCCTCACCAATTCTCAGGGCAACAAATGATCTCCTAGCTGCCCTTATCGCTCGAGAATAGCGACTGGTCAACACCTTAACCGCAGCCCAATTTGATGCCGTCCGAGCATTCCGCCATCTGCTCTCTAGCCTTCTCCGCTCTTGCTTCATTGCCCGCAACTCCTCGGTAAACCAAGGAGAGGAGCGGGCTCAGCATTGGATCAGGCGCTTGGGGGCGATCCGGTCCACTGCCCCAGCCACTTCCTC
Organism: Phrynocephalus guinanensis; assembly: GCA_037367245.1. Taxonomy (NCBI): domain Eukaryota; kingdom Metazoa; phylum Chordata; class Lepidosauria; order Squamata; family Agamidae; genus Phrynocephalus; species Phrynocephalus guinanensis. The sequence goes on from CM074733.1 coordinate 165,211,460, forward strand.
AAACCACCTATTGACCAGGGAGTCAACCGGGTCGTCATCCAGACCGTCTGGCAAAACCCCCAGGGCCTCCGAGAACCGCACAGGGTCCAGGAGCCCCCGGGGGTGGGCCCAGATGGAAGGGCCCTGCTCCCCGCGAGGTGGGGTGGCAATAGCCAGGGAAAAGGTCAGCAGATAATGATCTGACCATGACACGGGACGGGAGAGCAAGCCCCCGACCCCCAGATCAAAACCCGTCGACGTGGAGGCAAAAACCAGGTCCAGTGTATGTCCTCCCTTGTGAGTGGGACCGATGACAAATTGGGACAGGTTCATGGAGGCCATGGACTCCATGAACTCCAGAGCTGCTCCAGTCAGCTCAGTCCCGGCATGCACATTGAAATCCCCCAACACCAAAAGGCGGGGGGATCTCAATAGTGCCGCCGAGATGAACTCAGAGAGCTCTGGGAGGGATAGGGCAGGGTCGCGGGGAGTCCGGTACACAAGCACTATCCCAAACCTGTCCCTCTGTCCCACCACAAGGTGAAGACATTCTAAGCCAGGACTCACCAACGCCGTGGATCTGCTGACAAAAAGAGAATCCCTGTACACCATGGCCACCCCACCACCCGGCCCCCCCGGCCTGCCCAACTGCTGCACAGTAGCCCTGGGGGAGAAGGAGAGAGAGGGAAGCCCCTCCCCCCTCCCCCACCCAGGTCTCCGTGAGGAATGCCAGGTCGGCGCACTCATCCACGATCAGGTCGTGGATGACAGGGATCTTATTATGCACCGACCTGGCATTAATCAGCAAGCAGGACAGGCCGGGGGAACAGACGGGATGGATCCCTGACATGTGGCAGTGAGCCAGCGGGTCAGAACGTGGGACAGGCCGAAGATGCCTGTCCCGAGTTCTTCTTATCCAACCGACCCGCCGGCCCCAAGCGTACTTCCCGCGGCCCGACACCACCGTAATAGGGCAACCAACATGCTCCATGAGGTGTTTTGTGACTAGAGCCACAACCAGCAGATACAAGATAATAAGCAACAATAAAGGTGCACAAACAATAATAATCACAGCAAAATACAATAGCTAACACAGCACAACCAATACAATACAATCAGAACCAGTAAAATAAATCCCCTCAGTGCCAAACTAAGAAAGAGAGGGAGAGGAAAAAAAAAAGAAATAGATAAAAACGACGGGGCAACAGGGCAAAACAGGAGGGGGACATAGGGGCAAAATAGCATGAAAGATCTACAATTTCTAAAATTTCAACCCCCTCCCAACACCCGCACCTCTCCAGATCTCAAAGGCCAGCCCATAAAGACAGCGGCGGGGGCAGCCTCACAGGGAGAAATCCCCATGCTGGTGAAAGTCCTCTGCAAGCCGCAGAGTTGCAGCGAAAAAGGCAGCATCACAGGGAGAAATCCCCATGCCGGTGATGTTCCTCGGCGCTGCGGGGCAGCGGCGGCCTCACAGGGAGGCAACCTTCGTGCCGGTAGTGTTTTGGCGGTAGGCCGCAAAGCTGCAGCAGTGGGGGTGTCCTCACAGGGGGAGCCCCACGCCGATGATGGAACTCGCCAGGCCGCAGGGCTGCAGCGGCAGGGGCGGCTTCACAGGAAAGATCCTCGTGCCGGTGATGTTTCTCAGCAGGTCGCAGGCAGCGGCGGGAGTGGCCTCACGGCGAAAGTCCCCGATGATAGTAATCCTCGGCAGGCCGCGCCAGTGGTATTCCTCGGCGGTCGCAGGTTGCAGCCGGGGGCGAACTCGCTAGGAGGAACCCCCGCGCCGGTGATGTTTCTCGGCGGCCGCAGGGCTGCAGCAGCGGGAGCAACCTCACAGGGGGGAGTCCCCATGCTGGTAATAGTCCTCGGCGGGCCACCGTGCTGCAGCAGCAGCGGCGGCCTTGCGGGGAGAAAACCCTGCGCCGATGATGTTTCTCGGTGGCCGCAGGCTGCGGCAGCGGGGGCGGCCCCATGCGGAGGTACCCCTGCGCCGGTAAAGTTTCTCGGCGGGCCGCAGGTAGCGGCGACAGCAGCGGTGGCCCCGCGGGGAAAAATCCCCGCGCCGGTGATCCCCGATGGGCCGCAGGGGAGCGAGGGCCACGCTAAGGTCCTATGGGGCATCCCCCCGCCGATAATGCTCCTCAGCGGGCCGCAAAGCTGCAACAGCGGCGGCGGCCCCACGAGGAAGAGACCCCGTGCCGGTGGTGTCTCTCAGCGGCTGTAGGCCGCGGCTTCGCGGGGGGGGAACCCCCGCGCCGGTGGCGATTCTCGACAAGGCGCAAGCAGCAGCAACAGCGGCGGCGGCCTCGCGGGAAGAAATCCCCGTACCGGTGGTCCTCGGTGGGCCGCAGGGGAGCGGCGACTGTCCTGTGGTGTTGTGGGGCGTCCCCCCGCCGATGATGTTCCTCGGCGAGCCGCAAAGCTGCAGCGGCGGCGGCGGCCTCACGAGGGAAATCCCCGCGCCGGAGAAGGTACTCAGCAAGCCGCAAAGCAGCGGCAGCGGCGTCTGGGATAAACATCCCATGCCGGTCTTAGGAGCAGGGACCTCGAGCCGGAGCAACACTCCGCGACGACGGCTGCCTCCAAGGAAAGTCCCGCACCGGTGCAAAGGAGCAAGCCGGTCAAAATGGAGAGGAGGGAGTGGTGGGGGGGGGGACGCTCAGAGAGTCTAACTGTGGCTTCAGCTGTCAGCCTAAGCGAGCCCCCCTTAAAAATCCCCCTCCGTAGCCCAACAGCCCCATACCTAAATAATTAAAACATGGCAGCTAGCAGAACAAAGAAACAAAAATAAGAATAAGAAGCAAAAATAAGAATAGGCACTCCGGAGCAAAAGCTCCGCGTGGCTGCTGCTGCTGCCGCCCGCCATCTTACAATTGCATAGCAACTTGGTGATAGAGGAGGGTAATAAGTTGGACTTTTTGGGTGGAATAGATTTGCAATGAGACACCAGAGTTGCAGTTATAAGCCAGCTTTATTGCATAACATAGAAAGTTGACACAACACATAACACAGAGGCAGGAAGCCAGATGGTTGTACCACCCACCTGGGGACTCAGATCCAGCAATGCTAATAGTGATTGCAAAGATCCAAAATACCCAAATGGACCGTGTTTCTTCTTTAAATACCTTTTTAGCCAGAGTCCAGAATCTTCCACACCAGTTCCACTTTTAAGGGAACTAGCTCAGACCAGCTTGGTGTTGCACTAAGAGTTGTTCCTTTTTCTTTGCCTGATATGACCTGGTCTTCCTCTGTGTCTAAAGTTATACTTCTAAAGTGACATTATGTTGCTGATTCAACATCTTGCCACATAAGCATTTCACATTAGCTCTAGCATTTCTATAATTTCACAATTTTGTGATTTAGAAAATACTTAAGATTTCAGACTATCAAGGGTCACTAAATAAATGGAGATTTAGTGAGTCAACATTTATGGAAATACCATCAATTCAAATGGGCCTAGTCGAACTGTCATTTACTATTCTAAAGTAAGGGCCTAAGCACAAAAGAACCGCTCCATACCTCTGTTGTACCAATACACTTGTTTTTGTGGTCATACGGTATCTAGAATCATAGAATCATAGAACAGTGAAGTTGGAATAGTGGCAGGAATATACATGGGTGGGAGTGTTCACATTGTTTTAACTGTATCTATTCATTTCTTTCTATTTGAACTGTTAAAGCAGCCTAGACTGCTCTTTAGTTTTGTATCGATTCATTTTCTCTACAGTTTCTAGGGGCAATCAACCACCCCATTGTCCACTTTTATCCTTAAACACTGTTGTTGTTTTAAATCCATGTTTATATGTCTTCCTAAGTAACTAAAGTTCTTTTTTTTTTCAGGACGCCTTCAGTGTGGAGTGTGGACATATTCATTCAGAAGCTGTGACACTAAAGATGTATTAATGGACTGCAATTTTTCCATTTATGAGAGATTTCTAAATGTGCTGCCAATAACAACATTAAATTATTCAGTTCTTATGAGAGAAATTCAGTAACACCCTTGTCTACGTTCCAAGATAAAATAGCTCTATATTTGCAGTTAAACAAATATTTTCTTTCTTTCAGCGTATCAGAGTCCAAAATATTTTTGTCATATTTTATAATTCCACTAGCCCAATAATATGATGCAGTACTTTGTTAATATCTGCTCTAGCAGTGAAAGGTTATAAGATGATATTGTCTAGAAATTTGGGTATTTTTAAAAAATTAACTTCTGTGGCCAGTTTCCAATTGCTGAATTGTGGAACAGAAGAGCAGTCATGTGTCTATTGCTCCCATTCTTACACAATCCTGATTTTGCATCCATTCTGGCACTGGTTGTGGGATTGGCCATACAACTTGTCATATAATGGGAGAGCCGGGTAATGTTAAAATATATAAATATGCAACCCAACATGTCTATATGCATAAGAATGATTGAGTTGTGTTATTTCGATAAGAGGACATATAATAGATGTGTTATTTGCATAATAAAACATTTTAACCATTTAGATACTTTATAGTGTTAGCCAATGGGTGTTTGAAGGAGTTAACAGCCAGAGAGAAGAAGTGCAGTTAGGGTGAGACTTATTCTGCTTGTTCTGTTTGTCTGTAAGGATGAGGCTTTTCTGTTGAGAGGTAGAGTTTTTCAGCTATCCTGTCTTTTATTAGTATGTTATTAAGGAACCTGTTATGAAATTATTATAAGTCTTTTGAGCATAAAATCTATACTGTACCAAGTAAAATGCTCAGGTACTCTTCGTTGATAGTTGTGAGTTTTTCAGGCTGTTTGGCCATGTTCTGGAAGTATCTTCCTGATGTTTCGCCAGACTCTGTGGCCGGCATCTACAGAGGGCAAGGAGCTCAGGGAACTATGAGTTCTCTCTGTGCTCTGGGGTACAGAGTCCACTCTATACAGAGAGAACTCCTAGTTCCCTGAGCTCCTTGCCCTCTGAAGATGCCAGCCACAGAGTCTGGTGAAACGTGACAAAGAAAACTTCCAGAACACAGCCAAACAGCCTGAAAAACTCACAACTATCAGATCCCGGCCATGAAAGCCTTCGAGAATACTGTTAGTTTACTTTTCAATACAACACAAGTAAACATTTTATAAGCTTTTCCCTAACTAAATTTATTTATAATTTATAATTTATAACTTATTTATTTACTTATAATAAAAAATATAATTATTTTATTTATAATTTATTTTATAAATTATAAAATTTATAATAAATGAATATTATTTCAACTGGGGGCACACACACGTTCATATATGTGTATATATGCATATATTCATATTCAGTACACTCATTATACTCATGCTTGATCCACTGTTTGTGTAAACTCTCAGAAATTTCAACAGGTCAAGAGGTTATTTACACAGTTTCCTTTCCACATTGTGTTCAGGCAATAAAATACTGGTGTGTGAATTTGCTTCTTTTCTTTAACTGACATTAAGCAACCGTTTATTCCTGACACAATTCCACTCACCTAATCTCTGTATCATTTTCTCATTGTGCCACGTCAGGCAATCAAAATGTTATAAATTTAGAAGACCAGCCTTTCTCTTTTGAATAGAATTTGAATTACGAGCAGTTCAAAACAAGCAGTTCAAAATGTGGAAGCTTTGCTGAATTAACTGAAGGATGTTAGCAGTTTCTAACCACTTTCCTTTCAGCACTCCTGAACAGAGGTGGGGACATTAAAAATAACTGGTGATTAATTGTGATTCACGATTAATCAGGGCTGATGAATTGATGAACCGACAAATTTCCAGTGATGAATTGATAAACTGATTCATCTCTGCTTTAAAATGTTCTAGACTAGAGGCCCACAATTTTCAGGGATGCTTTCTCTGACTTGCCTCTGTAAGCTTTGCAAGTTTGGTAAATGCTGGGGTTTGGATTTCTGAGATATGTACCCCCAAAGAGGCCCCCCCAGGAAAGTGCTCCCCAGGTACGTAGAGACACCATACCTGCAGAGAGGCTTCTTCAAACTATATTTTACAAACCCTCTAAGTTTAGCGAAAATTGCATTTCAGAGATCTGAGTTATACACCCACAAAGTGGGGGGCCCTAGAAAAGTGTCCTTTGGAAACGGGTTTGAGGAAACCAGTTTCTACCTCATCCCTACCTCTTCTCCTGAACCTTAATCATAAAGAAGTGGCTAATAGTCACTGGTGGGGAACATGTTTTCCTCTATATACCTTATGTCAAATGTACTTTCACACTGCATTTCTTGAGGTAGGGACACACATAATGAGTAGTTTTCCATGCAGCACTGAGGTATAGTTTTAATTTTATTTTTAAAGGGTGATAAAGCACAATGATTGATGTTTGTCAAATTGTACCAAATACCTCACACACAGTCTACGGATACTATTTAAAAAGAAGTGCAAATTGAAAGCATTAAAATGTGGTTAATCAGATAATTGCAAAAAAAAATTTTGGCTGCAATCTTCTACAGTCTCAAGGATTATATTGCACTAGTCATGAGGAAGTGTGTTCTAAGGAACGGGTAGGAAACTGCATTCATAGACCCACCACTGAGAGGAAAGTCTATTTGAAAGAATGCCCAAAGACAGGAAGACCACCTCACTGATGACTAGTGGACCAGCCCAAGTTGCTTTCTCTCTCTCACACACACACACTCTCTCTGCCCCACGACCACTAAAATCCACTTTTTACTTCAAGATAAGCCGCCTCCAAAAATTGTGCCCCCACGAGCAGCCAGCTTTTTTAAAAAAATGTGACCACGCCCCCTTTAGCGAGTTTCCCAAGTACCAGCCCCAGAGGTGGGAATAATTTGCCTCAGTTCGGATGCGGCTTTTTAGCTGAAGCAAACCTCAGTGAGGACTCTAAATCCCACTTGCGCTTTGAGTAGCCTGGCTCTGCGGGAGCAGCAGCCGAAGCAGCAGCAAAAGGACAAGGAGGCTGTGTGTGTGTGTGTGTGTGTGTGTGTGTGCGCGCGCGCGCGCGTGCGCGTCTGCGTGCATGTGCTTGTGTGTGATAGACAAACAGAGAGAGTGAGGGAGGAGAGAGCTTGACATCCCGCTAGCTATCATTGTTCAATATAACCTGCACAGGCAAACAAAACTTGAGAAAGAGAGAGGGATTTTTCCTCCAATATGAACCCTGGTTCTTTTATCTCCCCCGCTCCCCTCTTCCCAGACACAAACACACCAGTAATTCCTGCTGAATGAAAACAAACCAAACAACATGGATTTGTTCAGAGTACCTCATTTTCCTAATGCCAAAGCCTGCTAAAGCTTCTAGGCTTTTCTTTATATGTATTGTTGTATTGTCTGTTTTAATTGCATACTGCATTTTGTTTGTAATACTTGTACTCCATTGTTGTAAGCCGCTTAGAGTTCAGAACTGAAGATAAGCGGGATATAAATATAATAAATAATAAATAATAAATAAATAGATATATATCTATATCTATCTATCTATCTATCTAACTCCATGGCCTGTTCTCTGAGACCTATGAGCACATTAAAATTCAAATTACAATGTTCTTCTGAAGAATGAAAAGAAAAATATTGTCATAAACATGCTTGCTTCAGTATGCTAGGTCAGGGTTCAGGTATTGATAAGATGTTGGAAGACTGGAGATGACATCTTCATTTCAACGTGTGGTTAATCCTAAAACAGCATTGGAAAAAGGATAGGTCCCAGCTAGTCTTCCAAGGTGTTTTTTAAGGTGAAACAGGGAAACTGGTGAAAAGAATTTCTTTTCCTAGAAGTAATAATTGGGTGAGAACTTGACTCAGAACAGCTGAGGTCAACAATGTTTTGAGCACACAAAGAAGGTACGGCAATTTTGTTCTGTCTTTGCAGCGACATTAGGAATGTTGTATTTTGTACACAGTACTGTGTGTTCTCAACAACACCTCCGGGACTAGATGGCTTAAAAACAAGCTCCTGCTGCACTTATTAAGCATTTGTTGGCTTGCTTGGTGAACTTAAGAAACTGCACAGCTGGAAGAGTGCTTGATGGAGGCTCCAGCCTCTGGGACTGCCAGGTCAAAATATCAAAGTGAAGGAAAACATCAGAATAATTCTCTTCACAGTCAGCATAATCCTCCAGGGCTGGAATATCCTGACAGAAGAGGCAGCCATTATGTTTAACACTATTGGGATGGAAATGAGAAATGTCTCTTTAAAGTACACACATGTGACAACCCTGACAAAGGGTTCTTCTTCTGTCATTAGGAAGGAAGGAATCATACGTCCCTAATATTCTACACATAATTATATTGTCTTGGAAGTATAATATGGGCTTCTGTCACTCTTAATTAGCTACCCCCACTCACTGACTTCCCTGTGCCTTTCTTGAGAGGGCCAGTGAGACCCCTCTGGCTGACTCCTAGGGGTTAGGAGATGAAAATTCATTTCTTCTGGAGAGTTGGCACCTACATATATTTTTTAACTTTTTCAGGATGAGGTTCTGTGACCCACCTGCAGCCTAGCCTCCTGCCTTCTAAAGGTGGTTCTGGATCCCTCCGAGGATCCCTTCCCACTGCTATCTTTCCTGATACCCAATCCCCCCCTCTCTGTCTGTATAAAATTTATAATAATAAATGAATATTATTTCAACTGGGGGCACACACAAGTTCATATATGTGTACCAAAGGAGAATCTATTCATGTTCAGTACAGTGACCCCCCCCCGGCATTTTGTGGTTCAGGTACCGCGGCCCCGCTACATTAGGAAGAACTTCATGACAGTTAGAGCTGTTTGGCAGTGGAATATGCTGCCACAGTGAGTGGTGGAGTCTCCTCCTTTGGAGGTTTTTTTTAGCAGAGGCTGGATGGCCATCTGTCGGGAGTCCTGTGATGGGGCTTCCTGCATGGCAGGAGATTGGACTAGATGGCCCTTGAGGTCTCTTCCAACTCTATGATTCTATGATTCTGATTCTATGAGATGCTAAACACAAAAGAAAGCAAACAGGAATTGGGGTGGAAGAAAAAGCTGTAGTGAAAATCAAACAAAATATCATAATTTAGAATGAGTTCAAAACCAAGAAAATTTTTGCCTGAAATCTTGTCTATATTATTCTAGTTCCATCTTGGATAGCACACAATTTCCTATCTATTGGAAATTACACCTCACGATGCTCTTATTATTAAATACGTTATTTAGCACTAGTGTTATTTTTCAACACTGAGGAATGATACACTTTTCAGAAATATTTTTAGCTCAGGATCCTTTCACAATATTAAGTCATAATAATTCCATCTTAACCTGCAGTTGGAGAAGTACGCCCTTCATTTTACAATGAATCTAATCAAAACAGGACCCAGATGGTCTATAAAAAGCTCTGGCTGCATGCTAAAGCAAGCTTAGAATTTGGGTCAGCAGGTTATCCGATGCTAGTTTCTGTTCTGCACAATCATGCGATTGTGGGTCCTTAATCCTTTCCCCAACCTAATGCTAACTCTTCTGCGAAACACTCTGAATGTGTCATAAGAAACGAGTTTATATAACACGACCCACTATCTTTGAGCCCAATGCAAAATGTTAAAAAAAGAAACCTTTTTCTTTTCATTTGGAAAATTAGGTGTTTTATTACAAGCAGGGACTGATTCAAGACCTTTTGCTGCCTGAGGTGACACAAACAATGGCACCACGCCAAGATAATGCTTTACTCCTGGCAAGTCACGTTCTTTTGGCGGGAAATCCTCTCAAGTGCTTCCCTCCTTATTTCACAGTAAAAAGGCAATCATAGCACAATCAATTGCTAACTATTCATGTGTTTGCAGCAAGAAGGGGCCTGTTTGACTTGCGCCGCGGGCTCTGACTTACAGCTTGGAGCCCCAGCGCAAGGCCCCGGAATCGGGTGGCAGCCACGACCCAGCATTGCGGCTGCCACCTCCAAACTGCTCCTGCCTTCTTCCTCTCCTCCGGCAGTGGCGGCTTCGGTGAGGCCAGCTCCGAGCACCTGGATCTGGTCCTCGGCCTCACAGAAGCCGCCGCTGCCGCTGGTGGAGAAGAAGGGCCGGGAGTTCGGAGCTGGCCTCACTGGTTAGACAGTCGGCTCAGTGTTCTAAAAAAATCTGGTTGCAGAATTCTGGTCCACAATGGAAGCATTTTAGTTGGGGAGCTGTAAAGTTGTGGGACTCTAATGGTAAGCATAGGGTCGTTCAGAACTTGGAACATCAGGTTAAAAATCAGTAAAACTTAAATGTAAGACATTGTTGCTATGAACATTAAAAAGTGGAGGCATATAACTTGTGGACTATAATTCCACTGCCTCCTCCTCTCTTTGAAGAGACATTTCATTTACATCCCTGGAAGGAATCTCCTATCCCAGTCAAATTTGTGTTAAATTGCTGTTTTCGGGGGTCTTTTTCATCGTCTGGAACAGATTAATCCACTTTCCCATTACTTTCTATGGGAAAAGTTCATTTGACTTAAGACATTTTTGACTTACGTCTAGACCTCCGGAACGGATTAATGACGTAAATCAAGGTTCCACTGTACATTTGCTTTAGGGTCTCAAAAGTGTTCTCATATGAGATTAGCAATGTGCATATTTGGGACATGATCCTTCCATTGCAGCTCCATCCAGACGGGAGTGTGATTAGAGAGGATGCGATCACTGCCTCAGGCAAAGATATCAGGAGTAGAGATGGGCACGACTTACCGGTATTCCCGTTTCCGTTTCTGTTACTCGGTTCCGTTACTCTACGGAAACGGAAACGGGAATTACTCCGCCAGACTTCGAGCTCGAACCGACGAACGAACAATTTTGGTCTGATTTGTCGTGCTCGTTCCTTGCATCGCGCGATTGCGCGATGCCACACGCGGCACAGAAAAAAAGTTTTTAAAAGTTAAAAAAACCCGGTTCCCGGCCAAAAAGCAGGCGGAAAAATGCCTGCCGTGCCTCAGGGCACCTACCAGAGGGGTTGTTTCTGGAGGTCCCCGGCCTCCCCCCTCATCCCCCGTCCTGGGCTGCTCTGGTGGGACTCGCCGCAGGCTCGCAGCCAGCAAAAAGCCCAGTCTCGCCGCCGGCCGCCCGCAATTAAAGCGCAAGCAAGCGGCACGGACGGCACAGGAAAAAACTTTTAAACTCTCCCCCCACCCATTCCTGGACCAAAAAAGCAGGCGGAAAAATGCCTGCTTGACTAAGGGCGCAGGGCACCTACCGGAGGGGTGGTTTCTGGAGGGGGGGGTCCCGCCTCCCCCCCGTCCTGGGCAGCTGGACTCGAGTTGCCATTTCACCATGCCATGCGGTGCGGGCGGGGGATCCAAAATGGGGCGGCAAACGCAATATTGTTTTTGAAATCGTGGTCCAAAAACACACAAGCACAACAGAAACACGCGAAAATTTATAAACTGCCAGATTTTTCACAGTAGCAGTGGGTTTTTTCTTGCAACAAAATGTCTCTCCTCTCCTCCTCTGTCTTCCATTTATTTTATTTTATTTTATTTTTTTTACACCTGCGCAGTGCGCAATGATGGGCTGGCCGAGTGGCCAGCCATGTGGGAGTGGACAACCATGCAAATTTTTGGAGCCATCCCACCAGTTGCATGGCCACTTGGCCATGGAGACTTCTGGGATGTGCCAAAAAGCCCCCTAAAACCTGCCCTAGCCCTAACCCTAACCCTTGACTCCGTACCCATACGTCACAGACTGTCTTCTTAGTGGGTCAGAGAGGCACCCAGAGGTGCAACCCACTAGCCCACCGTAACCTTACCCGTCACTAGCCTAACCCTAGCCATTGCACTAAGCCACCTTAAAGCCAGATCTACTTGCTTGCATTGCACTACACGCAGCAAGTACAATTCCCTTCTGTGTGAGACATGGTGGTGCGAGAGCCTTGTGAAGGGCGGGCATGACGCTATCACTCTCACTGGTCTCACTGTCTGCACATTCTGTTATGCAATATCCATATGGCTATTGCATAGCATTTTGCAGCAGCAGCAGGTGAGGAGGGGAGACCCCCATGTAGAGGGGTCTCTCTTGGAGCCTGCTTCCCCTTCCTAGTGGCAGGAGGCACCCACGGGTGCCTCCAGGAGCCCACTTTCCCTTTATAGCGGGCCAGAGGAGGCACCCACCCCACAGAGGTGCCTCCAGGAGCCCACTCCCCCCCCAAAACCAGTACTAACGACAACAAAAAACGAACCGACTAATTTTTGCGAATTTTTGCGAAAACCGGAAACGACCCGAAACGGGACCGGCCCGACTAACGACAACTCGAAAAAAATTTTTTTCAAGTCGTGCCCATCTCTAATCAGGAGACAACACTGAAGACAAAAGCTGTAGGTGCTACGTATCCCGATTTGCATTCTCTCAGCTGACTTATTGTCCTCTGGTTATGATGGAGGACACTGTCTTACGGGCAATATCAAAGTAAGACTCAACCATAACTCCGTTTGACTTTTATTTCACTACCAACTGCCATTTATTTTTCACTTCAGACAGCAAGATGGTTTAGGTCCCAGCTCAAAGAATCCTAGTCTGTTTCCCTGTTTAAATTCTGTTTCTGACTGTGATTTTCTTTTAAACATCTGATAGATCAACAAAAAGTAAACTGCTCTCCTCTTGTTTAAAATAACACGTAGGGACATTATACTGGACCTCTCTGCCTACCAATCGGTCATGCTGAGAATAATTACAGCATCCAAATCTCTGATGGGTTTCAGTGATTCTATCAAGCTTTCAGGTGGTAACGTATTTCCTATATATCTTCCAAAAAGTATTGATCTGAGGTGAAAGAAGAATGAGATTGAAACCTGAACCAGCAACCTTTTTCCTGTACATAAAATGATATGGCTTTGAAATCACAGCTACAAATTATTATATTGGACAAAAAGAGCATGAGTCCAGTTAGGAAAGAAGATACACAGCTTTTCTAAAGAGGCTATTTATTCTTTTTCTTAACCTTGACAGCTCCTGAGGGGACCATAGCTCAAACGAGTGACATCCCTGAAGACTTTTACAGTTTCTTTGTAAAGCTGCTATCCAGCCTTGCCACACCATTGAATGTACCTGATTGCTCTCTCTATTTTCTCGCTCTCAAAATGTTGCCTGGATCTCAAGGACTGCACAAAAAGGTTAAACACATTGAAAAGGGCTTGAGTTTTTCAAACAGAATTGTCCCTGTTTCAAAAGGTTATGCTCAATCATATTATAGGTTTCCATATATCCAAACCTTCACACAGGAAGGTTTGGATATTATGAAAGGGTAGCAAAGGTAGATATTCACTTTGGCCAGGATCCTATTCAATTGTCTCCGTACATAACTGCAAACACAGAAAGCAGCTGTAACAATGTTAGGGGGAGAGGCTGTGCCTGCTACACAGCCAGGCAGGCAACTGGACTTTTCTAATTTGGTGGTGTTGTATGTTGCAATTTGAACATGATAATGGGTTCATTACTACTGTATTGCTTTTTTTTTTTGCCAAGAATAGGAGGAGTTACTTGTGGCTTTTCCTGTCTCTGGTACTAAGATAATTTTGTCAGAGGCACTTTAAAACTACAGGACTTCTTGTGAGTAGGGCAATGATGTTTTCCAGGGGTGTCATTTTGAGCCACATAGATTTAATCTTTTATCTTGGTTTGACTTAACGCAGAGCAAGGACAAAAGGGCTAAGCAAAAGTGGCTAAGCAGGGTTCCCCAAATACAGTACAGGCATATTGTACCTTGGTCTACGAGTACCTTGGTCTATGAGTGTTTTGCAAGATGTGCCCACATTTCTGATCAATTTTGCCTTGGTCAATGAGCAATAGCTTCCAATACGAACACTGGAGCCGGTCACATGATCACAAGTGAGCCAATGGTGTTTCTCCCCCCACACACACACACCTCCACACTGGATTGTGTGTGATTGTCTGGAATATCCTGTCCCAGGAAGGGAGTTCTCCCTTGCACCAGGTTAGGGTATTATTTTTCTTTATTGTTATATTTCTATTTAATTTGTTTTCAACATCCTGTCATAATTTTCAAACAATTTCTAATCATGGGGCAGCTAGTCAAGTATGTATAGGGCTACAAATTGCATTTTATTGTTGTCAGATTAAAACACAGTCAAATCCAGTTGATAGTCCCAAGCAGAGCAGATTCTGCATCCAGGTACCTAAACCATGGTGTGGATGTGAAGTTCTAGCCAACGTTTGTGAGTTTTATAATTTTGTGTGTACAGTATGTGGTCTATGGGCCCCCAAAAGGAGTCATCCGAGTTTCCATTATTTCTTATGGGGAAATTTGCTTTGAAGGGATTGTGCTTATAAACCAAAGTATTACTGTATAATAGAAAGTGATGCAATTTCTTCAAGCAGCAGATGCTGGGTCATGCCAGCTTTTTTACTCCAGCAACACTAGTTCTTCTGTCTTTGCGTATAGGAACAGCTTGGTGGTTTAGCTCACTGAACTCTGTGAAATAACATTCAGCTGCCAGTCCAACCAACTTTTGGACGTGGAATGGAGGCATCATAGTTTTCCTAGTTCTGAGAGGCCCACACGATCAGCCCAGTCACAAGGTCCTGATTGTCTTTATGCGGCTAAGATCCATGAAGGGGCTGATGACTGGGGAAATTCCCTCCCAACACCTTAGTCCATTCTGACTAAGCAGTGCTTTCCAGGAGTGACCAAAAAGCCCACAAGATTACGGTAAATGCTTTGACTTGTATACCAACCCTGCAAGGAAGGAATGGGGTGGAAAAGACACCACAAAACCCACAGCTCCAATCAAGATAGTTGAGACAACCCTGGTTTTAGTATCATCAGCCATCTAGATTCCAAAAGAACCAAACAGCAGCTAATTTTTTATATCTTATTAAAGGTGGTGAAAAATCAAATGTAACAATACTTCAGAACAGCTTCAGCTGTTACAGAATAGTCAAAAAGCTTGTGGATCAAAATAAACAATTCAAAAAGTTTGAGCCAAGAACAATCCCACAGGAAATTAAACTAACTAATCTATGTTAATATTTACATCCTGACATCATTTCAGCATACAGTAGCACTCCCATATCCACTGATTCATCATCCGCGGATTCAGTTATCACAGCTGGCAATCAGCGGAAGAAAGTGCTGGGGGCGAAATCTGCAGTGCGCTACGCAGCCCTTTTGCCCCCAGCACCCCCTGCCACTGGGCAGCATGGCGGACCAGGTGGTGCAAAGGCGCACTGTTACACTGTCTGATCCACCATCCAGGAAGCTCGAACACCTGGGGGTTTATGCAGCCATTCGAGCTTCCTGGGCAGCAGACCGGGTGGTGCAGCAGCATGCCTTTGCACCACCAGGTCCGCTATGCTGCCCAGCGGCAGGAGGTGGTGGGGTGTCCAGGACAAAAGCTTTCACCCCCAGCATTCCACCACTGCTATCACCACCATCATCCTCAGATAAGAGCATTTACTCTTATCTGCAGATTTTGGTATCCGCAGGGTAGCCCAGAACCGACCCCCCATGGATATGGGGGTCCTACTGTAGTTCCAGAACATGTCTGCAATGCAAGTCATGCAGTAGAGGTGTAGATGACCACAGCATTCTCCTAAGAGGTAACAAGGCTACACAAAGTAACTTCTATCCCTATTTTATATCTAAAATGCCAGTTTCCAGTTTCTTCCAAAAGATCTGCCAACCCAGCATTGATTTTCCTCAAATGTTCATTAAGAAGAGAGCCATTTCTCTCCCCTTGCACACTACTACTCTTCACTCGGGGAAACTATTCTGTTAATTAGCTTTGTACCAAGGAGTTCAGTCCAGCCTTGAAGATTCTTTTCTCAGAGATAAGGGCAGATGTTTCTTGCCTTCCAATTGCGAGTGGGCATTTCCTTCATTGGGTCTGCTTGTCCTAGGTCTGACTTACAAAGCCCAATTTTCTAGTTGAGGAACAGAAACCATGATCCCCTGTATTCCTAATCTCTTGACAGGAGGGACGGGACAAAAGGCTGCTTCAGGCAAGAAAATTGCTTGAGCCATGCCTTTGGATAAGATATGTTGGTCGTCAAAAAAAAAAAAAAATGAAAACATCTGAATTCAAGTTAAAAGAACAGCCAGCCAGTCTGTCTGACGTTGAGCAAGCAATATGGTTACAGATTTCCTCCAGAAGAAAGGACTTAAACTGCTTCTGAGTACTTAATGCCTAGAAAACGCTGGAAAGGGTTGCAGTGACTCTGAATATACTTTATTGCATGTTTATTATTATTATTATTATTATTATTATTATTATTATTATTATTATTATTATTATTATTATTATTATTATTAAAGAAGCAAATATAAACCTGTATTTAATGACAGAAAATATTGGGGGAGGGGGGGAGAGACACCACACACACACACACACACACACACACACACACACACACGTTTTTAATATACTTCCAATGCAGTCAATTGTAAAATTTAATATTTCCTTTCAAAAATGTTGATTGCCTTTTAAATTTTCCATAGGGCATATTAAGTATAAAATCTTAACTGTTTCTATTTATAATATTTTTGGTCTCCCATTTAAGCCTGTAAACCTCCAGCATTTAAAACATTCCCTCCAATGGGTATTCTTTTTAAAGTGGGTGCTAACATAACTCTTGTGTCTGGCTACAGTTACATGTAAACCTGAACATTCTTTTTCTTATGTGAACATAAATATTTTGGTTTGAGATAGACATTTTGTTCCTTCTGAACCTCACATACTTCTAAATTCATTCAGTTGAGTACTTCTACAAAATGCTTGGGATTAACCATTATTTTTTATTATCTAATGAATTTTATTTTTATTTATTTATTTTAGAGTATTTTTACCCCGCCTTTCTCCTTGGAAAAGGGCCCAAGGCATCTTACAGTAATGAGGGAATAATATACAGTCCAGTACAATTAAGACATGTTCAAGTCCAGTACAATTAAGACATGCTCATGGGCTCTGAGTTATTTGTGATGGATCAGGAAAGAGATCTTGGTGTGTCAGTGGACAGCTCCATGAAGGTGTCTTCCCAATGTGTGGCAGCGGTGAAGGCGGCCAATTCCCTGCTAGGGATTATCAAAAAGGGGATTGAAAATAAAGCAGCCAACATTATAATTCCATTATACAAAACAACAGTAAGACCGCACCTGGAGTATTATGTACAATTCTGGTCACCGCATCTCAAGAAAGACATAGTGGAACTGGAAAAGGTGCAAAAGAGAGTGACTAAAATGATTACTGGGCTGGGGCACTTCCCTTATGATGAAAGGATAAAACATTTGGGGCTTTTTAGTCTGGAAAAAAGGCACCTGAGGGGGGATATGATTGAGACATACAAAATAATGCAGGGCATGAGTAAAGTGGATAGAGGGAAGCTCTTCTCTCTCACACAAAATATCAGAACTAGGGGACATACACTCAAATTGAGGGCTGGGAGAGTAAGAACTGACAAAAGAAAATATTTTTTCACCCAGTGCGTTGTTAGTCTGTGGAACTCCCTGCCACAGGATGTGGTGATGGTATCTGGCCTGGATGCCTTCAAAAGGGGATTGGACAGATTCCTGGAGGAAAAGTCCATCACAGGTTACAAACCATGATGGAAATGTGTAATCTCCAGGCTTAAAACTGGGGAACTTCAAGGGCCAGATGCAGGGGAGTGGTATCAGGAGACAGATATCTAGTCTCATGTGCTCCCAGACGCATCTGGTGGGGCCACTGTGAGATACAGGAAGCTGGACTAAATGGGCCTTTGGTCTGATCCAGCATGGCTTTTCTTATGTTCTTATGTAAGTATTGAGAACAGGGAATTGAGGAACATCTTACAGCATTAATAGAACAACAGTACATTAAAGCTACAAGAGAATGTGAGCAGTTAAAGGAGAGTAAAGTTCCATATAATGTTATGAGTGATGGAAACTAACATTGAAAATATAGTGTCAATGTAATCACATAAGATTATAAGTAGTTATAAACACAAAGTCTATGTGATCCTAAAGAGTCATATAAAAGACACATAATGGTAGTCCATCATTCAGGGAAAGCTTGCCTGAAGAGAAAGGTCTTTGCTTGTTTCTGGAAGGACAACAGAGATGAGGCAATCCTGGCCTCTACTGGGAGGGAGTTCCAGAGTCTGTGTGCAGCAGCCGAGAAGGCCCTTTCTTGGGTTCCCACAAGACATACCTGTGAGGGTGGCGGGATGGAGAGAAGGGCCTCTCCTGATGACCTTAAGCCCCAGTGTGTGGACACTCAGCTCCCACCCCTTGTTAATTTCACTCTAGAATCTATAGTACTCTCTAAGTCAGCAGAAATTCTAATAAAAACAAAGTCATGATGTGTTTGTTTGCTTCATCAATTTAAAAATTCAGTATATATATCTCATGACTCTTTGACATGGCCATGAAAGAGCTCATAATAACTTTTTGACATATAATACTTCTAAGGATGTTTCAGGTCATATTATTACTGGGAAGAAGTAGTTGATGGTTAAGCCCAAGAAAGATGAATGGTATCTGCTTATGTTTATCCTTAAAATAATAGAACATTTTGATTCTCTGAATATGTTTTATAATGGAGAAAGCAACCTCAGGGGTTGGGAACCCTTGTTCTGAAATCTGAGGTTCCATTTCATAGTTATAATTTTTGTTTGCTTCTCTCCACCTTTCAGATTTTGATCATAGAACACAGATTAATCTGTCCATGCAAAATATATGTGTCCACAAGAGTGGTCACATAATTTTATCTAGATGTATATGATGCTTGGGGAGATGGACAAATGACAATAATGCAATTAATCTTCAGTTCCTTTCACATTTGCATAAAACCGAGAAACAAATGCATCTTTACTGAATCAAGTGGTGCATGTGGATGAATTCACACACAAACACACACACAAACAATTTTCCCCCACCTCTCAGCTATAGAGAACAATATGTAAATTATAAATATAAATTGTCAAATGGAAGTGAGTAGCAGAAAGCCTGGTCTGTTAAAATGTTACAGAAATATTAATGGTATCTGTAGGGAACAATACAGGGACCATTCCCAACTATGACACAAGGCAACCATTTTCCTGTTAATATCCGTAGCAAGAGAGGAGTATAATTGAATACCATGTAAATGTGTGATTAATGTATCGGAAAGAAAAGATAACTAGAATTAGATTACTGTATGAGTCAATGGTTTTCTTATTAGTGCACATTAGAGACCAGCACAAATTAAAAATGAATTGCAAAATTCATTCAAAAACCACTAAGCCCAATGAATACAAATTTATGAATTGATGAATTTTAGCAACTTTTGATTGATTTGCTAGGCTATAAAATGGCCCCGTTTCCTTGCACATTTGCTGTCATTTTCTTGGAGGCCATTTTATAAGGGCTTAAAATAAAAAACAAATTTACAAATCGATTCATCAAGAAAAAATTTGATTCACTGACCCCGATGAATCACAAATCAAAACAAATCTCCTTTTTTTCTCATTCACGCCCATCTCTTATATGAAAAGTAAGGTTAAAGGTTCCCCCCGCATATGCATGCTAGTTGTGTCCGACTCTAGGGGCAGTGCTCATCTCCGTATTCAAGCTGGAAGAGCCAGTGCTGTGCAAGTCCATGGCCATGTGGCCGGCATGGCTGCAAGAAAACACAGTTTTACCTTCCTGCTTTTTACGGTGGTACCTATTTATCTACTTGCATTTACATGCTTTCGAACTGCTAGGTTGGCAGGAGCTGGGGTTATTAGCGGGAGCTCGCTCCGCTGCATGGCACCTGGGATTCGAACCGCCAAGCTGCTGACTTTGCAGTCTACAGTTCCGGTGCCTTAGTCCACTGAGCCACCACACCCCTATATGAAAAGTATTCTACCACAGAAATGGGGGGGGTTTGATTTGGAATATTATAACAGAAGTCCATAATACTGTACGACTATAAGACTGGATCAGACTGTAGGCTTGTCTAGTCCAGCATTTTGTTCCATTAGTGATCAAGCAAGTGGCATCAAAAGTCCATGAAAATAATCTGATTGCATCAATGTCCATTTGCCCTATGTTTCTTACTGGAAATGTTCAAAACTATTATCCTTAAGTGAGTGAAAGAACAAACAGTGTAACTGCAATAGTTGCTGAACTTGCAAACTCTATACAGCTACAATATAACAATCCTCACCCCTCAAGTGGCCTCTCTTATTGGACAGGAGAGAAACTAGTCTCCTCAAATGACAATATAACATCCTCCTTTTGATTAATGGCCATATTTGTTTGGCTTTTTTAAAAAAATGTACTGTGCAGTGTAAGGATAGTTTAAAGACGTGGCCTATTTACTTTGGCACCATTCCGTTGCTGCAAAAAACAAGCCATTGAGGAAAATCTGGTGGCACTTGAAAGACCTGCAAATCTCCTCAGAAAAGCGCTTGTTGATTATTATGAGAATGCATGAATGCCAGCCACAATGGCCCAAGACTTAAGCTACCACCGGACTTTGAAGTGAGGGGAACTCTGCCAAGTTATTATGATCCCATTGTTAAGAGGATGAGGTCCTTTGGTCAGAGACCTCTAAAACTCCCTGTTTTGTTGTTGTTGTTTTGTTTTTTAATTTTTTTCTTTAGGGTTGATCCAAGTTATCACCTCTTCCTGCATTTGTAGTTTGGAGGACCATCCGGCCCTTTCCTGACCTCCACCCCATCCATCACTGCCACTCTTGTGTGTGTGTGTGTGTGTGTGTGTGTGTGTGTGTGTGTGTGTGTGTGTGTGTGTGTGTGTGTGTGTGTGTGTGAAGGTTTACATGTGGCACCAGGGGGAGGTGGGGATGTGGACTTTATGCACTGCCATGTGTTGGTGGATGTAAAGCAAACCCCAAAACCCTGGTTCTGCTAGTGGGGGATTGTGTGTGTGTGTTCCCTTCTCCTCCAGGACCCGTTGGCGAAGAAGAGGGTCCTGTGACGAAAGCGAAAAAGCGCGTGAAGGGTGTGTGTGTGTGTGTGTGTGTGTGTGTGTGTGTGTGTGTGTGTGTGTGTGTGTGTGTGTGTGTGTGTGTGTGTGTGTGTGTGTGTGTGTGTGTGTGTGTGTGTGTGTGTGTGTGTGTGTGTCGGGAAAGGGCGGTTAGTGTGCGCGCGCGAGGGGTGCGCGAGTGGCGAGGGGTGCGCACGGGACGAGGAGTGTGTATGTGAGGAGCAGGGTGTGTGTGGGGGGGGGGCGCCTGGGGCTTCGCCTCCCGCCAGGCCTGGGCGGCCGGGGCCCGCGCGCGCCGGCTGGGGCGGGTTGCCTTGGCGACGAGGCAAGCCCGTTCCCTCTCGCCCTCCTCCCCTCCCCTCCCTCCCTCCCTCCCTCCCGCCGCCCCTCCAGTCCCACGCCGCCCCTCCGACGGGAACATGGCAGCGGCCGCTCGGAGGCACCACGTTGCGGCTCTGGCGGAGTCCACTCGCAGGTGAGGGGGGTTGGGCTGGGGTGGACTGGGTGGGACGCCAAGGGTCGCGGCGGCGGCGGCGGCGGCGGCAGCGGCGCCAGGAAAACCCGGCACGGACTCCCTGGCCGGGGGTCCCTCTTCCTTTCTCCCTCGCTGCCTAAAAGCCTGCCCTTGTATGGCGGCCGCTTCTGCCTCCCCCCCCCCTCCCTCCACCAAGACGCCGTGCGCGTGGAGGAGCGCTAAAGCCCCCCCCACCCTGGACAGGCAGCCCGAGGGGGTGTTGGTGTCGGTGGGCAGCCCTTTTTTGCGGGGGGGGGGCACAAGCCCATTCTCTCCCCCCGCCGCCCCACCAGCCCCCCCACCACTCCCGCCTCGTACCCCCACTTGGCTCCCCCTCCTTTGCCCCCCCCTTTGCTGCTGGCAATGCCTCTGAGCACGTGCAGAGGGCGGCCGACTCTTCCTCCGCTGACAACCCAGCCCTACGTGAAACTTGTCCAAAGATTTCGCGTAGTGGGGGGGGGCGGCGGCGGGCTGCTGCTCCTCCCCCCTCTCCCTCTGCCTGGAGGAAACAGCGCCCCCCCCGTGAACCTCCCCCCTTCCTCCTCCTCTTCACCCCCCCCATTGATTTTAATGGGGGAGCCATTAGAAGTGCAAACGCCAGGGGGCTGGAGGTGGAGGCGGCGGCGGGGGGGGGGGGAAGAAGACGGTTGTTTTTAACTTCTACACCCCCCACACACTTCTTTGCGTGCCAACCCCCCCACCTTTCCTTGCCCCCCCCACCCACCCCGGGTCGCCCGCATGTCCAGGCCAAGGGTCCCCGGGGGGGGGGAAAGGCCCGTCTTCCGAGGGGGGGTGGGTGGGTCGGTGGGTGGGGGGTGGACCTGAGTAGCCAAGTCATCCCTGTTTAACCCCCTCCCCTCCCTCTCCTCCCCCCCCCAGGAATAAATAAATAACAAGGCAGGCGGCTGCCGCTCTTGCTGCTCCCCCCCCCATCCACTTCTCCTCCTCTTCCTCCCCTTTTCCTATCCCCTCCTACCCCCCCCCACATCCCACCCCATCCCTCCACCTTGTTCGCCATCAACCTCCTTATCTCTCCCCCCCCCCCCCCCTCACCATAATAATGTGGAAACTCAACAAGAGCGGCAAAATCCTCCTGGATGATTCTCCCGAGGAGGAGGACGACAGGCACCCGCGGAGGGACTCGCCGCCACCTCCCAACTCCCCAGCGGCAGCGGCCACCTTCTCAGCGCAGGTAAGGGGGGAAAAGAAAAGAAAAGATGCCCCAGCCCTTGGGGGTGGGGGTGGTGGGTCGTATTTTTAATTAGTATCACTATCTTGAGCAGCTCTGGCGCCTGTCACTTTCTGGTCTGTTTTTTTTTTTGTAGGACAGGCTTTTTCTTCTTCTCCCATCACCCCTTTCCCCATGCCAGAGCCTGGGTATATTTGTCTCTCATCTGACCTCTTGGTAGATAGATAGATAGATAGATAGATAGATAGATAGATAGATAGATAGATAGATAGATAGATAGATAGATAGATAGATAGATAGAGACCATTACATATTAGATTGCACACCTCATTCTGCTGCTATAGGTCTGAAGAAGTGGGCGTGTCGCCCAGGAAATGTTACAATAAAATGTCATTACCTATTGGTACTGCTCTGAGGAAGGGGGCTTTGCCCCCAAAATATTAGCAATGTTTTGTTATTTTTATAGTAGCCTAAAGGTATCGCCTGTTCCACTTTTCTATTTGTCTTTTGTGATGGCTACAACGGCTGCTTGAATTGTTTTGCTTCAGTAAAATGTGAAAGTTAGTCTTTAAGGTGCCACATGTTTTGTGTCTTTTGCATCTTTTGTTTTTGTTTTCTTTTTCCTTTGATTTTTGCCTGGCATTGATTTTTGCCCGGCATTCTTGAAAAGACTGACAAGGCTACCCTCTCTGAAACTTCTGACCTGGCATTAGGAGTCATCACTTTCCATTCCTCTTGGATGCCATCATAATGAGTCTTGTGGCAAAGAAGCGCTGCTGCCTTCTTACATACCCTTCGGGAAGCTGTTTTTAGTCGCTCCCTTAAAACTTATCACTCAGCAGTTAGGTGAGGACTATACAGTCCCGTGACATCATGCTTTAAGTCACTTTTTTCAGTCCTGTCTCTGACCTGAGGCATGGTATAATTCTGTTTTAATTAAACACATGTAAAGAGAATGAAGAGTCCCTGGAAACATAACCTCTTTTAAATGTATCAGAGAGAGAGAGAGAGAGAGAGAGAGAGAGAGAGAAATGTATCAGAGAGAGAGGATAGTTGAAATTCTCATTTTTATAATTAAAGCAAATACAGTATTAACGTTGAGAGAGGGATTTCTTCCATTTTTGCATTGTAGTTCAAGTGCAGAAGTATGTAATTTTGCTTCAGGGTTTCATTTAAAAGGAAGTAACATACTTTACATAAAACTCCATGGACATGAGGTCACAAACAGTAGGTCATGACTGTAATGACCCCCCCCCACACACAGACACACACACACACACACACACACACACACACACAATATGCTTTGCAGAAACTATACTGTATAATCACATATTTGTGAATACAAAACATGCTGAGTATACTTGTTCATTGTGTTCATACTTTTTTAAAAGTGCTACTAAAACTATAGCTACAATTTACTTTTTAAAATAGCTTTCTTTTGTATGAGTTCTTTCCTGTCCACTTTTTTTTTGAGGTAAGGTTATGAAAGGGAAAATAAAGTACTGTGAAGGTTCGAACACATGACTTGGATATTATATCTTAATTCAAAGCATATTCTTTCAATGCTGACCTAATTAATCTCAAACCTTACTTCACCTGCTGTGAAGCAAGAGCATAGTGAACCTTTAGTTCATTAGATTGCAATACTGAATATAATTATCTGGGAATAAGATTTATTGAAATCAGTGGATATTACATTTGAGTAGATTTGTGTGAGATTGAAATCTTAATTATAACTACTTTATTGGCTATCTATTGCAAATGTATTAAATAAGCTAGTGATTTAGTGCATTTTTTGATATGTACAACATAAAAGAATTCAAATAAGTACCAAAATTTGAAGTTCAGGTATAGAGACTTTTTTTGAAGATAGGAGTGTTAATGATTTAAAATATACTTATTTTTATTTATTTATTTATTTATTTATTTATTTATTTATTTACACACTTATATACCACACCTATTCACCACAAGTGGGACTCAGGGCGGTTGAAAATATCAGAAACGTAATTTAGAACAAAGAAAATGCATCCAAATCAAGACTTAACTATTTAGATTGGAGTTGAACTATATTTAGACAAATTATAGTTCTTTAGATGTTGGATTACAGCTCCCACATTCTTCACTATTGGATAACATGACGGGTTGAATGGTTTGCAGTTCAATACCATATGGGCGGTTGCACTTTGCCCCTAATTTAGGAGTTGGTTTTTTTTTAAAGCTTTTCTGGCTTGCTTTTAAAAGTTTTCATTCTTGTGGAGAATGTACAACAAGGCAATGACATCAGCATGAAGTGGCAGGGTGAGAGGACAGTGGTAAAACTGTGTGCCCTTACCCCAGTTTAGTTAAGAAAACCCACGTGCCTCCTATCTTGCTTAATCAGGAACTATGGATGAAAACGGTATGTGAGTCATCGTCATCTTAGAAGGACAGAGTCCCAAGTTTTACCCTGCTCTAATTTTGATTTGATGCACATCCCCATCTAGATTTCAGTATTACTAGTCATGCAGAAGTACTCATGACTAGGGCTTATAAGCATGTATGTCCGTTTTTGAGCAGAATTTTTAAGGCTGCAGCTGTGTGCACACTTGACTTAGGAACAAGACTATCAAAATGCATGAGAGGTCAGTCTGCTGTCTCTTGTATTGTTGTAGTGGTCTGAGGTTACAGAAAAACTCTGAAACAAAGTAGATGGAGAACCTTTATTCCTAAGTCTAAGCAAGTAAGCTTTGACTGTACAAGCCAGGCGTGCCTCACCTTCTCAGAGTCCTGTTGTCCCGTGAGACTGGTTTGAGAAACCTCCTCTTCCTAACCTGAGACCCATCAATCTCACTTCTGTTTTCTGTTTGCATTCTCCTTGTCATAGGACAGTACTAGCTCATGTGTACAGTAGTTGCTTTCCAGATACTTGTACTTGAAACCCGCTCCCCAGCAATCCCTGCTTTGCATCCTGAAAAAAATATACCCCACTGTCTCAGTCATCTAAGTAAGTTTATCTGGAAGTTCAGTCATGGCTACCGGACTTCTTTTTCTTGAGAGATAGAAACGTTTCGCTGCTCATCCAAACAGCTTCATCAGTCTGAATACAGCTAGTGCGAGTCCTCCATCTTACAGTCCGCTTTGACCTCTTGTCACTCTGGTCTGAAATAGGCTCATAGGATGGTATAACAGTATCCAGACCAATCAAAAAGCCTTCACCACTAAGGACATAGCTAACGACTCACTCTTTATAGGTTTCCGCACCTTAGGCCATTGTTCACCTTAAGGCCAAGGATACTATTGTCTCCCTAACGAGCCTATTCAGGCCACTGTTCATCCAGATCACCTGACTGCTGGGGAGTGTGTGTGTGAGTGATCTGGATCAAAGTTTGCTGCAGATTTCAGTGGTCATGTGAAAGCAGTCATAGCTATCTAGCTCAGTTTGGGGGTGAGTTGTGTCAAATGACTTGCATGTGAGCTATGTGGGACTGGAAAGTTAGAGAGACTTCAGTGTATAAAACACCTGTACTTCAGGGTTGTGGCTGACTAGGGCTAAGCTTTGTAGGACTAGGCTCATGAAAACCACAAATCCAACCCCGCCGTTTCCCCGGCTACAACAGTCTTCCGCAGCTATATTCTAAAAGCTTAAAGAAACCATTTTGTAACTTATTTTATTTATTTTTACAACTTATATGCCGCCCACTACCCAAAGGTCTCTGGGCGGCTTACAAGCAAAGAATTAAAACAGTTAAAACATAGAATATCAATAAATAATTAAAACAATAATAAAAACCTTACACTAAAATCATTACACTAAAATTGCCATCAGAGGACCCACAGTCTATGTTGTATCAATTAAAAAACTTCTGGAACAGGAAGGTTTTTACCTAGCACCGAAATGTCATCAATGTTGGCGCCAGGCGGATCTCACTTGGGAGGGCATTCCATAGCTTGAGGGCAGCTGCCGAGAAGGCCCTATGTCTATAAGCCATCCCTCTCACCTCCTTGAGGGATGGCTCTTTCAAGAGGGCCCCCTGGCTTGATCTTAATTGCTGGGTAGGTTCGTGTGGAAGGAGGCGGTCCTTCAGGTATCTAGGTCCTAAGCCATTTAGGGCTTTATATGTCAAAACAAGCACTTTGAATTGGGCTCGGGCAGCAACTGGTAACCAATGAAGGTTATACAGAATCGGCGTGATGTGATCCCTGGCAGCCCCACCACTTACCACCGCTTACCAGTCCCCCATTTGTTGGAATAAATGAACACCTATTGGCGCATGCTTTCATTTTCTTATTTGATGACGACTATTCATTTCACCTTTGCTTGTGGGTGCAGATGTGGAGAAGCGCCAGCATGAAATGCATAGTGAACCCACTCCTGCTGACATTGAGGTCATTACAGTGTGTCAATACATGACCGTCTTGTACCAGTCTTGCCAAATGTGCACTTATTTTAGATGAACTTGATTGGTTGTGTGGGGCAAGTGATGTGATCGTATCTAATGTGCATGCCACCAGGGACCGTCGTCTTTGCCAGTTGTGCAATTATTGCCTATTTCTGAGCAGCAGGAAGAATTAAATCCACACAGTTCCACTGCTCCCTGTCTTTTTGACAAACGAGAGGACCAGCTTTTTGTCTTAGATACTGGGCATGCAATCATACATTATCAAGGAAATTTGTCCTTGATAATGTATGTCCTTTTCTGTACTGTACCATGATTGTGCAGTTTGGCCTTTAGAATTTGAGAGTTTTCTTCAAAGTAGTGAGACCCACACCTCCTGTTATTTTGAGACATAAATATCTGTGAGTAGGATTATAGGATGTCTTTGAACCAGATAAGTTGCCCTCACCATGACAAAGGACACCCGTTTATCATTAATAAGGAAAAGAGCAGCTTTGGTGGAAGGGTAATTTTCATTAGGAAAATGCTGCAGCTAAAAAAGACTGAAGTGTCTTGTTACATTGCTGATTTTCTTTCCCATCCTTCTGTCGTTGCTTTTTAACTTACTGAACATTTAAAATAATACTGTATTGGCTTCTTTAGTTTGACTCTTACATTTTTCCCTTACTTGGCGTCTGATCTTTTCACATCATACTCAGTCCATACCTCATATGGTAAAATGATTTTATGGTGTTCAGAAGTACAGTAAAATTGGACCTTATTCCATTCCTGAGTGGAGATAAGCCAGTGCTATATTTTGATTTTTGACAGATCTTCTACAACATTGTTGTGAAATAGTGTAAACTGTTTTAACAAACTGTTAGAACTCGAATGTTGTGGTGTTCGAAAAGTACATGAAGCTGTTGTACAGAGGTTTATTTAAAAAAAAACAGCTTCTTATCAAACTGTCGAGTCAAATGAGTTCACTTGTAGATTGTGTTCTTTTCCAAACAATAAGAACTGGGAGACTGAGATAGTCCCAAATAGTATCCTGTAGCTTGAGAGCAGTCTCAGTGACGAGGAAATGTCAAAATTTTGTGTTGAAAGATAATGCCTTTAATTCACTCAGTGTAATAAGATAAGCATTGACAATAACTTTTACATTTGGACTTTGAGGATAGATTGCCAGCTTGATTCTTGTACAGCAGTTTTAAATTTAAAAAAAAAAGTCTGGAATGTTTTGATGTTTTTCTTTAGCCTATTTTCCTTTGATCTTGTATTAAGTTATATTTAAGTGGCAGAGGTGCAGAGACATGTTTCATATTAATTGCAGCTTTTGACAGTACGGAGAATGCTTCATAAATTGGCCATACATTTTTCCTATACATTAATTTATGGCTTTAAGTCTCTTATTTAATTTTGACACTAACTTTTATGTGAAGAACTTCAAGATAAACCCTAAGGGGATAGATAGGAAGAAAGCATCTGATGCTCTTAAGTGAGAAACATCAAATGAGAAATGAAGATGGGTTTCACAAATCATAGAACCAATGCCAAAATATTCTAGAATAACTTGTTTGAATTGGAAATGGAATATTTTGGATAGAGCCCAAAGAACGTTAGCTAAATTCTTTTAAAATCAGAAGAATCTGACAGCTAAGTTATGTGTTCAAGTAAAGGTGTGTCTGTCTGTTCCTGGCTGGCTCACTTTGTTGTTATTTTTTCTTTGAGAGATAACAAATGTTCTGTTGTCACCAGAAATGAGTCCTTTCTGTTCAGCATTCTAGTCAACAGCTGTGTCTTCCTCTGGGACATTT
Organism: Phrynocephalus guinanensis; assembly: GCA_037367245.1. Taxonomy (NCBI): domain Eukaryota; kingdom Metazoa; phylum Chordata; class Lepidosauria; order Squamata; family Agamidae; genus Phrynocephalus; species Phrynocephalus guinanensis. Next base: position 165,240,159 of record CM074733.1, read on the forward strand.
TAAGCTTAAGGAGACCAATTAATTTTCACCATACGTTTTTATATTTTTCTTTTCAAACCATAGCTGTCAAGTGTTCCCCGCGGCCGCCCTGTACAGTCACCCCCCGCCGATCGCGGGGGTTAGGGACCCACCCCACCCACGATGCATGAAAATCCATGATATGCGGAAGCAGGTGGGGTAGGGCCTGGGGGCGGGGGGGGGATCGTGCACCTGTCCTAGGCTTCTCGGAGGAGCGTGGGGGGGGGGCAACGTGGAGTGACCTGATCACCCCCCGCTGCCCCCCACGTGGCTCCAAGGCTTCTCAGAGGAGCACGGGGGCGGTGTGGAGCGACCCAGTCGCCCCCAGCCCTCCACTCGGCTCTGAGGCTTCTCAGAGGAGTGTGGGGGTGGCACGGAGCAACCCGATCACCCCCGCCGCCCCCCCCCCCCGTGCAGCTCCAAGGTGCAGGTACTGCGATCCCGCGATGTAATGGGACTGCAGTACCTGAACCGCTAAATGGCGGGGGGTGACTGTACAACATAAAAATGGGATTACTCCATTTTCAATGCATTCCTATGGGAATTTGTATAAAGGAAAATTCCAGCAGCATCCGGTGCTCAGCCGTCTGCCACCGGAAATGCGGGGCATTTCAGGGGGAAATAATTTTTCGGGAAGACAGCGGGAGTGATTGACCCATGAATGTCCCGCCCAAAACGTGACACTTGACAGGTCTGCTCTGAACATTTCATTGTTCCCAAACATGACTGAACATGTATAGTTTTCATTGGAGTGATTAGGGTGCATGGCAGGGGCTCCCTTTTTCTGATGCCCCCCCTCCCACCAGAGGCAAACGGGTGGTTTTGTTGCTTTTGTTTCATGCTATAATGGCAAGCTAGCACTTGAATATGTGGATGAAAGAAGGGGGCTGAGGGGATGATTTCCAGGAGAAAAAGCAGCAAACATGCTGAAGGCTTCCTCTGCTCACCTCTTTCTTCTTCTGAAGAGGGAAATGAGGAGGGGGAGAAGCTACCTGAGAAGTAGAATGTACTCCTCCACTCCCAGTCCCCCCTTCCTCTGTTAAACACAAGTCGGTCAGTATTTCACACATATTTCCAGCCCATGACTATGTGTGTCCAAAAAATAAAATAAAATCCAAAGCCTTAGCTCTAATTTCTGTGCCACAAATTATTTTGCAAGGTTCTTCTCTTAGATTTTGACTTTGACTCCCATTTAATTATTCTGTTTTGTCCACCCAAGCGCATAATCTGTTGTTTTCTTTGAAGAAACTCCTTTTTTTATACGAGGAACTAGTTTCTGTCGAGGTTATTGATTCATCTGGCCCTGAACAGTAGATTCCATGCCCAAGATTAAATATTTGGAAACATTGCTGAGATCTTTGGGAAGACTGTATCTGGGAAGGGGATGGTTTATTTGGAAACTAAGCTTTAGACTTATTATTATCCATTAATTTTTAACTAATACCAAGAATAACCAATGTAGTAGATAGACAGATGCACTAGGATATAGTAGAGATTTGAAGGCCCGGAAAAACCCCCCGGAAAAATTCAGAAAAAAAGAACATTTTTTCCATTTTTCCAGAAGACTTTTGCTCCCCCTCCCGACAAACTGGAAAAATTTCAAAAATGGAAAAATGATTTATTTTAACATGATGAATAAAATATTTTAAGATAGGGTGTTTTAATATTTTCTAAATTATTTCTTGAAATATGCATAGTATCAGATTATTCCAATTTCTGTGCACTGAGGACAAGCAAGCCCTAGGTTACAAACTGAACTCTCCAATGCAAGAACAAATTGCATTTCTTCCTTTAGGAGGTGCTGCTATTATAAGAAAAAGAAAACAGTTTCACTTTTGTTTTCCCATGGGGGTGGCTGTGTTTTGTTCTGTTCTCTCCTCATCACTAGGCCTCAAAGCACTGGAAGAAAATACAGAGCAACAAAATGATTCTGATTAAATTTCATTCCCATTCATTGAAACTTTAATCCCACTCCCTTCTATACATTTTCCCTCTCTTCAATTCTTTTTACGAGTAAGAAGTTTTTATTTTATTTTTATTTAATATTGTTAATTCTGGATTTTTAAGCATTGTTTTGTAGAGTTTTTTTGTTCCACATAAAATAGTAAACAGTTCAGGAGATTGTTACTTACAGTTACAAATAAATATTATTTAAAAAGTAAATTCTGTTTGTAATAATTGTTTGGATATATTATATTTTAATATGCTAGTTGTGATAATTTTATTCCAAGTCAAATTGTCCATAGTCATATTTTATTTTCATAAGGCAACAGAATGACTTTCAAGCTGTAAAAGTGGGTGGGGAGTTGTAATGTAGGGTTTTTAAAAAAAAAATTCCAAAAATTTCTGGTTTTTCCGTTAAAAATGGGGGGGGAGGGTTTTTCCCCAAGCTTCAAAATTTCTGGAAATTTTATATCTTTAGGATTTAGCAAACCTGGGTTTGAAACCCCGCTAAGTTATGCAAGCTCACTGGAGGTGTAGAACTGATGAAACCACTTATTTAATATAGTGGTACCTTGTAAGACGAATGAAATTTCTGGGGATAGGCATGCTTCAGAAGATGAAAATTCCCTATGGGATGGATGCCTTGCAAGATGGAAATCCATTCCACATTTTGAAACAAGTTACCGAGGATGCATTCTGCCCTCTGTAGTTTGTAGAAGGGTGGGATGAGTTTTTTCATCCAGATTTGGAGCCATTCTGGACATTGCTTTGCAGCAATTTTTGGACTTTTAGAACTTGGAAAGGTAGGGAGCTGAAGTTCCCTTGCTTTCTTTTGTGGTTTTTTTTGGCGTGAACGACCTGGGGTTTGTCTTGCTGTTTGCTTTTGTCCATCTTTGCATTGCTTTCCGCTGCACTTTTTGCGGGAACTGGCTAGGGTTTGCCCTGGTGCTTTCTTTTGTCCATCTTTGCATTGCTTTCCATTGCACTAGCAGAGAGGGTTCTGGCTCTGCATGCCTTTAAACTGCACTTTATAAAGAGGTCTGAACAGAAAAAAGGCTCCCCCCCCCTTTTTTTTTTCAACCTCTGCAATGGATTAATCGGCTGCTCATTCATCCCTATGGGAAATGGCATTTCATATGACAATTTTTTCATTAAACAAATTTACCCGTAGAATGAGTTGAAGTTGACTTGCAAGGTACCACTGTATCTCACTTACCTTGAAAATCCTATTGAGGTTGCTATTCATTAGTACTCACTGTACTTAAAGCAACAGTTCTAACTACCTTTTTATGTTTAAAAGATAAACTGTTAAAACTTCATTTAGCACAGGCAAGAGGCCTCTCCTTTAATTGTTTTCACTAGCAATTGCAGCTATAGATTTCCATTCAGATTTGAGAAATTGTTCTTCAGAAATGACTGTTGCTTCAGATACTTACTGCTGGACAAAGTTTTCTCTTGAAGTAGGAGCTCCAGAGGTTCAAAAGCAAAATGTACACACAGTATTATCTTGGTTTTAGAGTAACTTGGTTTCAGAACGTTTTGCAAGACAAGCACAGATTTCTTCTAAAATTTTGCCTTGATCAACAAGCACTGTCTTGATATACAAGCACTGGAGCATGTCACATAATCACAAGCAAGCCAATGGTGTTTCCCTCTCCCTCCCTCCCTCCCCCTGCTGGATTGTGGGTGATTGTCTAGAACAGTGGTTCTCAACCTGTGGGTCCCCAGATGTTCCTGGACTGCAGTTCCCTGAAGCCTCCACCACTTGCTGTGCTGGAAGAGGTTTCTGGGAGTTGCAGTCCATGAACACCTGGGGACCCATAGGTTGAGAATCACTGGTCTAGAAGTTCCATCTCAAGCAGCCTCCAAAGCAGAGGGAGGAGAGAGGAATAGAGGTCTCCCTTCTACCAGCAAGGAACATTTTCACAGGGGAGTTCAGGTTAGGGTTTTTATTTCTCTTTATATATATATTTGTATCTAATTTGTTTTCAGCATTATTTCTTATTTTTCAAACCATTTCCAGTCATGGGGCAGCCAGTCAAGTGTGTATAGGGCTACACATTGCACTTTATTATTGTCACATTAAAAACCTGGAGTAAAATCCAGTTTTTAGTCCCAAGCAGAGCAGATTCCGCTGACTGGTACATAAACCATGGTGTGAACATGGTGTAGCCAACTTCTTTTGTGAGTTTTGGCATTTTGTGTGTACAGTATGTGGTCATTGGGGCCCCAGAATGAATCATCTGAGCTGTCATTATTTCTTACTGGGAAATGTGCTTTGATATAAGAGTGTTTTGGTTTACAAGCATGTTTCCGGAACCAATTATGGTCGTAAACCAAGGTATTACTGTAGTTGGACAAAGTTCTGTTAAAGAGAAGTGTTTTCCTTACATCAGGCAACAACAGGCAGCCTCTCCTTTACTACTACTACTGCAACTGCCAGCTTTTTAAAAATTTAATCCTCCTTCCCTCTCCTCCCGCTGTGATTGTATTGCCTTCATTTCATATAATGGAGTAGACTTGTCTAGTTTTGTAGCAAAGTTTCATGGGATAGAAAAACATGTTTCTCCAGTAAATATATTTAACAACGTGAACTGGGACATCTGCAGAGAAGAATCAGTGAGGTATAACTTTCTTTTTGTGCTTTTTAAATCCCTGTCAATCTTATTTCCAGTCTTAGAATTAGTAGAAACTGTTCAGGGAATATTTCAGGAGAGAATTGACAAGCAGCAAAGGATTTCTGCTAGCTGATTCTCTGTGTAAGTGCTTTCTGCGGTTCAGCCACTTTATATTAGTGCTATGAGGAAAACATGGGACTGAAAATTTTCACAAAAAAATCCTGAAATGATCTTTGTTCTTTTTGTAGACATACATTTGTCATCATAGCAGTCAAGAAATTCTTAAATGACAACATGTTTATGGGAATTCAGTTGTTTTACAAACAAGGCGAGAGGGAAAGACCCAGGACAATTGCACAAGAAGTTATATATTAGATGGCCACTTGTTGTACCATATCATTCTCTCTTGGTTAATGTTGCACATTTAGATTTTGATGTCCAGAATTTGTAGTTTGACAACCTTTTTGAAGGACAAACCTATTTGTTAAAGTGAAGGAGTAAGACTGATTTATTAACCGCAAATGAAACAAAGAAAGGAGACATTGAGTGTAATCTGTCCACAAAAAAGGTTTGTGCTCCTGTTGAATTAATCCCCTGATTACCTTATGATTTGCAGAATATGCAAGAAAAGAACATTTGTACATTCCTTTGAAAACACATTGAAAATACTGGTGCGGGGCTGCCAAAAGTAGAAGGTTGTTGCCAAGGTATTAATCAGGATTTTCCATTGCATGAAAAGGAACCACTAGTTACCTGTACATCATGAGAAGAATGCAGCTTAAAATGTTTAACATTAAAAAAAGATCAGTGTTAGTCAAATAAAAAATAGATCTGACTTTCTGTTTAGCTTTTCTATACACAGAACGCACAGGCATAAAGCAAACTGTACTCTCAATGCACAGTAATAAAATAAAATAGCACCTTTCCAGTATTTGGATAAAGAAGTATAACGTTTCAGTTGATGGGTTTCTAAAACAGAGAATTAAAAATATGTTTATAAAGCATATATATTGCATCCTATTTATATCCCATTTGAGTAGTAAATTCATCCATCCATCCATCCATCCATCTATCCCAAGGAATGTTTTTTAATGGGGAATCTTTATTGCTTCCATGGTTCTCTTATACCTCTCAGTAGAGGAATAGCATTCATTTTTTAGGCACCACTCTGCTCCTTCTCTTGGAACAAATAGAGCCTGCCTTGGGTTATTTTGGGGAGAAAGGAGGGACAGAAATATTTTAAATAAATAACAATAAAATAAAATATTTCACAGCAAAGATCTGTGTACAGTATATCGGAACACATTTGTCCTCTGATTGTCAGTTTGTGAATACAGGTTATCTTGCAGTTTCCTTGCAGGAAGTGCCCCATGTTTAGATGTGATTAAAATTTCTTTTGAACTAGTATATTGGCTTCAGATAGATGCCCTAAGCACATCCGATCTCACCTGATTTCAGAAGCTAAGCAGGGTCGGCCCTGGTTAGTACTTGGATGGGAGACCACCAGAGAATACCAGGTGCCGTAGGCGCCTGGCGTAGGAACTGGCAAGCCACTCCAGTATTCCTGCCAAGAAAACTCCATGGACACGGGGTCACGAAGAGTCGGTCATGACTGTAACGACACAACACACACACACACACACACACACACACACACACACACACACACACACACACACACACACACGCTTCAGAATGACTACACAGCTTTTAAGTCATTTACTGTATCATTTGTAACAGAGTTAAGTTATATACTGTATCGAACGTAACAGAGACTACTTTCATGGGAGAACAACAACTGCTTAGATTGTGTGAAAAGAATTGCTAATACAATTGCTAAGGCCCATCAGATATATTCACCTCTCAGTTTTATTGGGCTCATGTTGGCGCTTACCCCGGGCATTAAAATTAAAATTAGAATACCTTTATTGGCATAAAAGCAGTAAAACTTAGGTCAGACTTTTTTTTTTACCTCAGATATTAATTTTAAAAAGGTACATATTGAATCATGACCATCACTTTTGGAATTTTGTTTTTACTGGAAATCTGTGTTCTGTTTGTGAAACAGGCATAGCCTGTTGATCAGGCTTGGACTAGATACCTAAATTATGAGACTGAACAGAAAGTTAACCTGGGGGAAGATAGCTGCCAGCATGAAAAGATAATCTGCAAAATATAATGCTTGGAATAGTTTTAAAGGGTAATTTGTAACCAAAGATTTACCAAACCTATTGATATTCTTGTGTGCTCTTTTTTTTTGGTGGGGGGGGCATCCAAAGAATATCGTTATTCTTAAATTAATTAATCTTAAATAGTTATTTTAACGAGGATTCTTTGCTTGGGGAAATTTATCAATGAATGTGTTGCAGGTGGGATACAAAATACAGAAACTGATAATAATACAGTTACTGTACTATCAGATAGCATTCCTAGGATTAAATTTTAATTTCTGAATTTAAGAAAAATATGAAAATAAAGATTTAAAAAATGAAGAAATCTTTTACAGAATTACTTAAGCCTTCTAGTGCTCCCCAGCTCATCTCATAAAACTATCTCAGGGAAGATTGCCAGCAATGAACTTGATAATGTGCAAGATAAATCCTCATGATCATTTTTAACCATTTGCGCTGTACAACAGCAGTTCTGAAAGTTTCACCTTATGCAAAAGAATCTGAGTCCGATAACGATACAAGTAAAGGTCTACTTTTCTAGGACAGAAATTCTATATCTGTACATGCATTTTGTTTTATTTTCTTTTTTTTTGCCTTTTAAAGGCAAAAACCTATGTATTGCCTAAATAACTCCTGCATCCCACCTGTGGTACATATAACACTGCTTGGAATTAGCTGCTCTACTGAACTACACTGCCGAGAAGTGGAACTGACTTTCACTCACTTTTATGTTTTGTTAATGAAGATATTGTGAAATAATCTAAGTATTCCTGAATGAATTAATACAGGTATTCTAAAGCAGTGTTTTTCAACCACTGTTCCGCGGCACACTAGTGTGCCGCGAGATGTTGCCTAGTGTGCCACTGGAAAAATTGAAAAACACTGATTTAAATGATAAATTCTCCGGAGGGAGAAGGAGGGGGGCGTGGAGAGCTTGCTTACCCATTGTAGGGCGAGGAGCTATTCTGAGCTTTACGGTAGGGGCTTCTCCCGCCGCCGCCCGCCTGCCCGCCCGGGGCTCCTCCTTCGTTCCCTCCCTCGCCTTTTTTCAAATAGATTTATTTGATTCCTATTCAAGAGAATTACTTATATATAGTCAATATAGGCACATAGTTAAATTTTTTAACATTTTCTAATGGTGGTGTGCCTCGTGATTTTTTTCATGAAACAAGTGTGCCTTTGCCCAAAAAAGGTTGAAAAACACTGTTCTAAAGCATATAAGAAGTTTACTTGCTAAAGCTATTGGCTGAGCATTTTAGAAGATAAATAAGAAGAAATAACTCTTGCACTTTGGAACATGGCTAGCTGTTGGTCAGCACTGAAATGTCAAAAAACACATAAGCTAACAAATCATTTGTCCTTTGTGCAAGCAGATTCATTCATTTATTGACAATGGGCCCACCCAAAGACCTTAATTCCTCTTCCGTGTCCAGATCAAACTTTGATCTGCCAAAAAGAAGCCATCTTTTTGCCTCTGTCATTGTCTAAAACTAGATCATTATTTGTGCACGTTTCTGGCAACAACCGGCATACCAACAGATGGGCCAGGATCCGTGTCTCTCCACACTTACGCAGCAACCCCAGTGCAGCCATATTGGTCTTCCATCTAGGTACAGTATTCCAACCTGCAGTCCATTCAAAGTTCTCCAAGTAGCAAAAGGGAGCTCAGATTCTTCAGTGATTTCCTCCTTTAATGTTATTCTCCTCCACCTTCTAATTCGATTTTGCTCTTCCGTGCCCTCAAGGATATTGGTTCTTGCCGTAAAGCTCATCCTGGATCTAGGTCAATGCTCTTGGGGCACGTATCTATGCAGGGGATGACAAGGGTCACTTTTTTGCTTTGTTCTCTTGTCTGCGGCTTCATTCCTAATCTTGGGTAGAGCGATGCCAGTGAGAGGACATAAAGACTTCAGTGGCTGTACACCAGTAGGCTCCAACTCAAGGACTTCCCTGTTTCTATTTTTGAAAGAGATGAGGAATACAGCAAAATACATGGACATAACAAGGAAAGAAAGATGTGTTGATCTCAAGTGCTTCAACTGGTATTACTTTCTGTGTAATAACATTGTTTCCAAATAACAGAGCCTGATGCTCTTTGGGCCACTTTGACCAATCATTCTTACTTCAACGCCTCTTACAAGATAGTTAAGAAAATACAGTAGAAGGAGGAAACTATGTGTTTAGCTCTTGGTTGCCTGAAGGAAAACAGGGTTATAAAAATGAAATACATTGTAAGAACAACAGAGTTGATATCCTGGAAGATCTGTCAGAAGGTGAGTCTGTATACTAATCCTGAAAAGAATGGCAGGTAACTATGTTCAAACCCTGCTTCAATATATTTTACAATGTGGAGGCCAGAATCCTTCTGTGGATTTATGGTTGCACAGGCATAATTCTGTAAATTGTGGCAAATTGCCACTAAACAACAAATAACTGCTTGCATTCAACTTAGTGGGGGGCAATGTGTACCCTGCATAATTAAAGTGTAAACCACCCAGAGAGTGCTTTAAGCACTATGGGGCAGTATATAAGCAGAAAACTTTGCTTTTAGTGCATAGCAAGGAATGTGAGAAGCAACTTGTCCAACATTCTGTTAATTAAAACTTTTCATGTAATTCCATACATGTACAATATCTCACAGAAGTGAGTACACCCCTCACATTCTGTAAATATTTTAGTATATTTTTTCATGTGACAACACCGAAGAAATGACACTTGGCTACAATGTAAACCAGTGAGTATACAGCTTGTATAACAGTGTAAATGTGTCGTCCCCTCAAAATAACGCAACACACAGCCATTAATGTCTAAACCAGGGGTCCTCAAAGTTTTCAACCAGCGGGCCGGTCCACCACCAACCAGACACCACTGGGGGCCGGATCACAGTCCAAAAGCAGCTGCGGAGGTTGGCTTGCTCACAAAACAGGGGGTAGGTGGGGGGTTGCAATTGGTCCCAGGGGCCGGATTCAGGACCTTGGGGGGCCGCATCCGGCCCCGGGGCCTTAGGTTGAGGACCCCTGGTCTAAACCATTAGTAACAAAAGTGAGTATACTCCTAAGTGACAATGTCTAAATTGGGCCTAAGTAGCCGTTTTTCCTCCCTGGTGTCATGAAACCCGTTAGTGTCACAAGGTCTCAGGTGTGATGGGGGAGCAGTTGTTATCACTCTCACTCTCTCATACTGGTCACAGGAAGTTCCACATGACACCTCATGGTAATGAACTATCTGAGGAGCAAAAAAAAGAATTGTTGCTCTACAGAAAGATGGCCTAGGCCAGTGGTGGTGAACCTTTGGCTCTCCAGATGTTTTGGACCACAACTCCCAGAATTCCAAGCCTTAGACAAAACAACTTGCATGCTGAAGGTTTACCACCACTGCCCTAAGCTATAAGCAGATTGCCAAGACTCTGAAACCGACTGCAGCATAGTAGCCAAGACCATACAGTGGTTTAACAGGATAGGTTCCACTCAGAACAGGCCTCACCATGGTCGACCAAAGAAGTTGAGTGCCCGTGTTCAGTGTCATATCCAGAGGTTGGCTTTGGGAGATAGACATATCAGTGCTTTCAGCATTGCTGCAGAGGTTGAAGGGGTGGGGGTGCGGTCAAGATGTCAGTGCTCAGACCATGCACCACACACTGCATCAAATTGGTCTTCAGGGCTATTGTTCCAGAAGGGATGCCTCTTCTAAAGACGATGCACAAGAAAGCCTGCATACGGTTTGTTGCAAACAAGCAGACTAAGGACATGGATTTCTGGTTCAGATCATGTCAAGCGTGTGTGGTGGCAACCAGGTGTGGAGTACAAAGACAAGTGTGTCATGCCTATAGTTAAACATGGTGGTGGAAGTGTCATGGTCTGGGGCTGCATGAGTGCTGCTGGCACTGGAGAGCTACAGTTCATTGAGGGGACCATGAATACCAACATGTACTGTGACATACTGAAGGAGAGCATGATCCCCTCCCTTCAGAGATGGGGCTGCAGGGCAGTATTCCAACATGCTAACAACCCCAAACACCACCAAAACAACCATTGCCTTGCTAAAGAAGCTGAGGGTAGAGTTGATGGAATGGCCAAGCATGTCTCTAGACCTAAACCCTATCGAGCATCTGTGGGGCATCCTGAAACAGAAGGTGGAGGTGTGCAAGGTCTCTAACATCCACCAGCTTTGTGATGTCATCATGGAGAAATGGAAGAGGACTCCAGTGGCAACCTGTGAAGCTCTGATGAACTCTATGCCCAAGAGGGTTAAGGCAGTGCTGGAAAATAATGGTGGCCACACAAAATATTGACACTTTGTGCCCAATTTGGACGTTGTCACTTAGGGGTGTACTCTTGTTGCCAGTGGTTTATTGCATTATTTTGATGGGAAAACACATTTACACTGTTGTACAAGCTGTATACGCACTGCTTTATATTGTAGCCAAGTGCCATTTCTTCAGTGTTGTCACATGAAAAAATATACTAAAATATTTACAGAATGTGAGGGGTGTACTCACTTCTGTGATATACGGTAAATCTCAGCACCAGATTGCTGCTAGTTAAGAAGCTGGTGCAGAATTTGGTGTTACTCACCAGTCATGTGGCTTAGCATGCAACTAAAAATGTTTGTGCTGTCTTCTTAACTTGCAGCCTTTGGAATTTATACTGTTGAATTTAACAGCTTTGGAATTTTCCAGCAAGATTCCAGCTGTTAATTAGTGGGAATTTACGATTATGGTTTGACCAGTGAAAACCCCCTGTAGGGCCATGGCAAGTAAGTAAGGTTCTTGATTAGAAAGGTAATGTCAAGCCCCGCACACAGAGCACACACACAAACAGGGTTCAGTTCTTTGCCAAGATCTTTAGTGGAAAGCCAGGCAAGTTCAAGTCCTTTGCAACAATCAAGTGCCAGATAAATAGCAGAATCCAACTCCCAGCAATTAACAGTCCAAGTCAAAACCAGAATATCTCACGGAAACCAGATGGCAAACCCAAGGGAACAGATCAAGCTGTTGTCCAGGAAACCAGTCCGAAGTCAGGAAACAGAGCCAAGGTCAGTTCAAATGGCGTGTTGCTCCCACAGAGAGCTCAAGGTGAGCTTGCTAGCTTTATCCCAAAACAGGGAACACACCCTTACTTCTGGAAAGGCTTCTGGTAGTACTCAGGGCTTGCTGACCTGATTCCCCGCCTAGCATCAAAGACCCTTTCCCTAGCCCTCCTGGTAGCACGTCTTTGCAGAATCCTGCTCATGGCCCTTCTAGGGGGAGAAGATGTGTTTTCAGCTGAGTCATCAGACCCAGCTGCCTGCTGACTTGAGCTGCAAGGCTCCTCCAGCAGCTCTTCACCATTTAACCCCTCAGAGTCAGGTTTTGTGACAGGCAGGGTCCTGGCAGGTAAACTGTATTAAAGAGAAATTTCACTGCATATGAGATACAGTGGACCCTCATATAACAAACAGTTTGTATAACATAAAATCTGTACAACATAAAAAAATCAGGAGATAGGGGAGATTTGCTTAATAGAATCGCCTATGAGGTGAATCCGTACAACATAAAAATGGTTGCATAAGAACATAAGAAGAGCCCTGTTGGATCAGGCCAACGGCCCATCTAGTTCAGCTTCCTGTATCTCACAGTGGTCCCACCAGATGAGTCTGGGAGCGCATGAGACTAGATATCTGTCTCCTGATACCGCTCCCCTGCATCTGGCCCTTGAAGTACCCCAGTTTTAAGTCTGGAGATGACACATCTCCATCATGGTTTGTAACCTGTGATGGACCTTTCCTCCAGGAATTAGGGATTAATGGTACCTCGATTTACGAGCAGAGTGAGCATGGAACCATTGATCTTTGCACAGCCCGGGCAGTTTGGAAGGGAAGTGGTGGTGACGATGTGCCAACGCGCTTGCCTTCCAAACCTCCTGGGCTGCATGAAGATGCATCAGTCTCAGAATCCCTGGGACAGATGCATCTTTGCACAGCCCGGGCAGTTCGGAAGGCAAGTGGCGGTGGCACATTGCCACCACTGCTTCACTTGCAAGCTTCTCATGCGGCGTGAAGATCAATGGTTCCGTGCTGTGCTCACCAAATTGGTGGGTAGAGAGCACAGACCCATCTTCACCCAGCCCGGGAGGCTTGCAAGAGAACCTGCTTGCCTTGCAGGATACCTGGGCTGGCCGAAGTTCTATCGGTCTCTGCGATCTTCGCCCAGCCCGGGCACCTTGCAAGGGAATCATTGTTAAAGTAGTGCAACCATGGAATCAAGTATGGGGAGCACTCTTAACACTGGAATCACTCAAGAGAAAGTTAAACAGCCATTTGTTAAATATACTTTAACTTGGTTCCTGCATGGACCTTATAAGGCCCCTTCCAACTCTATTCTATGATTCTATTTATTTATTTATTTATTTATTTATTTATTTATTTATTTATTTATTTGACTTTTGTACCGCCAATCTAGCCCTAGAGCTATTCTGGGTGGTTTTCAACATAAAACCACAATATAGTGAAGTACAGTAATCCCCTGCCTATCGCAGGGGTTAGGGACCCGACCCACAATAATGGAAAATCGGGTCAGGATTGGGGGGTCTATCTGGGACCTCCTACACTTACCTGAGGCCTGGCGCTGCCAAGACAAATGCCCCTTAAGATGAAAAACTCATAAGATGAATGAATTTTCCAGGAATAGGAAAAACTCATAAGACAAATTTTGCCTATGGGATGCCTCGCAAGATGAATTCATTGCATTCCTATGGGAAACCACGTTTCGTAGGATGAATTTTTTGTAAAACAAATTGACCCATAGAATGAATTAAATTCTACTTAAGAGGTACTACTGTATCTATTCCTAGATCTTCTGCTTGAGTGCATTTTGAAGTTAAGGAAAAATTGGTATATTCACAAAAAGTTGTCATCGCCTCAGCCAATCACTTGGAAGAGTTCTTTTCATCAATATAAGTCAGCCAGTCATTATAGGAATGTGGAAACCTGTAACATGCATTGTCCTCAGCCTTCCCCCATGTTAATTGTGTTTGTCTGATCATGGCAATAAATTGGTTAAAAACAATACAGTACTTCCCAGCAAATCCATGTGTTCTGGTAACAATACCAGAGCTTGTTATTGCAATAGCAGGGGCCTTAAAGTATTATAGTAATCTGACTGGCTTTTAGTTTTAAGGAACAGGACGGGTTAGTTAATATAACTTTTCTGTGTCAAAATAATGAAAAACTGAAAGGAAGGCCGTGCTGCTTAAATGCTTACCAAATAAGTTGTGTCCTGAAACATACACATTCAAAGAGTGATTGATTTAGTTAATATGCCTTCTTTTTACTAATTAAGGGTCCAAGAAGACTGACAGAATTTTGAAAAAGCTAAGATAAATTAAATTAAAATATTAAAACATTTAAACATATTACAAATTAAATCTACAGTGACACAACCCATGATAATTGAACATCTGTGATATGTGGATGCAGGTCGGGTCAGACCTGGGGGGCCTAGCTGGGGACTCTTGTACTTACCCCCAGCCTGGCGCTGCCCTAAACAGGCCTGTAAGGGTCTTCCCAGGACTGTTGGAGGCCTAGAAAGTCCCTCCGAGGCCTCAGAAATGCTTTTCAGCGATCCGGAGGTGACTTCCGGTTTACCAGAAGTCACTTCCGGTTCACGTGAATGCCCTTTTGGGGCCTCTGAAAGGCCCGGGAAGGCTCTCATAGGCCCGTTTGGGGCAGCACCTGTCCTGGGGTAAGTATAGGAGGCCTGAAACAGGCGTTTCCCCCTTACCCCAGGAGTCTTTTTTTTAATATACTGTAGTCCCGCCATATAGTGGGACCGCAGTATATGAACCGTGAAAGGGCGGCGGGGGGTGTTTACTGTACTGAATTAAAAACATTTGAACTAATTTAAAAATGACTTTAAATACAAATATTGAGGTTACTGTTGCAGTTATAGTCCATTATTGATAATAGAGTTTAGGCCTGGAATCCCCATGTGTAGTGAAATATGTAATTGTGTTTTAATTTGGGGGAGTTGGAATCCCATAGGCAACTGTGTACATTCTGCAAAAGCAATGGCATACAACATGCATGAACAATTGATCTTTAGGCATGGGTCCATGTATTTGAAAATTGTTTTTCTTTGTTTCTTGTTCTTATGCCAAATTTGGCAAAAGAGCTTTGTAACGTCTGTTTACCTACTACTCTCCACAATCACCATCTGGATAACATGTTGCTGTTTGATTTCACGTCAGTCTGGCTAGAAATAGGTTATCACCATAACAGGCTTTCTTATTGATAACTAGTTTGGGAGCAGAGCGTCTCTGATGCAGCTCATAATCTTCTTGCTGTATCTTTCAGCTGAAGGTTGTCATTTAGATTCTCTTTAAGACTTTTGTGAGAAACATGGCAGAAGTGTCATATGAGTTGCCATTTGCTACCTTTCATCTTCTTTTCTTATTTTTCTTTTGCCTGTGATTGAAGTAGGAGGGGAAAAATGCAAGAAAATAAGTAGGCAATGTTTACTGTTTTATGATGATGATGGTGGTGGTGATGATGATGATGGTGGTGGTGGTGATGAAAGTGCTGTTGTCTTAACAATGAAAGGGTTCTTCCAGGTTTAGTATTTCCATGAGACTAAGAAAAACTGAATGAATACTTGCAGCAGTTTTTCCTTGCTGGCCCTTATTACACCCATTACACATACTGGTACTTTTCCTTATGTTTAAGCAGTTGCAGGACCATCTAGCTGTTCTTTACATATGACTGGCTTCTCATGAAACTTCTCTATTTTGCATGAGAAACAACAAAGCCAAAGGTTTGTGGAATTTCAGTGTGTGAGCTTTTGTTGATTACAAGCCACTTCCTTAAACACCTGCAATTTGTGTTTCCAAGTTACTATCCAAACTTGCTTTCATATGAAAATTACTGGTGATATTCTTATCAGATTCAAAGTGACCTTTCACAGCAAACACACTTCTTTTTCCTATATCTTACAAACCTATTCTTTCTTTCACGTAGCTTGCCAATGGAAGTTTATATAATTTTTTTTTGTTGATGTTCAGGTGTCTCACAGTACACATTGTTTTTTTTTCTTTCTTAAACGTCTGGACTCCTCAATCTGTGATGGGGGAATCTTTAGTCTACTGGGTTTACTCATTTTAGCATAGGAAATGAAGGCTAATTTCAGAAGAAATACTCCCATGTCATCTGACTCTGGTGAGCATTGGCTGGAGCTGAAAGTAGCATTTTAAAACGATTCTAGCATCCCATAACCTAGTGAGCAAGTGTTTGATTTTTTTTGCCAGACTTTTAAAGCTGGATATTATGCAGAGTAAGAAGAGATGGAGGAAGAAGCAGAAAATCCGAAGTGTGCAATACGTATCCATTTGAAGACAGAATGCAGGAGGCAAGATGCAGACTTTATTAGTCCTAGGTGTGATAGCGTTCATTGAAACAGTGTTTATTTGTGGCTCAGAATCAACAATGTCTGTTCTACATTTTGGAGGAAAATACCGAACCAGCAGTTACTTAGCTGTGCTTGCAGCACCAGGGAGACATAGACCTTTTATTTTCACTGGGGAAGAATGAAATACTGTTCTCTTATCTCTCAAGACCTTCTTCAGTGGGCTTATTGCAGGAATGTCCGTGGAATGAAATGAGTCATGCCAGGATCAGGGAGGAGGCAGTTTTGATAGTGAAACCCCGGTCATGGCACTGCCTTCTCAGGGACATCCACCTAACACAAGCTTTGTAGTCATTTTTAAAACCAAGCGAATAATTTTTTGTTCTCCCAAACCTTTTAAATTGCTTATGCATTACCTCTTAGATTTGAATGCTTAGTTTGTAACTGTACAGTATTTTTAGTATGTAATAGATTCTACTGTTACCTATTGCATTTCTTTTGTGTTATGGCAGTGGTTCCCAACCTTCCTATTGCCACAACCCTTTAATACAGTTCCTTATGTTGTGGTGGCCTTTTGCCCTGCTTGGAAGAGACCACAAGCCCCCTTTGGCAGGCCACTTCCGCAGGTGCCATAGGGAACTTCCCTCTACAGGCACCCTCAGCCAATCACAGCTTCCAGTGCCAATGACTGACATCCCCTCCAACCTATCAAGCTGTAACTCAATCTTCCTCCCCCTCCGCCTCCAGACCCAAGCCGTTTGTGCCTTTTTCTTCACTGGCTCATGGCGACCCCTGTGAAAGGGTCGTTTGACCTCCAAAGGGGTCCCAACACCTAGGTTGAGAACCACTGTGTTATGGATACCTAAGTAGAATAAGACCACTAAGCCAGTTTATGCTGTTTTATGTGGTTTTATTTATTGTGTTACTTAATGCTATTTTTTATATATTGTTGTATCTTTGATTCTTTTTATTGTATTGTTATAAACCGCCCAGAGTACCGTTTGGAAGATGGGTGGTATATAATAATAATAATAATAATAATAATAATAATAATAATAATAATAATAATAATAATAATAATAATAATGTAAATTCAATAAGCAAGTAAATGCTGAGTTCCTCCAGGAAAAAGTAAGGGGGAAAGGCTGTCTTCTGCTACCTAAAGATGTGATTTAGGGGTGGCAGCTGCTAGAGAACTCATCAGATAATTGGTAACATTACAGGCTTGTGCTTGTGCTGATTCTTTAAATAGTGCTCCCTTCAAACTTGTTCTCTGTAGCTGCTTTTTTTCTTTACTTAAGCTTTTTGCCTCACAAGGACCCTGTGTGTTCCACTTATACTCGAATATAAATCTAGTTTTTAAGCCTTAATTTTGGGCTGAAAAGGGTGGCCCTTGACTTTTATTCAGGTCAATACTTTTAGCCACTGAGGCAAGTGCTTGGGTTGGTGGCTAAATGTCATTTATACAAAGTGCGCCGCTTCTCCTGACCACCACCACCCCGCGTTGTGGGGGAGCGGCGTGCAATGTTTAAAATGACTTTTAGCCACTGAGGCAAGTGCTTAGGTCAGTGGCTAAAAGTCATTTTTTAACATTGTGCACCGCTCCCCCAGCTCACAAAGGAGGAGCTGCCAGGCCCTGCTGCATTTCCCACCCTAGACTTATACTCAAGTCAATAAGTTTCCCCAGTTTTGGGGGTTAATTATGGGCCTCGACTTATACTCGGGTCAACTTACACTCAAGTATATATGGTAATTATGAAAATATGAAAACTTTGCAGGTTTGAATTGGGTTTTGTGGACTGAAACATCCAGTGGCAGATACTATATTATAGTTTTGAAGGGGCATGCCCAAAGCCTAGGAATAACAGAATCATGCTGAATTGTATTTTTTGGGACATCAAAAAAGGGGGGAGCTGTAGGTGATACCTTTATCGGCTACCTTTATCGGTGAAAATAAAAAAAGAACACTGCGAGCTTTTGAGTACACAAGCACTCTTTTTCAAAGCAGGTTTTAAAAGTCCAGGCATGGCAAGAGATGGTCTTTGCCAGGAGGCCAGTCTTGGATGTTCATTTCATGGCAGATGGTAATTGCCAGGTGGTCTCCTTAGATCAGTCATGTCCAAAGTCAGGCCCGGGGGCCAAATGCGGCCCGTTTTCAAATTTCTTCTCTGCCCCCCGCTCAGCCTGTCACGTATCTCCACCAGCTGGCCCCTCCCCATACTGGATGGAGACGCAGCTTGCAGTTTTATGGTTTGCCTTCCCTCCCTGCCTCTGTCCACCACTCCCCCAGCCGCCTGTCCAGCCTACCCACCCCTGGCTGTGTTGCTGCAGCATCCTCCCCGCTTCCTTGTGTAAAGTCCGGCCCGGGGGCCAAATACAGCTGAATGGTCGGCCCCCACACGTTTTCACCTCACCAAATCTGGCCCTCCTTGCAAAAAGTTTGGACACCCCTGCCTTAGATTATGCAAAAAGAAGTGGGGGTTGTGTTCGTTTCCTGAACTTCCCCGGATGCTCCACGTTGTTTCTTCTAGGCAGAATGAGAAAGCTTTTGAGTGAGGAGCCTGCAAACATGAGAGGGATGAATGGTAATGGTAGAATGGTTTTGGAGTTGCTTTCCTTTCAGCCCCACCTGTCCATAAAGGCACCTCTTTCTCGGTGCCTGGGATACTGTTTGTTTCTCTTATATTCAAGCACACAGGTGTTAGATCCATAATTATGGTGTTTTTGGAGGAAAGAATGTGCTGTTCAGAGAATTTCCAAAAACAGAAAAGTTTTCAACCATAGTGAAACATACATCTAAACAAGTATTGCTGTGGAAGAAGAAAAGTATAGCCAAGTAAATAATTAGCATTTTACTATGCACATATCGGTGGTTTTCGTTATTATTTCATTATTATATTATCACTGCAAAAATGTTATGAACTTTCTTGAAAGAGTTAAAATGGAGTAGTTTCTAACATTCCCTTTTGTCTCTTTCTAAGAATAAGGATCCTTCCCTTCATGACGAAGTGACATCCTCTGTTTCACAACTTGCAACAAAGGTATTTGTTTAATCTTCAGATGTAAAGAAATTTGATGCAATGTCTTTTTTATCTATACCTTATTTTATTTTATTTTATTTTGTTTTATGTGTATACTGCACCATCTGGCATCAATGCCACTCTGGGTGGTGTACCTTCAGTACACTAGTGTATCTTCATTACACTAATATTTCTTTTCAATAGGCTAACCACTAAAGATGTTTATCATGCCTTCAGATATATTTGTACAGTAATACCTCGGATAAAGAATGCCTCGGATAACAAATTTTTCAGATAGCGAATGGAAATTTTCAGGTATAGGGCTGCCGCGGATAGCGAATGTTCCCTATGGTCTGCCTCGGAGAACAAATGTTTCATAATGCCTTGCAGGATGCATAGTTTGTGGAAGGGTGGGAGGAGTTAGAGTGGTTTTTTTCATCGTGTTTTGGAGGCATTCTGGACATGTTTTGCTGAGGGATTTGGACCTTTCAAACTTGGTAAGATAGGGAGCTAGCTTTTATTAATCTTTGCACTGCTTTTCTTTGCATTTTTGGCTGGAAGAGGCTGGGCTAGTCTTGCTGGTTTCATTTCTCCGTGTTTGCAGTCCTTTTTCTTTGCTCTGCAGGCAAAATGGGCTGGATTTTTCTTCCTGCTTATGTTTGTTTGCATTTTTTCCCATTGCACTTGGGGTGGGAACAGGCTGGGGTAGTATTGCTGGTTTCTCTTGTCCATGTTTGCATTGCACTGCAGGGGGATGTTCTGGAGGGTGTTCCAGCACTGCAAGCCTTTAAGTGCATTTTATAAAGAGGTCTGGAAACACCCCCCCCCCCAGCTTTTTTGCCTTTTTTTGACTTCCCGAACGGATTAATCGGTTTCCCATTCACTTCAATGGGAACCCACATTTCAGATAACATTTTTTTTGGATAACAAATTGCCTCTGAGAATGAATTAAATTCGTTATCAGAGGTACCACTGTATTTTCCTCTTCATACATTCACATAATTTAACAGATGAAAAATGTTTCAATAATGTTTTCTTCTATGCTTTTTTATAATGGGAGTACATGTAAAATGCTTGCTGCTCTAATATTCATATGCTGTTAGTACCTTAATATTCATGCCATGATACCCAGTTTTGTTACGAAAAGAGGTAAAATTGCTGTGAACAAAATCATATGTGGCTAGGCAGTCAACAGGGTGGTCCTTAAAGAATGTATTTCAACTTTCTCCATAGCTACAATTTTACAAAATATTATATTATGGTTGTATAATATTAAAGAATCATTTTTTGGCACAGCAAGCAGACATGCCATTATAGTTGTTCCACGTCAATATGTGTCTGCAATTTAATACACATTGATAAAGCAAATTAGATTTGCATGTGCAGGTAAAAATCCAGCATTTTCTGATTTTCAGCTGCTTAGTGTTCCAGTGAAAATAGTTTATCTTAATTTGTATTTCAACTTCATACAATTTTCGTGGAAAAATTAGAACTGAGAAAATTATAATCTTACTTCCAGCCATGAGGTTCATGAATCACTAGTCTTAATTATAACGTTTCCTATCTCACAGTGCTGAAGTAATTAACACTGGAGACAGGGATTACAAAACGAAGTTCCAGTATTAATATATTAATGTATTAATATATGAGCATGGCCACTTTCTTTATTTGTTTTTCTTCAGTGTTCCCTATTCCAGAGTTTCTGTGGATGAAATATCAAGTGAAAACTCAATGGCCAGCAAGGTCTGGCTAAGAGTTAGCTTTCAGCATCATCTACTAATATCATCACAACGTCCCAATAGCTATCCATCTGTCCCCTTTAAGTCCACGTGGTTTGGGGGAAATCATTTTAGGGATTCACAGATAAAGTTACCAAAAGAAGACGGAATGTCTCATAGTCATCCATATTTCATATCTTCAGAGTCTTCAGAGGAATGTTTCTTTGGAAGAGAATCCAGATATTTTTAAAGTACAATATTGTTTTGCTTTTGTTTGGAAATATGGAATAGGCTTTCTGCAAATTTGGATCCCATTGTTATTTTTAAATAAATAAATGTTAGTCATTTATTTATTTATATCTCCTGTAGGAAAATAAGGCAAAAGCAACAATAATGGTTAATTCATCATTATTCAGGAATTGAGTTATGGACACTCTACATTTGTTTACAGAAATTGCAGTACTTGTCATTTGTCACATCTTCCAACAGTTTTCCTATGTACACCATGTATCATGTCTGCACATGTGTAGCTAGGCTAACTATGAAAATACGTGTAAGAACAAAAACCAACGTGGAAGTTCCACTAGTGCAGGGGTGGCGAACCTCCGGCACTCCAGATGTTTTGTACCTCAACTCCCAGAATTCCGAGCCTAGATTGGCAATGATAAAGGACTGTGGGAGTTGTGGTCCGAAACATCTGGAGTGCCAAAGGTTCGCCACCACTGCACTAGTGGGAGACTACTGCTATCATGCACGCTGTGCATGAGGCCAGTAGGGTGAAACCTGGGGCATTTCTCTATCATGAAGGTAGAAAATGCGTGGCCTCCAGCGTATTGTTGGACTTCAAATCTCAGTGCCTTTAGGCATTACAGCCAGTGAATGGCAAGAGGCTATAGGTTTTATAGTGCTATGACATCTGGAGGGCCAGACATCCCCCCCTTTTTTTTTTTTTTTGCTTTTGGTCCTGAACCATTATTCTTGATAGGCAGGAGGGCTTGTCTGCTGCAGAAAGTACTAGCTGGGTCATCTGCAAATTGTCTAGAGAGTTTTGTGAGAAGGAAGGCGGTCCACCAATCTCTCCCCCAGTTGTTTCCATGGCCTTTTATATTCTCCATGGGAATGGATTTAAAAATTGTCATCACCAATAAGTCTTATAAGGCAGTATGCAAGCTACCTTCTCAGTGTCAATGGTAGGAATCCTTGATTACAGGCACTTTCCTATTTTTTCTTTTTTTGTTGAATCTTTATCACTTCTTGCAGATGCTTCATTTTTATGCATGAAATAATCATGCCAGAGGATCTTATTGCTCTCTTGGACACCACTGTGCCAGATTTCAGGATTCAGCGACGGCTCTAGAGATTTTGTTTGAAGTGTGTTCTGTCGTAAGATTGGAGTCAAATAGTGTCTGAAATCCTTTGAGAATGAAAGAACAAGCAGTGTTTGCTCACATTTTAACCCAGTTTTGTCTTGAGGTTGCTTCTTTATAGTAAGTGAAACTGCATTAACGAACCACACGCTGCTGTTCTTGCAATAGCCATTCCCCTAGCTAACGAGACAATTACAGTGCAATATGTCTCTTACTAACGAATATAAGGAACCTGTTTTTCCCAGTTGCAGCACTAGGTTTTTATCACTTTTTTCTCATTATCAAATATTTCCATAGAATCATAGAATAATGGACTTGGAAGGGGCATGTAAGGCCATTAAGTCTACCCTCCGCTCAGTGCAAGAATCCAAATAGAAACAAATCTGACAGATAATTGTCCAGTTTCCTCAAGCACCGGGACACTCACCAAAGTATTACTTTGACCAGTGTTTCAATACCAAATAGCAATAGCTGTCTTCTTCCTTCTTCCTTAACTTTAACTTGAACTTTTAACTTATGGAAAACAACAAAAATACGCAACACCATGTTGTAATCCAAGATTTAAATTAGCATGGTGAGTCCACTCTCTCAACCAGACCCTTAAAACAAGTGTGTGTGTGTGGGGGGGATGTGACGACACCCTGGAAGCAGGAGAAATACATATGTAAATCATCAGCCATTCCCAGCAGGAGGGCGGGGGATTGTATGGTATAAAAAAGGTGGAGCCTGGTCTGTGGGGGAAGTTGTAAAGAGTTGAGAGTTGAAAGCTGAGAGTGCTGAGGGAGCACAGCTCTGTTGCAGTTCAGTCAGGCAGGTTAGGTGTGAGGGCTTTACTATTTACTGTTTATTAAAGACAGGGAGGCTTGAAGATTTGATTTAATCTATTGTATGTTTAAGGCAACACATTTTTTTTGGCCGGCCCACATATGTCGCCTGCTTGGATTGCCTCTGTGACTGTGTCTGTTCTGTCTCCTTTTTTAAAAACTTTTATGTGAACCGCCCTGAGTTCTCGCTCAGGAAGTAGGAGCGGTATATAAATCTGAAATAAAATAAAAAATACCAACTTCAGTCAGTGTTGTATTTATTTATTTTCTCAATAAACATAATCATTATTTTTATATTATACATCTGAGTCTGTCCCAGTTCATAAGGCGTCGATTTAAAAGGTGTCAGCATTACCAAGAGGATCCTGTGAAGATTAATAACTTTATTCTTTACACTTCACGTTTTCATCACAATTACACGTCTAAAAGGGAGGTGTCGTCACAGGGGACCCTTCGTTGCCCCCTCCTCTCCCTGCTTCTGGGAGGAAGTTTTTAGTTTTAATTTTTGTTTTGCTTTAAATAAGTGATGCAGTGTATCTGTAGTGCTCTAATAGAGTCTAATTTTTTTCACTTCTGTGCAACTCCATGGGTCAGAGAGGAAGTGTTTAATTTGTCAGTATCCTGAAGCAGCTCTTTTTTTCAGCCACTTCCCACTATTGGCAAATTGACAGCAGAAGGAGCCATGTCAAATAGGTTTTGCTTGAGGTGCATATTGCATCTGCGTGCAAGGGTCACACCAAATGGTATACCAGGCCTTGATCCAACCTCTAGCAACCCTGTTTGCCCCTATCTAGCCTGTTCTAATTATTTATTTGTTAGATTTTTATACTGCCCATCTGGCAGTCCTCATACTGTTGTCTACTTCGGTACAACATGAATTTATCTGACATGATTTCATATTTGGTCTGATTCACGTGGGAACAAGAGACTCATCATACTTCCTCATCTGGAGTGGGACAGTAAGAATTGCTCTGGAGATTGATGTGCCAGATTGAGGATTAAAAGAATGATATAATTGAGGGGAGTAGTCTACTGATAACTTATAATTAACAGGTACAAATAATAGCCACAGGTGAGCTGTAAGTTCAGGAGAGAAATCAGGACTACGGTAACCCCCCGCCGATCGCGGGGGTTAGGGACCCACCCCACCCGCGATGCATGAAAATCCGCGATATGCAGAAGCGGGTGGGGGGGGGCAATCGCGCACACCGCTTGCCCCGACCTCCCGGGAGGTTGGGGCAGGCGGCGCACGATTGGACAAAGGTGCTTCCCGCTGCGGAGCCCAGCGCTGGGGCACCGCGGCCGGAAGCACCTTGTCAAGCCCCGCACACAGAGCGCACACACAAACAGGGGTCAGTTCTTTGCCAAGATCTTTAGTGGAAAGCCAAGCAAGTTCAAGTCCTTTGCTAACAATCAAGTGCCAGATAAATAACAGAATCCAACTCCCAGCAATTACCAGTCCAAGTCAAAACCAGAATATCTCACGGAAACCAGATGGCAAACCCAAGGGAACAGATCAAGCTGTTGTCCAGGAAACCAGTCCGAAGTCAGGAAACAGAGCCAACCAAGGTCAGAAACAGACAGGAACGTGGTTGCAAGTTCAAATGGCGCGTTGCTCCCACAGAGAGCTCAAAGTGAGCTTGCCGCTTTATCCCAAAACAGGGAACACACCCTTACTTCTGGAAAGGCTTCTGGTAGTACTCAGGGCTTGCTGACCTGATTCTCCGCCTAGCATCAAAGACTCTTTCCCTAGCTCTTCTGGTAGCACATTGTTGCAGAATCCTGCTCATGGCCCTTCTAGGAGTTGAAGATATGTTTTCAGCTGAGTCATCAGACCCAGCTGCTTGCTGATTTGAGCTGCAAGGCTCCTCCAGCAGCTCTTCACCATTTAACCCCTCAGAGTCAGGTTCTGTGGCAGGCAGGGTCCTGGCACGCCTTTACAATCGCTCACCGCTTGCTCCGACCTCCCAGGAGGTCAGGGCAGGCGGCGCGCGATCGGACAAAGGCGCTTCCCGCCGCGGAGCCCAGCGCTGGGGCTCCGCGGCCGAAAGCGCCTTTGCAATCGCGCGTGCCACTTGCCCTGACCTCCTGGG
The DNA here is from genome assembly GCA_037367245.1 of Phrynocephalus guinanensis. Classification (NCBI taxonomy): domain Eukaryota; kingdom Metazoa; phylum Chordata; class Lepidosauria; order Squamata; family Agamidae; genus Phrynocephalus; species Phrynocephalus guinanensis. Next base: position 165,265,308 of record CM074733.1, read on the forward strand.
AGGTCGGGGCAGGCAGCGCGCGATCGGACAAAGGTGCTTCCCGCCGCAGAGCCCAGCGCTGGGACTCCACTGTGGGAAGCACCTTTGCCCGATCGTGCGCCGCCCGCTCCGACCTCACCTTTGCAATCGCGCCCCCCCACTCCGACCTCGCAGGAGGTCAGGGCGGGCGGCGCACGATTGGACAAAGGCGCTTCGGCTAGGGAGCCCAGTGCTGGGGCTCCGCAACCAGAAGCACCTTTGCAATCGCACGCCACTTGCCCGGACCTCCTAGGAGGTGCGGGCAGGCGGTGTGCTTTCCGCCCTCCCTCAAGCCCTTTCCTGGTCCCGCGATATAGTGGGACTGCGGGACCGGAGCCGCAAAAGGGCAGGGGACCACTGTATTACAGTACTTAGACCTTTACATGAGTTGTAAATCTTATGCTGCTAAGACTATTTCTAGAAAGAGAATTTTCTAAGAATAGTCCGTCCATTTGTTTGAAATCAACACTTTATTGTCATATCATGGTTCTATCTTTGTTTTAAAGATGTTCCTTGAATATAAGATAAGGTACTCCTAGAGATATTGCAAAATAGGATCATTCTTTTATTGCAGTTTTACCAGTAAATGGATTCTGAATCTCAGGTGAATCATCTGTTCCCTTTGGGTGAAGAAAATCCATTATTTTGTTTTTGTTTGCTTGTTTGTTGTATGCAGTGATAAGAGAATGCAGAATAGATTTGCACTGGGTACTGAAAATTGATAAGCTACGGTATTTGTTTTGCCTGCCGTTAGGTAGGTGGATGCCCAAATGCAGAGTTGTATTGCTACTGAATGAGCTGATACCCAACCTGTTTTTAATTACCTCTATTTTATTTTATTTTATTTTATTTTATTGCTGTCTCACTGTTGCAATACATTTAGGTAAATGACAACACTTGGTAAGGCCGGGACATCATATTTTTGTTAGAATAATCAATCTCACCAAGTTCTTTGTGAAGATGAATAACAGTTGAAATGTTGGAACCATGCCACGGTTCGCACTTTTCATGACCTATTATTATTCAGCCTGCCCTCTTTTATTTTTCTGCTACTGAATATTGTTACCTTAGTTTGGTGTCACAGGAAATTTCATCGGTTGTAATCAGTGTTCCCTCAATGTTCAGCCCTGCTGGATGTGACTCCACCCCTTTTGCATCTGATTCCCCTCCCTGTGGGTTTCCCCTCATAACTGGAACCAAAGGGGCTGCTCCCTGTGGGTGTACAGAGGAGAAGGGGGCACAGCATTGCACACTTATGCAGCCATGTACCTCCAAGGGAATCTTGGTTATTACTACTGAGCCAATGGGAACAGTTGAAGATGTCTCCTGGATTTTCTTTCAACTAGAATATATAGTTGTCTTAATAATAGCCCCAATATTAGCATTTACCTTTTTCATTTATAGTTCTAATGTGTCTGTGTTATATGTAAGATGGATAAGGGGATGGGGGAAAGGGTTAGGATTATGCATGCTGGGCAGTCACTGTAGAAGAGGCTTTGAGTTCTTCCATTTTTATCAGTGGAAGTTTGTGAGAATAGGCTAAATATTAAAGAATATGCATTCTAGCCTGTCAGCAATGATGGAAAAAAAAAGATCCTTCTTGTATCTGAGGATAATGGTCCTTATGAAACTCAATTGGACTTTGGCTAGGCTTCAAGAATTCTGGACAATGAATACTTGGGTGCCTTCAGTGTTTATTTAGCATATGGAAAAGACTACTTGACCATAAGGTCTAAATCACATTACAGCATGTGATCCTCACTGATATAAACAGGAGAGAAAGAAGCATGTTTTCATTTTACTACTGGGACCTAAGTGCTTTTGTTGGATCATACCCTAGGAAGCATATCAGGCAAAACCCGGAGGAGGAAGATGATGATGATGATGATGATGATGATGATGATGATGATGATGATAATAATAATAATAATACAAAAAACTGTGACACCTTAAACAGTACTAGACTTCAGATGAACTGAACACCAAACATACGCAAGTCATAAATTACTTACTACATGTATGAGATTCAACCTTACGCCACTGACTGTCACCATTGGCATGAATGTTTTACTTGTCAATTTCATATTTTATTGTATGAAATATTCTCAGTATGTCTGGAGAAGTGGATTTGTCCATGAAAGTTCACATTAAAATATAACAGTCTTTAAGGTACTGTGGGATTTTTTCTTTCTTTATTTGTGACTGTTGTTGTTGTTTTCCTTTAGATTTTAATCTTTAAAGATGCCAATTGGATATGTACACTGATGAAGATGTTAGTGCGCTAGGCTATTCTGAGAATGAATGCCATTTTCAGTTTTTGAAATATTTGTCAATGTAATTAAGTGCTATGCAGACATCTGGCCAGCTTTAGGCAGGATGAACAATAAATTTGCTGTTGGCCACAAGCAAGAGATAGGGATCTGCCTTCCCATATACAATGTGGCATGCATCCACATTGGATGAGCAGTCATTCAATGACTCATTTCTGGATGCACATAGTTCTACAGACGTACATCTGTACCTGCAGTATTTCACGCATGTGGTTCTTATCAAGAACAAACTTATTTCTCTTTCTGGAGCAATTTCAATCAGTCTTCTATGTCATTTATTTAAATCAGCAAAAAACATTTCTTTTTAAAAAGCTTCTGTCTGCAGTTTATCACACATTAAAAGTAATGCTAGCATGTGGTGATTGTGTGTGTGTGTGTGTGTGTGTGTGTGTGTGTGTGTGTGTGTGTGTGTTGTGTCATTACAGTCGTGACCGACTTCGTGACTCCATATCCATGGAGTTTTCTTGGCAGGAATTACTGGAGTGGTTTGCCAGTTCCTACTCAAGGCGCCTACAGCACCTGGTATTCCCTGGTGGTCTCCCATCCAAGTACTAAGCATGGCCGACCCTGCTTAGCTTCCAAAATCGAGCAAGATCAGATGTGCTTAGGGCATCTAGGCACTTATGTAGTGATTAGGACGGATTTAATATAGGTTGAGCTAGTTTGTTGTACAGTCACCCCCTGCCATTTCACAGTTCAGGTACCGCGGTCCCACTACATCGCGGGATCGCAGTACCTGCACTGCTGGGGGGGGGCAATCGGATTGCTCCCCGCAGCCCCCCCCCTGGGCCCCTCCGAAAAGGCTTGGAGCCGGGCAGTGGGTGCCGGGGAGCAATCGGATTGCTCCCTGCAGCCCCTCCAAAAAGGCTTGGAGCCGGGCGGGGGATGGCGGGGAGCGATACGATCGACCCCCCTGCTGCCCCCCTGCGCGGGTCCGAGGCTTCTGGAGGGGCGGGGGGCAGCAGGGGGCGATCAGGCCACTCCGCGCTGCCCCCCGGGCCCCTCTGAGAAGTCTTGGGGCCATGCGGGGGGCAGCAGGGGGGGCGCAATCTCCTTTGAAATGCGTTGTCAATGGATTGAGCCAATGTTTTCCAATGGGGAAAATTTTCTCCATTGAAATGCATTGGCATGGCAATGCATTTGAATGGAGATGGCCCCGGACAAGAAGTCTCGGGCGGTGTCAGATCATTAATAATTGGTAATTAATAAAATTGAATTACCATTCAATTTTTGCTTGATTCTCTGCTTGGGGTTCTTTCTTATTACCGGTAATTATAACATTCTGAATGATGATAATAATATTAATAAACTTTATTTCTATACCGCCTTTCTCCCCGAAGGTGATGTGTCTGCCTTGCCTCTCCTGTTGCTAAATCAACTTGTCCATTTCCCTTGTACTTTCAAGAATATTTATCATGTACTCATGGGCCAATATCCTATTACAGTAGTACCTTATATAAAGGAATTAATTATATTAAGCAGATTTCCTTTATACAGTGGAACCTTGACTTACATGCTGCTTGACTTGCAGCAAGAAGGGGCCTGTTTGACTTGAGTCGCAGGCTTTGACTTACATCTCGGAGCCCCGGCTCAAGGTACCGGAATCGGGCGGCAGCCACGACTCAGCATCGCGGCTGCCACCTCCAAACTGCTCCTGCCTTCTTCCTCTCCTCCGGCAGCGGCGGCTTCGGTGAGGCCAGCTCCGAGCATCTGGAGCTGGTCCTCGGCCTCACCGAAGCCGCTGCTGCCACCGGAGGAGGAGAAGGGCTTGGAGCTCTGGGCTGGCCTCGCTGGTTAGACAGTCGGCTCAGTCTTGTAAAAAATCTGGCTGCAAATGTCTGGTCCACAATGGAAGCATTTTAGTTGGGGAGCTGTAAAGTTGTGGGACTCTAATGGTAAGCATAGAGTTGTTCAGAACTTGGAACGTCAGGTTAAAAATCAGTAAAACTTAAATGTTAGACATTGTTGCTATGAACATTAAAAAGTGGGGGCATATAACTTGTGGACTATAATTTCACTGCCTCCTCCTCTCTTTGAAGAGACATTTCATTTACTTCCCCAGAAGGAATCTCCTATCCCAGTCAAATTTGTGTTGAATTGCTGTTTTCGGGGGTCTTTTTCATCATCTGGAACAGATTAATCCGCTTTCCCATTACTTTCTATGGGAAACGTTCGTTTGACTTAAGTCATGTTTGACTTAAGTCTAGACCACTGGAATGGATTAATGACGTAAGTCAAGGTTCCGCTGTACAAATTTCCAATAGGAATGCATTGAAAACAGAGTAATCCCTAATCACAACCATTTTTATGTTGTACGGATTTGCCCCATAGGCGATTCTGTTAAAGCAAATTTCCCCTATCTCTGGAATTTTTTATGTTGTACAGATTTTATGTTATGCAAACCGTTTGTTATACGAGGGTCCACTGTACTAGATCTGACTAGAGTAGACGTATTAGCTCAGTGTGCTTTACATAAATGCTGTCTTACTATTTGGCAGTTGATTTAGTGGGCCTACTGCCTAGTTGACACGAGGCAGTAGGATGCTGGCCATTGTAATTTCTGTACCTTTTGTTCCCTTTCAGCTGACTTTCTTTTGAGCTGATATAGAACTCCTAAACTCTGATTTCAGTGATTCAAAATTGTCGTCCTCATCTCTTACTATAACAGTGAAATGTAGTTGTTCATACATGTTGTTTCACAAGCTGTGCATGTTAAATTACAATTATGCAACAACATAAGATTATTTTTTGAATTTGGGATTTAGGATGCTGAATCTTTAAGGAATCTGTTTGATGGGTGAGATTAAGAAACCACAAGATGCCTTATTAAGAAGCTGCAGGTTGATTTGTTTTTCAAAACTTGTTCATACATACTTGTTCAAATATACTAGTCAGCAAAACAGCGTAGCACATTCTGCAGTAAAATAAGCTGAATCTGCAAACTCATTTTCATGCTGCCACTAACGACAGTACTTTGCACAGGTACAGTGGTACCTTGTATAAAGGAATTAATTAGTTCCAAATGAAATTATGTTAAGCAAATTTTCCTTTATTCAAAATTCCCATAGGAATGCATTGAAAACAGAGTAATCTCATTTTTATGTTGTACGGATTCGCCGCATAGGCGATTCTGTTAATAAAATTTCCCTCTATCTCTGGAATTTTTATGTTGTACAGATTTTATGTTATACAAACTGTTTGTTATACAAGGGTCCACTGTATTTCTAAATAAAAGAGAGTCTCAGTTGCTTATTACAACCATTAAAATATACTGTATTATGAACCACAGGCTTTATATTATCAATCTGGTGCGACTGATCACCCATATTAACATGATTTCCCTTATACAAGAATGATAAACCATCTGTAGGATCCTGGCAATATATTTAAAGATTGGGGACAAGTGAGGTAATTTCAATAATGTGGATTCCATGAAAGCCTCAAGTCCCATTGTCTTCTCAAGAACATGAGATGAATGCACAGGAATATTTCATAACATTTTAGGATATATGATTGCTACATACTGAGAGAGAAGATGCATATCTTAAATAGAGATGTAAAATTTTTAGAAATGTTGAAGCTTGGAAAAAAACCTGGGTTTTTCATATATTTTTCTGGGGAAAAATGGAAATTTTTGGAAAAGAATTGAAAAAAATGCTACACTAGCACTCCCCACCCCCTTTTACAACCTTAAAGTCATTCTGTTAGTTTAGGAACATAAAATATGGCTATGGACAATTTGACTTGGCATAAAATTATCACAACTAGCATATTAAAATATAGTGTATCCAAACAATTATTACAAACAGAATTTGCTTTTTAAATAATATTTATTTGTAATTGTAACAAATGGAGTAACAATCTCCTGAACTGTTTACTAGTTTGTGTGGAACAAAAAAAACTTGTACAAAACAATGTTTAAAAATGCAGAATTAACAATTCATAATTCCTCTCCACAGTATTAAATAAAGATAAAATAAAAACCTCATTCTCATAAAAAGAATTGAAGAGGGGGGGGGAAATGTATAGAAGTGAGTGGGACTAAGTTTCAATGAATGGGCATGAAATTTAATCAGAATCATTTTTGTTGCTCTGTATTTTCTTCCAGTGCTTTGAGGCCTAGTGAACAGGACATAACAGAACCAAACATGCCCCACTCGCATGCAAAAACAAAAGTGAAACCTTTTTCTTTTTCTTGTGACAACAGCAGCACCTCCTAGGAAGACATGCATCTCATTCTTGCATGGGAGAGTTCAGTTTGTAACCTAGGACTTGCTTGTCCTCAGTGCACAGAAATTAGAACAATCTGATCCTCTGCATATTTTTTTAGAAATGATATGTGATGAGTGCCTGGACGCCGTGCTGACTTGGACCGGGGCGAACAGGCTTAAGCTCAACCCCGAGAAGACGGAGGCTATGTTCTTTGGGAGCTCACCATCTGGGTACGGTGGCCCTCTCCCCTGCCTGGGGGGGGTTTCCCTCCATCCAGTGGAGAGGGTGCGGAATCTGGGCGTGGTCCTGGACCCGGCGCTGACCATGGAGGCGCAGGTGGCGTCGGTGACCAGGGCCGCTTATTACCATCTTCGCCAGATCGCCCAGATCCGCCCGTACCTGGATGTTGACTCTCTGAGAACAGTGGTCCAAGCACTGGTGATCTCGAGACTGGACTACTGCAATGCGCTCTACATGGGGTTGCCCTTGACTCTTCTCCGGCGCCTGCAGCGGGTACAGAATGCGGCGGCCAGACTGGTGGTTGGTGTGCGTCGTTATGACCACATCACCCCAGTTCTGGCCCGCCTGCACTGGTTGCCCGTTGCAGCCCGGATTAGATTCAAGGTCTTGGTTTTAGTTTATAAAACCCTCCATGGCTTGGGACCGGACTACCTGACAGAGCGTATCGTCCAGCGATCCACCTTGACCCGTCCTGTTCGGCAGGTGCGAGCGCACTCGCTGCGGGTTGCCACCCCATGAGAGGCCCGGAAGACGATTACTCGGAACCAGGCCTTCTCAGTGGCAGCCCCTTCCTTATGGAATTCCATCCCCAGCGAAGTGCGCTCTGCAGAGTCCCTGCAGGCCTTTCGGAAAGCGTTAAAAACTTTTCTGTTTCGAGAGGCCTTCGGCGATCTTTAGTTTTTTTTTTTCCTTCCCGCCATCGTTATTGCTCTTGCTATTAGCTCCGACTGCTTTAGGAGCCTCTAATTTTAATTCTATTTGTTAGGACCTGTTCCTCTGCATGCTGGGATGCAGTAGGTTTTTATACGCTATGTTGTCACATTGTTATATGTTATTTTGCTTTATATGTGATGTTTTCTGTATTTTATTGTATTTGATTCGGCATCAATTGCCCTTGTTAGCCGCTTAGAGTATCATTTGTAGTAGATAAGCGGGATATAAATACAAAAATAAATAAATAAAATAAATATGGAAAATATTAGACTACCCTGTCTTAAACTATTTTATTCATCATGTTAAAATAAAACATTCCATAATCATTTTTTCATTTTTCAGTTTCCAGTTTTTCAGGAAAAAAAGAACAAAAAGGCATCAGGGAAAAAAATGGAAAACACCGTCCCCCTCCCCTGGAAATTTTCCATCCCCCCCCCGCCTTCACATTTCTAATCCTAAACCAAAGTTACCTTGAAAGCTTTATTAGGTTGCTATAAGTAGGTTCCAGCAAGATGACACATAATGGACACAAATTAAAAATGAATTTGCAAAAGTCGTTCAAAAATTGCTAATTCATCAATTCATATTTGTATGAATTAATATGAACTGATGAATTTTAGCGACTTTTAATTTGTCAATTTGTTGGTCTATAAAACGCCCCTTGAGTCACCTAGAAAAGCTTCCTTTCACTCTCCTCTTTGATCCCTCAAGGTTTTGTGAAGACTAGGTTTTCCCAAGCCATTTGCTAAATAAAGGGCACTTTTGTAGGGGGAAATGCTTGTGTCTACAGTCACCCCCCGCCATTTTGCGGTTCAGGTACTGCGGTCCCACTACATCATGGGATCGCAGTACCTGCACCTCAGTGCGCGGGGGGGGCAGTGGGGGAGACCGGGTCACTCCGTGCTGCCCCTCCACGCTCCTCCGCGAAGCCTCGGAGCCGTGCGGGGGGTCGGCAGGGGGCGATTGGGTTGCTCCGCGCCACTCCTCCGCAAAGCCTCGGAGTCGTGCGGGGGGGGGCGGCGATCGCATCACTCTGTGCCACCCCTCCGCGCTCCTCCGCAAGGCCTTGGAGCCGCGCGGGGGGGGCGGAGAGGGGCGATTGGGTCACTCCGCGCTGCCCCCCCGTGCTCCTCCGAGAAGCCTCGGGGCCGTGCGGAGGGGCGGCAATCTCCATTGAAATGCATTGAGTCAATGGATTTCAATGGATAAATTTTCCCCATTGGAAAGCATTGAGCCAATGTTTTCCAATGGGGAAAATTTTCTCCATTGAAATGCATTGGCAATGCATTTCAATGGAGATGGCCCCGGAGAAGAAGTCTCGGGCGGCACTGGCGGGTGGCGGCGGGTGGTCAGATCCCCCTGCCGCCGCCAGCGTGCACCGCCCCAAGACTTCTCGGACAGGCTCGCGACCCCCCCCCCCCGCCCCCAGGCCTCACCCCACCCGCTTCCGCATATCGCAGATTTTCATGCATCGTGGGTGGGGTGGGTCCCTAACCCCCACGATGGGTGGGGGGTTACTGTATATACCTCAGATGTTTGGAACCCAGTCTTCACCAAACTTGGAGAGATTGTGGCGGAGATTTGTGGGAGGCGCCCCTGCATATTTGGTGGTCTCTGGATGCCTGGGGGCTGTCTTTGGGGGTGCAAAACTTGGACATCTGGAACCCCAGTATTCCTGCCAAGAAAACTCCATGAATATGGAGTCACGAAGAGTCGGTCACGACTGTAACGACACAACACACACACACACAACACATATCTTATAGAGAAGGATCATGGAAAATGTCCCTGCAAATTGGGTGTCTCTAGGTGCCTTGGAGGGCATTTTACAGGGTTTTAAAGTAGAAAAAAAGAATTACAAATAGATCTGATTCACTATGGCAGAAAGAAACTTGAAAATTCAATTTTTGTGATTTCCTGATCTTAATTATTCATAAATTTTAACAATCATCATTTTTCTAATTCATGTCCATCTCTAAAAATATCAAATATGGCTTAGCCCAGCTGAGGGATTGTGTTCCCCAATAGAATAAAAAAGTTTCACATAAAAAGACACTGAATGTTCTCTGCTAATTTCTCCCCATAGTCTTCCTATAATGTTACCTTACATGTGTAGGCCCTCTTCAGCAACAGTTCTCAACAACATTAATTAAAGTTTTCCTCCTTGTAGGCCAAGCCTCTGTTATTGCTTCCAAATGAGCATAGATGGAGATTAATGATGAATGGCCTCTTAATTGCTTCATTGACAGTTTCAGTTCCCAAAGGAATGTGAAAGCTTTAATTACGGATTTCTTCTGTCTTACTATGTTCTTATATGTGCTTCTATATAGTAGATCCTTATATACTAACTTCTAATCATTTTGTAGTTAGATTGTGTCATGTTGCTATTAAATAATAAAAGAAAAATGAGAAGAATCCATTAGTATCAGAAACAGACACTATGGCAATTAAGGCACATTGTGATCACTAATCCTTCTCCCCCCCACTTGCACCCCCAATTAGGAAACAATTAAGTGGATAAACCATACATGCCCAACACTTTTAATTAAATGTTACAGGAGGATTGTTTTTAGTAGAATTTTGCTGGTCCCCACTAGATAGGGAGATTATGCAGTTCTATTTTATTAACAAATATTACCATAGATCAGGAGGCTTTGATAGAGCACTTGGAGAAGTAAGGTGGAAAACACAGATACTGTAATGTTATGGATGAATCATTGTCTGAATACTTTGTTAAAAGTGAGTGGATAAGAAGTGCTAATTTCGGGGTGAAGTAGTGTGTGTGGAATCCTCAATGATAAGCTTTACAGAGGGCCTTTACTTTTCATTGGTGAAGAGCAATCAGTCCCTGAACAGTGGCGCCTCTACTTACCAGCAGCTCGACTTAAGAGCAATTCGGCTTAAGAGCGAAAAACCATTGGCGTTTTAATTGCTGCCTTACAAATTTTAGATGCTGCCTGCTCCACTTACATTATTTATTTATTTATTTATTTATTTATTTATTTATTTATTTATTTATGTCTGCTCTACTTAAGAGTTGTTCAACTTAAGAGCATGCATTCGGACCGGATTAAACTCATACGTAGAGGCACCACTGTATTTCAATGTTTAGTCAGTATAAAGTTATGATGAGTGCCCATGTGTATAGGAGACTTGGGAGAACAGAAAAATCTGGGAGAGAAGCACATTCCCATTGCATTGTAATAAAGCCAAAACATTCTCTGTGGCCACTGAAACCCGGATGGTGGCGTGGAATAGGTTGGGAATGGAAACCTAGGTTGGAGGGGGACTTGTCCTAAAGGCTGATGGACTGATGGACTGGAAATTAAATGCAGTGGTACCTTGTATAAAGGAATTAATTCGTTCCAAATGAAATTATGTTAAGCAAATTTTCCTTTATTCAAATTTTCCATAGGAATGCATTGAAAACGGAGTAATCCCTAACTGTGACAATATTTGGGACCATGCTCTTCCGTGAGGCGTTTGGTGACCTAATTTATTTTTTCCCCTCCTCCGCCATCTGCCTCCCATTTTATGTTAGGGTTGTATTTTATATTGTTGGTTAATTGCTGTTATCTGATAGTTGGTTACCCATTGTATGATTTATTTTGTTGTGAACCGCCCAGAGTTCCTTCGGGAAGACGGGCAGTATACAAGCCTTAGAAATAAATAAATAAATAAATAAATAAATATTTATGTTGTACGGATTCGCCCATAGGAGATTCTGTTAAGCAGATTTCCCCTATCTCCGGAATTTTTTAAGGTTGTAAAGATTTTATGTTATACAAACTGTTTGTTATACGAGGGTCCACTGTACTCCTCTCTGTACAATTTGTTGCAAAACTCACTTGTTCCCTTTCAATCCAAAATTCACTATATTAGTACATTTTTAACAGAGTCCCAATGGTACTGCTTTACCGGAGAAAATTGTGTTGGCATAGCAACCTTTTGGGGGGGGTGGGGGGTGGAAAAATCTTTAATGGAAATCTGGGAGACACACACACACCCTCAGTTATTCAGTGGCCACATCAAGTTCACTGACTGGGAGGAAGGTACAGTAGAATAGAAAATGAAGCTTGAGGAATGGGTGCAGAATGGAGTGGAGCAGCTAGCAACCTGAGAAGTCGCATTCTCGAGTCTCGTTTTTCTGTCTCAGGACCTTTTGGTTGCTGAATGATTGCCTTTGGGGGAATCTCCAGATCTTTCCCTGTTGCTTAGGTGCTGACCTGAGCGGCATTACACACACGCTGGTGGTATCGTACGTGGGAGGACCTAGTTTTTTCATACAATCAGTAATTGTTTCTAAAAACAGATCCGGTAATGTAGCCTTCTAGTATATTAATAATATATTTCATAAACCCAACTGGATTTTGTTCCATAAAATCCATTACACACTTCTGGAATAGATTGCTGAAGAGGGAATGAATTCTGCTGGCCAGGCATGGCACCAGGGGGCCTGTCCCTGGAGGAAGTGTGGCCGATTAAGAGGGTGGGGTGTTTGCTTCTGGCATCTGCTAATGCTAAAACATGCTTTCACGCACCAAGCATGGTTTGTGCAAGCAAGGTTATTTTTTAGAAGCCCTCACTGCAGTCGAGATGGCTTCAGAATAATATTGGAATCCACCACAGCCGGGGATGGGGTGGGGAGGAGAGAGAGACTCCTTGCTCTAATCCAGATTGTTTCTTTTTTAGCTGGTAGCGACTTGTCTTTCTCAGATACCTGTTCAGGTGCAGTTTGGAAGTACCACTGACACCAGTATTTTTAGCCTGTTGGTTGTGCAATAAAATGCATTAAAAGTGACCAACCCCTAAAATTCTGTGGCTTGTTATTGCTAGAAACATAGCGCAGACTGTCTTGTGCTGCATAGATTGCTGATCTCTGTACTGTTGACACACAGTTAGATAGTTTGGAACCTAGCAGCTCTATGTGTAAAGATTACTGGGAGTTACTGATAATTGTTTTATGACGTGTTACCTTTTTTTCTGCATAGTAGTGAGCTAAATAATGTGCACCGTTAAGGCTTTTAAAATAGTTGTACAAATCCTTCTTTCATTCCTCAGTTTCAAGAACAGAATTGTGAAATTAGTGGAATGTTCTTCAGCTTGAAAAACCTCTGACTCTTCCAGTGCTGTATCCAAATATTTCACACCTTGACTAGGAGTGCAGGAATGATTCAGGGTGAACTTGCAGGGCATCTTCAGGACCCTCCATTATACCTTCTGCTCTGGCTTGGAAGCAAATGTAAATTTACCTCTGGCAATTACTGTCACTTAACTTGAATATTGTGTTTACCTGAAGAAGATCAGCTGTAAGCTACCCTTGGGGATGCTGTACTTTGCACCTAGCTGCAGTTTCTAGTCTTCTGCTCTAATAGCAGTCTTGTCACACAGGGCTGCTGGATTCCCATCTAGAAAGTGAATAGACTGGCAATTGCTTCTGAGTCAAGAACAGCTGGATTGAAATCGTTATCTCGTTTAGTGGACCAAAGCGGAAAACATTTAAGACAGAAAAATAAAATCGACAATAACAAACTAAAAGCTGTCTCCTGAATAGTTAAGCCTGAAAAGCCATTTCAAAAACACATTATTGGGGTTAGAAGTCATGGCTGTCTTTGTAGATCAGAGAAAAGAAAGGTGAAAGAGAAAGAGAGAGAGAGAGAGAGAGAGAGAGAGAGAGAGAGAGAGAGAGAGAGAGAGAGAGAGAGAGAGAGAGAGAGAGAGAGAGAGAGAGAATCCTTATTATAGGTCAGTAATTCAAGTTCCACCTTATGCTTAGCAGTAGTGCCCATATTTTAATTTAACATTTCCTTAGCTATCCAACCCGTGGACGAAATTGTTTTGTTAGGAAAAGTGATCCACAAAATAATTACATGATATATTTTTTTATTGGCTGAAATCCTCTTGCATAGGTTACGCCTGTTGAAAGTCATAACAATATGAACAAGGGGATATTTTTGGTAGAGACTTCTTTCCATCCCGTGACTCACACTGCTTCCATATGATGAAACAGATTGCTTGTGAGTTAGACATGCTTTAGGAATGAATGAAGGGGGAGTCTTTAATTACCTACAATCTCCCCTTGCTGATGACACCATCCCCTTTCCACAATGTCACTTACTCAAGAGAATTTTGTCTATCAGTATGCAAGGCATCCAGCTGAATATGGCAACAGGTTACAGGACTATTGTTAATCCTTAGTAAAGCTGCTTCAAAAAAAGGGATTTTAATAGCATACAGGACTGAAATCTTCTTGGGGTTAATGCATCTACAATATCCAGAACACAAAAATGAGGAACTGATTCCAAATCCACTAGTTTGCCAATGTGAAGTTTCTTTAAAATGAGAGACCACAGATATTTAAAAATGGATATTTAAAAAGAGGATAAAAATGGGTGGCAGACAATGGTTAACAAATTTCCAACGTTGTAATAGGTGAGTGATAGAAGGTATATTGCAATTACAATCGTAGATTCTCTACAGGAATGTCGTGTACATAATGCTTTTTTTAAAAAATTTATTATCTTTGTTGTTAGGTTCAAGGTGCAGGTTTTCGGGGTTGGAAGGAAGTAGCATCCATATTTGGTAAGGAAGATGAGCAACAATTACTAACAGGATGTAAATCTCCAAAGTCTAAAGGGTATGTATGCAGAGAAGTGAAAGATAACATAAAAAATTAATGTACACATTTTATAAACTTGCTAAAGGTGTTAAAGCAAGGAAGAAAATGGTCTCTACAGAGAAAATGCTTCCAGTTGACGAAAGAGAGATATTCCTCATTTCACTCCTTATTTTCAACTTTCTATTCATCTACTTGTTTCAAGATTCTCTTAAACTAAGGGTCTCTACTGACTTAGAAGAAGGGTTTGTTACAGGCACTGGCGCAAGTGAGATTTGACAGAGGTGGTACGGTGGGCTCCTCACTGGATTAAATCCAGACCTTTTGCTTTGTTCAGGAAAAGGAGGTGAGATATTTCATGGGGCAAAACTCACCTTGTGTGAATGGAAACTCTTTCTGTACTAAAGCCCCCCCTGATCCCAAAAAAGGATCCAACTCGATGCATATACTGTATTCCTTTGTTGATCATCAGCACAAGCTTAGGTCCATCAACTTTCTGATCCAAAGGGCCTTTTTGGCTGAAATCAAGTGCCTGTAAATATACATTACAGTGGACCCTTGTATAACAAACAGCTTGTATAACATAAAATCTGTACAACATAAAAAATTCTGGAGATAGGGGAAATTTGCTTAACATAATAGCCTATGGGGAGAATCTGTACAACATAAAAATGGGATTACTCCATTTTCAATGCATTCCTATGGGAATTTGTATAAAGGAATTTTTGCTTAACATAATTTCATTTGGAACGAATTAATTCCTTTATACAAGGCACCACTGTATTTAGAGCCAGATGTGAAAAGAAAGGAGAGGATTCCCCACTGTCATTATCAGTATTCTTTCCAATTGACGTATTAAGGCTGCTTGCAAATAGGGAGTCTTTCCCCTTTGAATTTCAGACTTATAGTAGATCATTCTGGTTATTCATAGTTCATTCTATATCTTACGCCATTAAAAAATTTGCCATGTAAATGTCATTTTAAAATGATGCCATCTTTAAAGATTAGATAAACATCTACCAAAGTTCAAATGCATCTACAATGAATGGGAATTGAACAGGATAGGGGAATAATGGGACATGCTTTTCCTCCTCTATCATAGTCATATTTATTGTAAATTTCTCCCTATGATGTTTGTTACAATAAAAAAACAACATTTTATTATATATCCGCAGAACAAGTTCAAAATCAAAAGAGGATGTGAAATTGGAAAAGAAAACTGGATTTTGGGACAGTTTGGTGGCCAAGCAGAACATCCAGTCCAGGAAACCAGACGAGATAGAAGGATGGGAGCCTCCCCAGATCCCAGCTGGCGACAGCCTCAGCGAAGTAGGAAATGCTTTACATGACCCTCCCTCTTGGCCTGGCTGGGAAGATGAAACCAAAGGCTCCACGAAAATACACAAATCTGGCGAGCTCAGGAAACAGTTCACGGTGGAGCATCAAATCAGCCGGAAGGTTGGTTAGCATTAGGCGACAAAGCAAAGGCAACCTTACCGATAACTGGGAAGAGCTAGAATGATGCAAAGAAGGTTCTAGAAACGATTATAAGTGACACGAGTCATATATTTCCTCAAACCAAAATCAAAATTGCTTAATATTGCACCTTTTTACAAAAACAATATTCTTCAAATTGTCCACTAGTCTTCTTTCCTTATTGTAAGCTTTTTCGGTCTTATTTTTCTTGCTGAACTATGTCAAGCACACACACTTTGCCTGTATTTCAGACATTTACATCCTCACTACCTTTTAATGAATGTATACAGTGGCTGAATATTGGTTGCCTTACGCTAGAACTTCACTAGTTTAATGTTCTGGATTACCTGGTCTTTGGACTTCATAACTCCATTCCTTGAAGGTTCTCTTTGTTATGTCAACGTGCTGATTCACAGCTGACACAGCATCGTTTGAGCTTAATACATTGTTTGTCATGACCTTAACCTAAGCATGTGATTCTCACATTGCAATGGTAGGAATCTGCATTTGCCCAAAGTCCTGAATTGTAAAGAAAGTGTGAGAATGCCACATGCTTTCATCTCCTTTCATAGAAACTCCACTGATGATTAGTATAAGGCTTCTGCATATAGTTTGAGCTGTAGTTCAGCTACCACACATTTCTAGTCACTGCAAAACATGGATTTTATAACAGCTTAGACCTGTGTTCCCTGATTCCTTACAGTGGATATCAAAAGCGCTTTCTATCTGTTTGGATTTCATATTGCTGCAGTGATGTTAGCCAGGGCACATACTAGGGTAACTTGTACCACATAGATCATTTTCACACAAGTGCTGTTATACAGCTCAGTTTCTGTATATATTATGTGGAGCCTACTCTCATGGATTTTCTTAGCAACGTCTGCATCAAATCAGACCTGAATTTCGGAACATTCAGCTTTGGCAGAATCCTTATTCTTAAAATGAGAAAAAACCCATTGCTTTTCAGCCTTTGCTTCACTTTTATGATGACTATGTTATGGGGTTGGATAATCCCCCTCTCCTCCAATTTCAGGGCAACAGGAGTTAATGTTTTGGCTCTACTATGTACAAGGGTTATTTTTTGACGTGTGTATTTGCCTTTGTGAAGATTAGCTTTACTGGTTGCTGCTATTTTTTTAATTACTAAAAGGAAGCTATGCATTATAAGTACACATGGGAAGTTGAAAATATAACTTAGATGTGAGATTCTTCTGCCCTAAATCAAATATTTGTAACATTCCCATTTTATTTATTATTCTTCAGCTTATAAAATTAGAGTGATAAAGAGGCACTAGAAGTCAGTGTGCCTACAAACCACTGTGACATGAGACAAAAAAGCGTCCCGTACCTCATTTGAACAACTTCATTTCTGTCAACAAGGATACCCACTGGTTTTTGTGTGCTTGTATTTGTTTGGGAGATATAAGATCATTTTTGCTGAACAGGGAACAATCTAGTGGTTGGAATAATTGTCCAAGAAAGAAAAAACTTCTGAGGACCTTCTTGAAGACTTGGAGAACTAACGGACAAAGTATAGTTTTACCATGAAATGCTGTGCCTTTGCTAAAAGGAATTCAACACTGAGAACATTTTTCAGGATGGCAGCAAGTTGCAAGTATCCAAGGGAACATGGAAAACAGCAGTAATGAAGACATCTTCTCTGCTAACTATCGCACCTACTGATTTGAAATAAGAATAAAATATTTAAAGTGCCTTGTTTCAAAATAGTCCACATTATAAATGCTCAGCGGCTTTAAATGCTTTCTTATGCACACTTGTCTGATTTCTGTCTTAACATTCTGTAAAATGCTTAATTAAGATGCTACACTAGATTCCTTCCCTAGAATCCAAAATCTTGTCTTAACCATTGATCCGAGCCTGTGTGTTACTGTTTATGTAATAATGTTATTCAGCAATATGGACACAAGAAACAATGTTCAAGATTTTCTTCCAGCAATCTGCAGTTTTAAAGTGAAATGGACTATTTTTAACGATGCAGGGTCTCCATTTTACACAGCTTTCCCCTCCTGCATGGTTTATTAGCCTGATAGCACAGAAAAGATGATGTCTAGTTAAATATTTCCATTGAATGGGGAGGTGAGCAATCCTCCCTCCTCCCTGCAGCCTTCCAAACATTCCCGGTATCTGTTCTGTAGGGTTGGCGGTGGGGGCGCGCGCTCTAGATTAAATTTGATGACGTGAGGTTACCAGGTTAGAAGAGAGAAATGAAATGGCATAGTCGGCAACTGGACAGGTTGGGTTACTCACATGCACTTTGCCATACTGGAGTGTGGAGAAATTTGAGATTATGACAGCTGTATTACTTCACAAGTGAGTATACACACCGCCAGATTTTATTGTGTCCTTCAGAAGTGTTAATACTTCCCAGAGTCTTTGAATATGCTCAGTGCTTCCTTCACATCCTACTTGCTTTTTAGTGCAGTAGGGCATTGTGACAGGAGACTAGCTCAGGCTTCAGGATTTTGAGATGCATTTGCCGCAGTCAGAAAATACTTAAGAGTACAGGGGGAAAACTCAAATCTTTTGCTTTGGAGGGCTGGAATTTGGTTGTAGCATGCTACCTTAACCTGTAATGAAAATCCTGTACATAGATTTCTTTAATCATGCTACAACCAAACAAAGGGCCTTTTTACACGACCCCTAAGATCCGCTGGCCACTTAAATTCGGACCAGAGATCTTAGGGGTTCGTCGCTCTTCCTCTGTCCCCACCCCCCTCCGCACTTCCTGGTTGCTGGTTGCCCGAGGGAGGGAGAAAAAGAGAAAGAAAAGCATGCCGGTTTACCTCCTTTTTGTTCCCGGCAGCATTCAGATCTCTTAAAGGGGCAGGCGCAAAAAAAGAACAAACAAGCCAGGAGAGCCCCGCACTCACTATCCTTACACCGGATCAAATATTTGTCACATCCAAAAAGCAGGTACAAGAAAACTGCTCTGGGTCGCGCTAAAGTGGGCGGGGTCGCACTTAATTGTCTGCAAAGTCCGGAGCTGGTGGGTAAACATTTTTAAGGTCCGGACCTTGCAGCCATTTGCGGCGGAGCTTAGGGGTCGTGTATAAACGCCCAAAGAGATGTCGTTCAGAATTAATTTTTCCTTTGAAGAGGGTAGAACTTGTTGTTCAGTCATGTCGAACTCTGCGACCCCATAGACCAGAGCACGCCAGGAGTACACCTGGAGTAGGAACTGGCAAGCCACTCCAGTATCCCTGCCAAGAAAAATCCATGGACAGTACCAAAAGGGTAGAACTTACCAATGCTTAATGCCAGCCTGATTGTACCTTGGTTCCATCTGTCATGGAAGGACTTGCAGAATACAGTATTGCCATTTGCTCTATGGAAAGATTTATCTGGCTTATACTTGATGGGGGATCTTCATATAGCAGGTGCAGAACTGTGGTGTGCTGGCAGTGAACTCAGATGCAGAAGTGGCTGTGAAAGAGACTCAGGAGCCCAGGGTTTACCCCTTTTTCAAATACTGTGACTTAAGGATATGCCTTGCGCATTATGCTGTGAAGTGCCTGTATTTTACTTTGATTGAGTTTCAAAACTGTAGCCCATTGTAAGACAGATGTCCAGTATCTGGATCCTCTGTGTTTCGCTAAAGCTGTTGTATGACTGACCAGTGACATTTGATGCTATGCCCCCAAAGTAGGATGGATTTATCTGGCATTTGCAGAAAATGGTTCTCAGTTACATGATGGGACACCCCTTCCTACAGTCTCCACAAGACCTTGGGAATATAAAGCATACCGAGCCCTGTTTTGCCTTTGCTGGGTGTCACATTTGAGGATGAACATTGAACATTCTGCAAGAGAGCCCTGTGGGAACTGCCTGCAGTCTCATTTGGTCTTAATACTGTGTGCAGTTGATGGCAAATTCAGAAACTGGATCTTAAGTGGGCACCACCCAGAGTGGCTTTTTGCCAGATATGCAGTATAGAAATCGAATAAATAATAACAATTTGAGATATGGGGCCAGAATCCTGTTGCACACGTTATGTCAAGTATAATTGAAAGTTCCCTCTTTAGGTTCTGGGAATTCATATTGAGGAAGCCTTCAGGGGCCATGCAACAGGGCAGGGAATAAATTAAAGCTAGAAAAATCACCTGGTGGATGGATTGGGACCATTGGTGCTATTTTCCTGCTTTAAATCATTCCCTCTCCCATTTTACAACCCTTGAAGACTTCCCCAGAAGGAAGGGGAATGCCCATATCCTGTTGGGGAGAATAGAAGATATTTAATTTCATTGAAACAGAAGCAGCATGGTTGTGGCTGATGACATAACCCATGTTATATTGCATAATTTGCACAACAGGATTCTGGCCATATAAACAATGGCTTATTTTAGCTATGGAAGTGTTTTGCAAAAAGGACACAGTCCATCCAGAATTATGCACTTTCTGGCTTCATTATTTTCTATGGTGTCTCAGACGTTTAACTTACATTGAAATCAGGCTGATAGAAGTGTCTTTCGCTTTAGTTGGATTATTCCCATGTTTCCCTAAAGGCTGTTTAATTTTAAAACTAATTATTAAATTTTAATATAATTTATTGTTGTTCTTTTGTAGAATTATTTGTTTGGGATCTTTCTCTTGTGGTCTTGTACTTGTTTAACAAATGTTGATTTCCTTCTGTTCTTTTAAAATATTGCTACCCAGACTTGTTTGACCCTTGCCTTAAATGATATTTGTCCTTCATTGCCGTGTGTCAGTTTGATTTTACAATCCATTCGTTCTGAAGAAGATGCCATTGTGAATGCATTGTAAGATTGCACAGAGAATAATCATTCAGATGTTGTTTATGTTGCATTTTCACTGCATCTATGCATAATTCTTGGCTTGAAAAAGGTGAAATGCTTTATGTGGCTGAAACAGCCATTTAATATTCACGTGATTCCTTTCCTCTGGTATTTTATTAGTTTCACTTGGAAAATACAGTATTTTCACAGATGAATAAAAAATAATTTAAAACCAAAATGTCAAATTCTTTCATTTAATTTTTACAATTATAATTTTAGAATAATCAAGAATTCTTATTCACTGAGGTTAACTGGTTGAGCTCCTGAATTCTCATCTCCTCACTGAACTGCCTTAAATGCCATTGTTTAACAGCAGAAGTAGTAGTTAACGTAGTTGTGTCCCTAGTTGGTTAAATAAAGGTCTTTTAGTTTGCAATAATAGGTCTTGCCTTGATGTCTGGACCAGTAGGATCTTTTTACGCCCCCTACCTGTGGAAGACTTTGCGTCACACACAGATCCCACACAGCAATCACTACACAAACTCCCAAGAGGCTCTACTCTTAACAACCCTTCTCAGTTCTCACAAACTAAAGGCTACAGATTCTTCCATTGACTGGTGTTAATTCTCCCTCTCTTCATGCAGCTTTCAACCTTTCCTATAAACTTTTGCCCAGTACTGTTGCCAATGAGAAATTATTTTCCTGCATATTTTTTCCTAACAGTGAGCTTTTGTCCAGACTGAAGGTTAGTCATCTGAACAATGAAATGCTGTTTCATACCCATTTCTTTAAGAACAACCCATACAGTAGCCTTTCATGATCTACACAGTCAAAGCCTTCACTGCAATATATAAATCACAAAGAGGGTTTCCACCCGACCCTGAAATTATTTTGGTGCTATTCAAGAGCCAATGTATCCTTCCAACATGACCTCCAGTACCTCTTCATTTTCTGAAACCAGCTTAAACATATATATTTTGTCACTCACAACTGTGGAAAAAAATCTTTGTTTAAACTTTTGCACATCACTTTTTTGCTTAGAAAATTAATGCAAGGTTCTCCTTACTAATACTGATCAGATAACATATTTTCATGATATGGATCTTGCACCCTCCCTTAGCTTACATTTCCCTTTGATTTCGTGAACGTTACAGAGGAAATACCTTGTTATTCTTTTACTGTCCTCTTGAATTTATTTGCAATGACTATTATACAGTATCTAGTAATTATCTCTCATTTCATTCTACAGTTTGTCTAGTTTGTGGTCAGATCTTTTAGGTTAGTAACTCAAATTTTGGCATGGACTTCAACTTCAACAATGTTATTTAAATAACCGTTTGTTACAATTACTTTATTATTCTCAAACTTAATGTTTGATATTACCTGTTCATGGTCACTCTACCAGTCTGTCTCTAGTCTTATTTCTATAGAGAGTTAGTGGCTCCAGTCCTTTGTCCTTGGTAGAGAAAGAGTTTCAGGAAGGAAGCACGGGACAAACTATACCGAGTGTCATCTGTGAAGATTCTCAGTCATCCAGGTGACGGGTTATCTGGAAGTTGAGTCATGGCAACTGGACTTCTTTTCTTGTGAGAGTGAAATGTTTAGCTACTCATCCAAGCAGCTGATGAGTAGCTAAACATTTCAAACTCGCAAGAAAAGATGTCCAGTTGCCATGACTCAACTTCTAGATCAGTGGTTCTCAACCTGTGGGTCTCCAGATCTTTCTGGACTGCAACTCCCAAAAGCCTCCACCACTCACTGTGCTGGAAGGGGCTTCTGGGAGTTGCAGTCCGGGAACATCTGGGGAGTCACAGGTTGAGAACCACTGTTCTAGATAAATCAAGTCTCCTTTGGTGATTGTTGGTGTATATCTGTACCACAACCTTATTTTAAGGAATATGAAAAATGAGTTACACGTTGTGTAATTACTTTAAGAAGGATTCAGATCTTGATCTTCCTGAACTTGGATGCAGCCACGGAGAATGGCCTCCACACGCTACTTGGACTGCTGCAGTGCTTTATAGTTTGACAATGCCCTTCCTTATGGCTAAGTCCCTAATAGGTTTCTCCACAAATCCATTTCAGTGAATTATTTGTCTAATGGAAGTTAAAGGTTTGACATTCCCCTTCCTGCCCATTTTATTCCTCCATGTTGAATGCAGCTGAGGGATTAATGATGAATAGTCTCTTAACCACCTGACCTTTGCTTGTCGGATATGAAAAAGCTGGTACTAAAATCGGGGGTTAAGGGGGGGGGAGGAAGAAGAAATCAGCTACCGTATCTAGAATTGAGAGTGGGGGAGACATAGAGGAAAAAGACTACAGCACGGCATCTCCATTGCTTGTCATCTCCACTAAGACTGACAAAAGCAGGTTGGGATAAAAGAGAAAAGAACCAGCATGGAAGCATTCATCATTATATTGCTTGCCTCAAGTACAACTACTGGGAAGCAGGTACAGGAAATTGTGAGGCCAAGGCACTAGGCTTTGTTGTAGGTACAGGTATCTTGTGCTGAAGCAGCAAAAAAAAAGTTACCCTCAAGTATTTTCACTTGTTGCTAAACCGTATTGCTCTTTGACCAATTTGCTACTGGTTAAGATGCCAGAGAGCATATCTTTAAACTGGGTAGGAGCAAGATTTAGTCACATGCAGAGTAGCTTCAATGAAGCAAATGAGGTTGAAGTTATTATTGTAAATCCATGGCTTTTTGCAAGTCTACTGTAAGCATCTGGATCCAACACAATGAGTACGTCCTGACCTTTGTAAACAGAATTCCTCTAGACATGATCACTGGAAATGTTTCACAAGAATGTTGGGTAGCCTATTGCAGTCTTAATGCTTATTTGTGTAAGCCATGTTGTGTGTGAATAATACTTTATTGTCCAACATGGGTACAATGAGATTAGCTAAGCCTCCCTCATACCACCACCACCACCAACCCCAACACGATGAATCCCTCTAACAACCATACAACCTCGTTGCACCTTGAGGACATGAAGCATTTCATCACTACAGACGTTAATGCTGTAAGTCTCTAGTCGTTTAGGCAGTTAATTGCTGTTTTCTTTGGGACTGAGATGATGGTGGCTGCTTTCAGACATGATAGAACACAGGCCGTTTGCAGGGAGATGTTAAAAATCCTTCTTAGGACCCCTGCTAATTGATTGGCGCAGTTCTTTACCACTATCCCCAGCAACCCATCTGGGCCTGCGTTTTTACTAGGATTCACAGGGCTCAATGCAGCTCTCACTTGATGTTCATATAAAATGAGTGGCTGGAAATTAGAACACTAGCAGGCAGAAACTCCGAGGCCTGGTCTTTTTACTACATAGCGAGCGAAAAAGATGTTCAGCTCCTCTGCCAGCAAGGCATCAGCATTGACCAAGCCTCTGTCCTTGAAGAGCAGTGTAGGAATATCCAAAATGCATGTTTTAAAACTTGTTCCTCTGCACACCGATCGCCTATGCCACCCTTTTAAATAGGTTTTGGGTGCACATTTGGGAACTGCCTTCCCGACAGAGTAGGCTATAGGTCAGTGGCGGCGAACCTTCGGCACGCCAGATGTTTTGGACCACAACTCCCACAGTCTTTTGTCATTGGCAATCTAGGCTCGGAATTCTGGGAGCTGTGGTCCAAAACATCTGGAGTGCCGAAGATTCGCCACCACTGCTCTAGGTGATACTATCACCTAGAGCAGTGGTGGTGAATCTTCTAGGTGATACTATCACCTAAAGCAGTGATGCAGAACCTTTTAGAGACCGAGTGCCCAAACTGCAATTCAAAACCCACTTATTTTTCGCAAAGTGCCAATACCGCAATTTAACCTGAATACAGTGGTACCTCGGGCTACAAATGCTCCAGGTGCTACCTGCTACCACAGGTTCGCCAGCACTGACCTAGAGCCTAGTCTTGCATTTCCAGGTGCTTTGGGAAAGTGAGAATGGAAGAGCAGGCTTTTGAATTCCCTGTGGCCACAGAAAATTCAAAAACCTGCTCTTTGTTCTTCGCTTTAGCACCCCAGCTCTTTGATCCTTGCTTTCCCGAAAGGTAGCACCCTTTCGAAAAGAGAGAATTGAAGAGCAGGCTTCTGAGTTTCCCACAGCCACACACCTCACTGTGCCTGTGAGAAATTCAAGCCTGCTCTTAGATCTGCACTTTCCCGAAGGGTAGCACCCTTGGGCAGAGAGGCGGATAGAGTACTACACTGTCAGGAAAGCCAGGGGGTTACTCTCCAACCACGCCTCTCTGGGCATCCCAAAAGCAGAGTCGCTGGAGAGTATACTGGGGCTGCGAAGGAGCCCACAAACCACTCCTTCCCCTTTGCACGGCTCTCTTCAGGGACCCATTTCAGCCTGAAGCAGCTCTGTTGAAGAGAGCCAGGTGAAGGGGAGGCAGCGGTTTTTGGGCTCCTTCATAGCCCCAGGTTGTTCTCCAGCCACGCCGCTTTTGGGATGCTCAGAGCAGCGTGGCTGAATGGTCAGCCGGGGCTAAAAAGGAGCCCACAAGCTGCTGCCTCCCCTTTGCCTGGCTCTCTGGGCGGAACACAGTGGTGTGTTCCAAGTGGAAGGTAAAGTGCCGTGGCTGTGAGGGGGCGATGTCGGGTGCCCACAGAGAGGGTTCCGCCTGCCACCTTTGGCACCCGTGCCACAGGTTCGCCAGCACTGACCTAGAGCCTAGTCTTGCATTTGTATTTTGTAATGGCCACATGGCTCCTCTCTTGTTACTTCACTGACAGAGTCTGTGACACAAAAAGCCTACAGTACTTGAGTGCTTTGGAGAGCCATGGCCATTCTTACTGCATGATCATGTTCCCAGGGGCAGGTCACAGAGGGAACAACAGTGTAAATAAACACGCAGAGAAAACAGTACCTTGTAATCTGTTTTTCTTTGTTTTCTCAGTTTGGCATGAACAATAATAATAAAAATGTTGTTTAAACAAAGACCACCTAACTGGGCTTCAAATTGGCTTTAAGTCTGGCCAAGAGCGCTCAAGAACTTTAGCGCTCCCTTCACTTCCCCAGCATTCCCCTGCTGCGTGGAAAGTAAAACAACAGAGCCCTGACAATAAATTGGCTGCCCAGGCTATGGCCACAACCACCAAAAGGAAAACAAATCAGGCTTTGTTTTCCCCTTCGGAAGTATGCAATTGTTTGATAGGATCTATGCAATGATTTCCTTCCGATGGAGAAAGCCCCATAAAAGCACAGAGTGGGTTTTTATTTTATTTTATTTTATTTTATTTTCCCCCAAAGCAAAATACTTAACACGGTTAATGTAAACAGGTTTTGTTGTAAGATCACTCCAAGGAAATGCAGAAACTATCTGGATACTCCAGCGTTATCAGACACAGTGTTTTATTGTGATTTTCAGTCTTTTGGTCTCAGCCACATATTGAGCTTGGAAACAAATAAAAGGAAGCTGTGTGGTCATTACACACGACAAATGTATATGAATGTGACAATTTTATTAGACCACTAAAAAAAAAAACAACAACGAGCAACTAAATGCAAGCTTTGGTGGATTAAAAACCCCTTCATAATTTATGGGTAGTTCAGAAAAAGAATAAATGAAGGTCCTGAGAGTACATGGCAAAAGCTGTCAGGCTTATCCTCTTAAGGCAGGGGGTGGGGAACCTTTGGCCCTCCAGATGCTTTAGACTGCAGCTTCCAGAACCGTGAGCCTTTATTGCCAGTGATAAAGGACTGTGGGGATTGTGGTCCAAAACATCTAGAGGGCTGAAGGACATCCACCCCTGTCCTACGGTGAATTTAAAGCTGGTTTATTGGATTTGGGGGAAGGTATGTGAGGAATAAAAATTTGCTTCTATTTCTGCTTGCGTTCATGAGTTTGAAGTTCTACGTGTCTGGGGGTGGGGAGGCAGGTGGGGATTAGCACACTAAAGACTAATGGTCCATTTATCTCTGTCTTCTGATTCATAAAATCACCTAATTACTGCTGGAAGGACCATGTTACCAAAGATGGAGAGGGACTCTAGCCGAAGCTTTTATTGCTCCGTTCTCTGTCTCTTGTGCTGAATTTTAGGAGGACTTCACCTAAAGTTTTCTCTGCTTCTTTCTCTATGGCTTCTGTTGTCTCACCAGCAGATGCAGTCTTTCAAGGAGGAAAAGACAGAGGAACGGCATCACCTTGCCTTCAGATACCTAACCCGAGGGGCCCTCTGTCTGGAAACGCCCAGACTCCGAGCATGTCCAGACTGCCATTGGTCCCCCTCTTTGGTGTGTTGCTGCGACAGATTGGCCCACTCTTTTTTCCACTACCCACGCGACAAACAGGCCAGTCTGCTCCAATTCCTCCCCAGGGTACCCCTGCCCACACTTTTCTGAACTCCTTTTAGAGTGCATTCTATTTAGGTCCATTCCCTGTGGTCACTGGGGCACCTGTGTGGATCACTGGGAGACTGACCAGTCGAGCAGCCTCCCAGATATCCAAGCTGCCAAGGCTCCTTCCTGTTTGAATTTCTGGCACTGTGGGCTGCTTAATACATGAGCCACTGCAGGATATTGGCAGGCGGCACGCTTAAGAATGGGAAGGACATACTGGGTTTTTTCTCTGCCTCTGTTTTTCACAGGGAGCTTGTTGGTTGTGTGCAAAAGAGAGGTGGAAAAGATGAGCATCGCTGGGAGGTGAATGGAGAGGTGTGGGTGAGTCCACAGCAGAATGTTAAGAGCCCCTTTTATTTATTTATTTTTATCCTGTTGGGGAGGACTCTTGTTCAGATGCTCACACACACCCTTTGCTTTTTAATCTGATTTGCACTCTCCATGCAACCCCCAACTCTTCCTTTGTGTGTGTGTGTGTGTGTGTGTGTGTGTGTGTGTGTGTGTACACTACAAAGTACAAAAAGTGGAATCTCTCTTGTCTCCACTGGCAAGATGGGGGGCAGTGGGGAACCACACACACACACACACACACACACACTTTTTTCCCTATGTGCCCCCCCCTCCTTTCTCTCTGGGCCTTTTTACACGACCCCTAAGATCCGCTGGCCACTTAAATTCGGACCAGAGATCTTAGGGGTTCCTCGCTCTTCCTCTGTCCCCACCCCCCTCCGCACTTCCTGGTTTCTGGCTGCCCGAGGGAGGGAAAAAAAAGAAAGAAAAGCATGTCGGTTACCTCCGTTTTGTTCCGGGCAGCATTCAGATCTCTTAAAGGAGCGGGGCGCAAAAAAAGAACAAACAGAAGCCAGGAGAGCCCCGCACTCACTATCCTTACACCGGATCAAAAATTTGTCACATCCAAAAAGCAGGTACAAGAAAACTGCTGTTTGGTCTTGCTAAAGTGGGCGGGGTCGCACTTAATTGTCTGCAAAGTCCGGAGCTGGTGGGTAAACATTTTTAAGGTCCGGACCTTGCAGCCATTTGCGGCGGAGCTTAGGGGTCGTGTATAAACGCCCTCTGACTCCCCTCTAAACTCAGTGAAGCTAAATGGGCATGCAAAGGGCCTGGATGCTTTTTCCTCCCTTGTACCACCACACATAGCTTGCTGCCCATGCTATCTGGAGGCCAGGATCTCACCCAATGGCATGCCGCTCCTCCGCTCCTCTATTTAGACCCCGCCAGAAAAATCAGTCTGGACATGCCCCCTCTTAGCTAGTTTTTAGGCACAAACAAATCTGCAGTAAGACCTGTCATACAAACATTAGGACTGAGTGCAATAAGAATTTAATTATGATAGGAAATGTCAGAAGAGGTGTGGGGCTCTTCCACACACACACCCTAAAAACTGTAGTAATTTTAGACAGACAGACAGACAGATAGATAGATAGATAGATAATGTCCCAGGTATATTTAGAAGAGTGGAAATTGACCCCTGTGTGAAAGAGAATGTGCTTTTTTAGGAAAAGCAAGCATTTTTTTTTGAGGAGAAAAGCTCCCTCAGCCTCCCTCTCCTTCCTCCTGTAAGTGATCCTATCCCTTGGATGGGAAAAGTTTGTGGCCTGAGCAGCTGTCACAACATCCGAGACTTGATTTATGAGTGTTCATTGTTAGCACGTTTTACAAGACTGTTCTAAGAGCTTTAATTTTTTGTTCTGTCCAAAACCCAGGGTGGGTGCCTTGTTGGGTTTCAAGTAAACACTTGGGCTCAATTACTGGAAGTCATGTGTACACTAATCATATGAACCAACCCACCCCCATCCATCTCCACATGCCTCTGGCTCCATGGGGTCCATCCTAACTCAGGCTGCTTGTACATGTTAACTCAAGAGAGATACCTTTCTCACTTGACTGAGGGAAAGGGGTTTTCCCCTGGCATTTATTTTATTTATTTATTTATATAGCTTGTATGCTGCCCACTACCCAGAGGTCTCTGGGCGGCTCACAATCAAAATAATTAAAACATCAAAATTACAATAAAATTAAAATAATAAAAACATTTAAGTTCAATAAATACCATACATTAAAATACAACACTAAAATTGCCATCGGGACCCACAATCAACAGTCAAAAAACTTCTGGAAGGCTCCTGGCACCGAAATGCCATCAACATCGGCGCCAGGCGGGTCTCAATTGGGAGGGCATTCCATAGCCTGGGGGGCAGCTGCCGAGAAGGCCCTATATCTGCAAGCCATCCCTTTCACCTCCTTAAGGAATGACTCTTTCAGGAGGGCTTCTGGGCTAGCTCTTAATTGGCAGGTAGGTTCATATGGAAGGAGGCAGTCCAAAAAGTCCACTGTTAATGTGAGACCAAAAAACTAGCAGCAGCCATAAACCAGTTCCAGAAGTAATTAGTGGAGAGGCCACATTATAAGTTGCCTGAACTTCAATCCCCACCTTTTGCAGTGACAAAGTTTTAGAAAGAAGCACCTGGCAAAAGATGTGTGTCTTAGTTTTTAGCATTTCACGTTATCCCTCAGCTACATGGTGCACAATGTATCGTTGTGTTATGTTACATTGGAAAGATCCCAGTTGGGAATTTACACTTGCATAAGTGAAACTGTAAGGTGGCAAAAATCAAAGTAACAAAAGACAAAAACATGTGGCAGCTTAAAGACTGACTTTATTATATTTTAATGTAAGCTTTCCTGTACTGTGGGGTACCGAGTGCGGTGCCATGGTTAGAGTGGTGGTGTTAAGACTCAAGAGACATGCTCTCAAATCCCCACTTAACCATGGAAACTCATGTGGGGCACGTGTGTCTGCAAACCAATACAACCACTCCTTAAATATCCCACTTGCTAGAAGTTGGTTCTGAATTTCTTTATTTATGAATTTTCAGCCCAGACTATCTAGAGGCCAGGCCACTACTCTAGGCCAGTGATTCTCAACCTGTGGGTCCTCAGATGTTCCTGGACTGCAACTCCCAGCAATCCTGGCCAGCTCAGCTAGTGGTGGAGGCTTCTGGGAGTTGGAGTCCAGGAACATCTGGGGACCCACAGGTTGAGAACCACTGCTCTAGGCGATTTGCAACATCACACCATTCAACCAGGAGAGAGTTCTGCAACAAGGTGGCCACTACAGAGATGTCCCAGTTCCTAGTTGTTGGTTTCTGTAACTCCTTCTGGGTAGGACACCTGTAACATCCTGGATTGAGCCAGGCAAATGGGATGGAAAGTCATTCTGAGGGAGAGCTGTCAGCACACACAAGTGAAACTGTGGAAGCTGCACTAGCAAGTAGGCACTCAGCATGCTGCTGTTTGCATTCCTTGGACCCATCAAACCCCCCCCCCAATGTAGTAGGTGCCTGGGAAAGCAAGCAGGACCTTAGCAAAATAACCGCCAACCCATGATTTTCCTTATAGAAACAAAAATGGGCAATAGGATTCTGGCCAGCACTAAATACAGTGGTACCTTGTATAAAGCAATTAATTCATTCCAAATGAAATTATGTTAAGCAAATTTTCCTTTATACAAATTCCCATAGGAATGCATTGAAAACAGAGTAATCCCATTTTTATGTTGTACGGATTCTCCCCATAGGTGATTATGTTAAGCAAATTTCCCCTAACTCCAGAATTTTATGTTGTACAAATTTTATGTTATACAAGCTGTTTGTTATACAAGGGTCCACTGTACCAGGCAATGTGCAGAATCAGTTCTTAAATACCGTATATACTCAAGTATAAGCCGCCCCAAGAATAAGCCGAGGGCCTCATTTTACCCGCCCAAACTGGGGAAACCTATTGACTCGCGGATAAGCCGAGGGCATTTTTTCCAGCAAAAAAAAAAAAAGGCTGAAAAACTAGGCTTATACTTGAGTATATACATTCATTATGAGAGGGCCGCTACCAGTCAGTAGAGGCTGCAACGGACAAGAGGCCTTGGTAGAAGCCTTGGTAGAAAAGGGCTTCGTACGGGTTCAGAATGGCACACAAAAAGAAAGAATAACAGCAACACAATCAGACAGGAAGAAGCCGTCCTGGGCTTCAACCCCTTTGCCAAGATGGCACGAGACAAACTGGCTGGGGAATGCTGAGAGGGCAGTAGGGCCCCCTGCCCAAAACATAGGCGTGAAATGAGAATGCAGTTGTGCAAGCTTCCATTCCTAGACATTAAAACCTGTTCCCAGGCATAGGTCTCCCTGGGCCACAAATAGATGGGGATGGAGTGTGTGGGGTGGAGGGTGAAAGGTGACAAGAGCCAAGGAGGGGCCCCTCTCCCTAGTCAGGACACGCAATTTCCCCAGAGACATAGCAACAAAGAAGAATGTGTGGTCCTTCTGGGCAACCAGTGTTATACCTTCAAGCCACCTCTTAACTCTTGGAAACCACTGTTCCTTAGAACCATTACTGTACACAACATCTTAGTTTTGATAAAAATCCATTTCCACAGCATGAGGCCCAACCCCCCCCCCCGTCAGAACTTTTCATGTACTGAGAATGAGAAACGCTTGTATCTTCAAAATGCTGCGGCCAGACTGGTGGTTAGTGCGGGCCGGTATGCCCAAGGTGGGCATTGTTCCTGATAAATCCCCTGAACAGTTGCTGCAAGACTCGAATGCGAACCTAGCCTACAGCAGCTATCTTGGATTTCTTTCTTGAATCTTCAACTTTCATTCACATTACAGTATATCTCATAGCATATTGCTGACTTAATATAGTTAGGAATAAGGTTTAGGATTAGTAGATTCACAGATTCCAAATTGGGGGATGTTTAAACAAGGTCATCAGGAGAGGCCCTTCTCTCCATCCCGCCACCCTGACTGTTGTGTCTCCTAAGAACACAAGGAAGCTCTTCTCTGTTGCTGCTCCAAGACTCTGGAACTCCCTCCCGCTGGAAGCCAGGACTGCCCTGTCTCTGCTGTCTGTCCGGAAGCAGGCAAAGACCTTCTTCTTCAGGTATGCTTTCCCTGAAATGAGGGACTACCTGTTATTTGACTTTTAGGTGGATTAACATGCATTATGGCATTGACTAATTTCATAAGAACGCCAGTGTTTTCCATGTGTACTTTCCACCTCTCATAAGGGAATTTCTTCTTCTTTTCACATGCTTTTTGTAGCTTTAATGTTACCTTTTGATTGCTCTTCTTATTCTTAACTTGAATATGTCTTAAATGTTTTGGGCTGCATATTGTCCCTCATCACTGTAAGCCGCGTTGGGTTCTTTTCCAAGTAGAAAGGTAGGGTAAAAGTATTCAAAATGAATAAATAAAATAGTAAGTTTTATCATTAAAAATTAATAAAATAATAATAGGTTTTATTATAAAAATAATTTTAAAAGGTATGCTTTCTTAAAAATAAAACTGTTTTTACCCCTCCACCCACTGACACTTCTGCTCACAACCATTCACTGAGAGTTGCTTTGTGTTTGGGAGGGAACTAGTTAACTCATGAAAAAAGAAACAGAGTAGAACAGGGGTATCCTGCAGACCACTGGTTCTCAAAGTTGGGTTCCTCAGGTGTTCTTGGTTGAAAATCCCATGACGCCTTCACCATTAGGTGTGCGATCCTGGATTTTGGGGAGTTGTAGTCCAAGAAGATCAGGGGACCCAAGTTTGAGAACCACTGGTGTGGACCATGTTGATCGTGGCCACTGGCGTTGTCAACATTCAGGCTGCCTTTTGCTATGCCAAGCTGGACATCCTTTTTCCTGTTGGCAATAAAGGCACGATACCGGCACGCAGCAATACTGAGCCATTTCCTGGCTTTCTGAATCGTGGATACAGAAGCACATTGAATTAAGTCAATGGATTCTCTCTGTCTTCGTGTGTGTGGTTTTCATAGGAAGAGCTTGTGTTCTTTAGAATGACCACTGCCCACTTGGGCAGCGTCTAGTGAAGAATGTCTGAGTGAGCACTGAGGAATCACCCCGAGCAGGGAAAAACGAGCAGCATTCATAGCAGCCCAGACGGCCATATCAGCAGTTCTACTCTAGATTCCAACTCCCTGCAAACTCTAGCAAGAATGCTTTGAAACCACCAACTCTGTAATCAATAGGATTTTCATTGATCCAAAGCAAAGTGCACAAGATGCCCAATGGTTAGGGCGGAGGAGGGGAAGTAAACACCAAATAAAAGGCAAAAACATGATTTATTTGTATACAAAGTTAGATTCAGAACACACCGTAGTATATAAGATAATGCATGTTTTTATCTGTACATAATAGTATATCGAAATGTTTAAGACTTATAGAATACCCTGTCAAATCATTTTAAATTTGCTCTGCAACAAATTTCACTCTACCCCAACTCTGTATCAGCAGAATATCTAAACCAGTGGTGGCCAAACTTTGACCTTCTAGAAGTTTTGGACCACAACTCCCAGAATCCTTTGTTACTGGCAATACAGGCTTAGAATTCTGGGAGTTGTGGTCCAAAACATCTAGAGGGCTGAAGTTTGGCCACTACTAATCTAAACCCACCACCGGTCATAGGTCAAGTCTACCCAATGAAACAAATGATCTTAAAATAGTCTACCTGATCCCACAGATTTACTCGAGCTGGAGCTAACATCTGGATTTAGCCCCGAGGCAGGAGCTTCAAAGAGAATGCTTGTCCATTGCCAGCCCATGCACACCTTCCAACAGAGATAATTAAACCACTTCTGTAGCAAAAAGCTGATCTGGCATCGTGCAGACCTGTCATTGTAAAGCCCTCCCTCGTTTCTCCGTTAACGCACCGGGATTATCTTCCTAACAGATGCTCCGTCAGAGAATTAAACACACATAATGCAATCTATAAACCCATGAGACTACCATCAGAACATTCTATCTAGCTTCAGCAGACACCAATTAACAGCTCACATTATTTAGGACACAGTTAAAGAGGAATGAAATAATAAAATAGATTTTAAGAAAAATAAGTGTTCTGCACAATGTATTTACAAAATGGAACCGGCTTCTTTCATCCTTACACACACACACACACACACATACCACAGGAGCGCACAATTGTGTCTGATCCACGTGCAACAAGCACAGTCAAAATGATTATGTAGAAAAGACCCCCAGGAGTAGCCTTCTAAATGTATGCAAGTCCGAGTTCAAGGTATACATCTAGAAAGGAAAGCCAAAAGACAAGGCTTGATTCCACGGCTGTTTTTGGTCACATCAATGCAATGGCCTGCTTGTCCCAACATTACACTGGATATGATATACTGTGGTGTTATATCTGTCAGAAAGCGTTATATGGTTGACGGATGCAAGTTCCAAGGGTTGTTACTTTCTAGTGATTTTTCTTCTGTAGAAATCGCCCTATCCATGGTACAGAATGAACCTTCTTTCCATTTTCCTTCTACTAACTTCACATCTTACGACATGAGCTGCTGGTCAATATTTGCCCCTTCTGAACCTATGGCACCCTATTTAAATTACAAAACACATTCATAGAAATATTGCACAGAAAGCATACATAACAAGTACACGAGAAAGCAAACAAAGGGTAAAAATAACACACAAACACAATTAAAATTTGAAGAGATCTATGAAGTGCTGAGGAGACACTGACACAAAGCAGCTGCTGGGATCGTTGGCCGTGCAAGGATGTCCTGTATCCTAGAAGAAATGAAGGGCACAGTTATTTTTCTGCGTACACAGAAAAGCTGATTGTTGGCGATAAAGCAGAATCTAAAGCCAGAGGTTTATATATAGTAGCAACGTTTGAGCAAAAAGTGTCTTTTGTTCAAGGTCTCTTGCTTTTCTATTTTTAAACTATGTTTAAGACAAGTCTAGAGGACTCATGGAGTTTCACTCATGACCCAATGACCAGCTTGCTGACAAAAAGAGCTCTAGCATCTATGGACACAGGAAGCTGCCTTGGCAAGGCAACCTCCCAGTCCACTCAGCCTACTCTTCTCCCACTTGGACTGGCACCCAGTTCCCTTGAACAGGGACGGGCAACACACAACTCATGGCTTGCATGCAGACCTACAAGGCACCTGAGAACACTCACAATACACTCATGCCACCAAATTTCAATGGCCAACTCAGCTCATATCAGGCCTTCTGCTTGCTTTCAGTGGCTAGTGTTAGTCTGCTACACAGAGAAGACCCAATTTTATAGGTGTTTGCCACCAAAATGTTATGGCAAGCACAACACACATTTAAATCAAGCAAAACTTTTGCTTTAAATTGGATTTACTCAGCATGTTGCCAAATCATATCTATCTATCTATCTATCTATCTATCTATCTATCTATCTATCTATCTATCTATCTATCTATCTATCTATCTATCTATCTATCTATTGGGGCATTCCTACCATACCTAGAGGTACCAAGAATGGAACGCAAAAACCTCTCTGTACAACGCACATGGGGATGTACACATTTTGTGGCACTTCAAACAGATGGAAGAAACAACTCCACATCTTCACTGTGATTCCACTGGCAACCACAGTCCCCCACCCCACCCCCACAGAAAGAGGTTACATCCACAAAGCAGCAACAAGACACATTTGACTGGGGTAGTTTCCATTGGTGGCCCTCCATTTAACCTTCCCAAGTGACCAGAATCTAGAGGATCAGGCCCGTGGCTAATCCATTCTAGTCTGGCCTTTTCTGCCCCCAAAGTGTCCAATTAAAGGGAAAGATCAGCACAATAACTTTCGCCAGGAATCTGTACCCAGCCAAGGCTTGAGTTGGCCAATGCAATTCTCCAAGCAGAGAAGAGCATCATAACCGAATGCATTAAGCAGCCTGACTAGACAATTTCGTTATTCTGCACAAAGTTCAGAGCCATGCTACGGGACTGAAAGCATCAACAACACACTGAATAACCTGATAGGAGAAAGTGCAGTGTTCATTATCTCATGATAGGGAACATGATAGTCTGAGTTTTAGAAGGTCTGCTTAGCTTTAACCCGATAAAGTATGGAAAAAATGTTGCATTTCTGCACTGCTACTTTGAGTTTTCAAGTACAACATACTTCCCACCGGTTATAGATTGTACAAAGCAAGCAAGCTACTTTCACTCAGAATAAACTCACTCTATAAATTTCCCCTCCGACAGGAGGTTCTTCTGTGCTTTCCCTGTGATGGATATCAATACCTGTTTTTATGAATGGCTAAGAGCCTGTCGACATTTCTCCAAAACACACACACACACACACACACACACAATATGTAGCCTTTTAATTTTAGCTGATATAAGTCACATGGACTTTGACTCATTTCCTGTGTAATTCCTAAGTAATTGAAATGCTCCCTTTTAAAAATGACTGTAATATTCATAAGAGCTTAAGTCGGTTAAGAAAACAGTATGCTACAATAAATAGCCCTCTGGTGGCCGTTATTTTAACTCACCTCTTAAGTAACAAAATATGACTCAGAGGCAGAGAAATACAGTGGTACCTTGTATAAAGGAATTAATTCGTTCCAAATGAAATTATGAGCCTTTATACATGACCCCTAAACTCCGCAGCAAATGGCTGCCAGCTCCGGAGCTTACAATTGTTTCCCCACCAGCTCCTGAGTTTGCAGGAAATTAAGTGCGACCACGCCCACCTAAGCGCGTCCCAGCGCACTTTTCTTGTACCTGCTCTAGGAGGGTGAAAATCCCCAGGTCCAGATTTAATCTGGTGAGTGCGGGGCTCTCCTCGCTTCTGTTTGTTGTTGTTTTTTTGCCTCCCGCCCCTTTAAGAGAAGGGGCAGGAGGCAAAAAAAAAAAAAAAAAAACAGAAGAAAAGGAATCAGGTAGACGGGGCTCCGGGCAGCTTCGAAGGTGAGCCTGCATTTTTTCCTCTCTTTTTTCCTCCCTCCTCTCACGCAGACAGGGGCAAGGAAGTGCAGAGGGGTGGGGACCCAGAAAGAGCAACGAACCCCCAAGATCCCTGGTCCGAATTTAAGTGGCCAGCGGATCTTAGGGGTCATGGGAAAAGGCCCAATGTTAAACAAATTTTCCTTTATACAAATTCCCATAGGAATGCATTGAAAACAGAGTAATCCCATTTTTATGTTGTACGGATTCTCCCCATAGGCGATTGATTCTGTTAAGCAAATTTCCTCTATCTCCAGAATGTTTTATGTTGTACAGATTTTATGTTATACAAGCTGTTTTTTATACAAGGGTCCACTGTACGCACTTTGGAATGCATTGTGTGAAACTCAGCACTGTTGTTAATATGGGTGAAATTCCATGTGTTTTGGCTGTGTGACCAGGCCCTACGACAGGGACCAGTTGTTGCTGAAATCTTAGCTTTCTCTCCCTGCCATCAGGGTTTCTTTTTGCTATCCACAACTCTGTCATCTCGTCAGAAGAATGCCAAATTCTAACATATAATGCAAGTTGGCAAGCATATTGGAACAAACAAAGCAGATGTGTGCATTATTCTGGCTACAGAAGTGAGTGTTGCTTTGACATTCCAGTCTCGACTGTAAGTATGCCATGACTACAAAACGTGAGTGATCAGAAGGTACATCCGTATCAGCTGGTAGCTCCTTCGGAGATCTGCTGTATATCTGCAGGAGCTTTTGATACACACACACATCCAAGACAGATTCCTGCCGGGTAAATCATGGAGCACAACATCTCTGTGGGTTCAGCATTCCATGCAATTTCCAAAGCGCAACAGCCCGAGAGCACCCCATTCAAAGCAAAGGGGTTTTCTACTAGGGGAAGGAAGGGGGTAAGCTTTGTGTGTATGGTGAGAAAGAGGAAACGAAAGGTGGTTTGCCCATTACATCACGACAAGAACCAAACAGGACTTAAAAGCTTCAGGGAAAAAGGCTTTTTGAGTCTCTTCCCCGATATTCTTGAAACGAAAGAAACTTCGTTCCTTGGAATGAAGGAAACTTTGGCTAACCAGGAGTGGATTTGTGGGAATAGGCAGGTGACTTTAATTCATTTTTGGAATTAAAAAACAAACAAAATCTTTGAAATCTTTTAATGTATAAAAATCAGAAAAATGAAGTCACCTTAATACACTGAAACATCCTTGGGTTCAGTGGGATGTTAAATAATAATTACTGTATATACTCGAATATAAGCCTAGTTTTTCAGACCTAATTTTGGGCTGAAAAAAGGGGGCACTCGGCTTATATTCGGGTCAATACTTTTAGCCACTGAGGCAAGTCATCTGTGGCTGAAAGTCATTTTAAACATTGCATGCCA
The DNA here is from genome assembly GCA_037367245.1 of Phrynocephalus guinanensis. Taxonomy (NCBI): domain Eukaryota; kingdom Metazoa; phylum Chordata; class Lepidosauria; order Squamata; family Agamidae; genus Phrynocephalus; species Phrynocephalus guinanensis. The sequence goes on from CM074733.1 coordinate 165,303,174, forward strand.
CTTCTCATGACCCCCCTCTGCATCACAGGGGAGCGGCACACGATGTTTAAAATGACTTTTAGCCACTGACCCAAGCACTTGCATCAGTGGCTAAAAGTTATTTTAAACATCACATACCACTCCCCCAGCTGACAAAGGAAGAGCTGCCAGGCCCTGCTGCATTTCCCACCCTAGGCTTATACTTGAGTCAATACGTTTCCCTAGTTTTGGGGGGTTAAATTAGGGGCCTCGACTTATACTCGAGTATATACGGTACATGGTGTCAAGTTGATTTTGTCTTATGGTCACCTTTTCTAGATTTTTTTTCCTAGGTAAAGAATCCTCAGAGGCAGTTCACCATTCCCCTTCTCCTGGGAGAACGGTCAATACACAGGCTAGGAGTGGAAATACAGCTCCTGACCCTGGGTTCCACAGCCAGGTACCCAGTGCAGTGGATACTAGCAACTACCAGCTGATGAAGAACAAAACCAAAATCATCAGCACTACAGCATTGCTAATGACTATGGGCAGATGTGGAATCTGGACAACGAAGAAGGGAAATATACATTACTCGGGAGTGTAGTGCTGGAAGAATGCCTGACGAATATCATGAATTGCTAGAAAGACAAATACAGTATGTGTTTCAGATGGATTCATAGCTGACTTCTCACTAGAAGCTCAATTGACCAAACTGAGGGTATTGTACTTTGGGCATATCATGGGAAGACAAGGTTTACTGGAAAAGCCAGTAACATAAAAGGTAGGAGGAAAAGAGGATGGCACAATATAAGGTGGAAGGACTCAGTCAAGGAACCACCACCCTTCAGTTTGCAAGATCTACAAACCATGATGGAGATGCGTAATCTCCAGCCTTGGAACCAGGGTATTTCAGGGGTCAGATGCATTGGACTGGTATCAGGAGACAGAGATTTAGTCTCGTGGGGGCATCTGGTGGGGCCACTGTGAGATACAGGAAGCTGGATTAGATGGGCCTTTGACCTCATCCAGCACGGCTCTTCTTATGGTCTTATGTACATTCAGATCGGTACAGTGCTGTTAATGACAGGACATTTTGGAGGTCACATAGATAGAAACAGACGGCATGTAACAAGTGCCACAGACCATGTGCTAGAGCAAAATTTAGGTCACAAAGACAGAAATTTCTTCCTTGTAGATGTCCTACCTTCCAGTAAAATTAGCACTTCCACCTTCCCTCTAATACAAGCATGTCCAAACTTTGGCCCTCCTGATGTTTTGGACCACAACTCCCAGAATTCTAAGCTTAGATTGTCAATGGCAAAGGACTGTGGGAGTTGCGGTCCAAAACATCTGACGGGCCAAAGTTTGGACATGCCTGCTCTAATAAATCCACTTCCCAGCCACCAGAATGCTGGCTTCACAATCCAGGTGCCATTCAGACACCTGAGGCCTATTGTTCTTTTTACTTCTCTTCTAAAGAGAGGAGCTTAGGTAGGGTCTGCAGGTTGTCCTTCTCACCATTTCCCCATCTACTGACACATCTCTAATCCTTGGACTTTACGCTGTTTCTGATCTATATGTTTAAACAGCTATTCGGCCAGGACGTTATGAGTGAAACAAAATTACTGTACTTTGTCAACGTAAGCAACAACAGGAGCTGTGTGTGTGTATGTGTTTTGCAGGACAAATAAAATGTGAAGGAACACTGGTTCAAGCTACAAAGGTCATCATGTAATAAAATGTAGACGTTTTCTCATTCAAAGCTCGGTGGCTTTCTGAAATATGCTATTCCCATGACAGCTGTTCAGCTGTCAAACATGAACCATTTGATACAGAAGCATTGTATCATTTCACCTTGTCTGCCCTCTCCTCCACCGTTGCCCAAACTTTCTTCACAAATCACTACCGAAAACTTAACAAGGCAAAGATCTCCCAATATAAGAAGTGCCTGTACTGAACCCTGTGGCAAACAAACAAAATCGCCTTGTAAATGGCAACTCCCTATAATTATGCTCACACTCCCTTCTGTTCCTCGTGTACAAAATTAAATCTCTGAAAAGCTATTTCTATGGATTACAACCTCCCCCAAAACCCCTAGGCAACACGCTTCCACCAACAAATGTTTCATTCTTTCTTTTTTTATTGAAGAAAATTATAAAATTATATAAAAAATACCACACCTGCTATTAGAAACCTAATACAATATTAGAATCATTCGTATTCAAAATCAGTCAGTGTAATCATGTAAGGTATAAAAAGAAACACCTATTAATAAGACAAAACAAATAGAAAACAAGAACTTATATAACTTTGTGTACCCTTCACCCACAGGGCGATATTTTTTGTTTAAAATCAACATATTATATTATTGCTTTGTTGATTAACATCCTTCCTAATGTTGCCCCTACTATTTCCAGAAATAAATTAACATTTGCTACAAGTACTGTATATCCTTTTGCTTTCTCAAAAGCATGTCAGAAAAAGGCTCCATATATCTTTAAAACATTAGTATGGGATACCTCTTAACTAATTTTCAAAATCACAAGTTATTTTATCATTGATAGCTATATTCCACATTTCTTTATACCAATCGTCAATTTTAAATAGACGATTAGCTTGCCAGGTTTTTTTTTGCCACCGTTAGCCTTGCTACCATTACCATAATTACTACTAAATCTATTTCTACTTTATTTGCTTCTTATCAACCAGGTTCAACAAAGGTGTCCTAGCAACATAGAACAGATTTTATTATTGGTTTGAGAGAAGAAACAGAATACATGGCAGAATTGAGATATAATGTAGGTAATATAATTTACACTCAGACAATATGATGAATGATAATTGGATTTTTTTTAAAAAAATTGATACTTGTGTTATGTAGTGATGCAGTGATGACTGAAATAAATAAAATTTATGTTTAAAAAGAGGTGTCCTAGCAGACATGTGCACCTCCTATCCCAGTATATATTCTTTATTTCCTGAAATACTCAAATCCACTCTTTTTTCTCTTTTCATAGAGCCAACAAATGATTCTAAACTCTGCATCTTCTATATTGTTTGGTCTGCTAACATGGGGCATACTTTCTCCTGTCTCACATTAAATATCCTGGCTACCTTTAGGCTTATCTGGAGAACTGAACACTCAAAGGGGAACAAGGAGATACACAGTCACCAACTTGGGACATTTAAAAAGGAAATTAGATACATTAAGGATGATAAAGCTACCAAATTCTCCAAGTTGCAATAGTGCTGCCTCATTTTCAATGACATAAAAAATGAAGGAGGGGCTTATCAGAGCAGCAGGGCTCAGAGGATGGATATCAGCAGATATGGTCCAGAGGTATAGATATCACAGATGTGTAAAGGGCATCCAGTGTAATGTTCTAATGCTGGTACAGTTAATGTGGTAGTCCCCAACCATGGCTAACCCAGGGTGTTCTTGGACTGCAACTCCCAGAAACTTTCATCACTCATTGTTTGCCAGGATTTCTGGGAGCAACAGTCAAATAACACCTGGATTACCCAAGGAGGGGGATCGTTGATCAAATAATGTACAGTACAGGAAAAAAAAATATTTTCACATGCATTACCACCCCTGGCCACTAGAGGATGCCAGGGACCATGTTATGTATTTATAGCCTGGTCTCTAGCTCTCTCTAGTGGCTGGTTCTGGAAATACACGTGAAAAGAGTTTTCTGCATTTTTAATGTTTTTTATATTTATTGAAATCAGGAATGAATTCTCTCAAAAGTAGTATCAACTTCCCCTTCTACTTGGAATGTGCTTCAGCTGTTTTGCATAAGCAAGCCAGAGACAATGTGTTGCACTGAATGGAGTAGCTTGTCCAACTTAGTTCTCCTCCTCTCATATGCTGGATTTGTAACAAATGGCTGTGCTAGCTACAGGTGGTGGGAACTGCAACCCTACATGCCAACTGGGGCATCAGGTTCAGAAAGGCTGGAAGAGACATTACACACATTGGACAAATGTTAGGTCGCCACTCTTTCTCGTAATGTAACCTCCCTTGTAAATACAGGTCGGCTGTCACAGCAAGTACAGTAGCCGAAGATCCTTAGAGGAAGAACCTGAAATATGTAGTTTGCCTTGAGAATGGCTTTCTGAAATAAAGGGTGCCTTGTACTCCATACACCATAAGCAAAACAGTGAAGGCTGAGGCAAAGATAAACCTTAGTGACAATCATTCCAAGGTCAGTTTAGTTGTGTTACACAAAGTAGCGGGACATTCCCTATTATGTTCCTGATTGTAGGACCCATCCTTACTCAAGCTCGCCCCCTTCTGAATGGGCCAGACTATGCCCCCCGCCCCCCATGAACCACAGCAAGCTATCTGCATGTTTTCAATGTTCAGTTTCCATCCCTCATAACTTTAGAGCAGGCATGCCCAAACTTCGGCCCTCCAGATGTTTTGGACCACAACTCCCACAGTCCTTTGCCATTGGGAATACAGGCTTGGAATTCTGGGAGCTGTGGTCCAAAACATCAGGAGGGCCGAAGTTTGGTCTTGCCTGCTTTAGAGCGGTGGTCCCCAACCCCCGGTCCGCGGACCGGTGCCGGTCCGTGGACCGGTCGGCACCGGGCCGCCTGGGGAGGCCGGGGAGGCTCCTCCCCTTTTCCTCCGCCGCCCTCCTCCTCCTCCTCTTCTCTCCCGCGGGCGGCCGGTGGAGGAGGAAGGCTGGAGGAGCGCAGGAGGAGCCGCCGCCGCCGCCGCCGCCTTTGCCTCCCTCCTGCCCTCCCCTCCCCTCCTCCCAGGCCGGCCAGCCGGCGACTCCGCCCCCAAACGCTGGCGCCCTGGCGGCGTTGGCGGCGGCCGCTTGGGCTCCGCCAGGAGGGACGCGGCGGCGTTGGCGGCGGCGGCACTCACCGGCTTGGGGCGTCGGGCGTGCCACTCCCCCCCCCACACGGGCGGGGTGGGGGGGAACCCGGGGCTCCTGGGCAGGCGGGCCCCCGCCTCCTCCTCTGGCGCCGGGAGCCGCGTGCGGGTCTCGCTGCTGGCGCCCCATGTGCTCCTGCTGCCGCCGCCGCCGTGGGCCTCCCCCTCCGCCGGGGAAAGTGAGCGGGGCGCCAGCAGCGAGACCCGCGCGTGGCTCCTGGCCCCGGCACCCGCCTGGCCGTGCCGGGAAGCGCCCTCGCGGCACCGACGAGCCGCCGCCGCCTCCTCCTGTTCCTCCTCCTCCTCCTCCTCCTCCTCCCGCCGCCGCCGCCGGAGGAGCAGCAGCAGCCACCCCCCCGCAATCGCCCCCCCCCGCCGCCGCCCCCGTCCCGCCGCCGCCGCCACCACCCCTCCGCAATTGCCCTCGCTGCTGCTCCTCCGGCAGCGGCGGGAGGAGGAGGAGGAGGAGGAGGAACCGGAGCAGGAGCAGGAGGCGGCGGCTCGTCGGTGCCGCGAGGGCGCTTCCCGGCACGGCCTGGCGGGTGCCGCACGCGGGGCGCCGGGGCCAGGAGCCGCGCGCGGGTCTCGCTGCTGGCGCCCCGCTCGCTTTCCCCCGGCGGAGGAGGAGGCCCACGGCGGCGGCGGCGGCGGCAGCAGGAGCAAGTGGGGCGCCAGCAGCGAGACCCGCACGCGGCTCCCGGCGCCGGAAGAGGAGGCAGGGGCCCGCCTGCCCAGGAGCCCCGGGTTCCCCCCCACCCCGCCCGTGTGTGTGTGGGGGAGTGGCACGCCCGACGCCCCAAGCCGGTAAGTGCTGCCGCCGCTGCTCTCGTGCCTCCCCCTCCTCCTTCCCTCCCATCCTTTGCTTTCACCCCCCCCTTTTGCCTCCCCGCCGGACCCCCCTTTTGCATTCTCCCCCCCTCCCCACCCCCACCCCCGGGCCACAGAAAATTTTTCAAAAATTTCCCGGTCCGCGGGGACAAAAAGGTTGGGGAGCACTGCTTTAGAGGGTCTACCTTACATGATTACACTGACTGACTTCATAAATACACCTGTGTTTTCAATGTTAGTTCCACCCCTCATAATGGAATTTGTATTCATTTTTTAACTACTCACATTCTCTTGTAGCTTCAATGTTGCTATTTAATGTTGTAAGACGCCCCTCAATTCCCTGTCCTTAAACTTGAATATATCTTAAGTGTACTGGGCTGTATATTGTCCCTCACTACTGTAAGACACCTTGGGTCCTTTTCCAAGGAGAAAAGTGGTGAAAAAAATACTCAAAATAAATAATAAAGAAATCAATCAATCTGTGCAGTGAGGGGAGCTGTGACTCAACGCATTAGGAAGGCACCACACTGGAGAAAGGTGGGATAGACTATTAAAGTTAGAGGTCAAGGGACCATTAAAGGCCCTTTAGTATAGGGGCAAACGCAACCCGACAAAGCTAGTCTTTTAAAATCCCAGAATGAAGCCCGTGGGTCCCCTGCATCAACCGTTCTCTCCCCCCCCCAATCTCTGGCCAACAGGGAGATGGGTGAGGGAGTGGGGGCAGTGTATGACCCATGTTCCTTTGTTTGAAGAATGGGGGTGTGAAACCCAATGCTTAAGCAGCTTTTACAACTGCCCTCCAACTTCTTGCCTCTGACTCCAGCCCTGGCTGCAACATCATTGATTGATTGATTGATTGATTGATTGATTGACTGATTGACAAGATCTAGCCATGGACTCTAAGAACATCATCTAAACAAGGACTTTAAAAGTAACCTCCTGCCAAAGCACATCTTCTTCTGGGACCTGCTTTGAAGGAGGGTGATTTACACTTGGAAGCTTGCAATGTTCTTTGTTTCTTTATTTTTAATAGTGGTCTATAAAGGTATCACCTGTAACCTATTTTTGCAACTGTGTTTTGTGATGGCCATACAGCAAAAAACCCTTATTAATTTATCTCACAGGAGATTTAAAATGACAAGAGACATTCTGTCAAGACTCTTTTCCCATTCCAGAGTTGTCTTCCTGACTTTTAAAACAGAAAGTTGTAAAGAAAGTTGTTTATTATTATTATTATTATTATTATTATTATTATTATTATTATTATTATTATTATTATTATTATTATTATTATTAAAGCTGCACTTTGCGCATCCGAGAAGAAACGGGACATGTTTGTTGGTTTGATTGCACTTAAAGTACCTTAAAAACAGGAACCTGGTCACATTATAAAGTACCAACAGCTGTGAGAGCAATACGTTGGAGGATGCAACGTGCTAGTGTTATGGAAACATCTTATTTACTTGTAATACAGACAGAGAGAAAAAAAGCCAAGATGAAAAGCACATGGAAGTACCTTGAGTAACAAAGTAAGATGGTAGTCCTTTGGAGGTCGTGAAGGAAGAAAACAGGAAGGACAGCAAAGAAGCAAAAGAGAGAAAGAATTTACTGTGTAGAATGGCAACAAATAACAATGCTCAATCCATGGCTGGAACAGCTTTCTGCGGGTCATTCCTATATAGTCAACTTGACCAGCTGGGAAAATGTCCCCTTTATAAAAATTAAAAATAAGAATACTATTTATGTAATAACCTGCATATAAAAATGAACACGTTTCCCTAAATTCTTGTGACATACTAAGAGTCCTTATTGATGAAATTATTATTAAAAACATTATATTGTTTAGTCTTTCTGGAAGTACGATTGCAGTATTTTACTTGGACAACTACTTCTATACCATACTTAGGGCATCTCATGAGACACTGATGTTGGCAGACACTGTATCCCACAAAGGAATACCTGGAAATAAGTTACACTGGAACCAGCTTGTTTCAAAGGGAGGATATCATGGTAAAGAACTTCAAATAGTAGAAGCGAAGTAACATGGGGCTTCTGATTGGGATTATGGAGTGGAAGCAGAGCTTTTGAGTGGGACTACCAATGAACGACATTAGGAAAATTTTGCCTCTCGTTTCCAGCTTTGAGCTCCCTGGTTTGGGCCTTAAGATCTTTTCATGGGTGGTGTTTTAAAGGTCTGATTTCTCTCGTGCTGTTTATCTTGGAGGCCTGACGGGCTCTTCATGCAGAGAGAGGCAGACAGCTGGCAGCCCACAAACACTGCACTTCATAAACATGACTGAAGCAAGAGGTGCTAAACATCCCACGTGTGAAAGTGTCTTTGCAAGGAAAACCTGCTTGTTACTGGACGTGTGAACTTGGTGCCTCCAGACCAGCTGCAGACCCAGAGGAAGCATGCCTTGGCACACAGGAGCAACTGGGAAGCCACTGCCCTTCTGTTCTTCCAGAGGCAGCTGTATGGCCACTGCAGGGAAAACAGAACACGGGTCTTGATATGTGTGTGTGTGTGTGTGTGTGTGTGTGTGTGTGTGTGTGTGTGTGTGTGTGTTGTATTGTTATAGTCGTGACTGACTCTACATGACTCCATTTCCATGGAGTTTTCTTGGCAGGAATCCTGGAGTGGTTTGCTAGTTCCTACTCCAGGCGCCTACAACACCTGGTATTCCCTGGTGGTCGCCCATCCAAGTACTAACCAGGGCCGACCCTGCTTAGCTTCCGAAATCAGGCAAGATCGGATGTGCTGAGGGCATCTAGGCAGCTCATGGGTCTTGAGACACCTCTGGATTTAACCCAGCAGGGCTCTTGTGACATCCACGAGCTTGGATTAATTTGCTCACCGCAGTAACGGTGGCCTGTTGAGCAGCTGGGCATCCTTCCCAACTCTTTTGACGCTGGAGAGGCGGACAGGGATTGTGTGGGCAGCTGTGTGGCAATAGCTGCTGAGGACCCACCCTCGGAAACCCAAGGGCAGCATCACAGAGGGAAAGGATCTTGGTGAGACGAGGCCAACTCTTTTAGCTGCTGCTTCCTAAAAGCGCTCGGTTCAAAATGAGGAAGCAGAGGCAAAGGTTACACTTCCCTCCCTTCAGCCTAGCGGGAGTTGATGGGCCAGGGTTCTCTCTCTTTTCTTTTTCTTTTTTAGACTTACTGTATTTTTCCATCTATAAGACACTCCCCCACTTTTTAGACCCCAGAATTAATAAAATTAATAAATCCTCCTTGAGTTCTCCTCCACCTCCACTTTTTGCTTTCATTTCCCTGTTCTAAACATTCCTCTCCGCTTTGGTGGGTTTGTTTTTTGCAGGATCAAGCTCTGTCCAGCTTGAGCAGCCCATTAAGAAATGCCTTTTCATTCTAAAAAAGGAGTATGGCTGCTTCTTCTTCTTCTTCTTCTTTTTTTTTTTTTTGGAGTGCATTTCTTAATGGGCTGCTCAAGCCCCTCAGTGCCTGATCCTGCAAAAAAACAAACCCACCATAGTGGAGAGGAGTGTTTGGGAAATGAGAGCAAACAGCACTCAAGGAAAGACAGAGCCTGATCCTGCCAAAAACCAACCACAGAGGGAAACAGCAAGATGAGTTTGCATCATCCTCCACACACCTCAAAAGGCTGACTTCGGTGTATACGACACCCCGTAATTTTTTGTGTCACGGTTTTAGAAAAAAAGTACTGTCGCATATATGGAAAAACACGATAATTCCCTAGCCAGTGTCTTCTCTGCAAACTTCCTATCTGGATATGATGGACAAACTCAAAAAGTAAGCAAAAACACCCATTGGCCAGCACATCTGCTAGCATCACAGCTGCTTCCAGTGTTACTTGTCGAAGTTCTCAGTGGAAAACTCACCGTGCCCTCATTTCCCCTCCCCCCCAAAAATAATTTAACACAGTGCGCAAGGCAGAAAGTCCCCTTCTCAAAACAGTGTTGGGCAAAACTCCAACAGCTTTCCAGGGGTTGCTGGATAGCAACTCCCACGAGCTCTAGCCAGCATACCTGACACTAGGAGCTCCCGTTCAATGCCTCAAAGGCTGCCCTTTGTCCACCCCCTCTCTTACACCGTAATTATGTCCGGAAATCTATAATTTGGAACAGTGACCTCTGCAGATAATATTTATTGCATGAAAAGATAAGTCGTGTGCAGAATGATACTCTTCCCCTCAAGCAAGATTCTTCCCCATTAATGGTTGAATTGTTCTAACTTCAAGTTGCAGGCACTTGCTGTCTTACCTTCCAGAAAAGAATGCTACAGTGACGACAAAACTGCAAGGTGTCCCCGTACTGCTCCTTTGTAGGATAACATTTTTGAAGGGCAAAGTACACCAGCTTCCAGTCTATATGGCCTTTTTCTGTCAGAACCAGATGCCTACAGAACTGAACAGAAAGGTGACATTTGAAGACAAGTGACTCAAGGTGGGGAAACACCCCCCCCAATCTTTAATGGCTCGAAAATGTTCAACTCTGTACACAATTAAAGAAAACCAATTGCAAAATATATTGAGAAATGAATTTTTACATAAAGCTATTGTCCTGAGCTGATGGAAAGCTTGTTATAGCTTTAAATATCCTTACTGTGAAGCAAGCCTAATGAAATTTAGAAAGATTGTACAGTAACTCCCTGCCATTTCGCGGTTCATGTACTATGGTCCTGCAACACCGCAGACTGCAGTACATGCTGGGGATCCAGCTGGTTAGCACTGGGCTGGGGGAGAAAAAACTTTATTTCCCCATGCCAGCCCCAATGCGCTGGAGCCCGGGATGTGGGGAAGAGGAAAAAAAGGTTTTAAAAGCCTGAGTTTTTAAAACCTTTTTTCCCTACCCCAAGACAGAACTGATCCCCCTCCATCGCTCAGCGGGGCTGCTCCAAGAAGCCGAAGCCTGGGCGAGCGGTGGTGGCGGACCCGACCCCCCCTCCGTCAATTGCCGGGGCTGCTCCAGTCCCGGGCCATCTCCATTGAAATACATTGAGCCAAAGCATTTCAATGGAGATTGCAGGGGAGCCCTGGCCCCAAGCCAGCGCCAAGCAGCTGACTGGGGGAGGAATGGCCCTACAGCAAGTGCGGTGGATCAGATCATCCACCGCCCTTGCATGGGCTGCTGGAAGGCTTTTTAAAAAGTCTTCCAGCAGCCCGGGAAGCAGCGGTGGCACGCCGCTGCCCCTGACCTGCATCCGCATATCGCGGATTTTCATTCATCGTAGGTCGTATGGGTCCCTAACCCCCACAACACGTGTGGGGGGGGGCTACTGTACATATAAAGGTGCTTCCTACTGTACAGCTGCCATCAAAATCAGAGATATTTATTTTTAACAAGTACACCTATCATAAGCATGTGAGAACAAAGAACCCCTTGCACATTTTGCCATAGGAACTGTGCTGCTGTACATATCCTTTTGGGGAAGGGGGGGCATGAACAAACCAAAATAGGACACAGTCTTTCTTTCCCTTTGCCACATAACCTGCCTCCTCCTCCACACAGAACCAAACTTTCAGAATCTCTGCACGATGGGAGAATATGTGTTGCGAAGTTCTTCTCACCTGCTTCTCTGAGAAGTGGTATTGGCAGAGTTTTCTCCACAACTGTCTGTTTTCGCTGAGCACATAGAGCGTGGGGGTCACTTGGCCCAAAGTAACGATGTCCCTGCCATCTGAGAATCTGTGCAAGATGTTGTTCAGCAAACACAAGGGAAGATCGCTGAGCGTAAGCCCCCCGTGGATTTGCTGAAAAGCAAGATAAGAGTTGTTCATTAATTAAGCCTTCCGTCCTCGTGTGGGATTGAGGGAGACCACTGGAAAGGATTGGTACATACAGGTCTAGCAGTAGTCCTCCATTTACCCCATGCCCCAAGTCTGTTCCAAGTCTGGCCAAACTGACCTCACCAAATGCTATCCAAAGCTTTCTGACCTTTGTGATATCCACAGATGACCAGGTCAGACCCTACCTGCGTGAAAAGTGAGCAAAGTGTGTGCAGAGATAGTAATTATCCACTTCCACAAGAGACAAAATAACTTTCTTTTCTATCAACATGCAAATGACACCAGGTGTACGAAATGCCTTCATAATCCCTTCACTTTATACAGTGGTACCTCGGATAACGATTGCCCCGGATAACGAATTTTTCAGATAACGACTGCAAATTTCCGGGTATAGGACTGCCTCTGATAACAAATTTTTCCCTATGGGCTGCCTCGGACAACGAATCACAATTTCTAGGTATAGGTCTGCCTTGGATAACGAATTTTCTCTATGGGCTGCCTTGTATAACGAATTTTCCTGTGGGCTGCCTCGGATAACGAATTTTCCCTATGGACTGCCTCAGATAACGAATTTCCAGGATGCATCAGTAAAAAAGAGTTATCCCGGGTGGCACTGCATCTGTACCTTTAAAGTGCAGTTTATAAATAGTTTTTGAGCAAAACAAAAAACAGGTGTCTGAGCCTTTTTCCTAGGCTCCAGAATGGACTAAACGGTTTCCCATTCATTCCTATGGGAAACCACATTTCGGATAACGACGTGTTTCAGATAATGACTAACCTCGGAAAACGAATTACCGTCGTTATTCGAGGTACCACTGTATATTGTTATATATTATTAATTCCACTTGGAACTTTCTTTGTGATCCACCACAAAAAGTTATTAATTTGTGGTTTTTATTTTGTTTATTTATTTATTTTATTTTATTTTGGTCATTTGAGAGCCAACTAAGATACTTTCTAAGAGCACTTCACACAATGGCGAGAATTACACACAATGGCCAGAATTACTGTGTTACTGTCAGCTATGAATTGCCAAAAGTTAGGAAGGCATTTCCTATCACACACCTTTGCACAAGTACAGTGGAACCTTGACTTACGTCATTAATCCGTTCCAGTGGTCTAGACTTAAGTCAAACATGACTTAAGTCAAATGAATGTTTCCTATAGAAAGTAATGGGAAAGTGGATTAATCCGTTCCAGATGATGAAAAAGACCCCCGAAAACAGCAATTTAACACAAATTTGACTGGGTATGTAAATGAAATGTCTCTTCAAAGAGAGGAGGTGGCAGTGGAATTATAGTCCACAAGTTATATGCCCCCACTTTTTAATGTTCATAGCAACAATGTCTAACATTTAAGTTTTACTGATTTTTAACCTGACGTTCCAAGTTCTGAACAACTCTAAGCTTACCATTAGAGTCCCACAACTTTACAGCTCCCCAGCTAAAATGCTTCCATTGTGGACCAGACTTCTGCAGCCAGATTTTTTACAAGACTGAGCCGACTGTCTAACCAGCGAGGCCAGCTCCGAGCTCCGAGCCCTTCTTATCCTCCGGCAGCAGCGGCGGCTTCGGTGAGGCCGAGGACCAGCTCCAGGTGCTCTGAGCTGGCCTCGCCGAAGCCGCCGCTGCCGGAGGAGAGGAAGAAGGCAGGAGCAGTTTGGAGGCGGCAGCCGCGATGCTGGGTTGTAGCTGCCACCCAATTCCGGTGCCTTGTGCCGGGGCTCTGAGTTGTAAGTCAAAGCCTGCGACTCAAGTCAAACAGGCTCCTTCTTGCTGCAAGTCAAATATGATGCAAGTCAAGGTTCCACTGTACAGCGTACAATGACATGCCTACACTGATCTCTTAAGTCTAAATACAGTAACTAACTTTACATCAGTGGGCATACAGTACCTAGCCTCTAAAAAGGACAGAATCATTGAGTTGGAAGGGACCTGTAAGGCCACGGAGTCCAAGCCCCTGATCAATGCGAGAATTCAAATAAAAGCAGACCACAGCACCACACTTGATGAATACTTAGTACAATTCACTAGGGAAGTGTCAAAAAGACTGGAATAAAAAGGAGCACTAGAAGCAAAGTTAGGCCAAGCAGTAAATCATGAAGCTGCCATTTTATCAGAGCACCAGATTAACTGAACAAATTGGTGATTTGGGTTGGGATTTTTGGTTGTCGTTTGTTTGCTTGTTTTGCAAACAGAACAGCCTTCCGTGATGTGAATTTGAGGAAAGAGGCCTCTTCCTAAGAGATGTAGCTCAAAAGCTGATACAAACTTGGATAAAGTCTAGAAATATAGCCGACCCACTTGGGACATTGAAATAACCAGTCTCAAATTGGTAGCTCCTGCCAGCAACTTTAGGGACTCTCTCTCTCTCTCTCTCTCTCTCTCTCTCTCTCTCTCTCTCTCTCTCTCTCTCTGTGTGTGTGTGTGTGTGTGTGTGTGTGTGTGTGTGTGTGTGTCGGGGGGGGGGAGATCACTGGTGTAGTTGTTAAACAACAGGAGCCAGTATACTGTTTTAGGTAACCCAGGAATTCTTGGATTAAACCTCACAGAAACCCCAGCCAGTGCAGCTGATGGTGAAGGCTTCTGGGAGTTGTAGTCCACGATTACCTGGATTACCCATGGGTAGACCATGCTTTTGAGTTCTTCTTCAACTGCACTGTCCCTGAAAATTAACAAAAACCTGCAATTTTGCAAAAGGTATTATTGCTACTTTAATTAATAGTAAGTTATTACTATTAGAAATAAGGTACTAAAAGTTTAGTTAGCATATACTTCCTGGCTAGAGTGTGACTTTTTGATGATCAACAGTGTCATAAGCTGCTGGGGTGGGGTGAGGGTGAAGAAAAGCCATCTCTGTGATCTCCATCCTTTCAAAACCATTATCAACATGCTCCAATGGTTGTAAGATCTGCATTGTGCAAATCTTCCCAGGGTTAAAGCCAGTCTTAATGAGATAAGGAGTGATTCGGCTGCCACCATTAAGTGTTTCAGGATCATTCTTCCCAAGACTTTATAACTGGGATTCATTCATTCATTCATTCATTCATTCATTCATTCAGTGTCTGTGAGTTCTTTACCAGGTTTCAAAATAGCAACCATCATGTCCCCCCCTTCAAATTTTCAATTTCCCAAAACTCAAGACAATTATTAACAAAATTAAGGAGCCATTTTTTGTTATTGCACCAGAATGTTTTATACAGTATGTTCTATATATGGACATAATCCAGGTCTACTGTCTTTGTCATTTCTGTGGTTACGAAAAGCTTTTTTCAATTTGTTTAAATGGACTGGCTTTTAAGCTAAATGGTAATCATTGCTAAGCCTTCTCGCTGCTTCCTGACATTTTTATTTCTTTCCTGAGTCCCCCCCACACACACACACAACTCTTCAATTCTGATATTGGAGTAATCCATCACTGCCTAGCCAAAACAGTTTCTCTGCACAAATTTTTCTATTCAAACGATAATAATAATAATAAATAACAGAGATGGTTTGGGTGACTGTTTTTGATGTCAAATGGTAGAAGGGACATGGAAGAATCTGTGTGTCCCCTAGGCCAGCTGTGTCCAAACTTTGGCCCTCCAGATGTTTTGGACCACAACTCCCACAGTCCTTTGTCAATGGCAATGCAGGCTTGGAATTCTGGGAGTTGTGGTCCAAAACATCTGGAGGGCCAAAGTTTGGACACCCCTGCCCTAGGCAAAAAATCTCTCTTTTGGTTTAATCTTTCCACCCACCAGAAGTACCAATGTATGGTAACTCACTGTACAAACTAAGTTAGAGGTGGGTGCAAACAGCCTCTCGGAACTGCCTAACACATATATTCATGGACAGAGAAATTGGGGGACCATTTCACATAATTTCTAATTTGAATTGTGTATTACAGTATGTCCAATGCCAATATTTGAACAGCTGTGCTCCAAACAAAAAGATTGCATCCTCTACATGGAAAGATGGAGCATCTGAGACCATCTCACTCCAAAAACTAGCGGACATATTTTGTAATGCCTCTCACTCCAAATCTTAAATTTGACATAATTATCTCCAAACCTTGTTCAGAGGAGGGAGTCAAGGGAAAACAACCACCAAATGAAAGACACGTGCTTAATTCTTCTTATCTTCAACTTAAATCCACTCATCTGTCAACTAGAACTGACAGGTGTTATGGTACCCAGGGCTTTGTCATCCAATTATTCCATGTTTGGGTCATGTACGTTTTGGGATATATGGGGAGAAAACAAGAGGCATGGGGAGCCATGGCTGGTTCTGAGTGGGCAACGGTCATATTATCTCCACACTGAGCCCACCTCGTTTTTTAATCTTTCTCACTGGGGAGAAGCAGCTGTACAACTACGGGCACATGGGACACCAGGTTGACATCCTTTCAACAGTCAATTTCCGTGCCTTCTCAATTCTGCCCTGAGTCAACACTTCAGTCACCTTGCCCTAACAACATCTTTGAGAACTGGCCATAGGAGAGGTTCAACAGCCGCAGAACGTTGCCAACGCTTACATGTCTACAGATATTTATGCTCTATTTATTTTAGAGTATTTTTACCCCAACTTTCTCCTTGGAAAAGGACCCAAGGCGGCTTACTCACTAAGGCTGCTTTCACACGACCCTTAAAATCTGCTGGCAACTTAAATTCGGATCTCCCCAACCAGAGATCATGTGGGTTTTGTCCTGTCTGCAGTGTTCCCACCCTCCCGCACTCTGGTTCTATTGCTTCTGTCTGCTGTGAGGGGAGGGAGAAAAAAATGCAGGCTCACCTCCACCTGCCATCGGCAGCAGCTAGTTGTAGTAGGACAGGAAGACTGTTAGGGATTCCTGTCTGTTAAAGGGGGGGGGGGCAACAAAAACAAACAGAAAGCTGAGGAGAGCCAGGCATTCACAGCTTTAAAATCTGCATCGGAAATTTTTTTACCTCCTTGAGACCAGGTACTTGTAAAATGCGCTGGGGCATGCTTAAGTGGGCGTGGTTTTACTTTTATTTTTTTTACAGTCTGCTGCTGGTGGGAAAACAATTTTATGCTCTGCATCTGCGAGCATTTTTCAGCGGGTTTTAGGGGTCGTGTGAAAGCAGCCTAAGTGTAATATAAACCAGTGTTCTGAAGGGGAGGGGATCAAATAAAGCAATCGTTACATTATAAAACACAGGTTTTCCCTTTATGTTTTGTTGCAACTGCCCACAACCCAGGGTGGGGAAGACCCTGGGTGGAATCTACTGTCTCTGAACCTCTTCTCTTGTCCAGATGCCGTGTGCAAACAGTCTTTTCTTGTTTGACCCAGATGATAGGAAAACCCCCTTATACCTTGGCCATCTGAAGATGACTGAGCTGCTCCTGCCACAACAGAATCATTTCCAACCGGCAAATCCAGATGTTGATGTTTCCTATTAGCAAGGACTTCCCTTCGCTCGTTAATATGCAGAGGGCAGCACTCAGGTCCCGAAGAAGTTCCTTGATGAGACGGGGGTTATACTGGTCTTCCAAAACTTGTTAAAATACGAATATTAAATGACACATCAACATTCTTGTTTTCAGCTAAGGGCGGAGAGCTGCCACCTTCTCTTGCCTAAAGCTGAAAGCTGCACTTTCAGAGAGTTTTGCCTCCCGCCATGCCCACCTCAATCGTACAGAAAGGAACTAAAGAGGGTCAAAACTGAAAAAAATAAATCACACCCATCACAACTGCTCATTACATAGTGTAGCTTTTTTTAAAAAAATGGACAAAAGTTGTCCTTTGTGGAGGGGCATCTGGGCATTTTTTTCTAAGAGGCTGGGTAGGAAATCTCTAAGCTCCTTTCCACATGTTTTAGGCTGTCACTCCTGGCAACCCTGCCCTGGAGTTGCTGTTCAAAACATCTGGAAGGCTCCTCCTCAACACTCCCCCAAGTATGCATTTGATGTTAAAAGAATCAAAACAAACTTAAGTGAACTGACCAGAAGAACACAATTTTTAAAACTCAGTGGACAAAATCCTGCCGTGTAACTTTGCACTTGTGTAACCCTAATCTGGCGCTAAAACATTTAATTTACAGCAATTATAAGCTTCCTATTCATCACCGCTACCCCTTTTAACCCCTTTTAAGCTCTAAGGCTCCTTTTACTCACGGAAAGACCTTGGGAGCCTCAGAACATTGGCAGTGGACCTTTAATGCACCATATAGGAAGCTTTTAATTACTTTAATTTAAACATTTTCTGCAAAAGAACTGGAAGTTGTCCATGACATTGTGTATCTTGGCTCAACTATCTCAGATACACTCTCACTAGAGTCTGAGCTGAATAAACGTATAGGTAAAGCAGCTACTATGTTTTCCAGGCTAACAAAGAGAGTATGGCTCAATAAGAAGCTGACAGAACATACAAAGATACAGGTCTATAAAGCTTGCGTACTGAGCACACTTTTGTATTGCAGCGAGTCTTGGACCATCCATGCTCAACAGGAAAGAAAGCTTAATACCTTCCATATGCGCTGTCTTAGGTGAATATTCAACATTACCTGGCACGACAAAGTTCCAAATAGCATAGTCCTGAATCGAGCTGGAATCCCTAGCATGTACAATTTATTGAAACAGCGACGCCTACGCTGGCTTGGACATGTTGTGAGAATGGATGACGGTCGGATCCCAAAAGATCTTCTATATGGAGAACTAATGAAGGGAAAGCGCCCCAGAGGGAGACCACAGCTGCGGTATAAGGATATCTGTAAGAGGGACCTGAAGGCCTTGGGAATGGACCTCAACAGCTGGGAAACCCTGACCTCCGATCGCACTGTCTGGAGGCAAGAGATACAGCATGGTCTACATAAATTGGAAGAGGCATTTGCCCAACAGGCAGAGGAAAAGAGGCAGGCACGGAAAGAACAAAACTCGAGGACCAGGCAGGAAACAGAATACATCTGCCCCCAGTGCGGTAGAGACTGCCATTCCCGAATTGGTCTATTTAGTCACACTAGGTGCTGTTTTTAGGATCTCTACTCCAGGCACGATACCGTAGTATTTCGAGACTGAAGGACGCCAATGATGATGAAACATTTTTATATGGGTGGTGGGTTGCCACCACCAGGACTGGACCACTGGCAATAATATAAGAGTCATTTTTGCACTGTTAGAGGATGAGCCCCCCTCCCCCTCCTGTGGCTTTGCCAGATTGAAAGGGAGCCCCAGAGAGCTTCAAAACCTACAAAGAAGGGGAAAGGAAGCTTTTAATTATTACTTTAAATTAAATGCTTCCAGAGTCTGTTCCAGTTTATGCCGCTCAAAGTTAAGCTAAAAGGATTTCACTGACTCATTCGGAAAGACTAGCACTGACATATGCGTACGTTAATTACGGAACACCAATAAAATGATTGATTTTTATTGTAATTTGAAATACCACAATAATGAGTGAACAAATTCAGTGACCAGAATCAAACTGAATATTTATGCTAGCAGAAGAACAGCAGTACAATTTGGGAGTGATGTATAGTCACCAATTAGCAAGCTGCTGAAAGAATTTCTGGTTAAGTGTGACTGGAAATCTAATTAGAGAGTTCTTAATTTGCAGCTATCCACTACTCTGAGCTACCACTGCACTGAAGCCTGAGTAAATTTTCCATAAGACTCCATCCAACACTTCTATGTGTCTAAGCTCAATTTTACCTTTCGCTAAGCCTGTGAGGTAGATTGTCAGGTACCTTTGGGTAGTGGGCGGCATATAAGTTGTAAAAATAAATAAAATAAATAAAAATAAATAAATAAATAACAGTGCCTAATGTTATCTAATCACTTCTACAGCTGAGTGAATATTTGCTTTTCTGGGTCTTAATCTGACACTAAGTGCAGAGCATTAGCCTCTGTAGCTGATGCCTAGGGAGGGACAATAATTTTGTGAAGAGTGGCCCACATTGATGAAAGCAGCCATTTTGCACCTCCTAAGAGTTGCTGCAAGACAAAATGTTGTCTCAAAATGTGACACATTTGTCAGGCCGGTGGGGATACAAAGTTAAGGCAAAACTGCATGCACATTGTAAACTGAAAATGACTGAACTGAGCAGACAGGGAAAAATACACTAACACGCTCTGTTTATTCCCCTGCATGGTCTTCCTAAGGCCCATGGCTAAAGCTAAAGAGCTTAAACATAGACGGGGCAAATTTATTTCTCAAAGCATGAACATCAATGGCAAGTACTGTAAGCAACAACTAGAAAGTGATTTATAAAGTAGATTGGGACAGGTGAAGCTTACCTTTTCGAACAATTTTGTCCAAAACATTGAAATAGTTTTTCTGAGCTGCACCACTCAGGGACGTTAACTGGGATTTTGCTATCAACTGCAAAAGCTAAAAGTAATTAGCCTCTATTAGACAATGAGCAAAGCCAAATGAAACACAAATGAATGAAATTGTTCAAATGCATAAAATACAATTGGCAGGGCTGGAAAGCGGGTATAAGTCCTGTGCTTATCTCTCGCATATTGCATTTTTTTTTAATTTTAAGCTTCTTGCAGCAGAAACCTGCCATGCTGCAAACCATGGGCACAAGGATGGTGACTGTTACCCGCTCTGGATGCCAGAAGGCCACAGAGCACACGGCCCCTCCCCTCAGGTGCCCCTTCAACCAGGAAAAGGCAGACAGAGAGAGACGCACACTGAAAGCTTTGAGATCACATCTGTTCTTTCTGGATTTGCCTGAACAAAGCAGAGATGGGTACACTGCTAAGATGGTAGGTTCTCTCCTGGGAACTGCCCAGTCTTGTCTCTGTGGTGCTATTCGATGATGACAACATTTCATTACAACACAGCAGATGCCAATATAAACTACTAATAACTCTAGAGGAGCACTTCTGTAAATCAGAACTCTTCGGCTGTGGTTACATTAATTAAAGAACATTTAAATCAAGTTTACTGCGTTTTACATTGATGTAAAAAAGGGGTAAATACATAGCACACATGGAAGCACGGATTCATTTGACAGGGAATTGTGTATCTTTGAGCAGTAGCAAGGTGTTTTTTTTTAACTCTTCTACCAGAGGGCTGTTTATTTTAACCTGGATGTGGAATCAATCCATTTGAATTGATTCCTCATATGTGAATGCTTCTGCTGACATTATTTTTAAGCAGCCCTACCACTGGCTGACTCTCAGAGATGCTTTCCCCTAGCTGGTAAGCCAGTTAGGTTAAGTAAGTGCTGGCATATGTAAATACATGTGTCAATGCAAATAAAGCTTGCCATCAGCACCTCCCCCACAAGCACATTCTCTTCCCAACTTTTGCTCAAACGTCTCAATTTTTAGGAAAAACAAACAAACATGAAACAGATGTTTTGGTGCAGTCCTAATGGACAGCAAAAGAGCAGCCCTGTTGTCCCTCTCCTCCTCCGGTCTCCAATTTCAAAGGCGTCGAGGGAGAGGCCTAAGATAAACTGTTTATGTGTCAGGTTAGAAGAAAAATTCGTATTCCCTCCCCCTCCCCAATGGCATTCTGTTCTTTCGCTTATACCAGACGCAAGGGGGCAAAAAGCCCAGAGGGGCAAGAGGACACATGCACCCTGACTCAAAGAACCCATGGTTTTAAATCAAATTCAAAAGCCCCGATCCAGACCCCAATCTATTTAGCAAGTAGTGTAACCCTGCTCCTAGTGTTGAGAGCTATATACTGTATTTTGAATCTTGGCTAGTTGATCTCACTCATGCACCCTAATTCCGCTTTGAGCCATATAGCAGGAATGGTAGCCACTTCGGCTTCCACTTGTCAGCACTTGGTGTTAACAGCCGAAGCCCCTTGCAAATTACCCATCATTTCCCCTCGAATCCAATGTTGCTGCAATCTTCAGACCGCAGAAGGAGGTTGCTGAGTACCTTTGGGTCCTCCGCTTCGAAAATGCTGTTTTGAGGCAAAACATCTATAGCTTCCTAGTTAGTGGAAATTAAACTCTCCAAAAGTTTTATTTTGAAAAGCATTTTTATCTCTCTAGAATAGCCTTTTGCTCCGCCATCGCTCTTACATTATTGATTGCTGACTACCGGTGTCTCCAATTTTAACTGTTAGGATTCACGCTTTATGGTGCTGGGATGCATTAGGAGGCACTAGGACTTTTATCTTATATTTGCTTATATCGTTTTATTCTGATGCTGCTATTGAATTGTTGTACTTTTTTTGTTAGCGCTCAGACGCTTCTGTTTGCCGCTTAGAGTCCTATTTTAGGAGATAAGTGGGATATAAATATAACAATAAAATAACAATAAAAATACTTCACCAAAGGCCCACAAAGGAGATTAAAAGGTTCATTATTACTTTCTGTGAACACCTTTGGGCATGGATTTGACTACAATGTCTCATTGTTCCCAATGGGAAGTTAAGACAGATAAAAAGATAACTGTACCCAAAAGAACCTCAGATGAGGGAGTTGAGTCATGGCAACTGGACTTCTTTTCTTGTTGGGATCAAACTGTTTCACTACTCATCCAAGCACCTTTGTCAGTCTGAAGAAGCTTTGAGTAAAGTCCAGTAGTGGCCAAACTTCGGCCCTCCAGATGTTTTAGACCACAACTCCCAGAATTCCAAGCCTTTAATGCCAATGACAAAGGGCTGTGGGAGTTGTGGTCCAAAACGTCTGGAGGGCCGAAGTTTGGCCACCACTGGCATAAACCGAAGAGGGGGAACACAAGGGTATCACTGTCTTTTGTTTCCTTCTTTCATTCACCTATCCTTCACCCTTCGTCTCTCCAGCCACCCAAGACATTCTTCATCCAACAGCATGGCCGAGGTCTGCTATTAGCAGCCAATCAGAATGTCTGGAGAGAGGGGCGCCCTCCATCTTGCATTGTGCTGGCCATCTCTCTCCAGCCCTCCATCTTTCCTTTTTCTACCTTTAACCCTATATCCACGTCAGCTTTTGCATTCAAATCAAAGCTACTGGCATCAGTTCTGAAATGTCTGATTCTCCTCCAGACCTCCCCTTTAAGGTAATATGGATAGGTGACAAAGGACATATCAATTTGAATACGACCACTTTGAGGTCCCCTTTTATTTGGCAAAAAAAATAGCCAATACAATGCCCCCCCCAAAAAAACAGCTAAGGAAATTGGTGTTTTAAACAGACACAATATAAAATGCAAAATAACACAGAAATCAAATTTCATTATATTACGTGCTATGACAGAAACTCGAGTAAGCAAACAATTTCAGAACCTCCCATATTCCACATGAACCTATACAGACAGGACACACACATATATTTTACTAATTAGATTATAAAAGCACAACCCTAACATACATGAACAACAATTGCTAGGAATGGTAAAAAACAAGAAAACAATGAATTTTGAAAACTGTCCTACTGCTGCATAAATAAGAGCTTTAAAAGCAGCTTTCAGGGACATGGTCTCCTAACGCAACACATCTTACTGTTCTTCTTGCGTTACAAGAGAGCGATAACAAAGGAAGAAAGCCAAAATAGACAGGCTGGTTGAAAAGAAACCTTAAAAGGAGAGGTTTTAAGGCTCCCTGAAATGAGAGAGCAAGGGGGAAAAGGTGCCACTCAAAAGTGCCATCCAAGGCAGAGCGAGCACTGTTCAGAAGGCCCTTGGAGAAATGTTTCAATAAAACTCACTATTAATTAATTTGATAAATGGTGGCCATTGCTTTCTTCCCATTTCAGACGAACTCTTTCCAGGAGGTCACCAAATTGTACCAAGTTGTTGATGATTTTTTTTTACAGTTAAGCTAAATGAAATCATGGAACTACACAGTACAAGGAGATTGTAACAAGAACACATCTTACTTTCACCACGTAATTGAATCTTCTGATATCCTGAATTGCGCTTGAAAAATCTAAGCGATTAAAAGCTTCTCCCAAAGTGCAATAGCCGTGTCTCTTGAAAAGAAAAGGGGGTGGGGTTTAAGGAGAAATAAGAATTATGTTAGTGATGCGCAAGGCAGCTTCCTAATGGGTAATTTATACAATCAAGTGTTCTGCTTATATACTGCCCCATACCACTTCTGGACGATTTACAGTTTTTAATTACAGTATATAGGCTACACATCCCCCCCCCGGTACTCATTTTACCGACCTCAGAGGGATGGAAGGCTGAGTCAACCATGAGCCTGCTACCTGGGATTGAACCCCAGGTCGTGAGCACAGTTTTACCTGCAGTATAGGCATTTAACCACAGAGCTGGAAGGGACCCACGTAACCACATACACAATGATACTGTCTCAAACCAGAGGAACAGAACTCCCCTGTATTCCTCCAAAAGTGGGAGAAGTTTTGGTTTCGAGAGAAGGAAAGCCTTGTCTCACTCTGTTCGGATGTTCACAGATGGCTCACACTTGTGCTTGGAACATACTTCATTTTTGTCATTTGCTGTCTTGTCATTTTGAGTAAGCAAGGGCAACATACAAAGATTTTTTATCTCAATTATTGTCTGCAGTCAGTGTGGTGGATCACAACGGTTTGACTGTGACCTACCCTACTGCCCCCAAACAAACCAGCCTCTCTACTTACAGCAAGTATACTTCAGTTATTATGCACCTCATATAATAGACATCTCTAGGTATTATGACATTTAAAAAAACAAGACTGCAATAAAACATCCTAAACCACTTTAACATGCAAAAACAGCATAATAAGATAACATCTGTGAAGATTCTTAGTCACCAAGGTAAGGTTATTTGGAAGTTGAGTCATGGTAACTGGACTTCTTTTCCTGTGATATGGAAAGGTTTCACTACTCATCCAAGTAGCTTCATCAGTCTCCTCAGACCACGAAACGTTTTGATCTCACAAAAGAAGTCCATTTGCTATGACTGAACTTCCGGATGATAAGAAACAGATACAAAAATTAAAACTATTATCAGAGTTTAAAAGCGGAACTACCCCAAGGGGACAAAAATTATACTTTTTAAACAATTAAGGAGAAGCCTAATAAAATGGACGATTATCAGAATTGCGCAATACTATGTGTACCTAGTACTCACTTCTTTGGTGCTTTCTTTATGTACATATATCCATTTCTCACGACAAAACCCTGAAAAGCAAACACAGAATACAAGTTCTGATTTTAAAATGGCCAGAATTACTTTTGCCTCCTGGTGTTTAAGAAACCCATATCATTCCCCCCCCCCCCAAGGCAGTAAATGACTACTTTGATTTTTTTAAAAACTTGTTGCAATTTGCACCAATGGATATGCCAACATAAATTTTCATCACATGTCCTTATTAACAAGGAAGCAGGACAACAATTCACCATTAGAAAAGGGGAAGAACTAACCACTATTTACTCAGGAAATATATACCGTATTTCTCTATTGTTCAGTTGATTGCATTTATACCCCATTCTTCACCCACCCCCCCAAAAAAAAGTCCTCCAGAAGAGCTTGCAATACAAATAAGTCATACTCTTAGCCAGACTGATTGTGCTCCCTTCCAAACTTTTGGATGGAAAATTTCAAAATATCCCTTACCCAGAGAGGCTATGTCCTTGTAATAATAGCCAAATTGAGTCTGTGACCCAGGTTCTTTTATTCTGCTCCTTTTATCAAGAACTACGCAAGGAGCTTATACATCCTATTATTTGCAAACATCCTGGGAGATCCACCAACTACTACGCTAAACTACTCCTTTCAGATAGGTCCCCTCAGATCACAAATTGTGTTGCCAGGTTTTGCTATGCTGCTATGATCAAATGTAGATGTATAACTGATAGAGGTTTGAGCTCTCCTAATTATATATAGTGTTTTACCCATAAATGGTTTTTTACAAGCTCTGTATTTTCCAGTAATATATTTTATACTGTTTTATCATATTATATTTTATTGTATTACAATTTTTGTATTATGTATGGTTTGGTTAATAACCGTAAATAAACATTCATTCAAATAAGACATACCTGTACTTCATTCTGAGGTTCAAAATAAAAAATACAAGACATGATATAAGGGTTGTGGGAAAAGGACGCAGACATCCACAGGCATATTTTTTCTCTTTTGGCCAAAGAGTGACACAAGCTTTAGCAACATCAGGAAAATGTCTATAGACAGGGTTTTCAGAATTCTGTCCCATGTCAATTTATAGAAGTGAGAGCCCTCAAAGCTTCAGGAAGTAGACCACTCCCCGGCTTCTACGTAAAGCAAAGCAAAAGCAAAGTGTTCTGCTTATATACCGCCCCATACCACTTTAAGTAGTCTCTGGGCGGTTTACAATTTTAATTACAGTGTGCAGGCTACACATTGCCCCCCCCCAGCAAGCTGGGGTACTCACTTTACCAACCTCGGAAGGATGGAAGGCTGAGTCAACCATGAGCCTGCTACCTGGGATTGAACCCCAGGTCGTGAGCACAGTTTTACCTGCAGTACAGGCATTTAACCACTACACCACAAGGCTCTTCCTACGTAGTTCCTGTGTTGCATTTTCGAACCATTACAGATGTGCCCTGCTGCACTGTGGGAGTTGTGAGAATTCCCTGCCACTCACAAGAGGTCAGGGGGAACAAGCTTCATTCAGAACCCCGTGCCCCTTTAGGAGGCACAGGGAATCCTCATGACTCTGGCACTGCAGCAGTTCTAACAGTTCAAAGGAGAGGCCTAACTGCACAAAGCAAAATATATTCCATAAAATCATCAAGGAAAAAAATATCCCTATGCTAGTTTTTTTTTAAAAGTTCAGAACCACTATATAGGACTGGAATCCACGTTTTCATTTACTTGCGGTATGCAACAACCTTATACACAGCCTACGAAAGTGCTCCCTTGTGGCCTTTGCCCCACCCCTTTTATATTCCAACTAGTGTTCCCTCCTATCCATGGTTTCAGGCATCCACGGCAGAGCATGGAGTTGCTCCCCTATGGAAACAGGGAGCCTAGTACTTCACTGAATCCAACCCTTGGTCCATTGAATCCTGTACTGTCAACTTGAGTGAGATGAGCTGACCCAGCATTTCAGGGAAGATTCTTAACCTGGAGGTCTCTGGTAACACTGGTGGGATGCTATCTAAGCGCTAACCAGGCCCAGCCCTGCTTAGCTTCCGAAATCAACAAAGATTATTGTGTTCAGACAGAGTTGCCCCTAACATTTTATTTTTTTAGTTCCCTGATTTTTCCTGACCAACATTTGTCAATTTCCCTGACTCGGTGCTAGGTTTAGCAGAAGACAAAATTCCAATACTAGCAGGTAGGGATGAAAGCATGATAGACATTTAAAGTTTGCACATTGCTAAACATTTAAACGAGCCTTGCTTTGCAAATGCTACAGGTAGACCTTGGAAAACATGCAGGGACACAGCTCAACCGACACACTTGGCTGGTTGCTGAGGGTAGAGCTGAGGAAAAGGTGGTACTCGGAAAGTGCATCATTAAGTTTTACTTGCATGTGTGTGTGTGTGTGTGTGTGTGTGTGTGTGTGTGTGTGTGTGTGTGTGTGTGTGTGTGCACGCGCGCACATGTGTGTGTGTGTTTACAGACTACAATCCTTCCTCAGATTAAATTTCATACAACTTATTTCATTAAAATAAAATTGTAGTTAAAAATGAGGTTCTATATGCATACAATAAAGGGAACAGCCTTAAGTAAAAGCTATCCCTTTTATATAAGCTTTTAAACTTGTCTTAACTGCCTGGTGTGTTTCTGTGTAAAATTAAAAGAAGAAAAAAGTGTTGCCTATATACTACCCCAATGTGCTTAAAATAATCTATAGGCGGTTTACAATTTAATTCTGCAGGCTACACACAGTTCCCCCTCACCCTCAGTAAGCTGGGTACTCAATTTACTGACCTCGGAAGGATGGAAGGTTAAGTCAACCTTGAGCTGGCAACTTTGGATTGAACCTCAGGTTGTAAGCACAGTTTTGACTGCAGTACAGCAATTTAATCACTGCTCCACAAGGCTCCTTAAATTTAAATACACATAACACTTCTTTTTAAACTAACAAGGGATTCAGGATAATCTGCACTATTTATATGTAAGAGTACTTTTGTTTGAATTGCATTTTTATACAGGTTTCATTGAATACAAGGTGGTATTTTTAGTATTAATCTTAAATGTTATATCAGAAGGAAAACCAAAACAAACCAGAAAAGGAATCCTGACTTACACTGAGAGTTTGCATTGCTTCTAAAATGATCTTTCTTTCTTTTCTTGCTTGCAGATTCACAATCCGTACTGTATATTTCATCGTCATTGTCCAAGATACTGGAAGAAGAACACACACTATTTTCAGTTAAAAGATCCAGTTTGTTAAATTTCATGATACAATGGACAATCCCCATGCCTCGAAATCCTCTAGTTTAAAGCAACTTTTCACACAAAAGTTATTTCCCTGTGTTAGGTCATGTGCAGCTAGACAAGAAAGAAAGAGGCAGCTGTTTTTCATTTTACAATAAGCTTTGTCCTATGTGTCGTGTATATTGAAATGTGCATGTGCACTTTATACAGTAGGACCCCCGTATCCACTGATTCATTATCCACTGATTCAGTTATCCATGGTTGGCAGAGGAAAAAAATTAAATAATTCAGCAGCCACGAAGCAAGCTGTAAAACAAGCTGTTGTCACAAATAGCATCTGTAAAGCAAGCTACTGTCACAAAGAGTGGCCATAAAGCAAGCTACTGTCTCAAAACAGCAGTCATAAAACAAGCTACTGTCAGGAAACAGCAGTTTGGGAGTGGGTGAACAGGTGTTCTCTCTTATCCACAGTTTTCATTATCCATGGGGAGGCCTGGAACCAATCCCCAGCAGATACTGGGATCCTACTGTATATACAACTCATCTGGTTCAATTCCTTATATCTTTCTCTATCAGTTGCTGAGGGAAGATTTGGAAACTGTTCAGAATCAGATATCAGGGAAGGTACATTTTTACATTAAGAACTGGGAGCTTCTGGAGCAGAAGGTCAAAAAAAGCAAAATTCTTCATGGGTTCGGACTGGAGCACCTCAGGCACATCTCTGTGAACTGCCGTGCCTATGACCTGACTCATTCGAAGGCTGCAATATTGGGGCCTTGAGAGGCAAATAGGCAAGTGTCCTCTTTGAAGCTTAGAAGAAACTAAATAGGAGACTACAAGGAACCACCAAATTATGAGGCCTCCCTTGGCTTGAGCCCTGGACAGCTTCTGATTGCAAGTATTTCATTTAGCTTCAACAAGCAAGTCGGTGGACATAAATACATGTTTACTGGAATACCGCACTGCCTTTGTTGCTTGTCTAGTCAACTGTATTTTGAACCCTGTCATTAAATAAAACCAAATAAATAATTCAACTTCCTATTTATTCATGGGAAATGCATAAAGCTCCCTTGCCTGTCAAAAAGCGGATGTGGCAAATGAAATGTTAAAATAACTCATAGCACATATTCTTACATCTGACAACTTCTGGGACAATTGCAGTTCCAGTCACTATTAATTCATTAAATGCATAAGATGTCATTCTCCCAAAAATAGCACACATGGCAGCCGTTAGTAATATCCACATAAAAACAAATGTTATTAAAACCTGTGCTTGGGGTGTGTGTTGGGGGTGGGTGGGAGAGAATCCCAGATTAAACAACACATTACTCAAAACCACAATACACTCCAAGTCACTATGTAATGTCAGTTTTTTTGCAGACTTTGGAAGTATACATCACCTAGTCTAGCAAAGATGCACACCATTCCTGACAAGCAAAGCAATTATAATAGGTTTCATGCTGTGGAAAAAAAAGATGGTGATCTGATAAGAATGTGTGCTGGAGGTTCAGAGCAGGGTTTTATTACAGATTTTGGTACTTGATTTCATACTATTAGAAATTCTTTTATGAACCTTTAAAAGAGGATAGTAATATGAAAAACTACCAGAAATAGTTTACAATTCCTAAATGGAAACGTCTGCTTCTTGGAAAGAAAGCCAAAAGAATTATATCTGGTAAATGTATATAAAGAAAAAAGCAAGCTGTTAGCCAGAACACTGACAGTCCAAGATGGTTTCAAACTACAGGAAAAGAGATTCCATTTAAAACCCTCCACGGCTGGGTCCAGACCCACGAGACTGGCGCAGGCGCGCTCACTGAGGGTGGCCATACCCAGAGAGGCGTGGAAATCGCGCACGCGAGACCGTGCCTTCTCTGTGGTGGGCCCCTCGCTCTGGAATCATCTCCCCAGTGAGCTGCGCCTGTTGGAGTCCCTGCCCGCCTTTAAGAAGGCCTTGAAGACCCTCTTTTTTAGAGAGGCCTTTGGCGACCTTTTCAGTTAGTCAGATTTTTTTTTCTTTTTCCCCTCCGCCCGGGCCCTGCCGCCATCTCGCCTCTGTCCTATGTTTTACTACTTGTTTGTATTAGTGTTAGCCACCCAGAGTTCCCTTTGGGAAGATGGGCGGGATACAAGTCTAATAAATAAAATAAATAATAATAATAATAATAATAATAATAATAAATAACATTAGGAAGAACTTCATGACAGTTAGAGCTGTTCGGCAGTGGAATATGCTGCCCCAAAGGAGGGTGGTGGAGTCTCCTTCTTTGGTGGTTTTTAAGCAGAGGCTGGATGGCCATCTGTCGGAAATATTGTGATGGGGGTTCCTGCATGGCAGGGGGTTGGACTAGATGGCCCTTGAGGTCTCTTCCAACTCTATGATTCTATGATTCTATGATTCTAAGATGGTCTCCTTTGGAAAGCAGTTTACATCACACAGATAAGCAGAACTGCTGAACTATTACAGCACAATGCGTACAAGAAGAAAGTAAAATTACTTTATCTTCCCATCTGTGTTCTCTGACAGGAAAATTGTATACAGCCTCACTCGCCAGTATTCACTTTTAATAAAACAGCTGAGTTTGTCAAATGGAAGTATTTATCACTGTCAATTCAGGTTTACCAAGTATCCAGAATGGAGTCCGGATGTTGTAAATCACTAAGACAAGAACAAAAAAGTCAGCAAGGCAAGTGGGTTGGGGAGAGACAAGTAACCATTTAGCGATTAAAAGACAAACATTAAACATGTCTGATACGTCATCATTTAATGCTTTATTTCAACTTATGAAGAAAGAATACATTTTACTGGAATACTATGGTACTGAAAGGGTCTCGAAGTCTTTGTATTTTTGAAATAAAGCCATACACAAACGGTTCTGTCCTCCAAAAATGTGAGCCGGCACATCAGAACTGAAAACTTGTTCTTACTTTCTACGGAATCTTCCTGTGCAAACAGGAAAACTCAATGCGGGCCCAAGTTCCACAAGGAGCTTGAGAATAACTCTAGATCTATATCAATTAACCCCTGAAGGGATTACCGAAAGCTTGACATGTTTTAACTGGATGGATCATGAAGCAGAAGACTTCTTTTCAAATTCCCTTTTTATATAAGCAAATGAAAACTTGACAATGTTCCAGTAAAAACAGCAGATGTTGATTGCTGACATATAAGATTAAAATGAAAAAGGTGGAGGCAAGTGGCCATTACAAAATTCAAATGAAAGATCAGACCATAGACTTTTTAGGCCACTAATGAAAACTAAAATATCACTGTAAGCTTTTGTGGACAATATCCACTTCTTCAAAGCTGCTCACCTGGCTCCCTGTTTTTATTTCAATGGAACCATCGGGATGCCAAGAAAGAGCCACCACCCTCCCCTACCAAGTAGAAGGCACATGGATGCTCAACACCAGCAGAGCCAGACTGCAAGAAATATTCCCTTTTCTTTAATCTGACTCCAAATGGCTTTACCTAGTGGATGTACTAAATTATACCCCAATCCTCAAATGGAGGACCTGGGCTTTTCTGCATCAACCCCCCCCCCCCCACTACTGGCCCAACTGAAATGTGTAAGTTTTGAAGAAGAGCAAAATGGAGAGGAGGCCTGGGAGGATGTGCATGACCTCTGCCCTTTTATTTGAGGGACTGGTGTGTGAAACCCTGCCCTCTGCTGCAGATGCAGTATTACAACAACAGCCAACAGACCTGCCACTTCCCGCCTTATCTAAGACAGAAGTGACTGGTGAAAATCATCTTGCCGAGAACCTGATATCTAAGAATAATCTCCAGGCAAACCGCATCTTTGGCCTTGCTTGGACTTTTGGTACAGTGGTACCTTGTATAAAGGAATTACCGTATTTATCGGCGTATAACACGCACCTTCATTTTAAGAGGGAAATTTCAGGAAAAAAAATTAAATTTCAAATAAAGAACTTTGAAGCAAAATAAGGGTAGCTCAGAACTTTTTTTTATTAATGTCTCATTCTTTTCACCGGACAGACTGCATTTCCTTTGATCGTTTAACCGGGAGGTTTCCTGAGGATACTGCACAAATATTGTATATTTTCCCCCCGACTCTCCACCCCACCCCACCCCACCCCTCGCTTCCCCTCCCCACCCAACCCAACCCAACCCGCATCTACCTGCGATGCATCCGATTTTTTTAAACTCGTTTTTTAACACCTCCTCCACCTCGCCGCCGAGTCCTCCTCACGGATTCCTTTGTGCCTTTGAAGGCAACCCCGTGGCGGGTGCCTCTCCCACGGAAAAAAAAAACGGAAGGAAGGGGCCTCTAAAAGTACAGCTAGGCGACACGTGGCAAGCGACTGGCCCCAGTGCCTCCCGTGCCTCCGGTCCCATGCCTGCCTGCCTGCCTGCCTGCCCGCACCCTGGGCCAACGCCCAAGAGGCTCCCACCCTGGCTGCCAGGAAAGTTCTCACCCTGTTCGCAAATAGATTGCGGGGCGCGCGGAGGGGGAGTGCCGTTGGGGCGCACGCGCGCTGCGTTTTGCAGGGAGCGGAGGTGGGGGAGGAAAGGGAAGCGTGCACGCGCCTCCTTCTAAGACCCGCCCCGCCGCCGGAGTTTTGGGCCCCGTCACAGGATCGGGAAAGGAGCCGCCGGGGAGCCTCCCCCCACCCACCCCCTCCTCCTCAGGTAGTAGAAGCACAGCCTGGGCCGGGAAGGCGCGCGGGGCTCAAGAGGGAGGGAGGGGGAGAGAGAGGGAGGGAGACCCCCCCACCCCGACCGGGAAGGGCGGGGGGAGAAAGGAAAAAGGGTGTCCTCCCTTCTGGGTCTGGCACGGCGGCGGCGGCCTCTCCCTGTGAGAGAGGCCTGCCTTCCCCCCGTTCTCGAGCGGTCGCTGAGGGGGGGGGAAGCGGGAGTCACCTCCGCTCTCCCCGACTGAGGTGGTTAAGGAAGGAAAGGCGCCGCCGCCGCCACCCTTCCTGCCTGCCTGCCTCCCTCAGCGCTTCCCCCCCTCACCCGCGCCACCTCCAGCACCAGCGCCGCCTCCACCGCTTGGACTTCCCCCCGCCCCCTCGCCCCACACCGGGAATTGGGGGGGTTGGCTCTGCCTGCCTGCCTCCCTCCCTCCCTCCCTAGGTCCCAGACAGCATATCGGGGTATAACACGCATACATCATTTGCCCCCTATTTTCAGGGGGGGAGTGCGTGTTATACGCCAATAAATACGGTAATTCATTCCAAATGAAATTCTGTTCAGCAAATTTTCCTTTATACAAATTTCCCACAGGAATGCATTGAAAACAGAATAATCCCTAATTGCAACCATTTTTATGTTGTACGGATTGGCCCCGTAGACGATTCTGTTAAGCCAATTTCCCCCTATCTCCAGAATTTTTTATGTTGTACAGATTTTATGCTATACAAACTGTTTGTTAAACGAGGGTCCGCTGTACTTGCTTTGAAGAAGTGGATCTTGTCCACAAAAGCTTCTGATGATTTTTTATTTAAATTAGGGGCCAACAAAAGTATTGCCTATAGCAGTGGTAGCGAACCTTCAGCACTCCAGATGTTTTGGATCACAACTCCCAGAATTGTCAATGACAAAGGACTGTGGGAGTTGTGGCCCAAAACACCTGGCGTGCCAAAGGTTCGCCACCACTGGTCTATAGTCTAGTTTTACATAAGATTGAATTTCACATACTGCAGATATGAAACATACTTGGGCTTAATAACAAATGACCTATAAGGAAGCCCAAACCCATGCATTCCTGTGCACTCTACACAGGGCATGGGAGACGTTTCGGGGAGAGCACGCATGTGCTATTTCCTCATATTACTGCCTGATATATTTGCGAGGCAAAGAACTAAACCCTCACCCAAAATGCTTCTCATATGGAGGTCCTGGAATTTACAGTGATACTGACAAAGCACCATCTTGCAATGACAAACACAGAGTTCCAACCAAAGAATGCTAGGACTGGATTTGTACTGTGGCTCCTCTCCTCAACAACCTGTTTTACTCGAACGGCATTTTGGGGGAAAGGTGGTAGTTGGGCCTCGACCTACCACTGCTGCATTCAAACCTACAGCCAACTCCGCCTTCCGGCTCCATGCTCTTGCATTAAGGCCCAAAAACAGGTGGCCAGATGCTGTGACTTAGGAGAACAAAGGTGTAAAAGAAAGCCACCTTTGGACATTAAAAGTAACGGTTCTGTTGGCCATACATGTTAGAAAACCTTCTGGCAACGCTTTAAGATATCACTACATCTGAGCGCAAGCAAGTGTTTGGCGCTTCACAGCCCCCTCCTTCTCCAGCAGGTCTCCATTCAGAGGCAGCCCCCCCCACCGCCTCCTTTGGGCACTGCATCCGAGTGGGTGCATCCGGGGGGGGGAGGGCAAGGGAGCACCACACACTTGTTTCTTCAAAGGAAGAACGAATACGAACCACTGAAGTGGCAGTTTGTGCCCATGCTGTCATTTTTTGTGTGTGCATTTAACAAAACATTACTTTTGGCAGTTCATGTTCCTCTCTCTCTCCCCCCCCCCCATCTTTGAATCTTCAGTCCATAGAACTCCTCGATACAGTGTCTAATGAAGCTGCAGAACCCATTTCTCCGTTAAGGAACACTGCACTGACCTAAAATGTTTCCTCACCACTGCCAAAATAAGTGCTCTGTACCTCAGAAAATGTCTTTTGGCAGACATTCAATAGAACAGCTCCTATGACCAAGGCAAAGAACGCTAGTCTTCACCAAAGACAAATGTTTAAGGTGAATATCTGCAATAAACTCTCACCTATTAGTATATAATCAAAAGAAATCATTGACCACACTAGGGCCTGCTTTCAGCAATCAGATTTGTTGTCATCTTGACCTGAGATAGTTCTTTTACCTTCGCCCTCAGGACCAAGGCTGCTGTTCACCTAACTTCACTTTAGAAACAATAAAAAATTGCTGGAGCGGGCTTTCTGCTTATTTGGTTACCATTTTACAACAAAACTATTTATAGTACTGTATATTAAAGGAGCCTTGTGGTTAAACTGCTGTACTACAGCCAAAATTTGTGCTCATGGAGCTGGTTCAATTCCAGATAGCCAGCAAAATGAATACCCAGCCTGCAGGAAGGGCAATGCGTAGCCTGCATCACACTTTTTTGCTTTGCTTTAAACGCAAACTTAGTAAGATGCAAATGCAGAGTTTATCCACAGTGCACTTTCTGATTTCATCTTGCTTTTCTCCTATTACTAGCATCAATCTTATTTAATAGTTGTCGTGAGTTTTTCAGGCTGTTTGGCCGTGTTCTCGAAGTTTTTCTTCCTGGCGTTTCTCCAGACTCTGTGGCCGGCATCTTCAGAGGGCAAGGAGCTCAGGGGAACTAGGAGTATGTGCGCTTTTTCCTCTGAGTGTTTCCAGTCTTCGGGTCTGTCTAACTGTTTCCTCCCCGTAGAGGCGCTCAATGTATTCTCGAAGGCTTTCACGGCCAGGATCCGATAGTTGTTGTGAGTTTTTTGGGCTGTTTGGCTGTGTTCTGGACAAATCATACAACTAATGCATGGCACCCAATGTAACAATGATTTTCTAAAGAAGATTTATACTGACTGACTAGTCCTGGAAAGCAAAAGTTAACAGAATTATGGCAGAGGTTTCTAATTTTTCCATTTCTAGGCGAACCCCCACCCCCACCCAAGCATGTGTTTAAATGTCTTCAGGTAATATTTCATATACTGTATCTGATCAAGAGAACTGCTGTATGCACCAAATAAAACTTTTGAGTTCTTCGTTCCCCGCTCCTCCTGCAACAGACTAACACAGCCACGCTCTAAGACTTCTCTCTGACTCTATTTGTGCTCCTTTTAGATCTATACTCCAAGGAACCCCTAAAACTGAAAAAACCCAAAACCATGAACTGCTGTAGTTTGTTATAAAAAGCAAAGTGCTGCATAAATATGTCAGAAAGATTAACTGAGACATGGGTAGAATATTTAACCTAGTGCAACAGGAAAAGCACACAGAAATGAATCACTACTACAGGCTGGATGTAATCTCCATTATTTTGACCTCACAGCAGCTTTAAAACAATGATGTTGTATTATACCCAAACCAGCTTCCAAGCTTCTTTAAATACTATGTTCTCCTCTTTCTTGCATTTCTTTCCATTTATTTTTACTCTATATGATCAGGTGTATTAATATGTACTTTTCATTTTTCTTTACATTGCAAAAGCATTTTACATGTTTTATGATTCCCTCATCCCACCCGTTTTGTTATTCCTTCACTGGTCATGCTTTCAATCAGTGTCCTATTTAATATCATATAACATATCCACATTACACAATTCCTCGCTTTTATAAAGCCTGACATCCGATCAAAAATTCTGTGCCATACAAGAGAATTGAGAATGCATAGCACCATACATGTTCACAAATATCTGCAAATCTCATTCTTCATCTTAAGGAATTTGGCTTTTCTACTTTGAGTTTCATTCTATAGTTATGATCCTACTATCCATTCAACCAGAGTCTATTTCTAAACATGAATTACACTTTCATTTGGATCTGCATTTTTTTCTGGCTGCTTTGTCTCTCATAGAATGAACCCAGTTTTATCAGTCGACCCCCCCAAAACAACAACAACAACAACAGGAAAACCCAAAAATGCTGTGGCATCTTAAAGACTAACTGCTCTATAGTCCACTAACTCATATCAGAGTGAAACTGTATGACTGTCACATTTTATACATGGCTCTATGTCTAGACCAAGTGATAATAGTTTGCTAGTAAAGGAACAGGATTATCAGGCTGTGAATAACATTCCTTTTTTGACAATACAGTAGGACCCCTGTATCCACTGATTCATTAACCACTGATTAAGTTATCCACGGTTGGAGGAGGAAAAAATTAAGTAAGTAATACAGCCGCCGTAAAGCAAGCTACTATCAAAAACAGCAGCCATAAAACAAGCTACTGTCACAAAACAGCAGCCGTAAAGCAAGCTACTGTCACAAACAGCAGTCATAAAGCAAGCTACTGTTGCAAAACAGCAGCTATAAAGCAAGTTACTATCGCAAAACAGCAGATTGAGGTGGGGTTTTTTTGGTGTTCTCTCTTATCCACGGTTTTTGTTATCCACGGGAAGGCCTGCCCCCAGCAGATACCGGGGTCCTACTGTACTGTATTCATTACTGTTACTTCACTGACTTTACTACACTTTTGCTCAGCAGCTAAATGGTCAGCTTGGAATACGTCATAGACAACACTGTTGCTCTTCTCCCCACTGACATAGAAACCAACGTGTTATTCATGATGGGTTTCTCTAATCATCTCTTCCATATACAACCTGAAAACCAGCGGCAAGAGCACACATGCTTGTCATATTCCTCTTTGTCCCTCTTGATCCTTGCCTGACTTTCATGACAGCTTTCTGTTCCCAGTACATACTGCAAATACATTAGTAACCAGTATTGTGGGATAAGATACTAGCCAAGATGTACTTATTGCAGAATATGCACAGGGTTGGTTCTTTTCTATGACACACAAAATGCAAACAAAAACAAAAACAAAAATAGAAGTAACTGGAGATTCATTTTTGTTTCTGAAGAACAACCATTTAGGGATGTTAAATACTCTGGTGATGGGGGACAATAAAATATAAATTGTGGCTTCTGAAACTTGACAGACAAGGCCACTCCTCTGTTTTCAGGGGAAAGCCATTTTTCATGGTGGAGAAGGGAGAATCCAATGATGACAGAGCCAGGAAACAAACAAACAAAAAACAGCATTGAGCAGCCCCAGGCTACACAACGCCCACCCCAGCATAAAATAATTATTATCTATCCTCATATTTATTTGAACATATAGTGATCATTTTCTGTATCTTCTACAGTAGGTAGAGAGTACTCAGAAGTGGCTTGCCATCCTCTTTTTGTGCGGATTCTCTGATATCATGCAGTTCACTCAAGGCTACATAGGCTGGGCGCCAGAGAGGTGACCTGACTGAAATTTATAAAATCATACACGGTGTGGACAAAGTAGATAAGGAAAAACTGTTTTCCCTATTGCATAACACTAGAACTAGGGGGCACTCCATAAAACTTTGGGGTGCTAGATCTCAAACAAATAAGAGGAAGTACTTTTTTACCCAGAGGATCGCTGGTCTTTGGAACTCCCAGCCAGAAGAAGTGGTGACAGCTGTCAGCCTTGACACATTTAAGAAAGGATTGGACAAGTTCATGGAGAACAAGGGTCTCAATGGCTATCCTTATGGATGCCTAAGGACAACCTCCGGGTTGGAGAGATAGGCAGGATATCTGTCAATGCCATTTGCAGGGAATTTTAAGCAGGTGAAGACATCTGCTTGGGAACACCCTGAAGCAAATGGTGAGCCGCTGTGTGAGACAGAATGCTGGACTGGATGGGATTTGGCTGTTCTTATGTTCTTCTCCTTGGATGCACAGTGGAGAACTGAACTCATTAGACACGTAACCTACTGAGCAATGTGCATGCTGGTAAACTGAAGCCACCATAACTGGAACAATTTTCCACCATGCATGTATGAAAGTGGAGAGAAAGGCACACAATTAAGTTATGCCTGAACTTCAGCGGGAATTCCTGGCAGAAGGAACCAAGTATCGCTCAGTTGGCATTTTGCTTCTTTTTGCTCAAAACAGCCCACTCACTTCCGACTGTGTAATTCTTCTTTTGGGCCCCCTTCAAGATCCGCCTTGTACCAAATTGAGGTTGGGTCTGAATCAGCATGCTGCAGCTTAGTAAGCCAATACGCAAACCTAGCTGTTGCCTGTATGCAACGCATTCACTTTTGAGAATAATCAAGCCAGAAGACTCTAATTATTGAAACAGAAGAGAGCCATGTGGTTCAGTTCTTACCCTACATTGCAATGCAGGAATAGGCAATAACTTCATCAGACCACTAAAGAAAATCATACAATCCTCTAGCTTTGTGGATCAGTGCCCACTTCTTCGGGCATGCACCAGTGTCTTCTTGATCGTCCAGAGAACCAAAACTTCATGGCAGATGGATCTGCTAGGCTTGTTTCTTAGATGCAAGTCAGGAAAAGGACAGGCTGTATTGGACACATGGCTTTAAAGTTGCAGCTGTGGTAGCTGTTGTTTGGCCAAAGCCCGGACATTATGCATGTACCCTTCTTGCACAGCCTTTCTTCGAAATACAAGTTTCTATTTGGCTGGGAACAGGGAAACACAAAAAAACCAGACTCCTCCAACTGCGATCTGGGGCTGTACTCACTAGGTAGAAACAACTGGAGCCAAATTAAAGTCAAATTAATATTACCTGGTGTTTAGAAGTAGGCACTGCCTTCAGTCTGCAGTCCTGCTCCGCTGATATTAAGAGTTTCCAGTCTTGTCTGAGAAATGGCAATGACACGTTTCCTAACAAAGCCAATATTTTAAACCACAAATCGAAGTCGGTTAAAAATCTAGGTTCAATCTAAAACAGGGAAACCCATTTCCCAGATCAATCAGAAAGGGAAAACTACAGATAATTGAAGTCCTTCAGTTTTGATATTGTTCATGCAGCAAAAGAACTGGTACATTGAGGCAAAAGGCTTATTAAAACGAAGACTTCATCATCCACACCAAGCCACAGACCAGCTCCACTTGCCTTTTCCCAGCATATATTGCCCATTCATTGGAAATTTCCTAAGCAAGAAGAAACTAAACTTCAGTTCAATATCAAAGTCACCATAAGAAGCATTGTCTATTTGAGGAAATGGTTTAAGCAAACAAGACAGATTACTGTAACATAAGTGGTTTGTGACTCCATCTAGAACCAGCTTTTCTCTTACCCCTGCCCAAAAAATCCCCACTCAGGAAAAGGAGGTTACAGGTGAAAATTTAAGAACTTCAGTGGATTAGCAGCTGTTCTTGATCTTACAGGTCACCATGCAGAGAGAGGCAAAGAAGATTGTTGTTGTGAGATTTTCAGGCTGTTTGGCCGTGTTCTGGAAGTTTTTCTTCCTGATGTTTCGCCAGACTCTGTGGCCGGCATCTTCAGAGGGCAAGGAGCTCAGGAAACTAGGAGTTCTCTCTGTGCTCTGGGGTACAGAGTGAGTGAGACTGGGATTTTTTTAAGTTGTGGAAAGAAAATAGTTGTATATTGTATATCAAATTTTCATTGAAAATGTGTTGTATATCAAATGAAAAAAATTTTAAAATTGTTTTTCCAAAAATTCAAATGCTATAATTATTCAAATGTGTAATTTTTTTTGAAAATGCAGAATTACATCATGAAAGCCCTATTCATAATCTTTAAAATGACACCTGTCCCAGGTGTGTAGCTATCACAGCTATCTATTAAATGACATTTGAAATTATGCTGGTGAGTGGATGTTGGCTTTTTTTTTTTTTGCAGTTTTGAAAATGCAGTATCTCAGAAACGGGTGGACCAAAAAATCTGAAATTTTTTAAAAACATCTCATGGTAAGGTACTAATGTACCAAAAATTAACCAATTCCATGTCATCAAGTTCCAAAATGGATTTTTTCATTGGTTAATTTGACACGGAATGACCCCTCTCCGGGTGAGTTATGGACATGAGTCTCCAGGTGCATTCTGGCCTTTCGTGTAATTTGTATTGGTGTTCATAAAGGGCGTGGATTGGCTGGTGCTTGATTTGTTGGACAGACTGTCCTATTTACTGTCAACCACCTCAAGTAGTGCTTGTCGCTGGTATGTAAGTATTCAAAAGAAGAAAAATGGAAGAGAGGCCCATGAGCAGAACTGCCACTTTACTATGGTCACTTGAGAGCTGTGTGACTGGATGAATATACTGTATATACTCGAGTATAAGCCTAGTTTTCCAGCCCTAATTTTGGGCTGAAAAAAGGGGTCCTCGGCTTATATGCGGGTCAATACTTTTAGCCACTGAGGCAAGTTTGGGTCAGTGGCTAAAAGTCATTTTAAACATTGTGCGCCACTTCTCCTGACCCCCCCCTCCCATGTTTAAAAAGACTTTTTAAAAGGTCATTTTAAAACAATGTTTAAAATGACTTTTAGCCACCAACTCAAGCACTTGCCTCGGTGGCTAAAAGTCATTTTAAACATCACAAACACACCCAGCTCACAAAGGAGGAGTTGCCAGGCCCTGCTGCATTTCCCACCCTAGGCTTATACTTGAGTCAATAAATTTTCCCAGTTTGGGGGGTTTAAATTAGGGGCCCCGGCTTATGCTCGGGTCGACTTATACTCAAGTATATACGAGTACTTTCTAGATGTACATGAAGTGCTGATCTAGTACTATATATATTACCTGGGGGGGGGACCTTTGTAGCAGAAAATGTTCCTGATTTTCTCCCATTGCAATCCTGACTGGTTTCTTTGCCACCTCAGTAAGAAAACAGGTACTCTGCCAGTAATTTTGCTTTCAGACCCCTGCATCCTTCCTGCCTTTCTTGTGAAGATCACACACTGAGTTCTAAAAACCAACACTTCAAAACTTTCTCCCTCCCAATAATAACCCCATTTCAGTGATGTGGGGTCTCATGGCTCACCTATATTCAAAACATCCAAGTCCCCATGGCAACTCTGTATCAGATAATTAGGTTGTTACACTACTCCTCAATGCCATGAGATTATTTTAAAAACCTAAAGTAGCTTTCAGCAACTCTGCTCTTACACAAACCTGATGTCTCTTCCATACAAAATATGCACTGTGCGCACCACTACGAACTAAGACTTTAATCTCTCCTGTTAAAATACAAGATCAACATTTACAGCACTGCTGCTTAATGGAACCCTAATTATATAATAATGCAAAATCTAGGTACAGTAATTTGTTTCGAAGTGGTAAAAATAAGGCATTCTGCATTATTTGTAGCTAGCTGGAAGATGCGAATTACTATCTTGAGACTTACAAAACATTTAATGCCAACAATTACTTTCCTGAAGTCCACAAATCAAACAGCTTTTGTGTATGAATGTCAGCCTACATTCTTCCAGCTCCCGTTTAACTTCCAAATCCCAAACCTAATCTGTTCAAGCTTTCAGTTCGCTGGGCTCAAGGTAAATATGTGTAATAATTGTGATCAGCCTCTCGCCTGGAACGCGCACACTTCTAAATTAAAGATTTCAATGTGGATTACTTTCCCATTACCTCCTGGGGGCAGTTACCAATCACATTTTTCTTAACCCCGAGACCACAATCAGGATGCGGAGGGCAGCAAAAACTGCCGGCTATTCTAGCTGGTTTGCTGTCAAGGGGAATCGTCCAGCTGAGACAGCAAGAGCCCCTCCTGGATGCAAACATCCCCTCCGAGGACAAAACAGGATGTCCCACAATTCCCCGCTTTCCTTCACAAAGCTAGCTTAGCCTCAAATAAGTTGAAGGATGCTATCTCTGTCAAGTTTTTAGAAAGATATAAAAACATAAATGAAATATTAAACAAACCTTTTACACAGAGGAGTGTAGATACATAGAGTTTGTGTGTGGGTACAGCACACATAGGTGTGAAGGGTTTTAGGAACAAACTTTGAGGCTGCAGCAGCAACCGGCAGCTGCAGGTAGTTAGTGCTTGAAATCTGTATAAATGTAGCAAGGAAGAATCACTGTTTGCTGGTTTTTACTCAAAGCCAGTCACAATGATCCTGTGTAAGGTTAGTTGCTGTGTTTTTTGCTGATCAAAGGCAATGTATATTACAAGATATGTTCTATATGGTGAAGAAAAGCTTTCTGAGTTAAATGTAAATATATAAATTATTTTTCTAAAAATTGTCTGCAAGAGTTTTTCTAATGTTCCTGAGTAGCACTGAGTTCTGCTAGGTATCAGAGTTTTTTCCAGTACACAATACAGTGGACCCTTGTATAACGAACAGCTTGTATAACATAAAATCTGTACAACATAAAAAATTCCGGAGATAGGGGAAATTTGCTTAACATAATTGCCTATGGGGAGAATCTGTACAACATAAAAATGGGATTATTCTGTTTTCAATGCATTCCTATGGGAATTTGTATAAAGGAAAATTTGCTTAACATAATTTCATTTGGAACAAATTAATTCTTTTATACAAGGTTGCCAGCCTCGGATAAGAGCGTTCACTCTTATCTACAGATTTTGTTATCGGTGTGGCAGCCCAGAACCAATCTCTCATGGCCACAGGGGGCCAACTACACATGCAGTGGGAGAGAGAGGCTGCTTTCCTGCCGTCAACTGAGTCAACCACAGTGCACCAGCCACAGTAGCCACCATTCCCCATACAGGTTTGGCCAATGACTCCAGTCACAGTGGAGAGAACCAAGTAAAGACAGTTCCTGTATGTTCTAAAATATAATATATTCTACGGTAAATAAAAGAAGCATTACCGTTAAGCCAATATTCAGTTCCTGAATGAGCCAGATTTTTCCCTATTTCTGCCAACCCCGCTCCCCACACACACACACCCATCCCCGCTGAAGA
The DNA here is from genome assembly GCA_037367245.1 of Phrynocephalus guinanensis. Taxonomy (NCBI): domain Eukaryota; kingdom Metazoa; phylum Chordata; class Lepidosauria; order Squamata; family Agamidae; genus Phrynocephalus; species Phrynocephalus guinanensis. Next base: position 165,346,218 of record CM074733.1, read on the forward strand.
CTTACACAGAGTGAATGTTGTTGTCCAGATGACTGTTTTCCTCTTCAAGCTCTGATCTGCAAGGTCCACAAGGCTTCCAACCATCTTCGGTTTTAATCCATCTCCATCCTGGAGACCGCCAATCCTGGCCCAAAAAAGGCATGGTTCCCTTTCTGGCAAAAAAAATGGAGTTTTAACAATTTCATTATTATGTTTGTGGCCAAAAAAAAGGTGGCATGATAAAAGGTGCAGGTGTGGACGGTGAGGACATTAGCACATGCTAGAGAATCATTATCCACACCTCACAATGGCAGAGCTGGCAGCGATAGCATGGGCTCTTGCATTCAGCCCTTGTCAAGGAGGCTCAGTGGGGAGAAGCAAACCCCTGACCTGTGTCTACAGCCAGATGCCTAACCCACTGAGCTATCCAGCAGATGAAGCCACATCTTGATACTTTGAGTTCATGACCTTGATGAACCTTCAAGTTACAAGATGGTATCATAGAATCATAGAGTTGGAAGAGACCTGGAGGGCCATCTAGTCCAACCCCCTGCCATGCAGGAACCCCATCACAATATTTCCGACAGACGGCCATCCAGCCTCTGCTTAAAAAACTCCAAAGAAGGAGACTCCACCACCCTCCGTGGCAGCATATTCCATCGCCAAACAGCTCTGACTGTCATGAAGTTCTTCCTAATGTTCAAATGGAATCTCTTTTCCTATAGTTTGAAACCACTGGCCCGAGTCCTAGTCTCTGAAGTCATGGAAAACAAACCTGTTCCCTCTTCATTATGACACCCTTTCAAATATTTAAACATATTTAAATATCTGATGTAACAGGGAAGCAACAACAGAATGCCTTTTTGAATTCTGCAGTTCTCCTGAGAGACCCTGCTAATGCTTGCTGCAAAGCCAGTGATGATAAAGGTTGGTCAAGAATGGTGGTTAATTTTTAAGAAGTCATATCCAGTTGTGTCCCCCCCACCCCCCACAAAAGCCTCCTTGCTTAACAAATAGTGTTCCCAAGTCACAGGCTGCACCCAGTGGTCTACCCTGAGGTGGGGCAGGAAGGTGATAAGGGTGCTTCCTACTCCCTTCACTAGAACATATGCTACGTAAACACCCAGAGTGGAAACTCAAGGATAAGGGATACAGCAACTGAGATTTAACTCAACTTGTTACCTTTAATGGCACGGATATACCCACAGGGCTGGTGCTAAGTTTTTTTGCGCCCTAGGTGAGGGGCAGGGGTGGGGGCGGCGCAGGGGGCAGGCGGCGGGGCGGCAGCAGATGGCAGGGGCGGAGACGGGCATAGGGGTGGGCGGCGATGGGCAGACGGCGACGGGCGGCTGGGGGACAGACAGCGGTGGCCACTGGCGGGAGGGCGGGGCGGCAAGGCTGTCCAGCGCCCTCCCTTCATTTTGGCGCCCTAGGCAACTGCCTAGTTCACCTTAATGGAAGCGCCGGCCCTGTATACCCAACATGCTTAAAGAACAGCAAAATGCTAAATCATAAATAAATCTGTTCACTGTATGCATTATGGGTGAAGTGGGGACTTCCTATTTTATCCAACTGCAGTATGGGGAGGGGGGAGTATCAATCATCACAGAAGAACCGTAAGGACACTATTTTTCAAATACTAACAACCTGCTTGTCTATTTAACTCTTCCCCCCTCCATTTTGTAGCTTTCATTCCAGCTCACAGTCCCTTCTTAACCTTTGGTCACCTATCAAGAGAGGGATGTCAGATCATTTTGGGGGGACTAAACACATCTTCCCAATCCAGCGGTGCGCTCAGAAGGGCCTGAGTTCTCAGAAATAGTAACAATGAGACCCTCCATACTTCAAGCAATTAACACTTAACTAGGTTTGCATGATAATTGCAACACAGGGCATTGTGGAATTTCTTAGCACACACTCAAGACAGTATAAACGTCACAAAAATAGATAAATGAACGAATACGGTAAAAATGCAGACACCTGGCACAATCCTGAACTATCTAACTACAGTGGACTCTCGTATAACGAACGGTCTGTATAACATAAAATATGTAAAACATTAAAAAATGGATTTGCTTAACAGAATTGCCTATGGGGTGAATCTGTACAACATAAAAATGGTTGCGATTAGGGATTACTCTATTTTCATTGCATTCCTATGGGAAATTTGTATAAAGGAAAATTTGCTTAACATAATTTCATTTGGAACGAATTAATTCCTTTACACAAGGTACCACTGTGTTTAGTTTTATAACACGTAGTAACACCACTGTGTATAATGGTGTCTGCCCAGGCCTTTAACAACATTTTGAGCCCAAAACAGACCAGTTTCACCATCTAAAGAATGCAATTAGCTATTTGGGATATTTACTTCCTTGTTCCTTATTTTAGACACCTTACATGTGTGGGTTGTTTTCCTAGACCCACCTTCAGTTTTGGAAGGTGGGAAGGACGACTCTGGGAGCCTATGTCAAGGAGGAGTGGGGAAGTAGACCCAAACAGCAGGTTTATGCCTACTAGAGCGCACAACTGACCACTTGGGATTAAAAATGGGTTGACCATCATGTGGGCTGGTTGGAAAAGCAAAGTAACACAAAAAGCAAAGTGTTCTGCTTATATACCGCCCCATACAGCTTCAAGTAGTTTATGGGCGGTTTACAGTTTCATTACAGTATGCAGGCTACACATTGTCCCCCGCCCCCAAAGCAAGCTGGGTACTCATTTTACTGACCTCAGAAGGATGAAAAACTGAGTCAACCTTGAGCCTGCTACCCAGGATTGAACCCCATGTTGTCAGCAGTTTTACATGCAGTATAGGGGGTGTGGTGGCTCAGTGGACGACGGCTCTGAAAACTGCTGACTGCAAAGTCAGCAGCTTGGTAGTTCGAAACCAAGGTGCCACGCAGTGGAGCAAGCTCCTGCTGTTCACCCCAGCTCCTGCCAACCTAGCCGTTCGAAAGCATGTAAATGCAAGTAGATAAATAGGTACCGCCGTAAAAAGCGGGAAGGTAAAACAGTTTCCTTGCAGCCATGCCAGCCACGTGGCCATGGACTTGCACAACACTGGCTCTTTCGGCTTGAATACGGAGATGAGCACAACCCTTAGAGTCGGACACGACTAGCACGCATGTGTGAGGGGAACCTTTACTTTTACCATTTTATAGGCATTTAACCACTGCACCACGAGGCTCAAACAGCTATCTGAGGTCTCAGGGCTGGATGTGTCTCCTTGGCTAACCACAGCCTACTAGTCCAGCATCCGACACCCCAACGGCGGCTAGTCAGATGCCTCTGGGAAACCCACAAGGGAGGATGCAAGTTCAATATCCTCTTCCTTTGCTGTCCCCTAATACTGCAGTTCTTAGCCATTATAGCGCCAAAACCATAGAGATTCTGGATCTCTGTTACCAGTTTCATTGAGTCAGATCTCAACTGGCACCTTTGTGATTCAAAATTACACAGTATGTTTGTTTTATCTGCAGAATAACGGCCTCTACATAAAGCCGGAAAAAGCCAGAAAAGCAAATGAAAAATGACAACAGTAACTCCATTGTAAATGGGGGTGGGGGTGGGGAGGCACTGTTTGTCCTTTGAGGCTGAATGGAAGTACTGTATAGTGGAACCACACTTCAATAGCTGAACGGAAATTAATTAAGCAGGTGGGTGAGATAAAGTTCTCCACTGACAATTTTAAAGCCTCATGAAGGCAAATATTTATTTGTTACATGTAAAGACTGCTTATTGTTTAACGAACTCAAGGTCATATACATGGTACTGATTCCTTTTTTAACCTCTTAAGTGTGCAAGGCAGGCTTGATGTTGTTGTGTCGTTACAGTCGTGACCGATTCTTCGTGACCCCATGTCCATGGCGTTTCCTTGGCAGGAATACTGGAGTGGTTTGCCAGTTCCTACTCCAGGCGCCTACAGCACCTGGTATTCCTTGGTGGTCGCCCATCCAAGTACTCGCCAGGCCTGACCCTGCTTAGCTTGCCTCACCTAAATCTTCCCAAGAAGTTTGCAGGGAAGTGAATCCCCCTTTAATGTGTCGTTCTGATATCAGTACTCTAACTAGCCACGTGTGCCCAGCATTATCCACCTACAAACCCATTCACAAAGTGAAAGGTCTGTCTACGTTTATGGCATAGCAGCAGCATTTCACCATGTTTCACAGGCAAGTCACAGGTCTTTCCAGCCTAGGGCCTAGGCCAGTGTTTGTGAACCTATAGCACAGGAGCAAAGGCAGCACTCGGAGCCCTTTCTGTGGGCACCCAACATAGCTTCCTTTACAGCCACCTGTATTCAGGTTAAATTGCTATATTGGCATTTTGTGAAAAATCAGTGGGTTTTGAATTGCATTTTGGGCACTTGGTCTCTAAAAGGTTCACCATCACTGCTCTAGGTCAGTGATGGTGAACCTTTTAGAGACCGAGTGACTTCCTGGGGTAGGAACTGGCAAGCCACCCCAGTATTCCTGCCAAGAACATTCCATGGACAGAGACAAAAGGCTAAAAGATACGATGCTGGAAGATGAGCCCCTCAGGTCGGAAGGCATCCAACATGCTACTGAGGAAGAGCGGAGGACAAGTACAAGTAGCTCCAGAGCTAATGAAGTGGCTGGGCCAAAGCCGAAAGGACACTCAGCTGCAGACGTGCCGGGAAGAGAAAGGAAAGTCCAATGCTGCAAAGAAATATAGTGCATAGGAACCTGGAATGTGAGATCTATGAACCAGGGTAAGCTGGATGCAGTCAAACGTGAGACTGAAAGAATAAACATTGACATCTTGTGCTTCAGCGAACTTAAATGGACAGGAATGGTGAATTCATTTCAGATGACTATCACATCTACTACTGTGGGCAAGAATCCCATAGAAGAAATGGAGTAGCCCTCATAGTCAACAGTAGAGTGAGAAAAGCAGTGCTGGGATACAACCTAAAAATGACAGAATGATTTCGGCACGATTCCAAGGCAGTCCTTTCAACATCACAGTAATCCAAGTTTATGCACCAACTACCGGTCCTGAAGAGTCTGAGATTGACCAATTTTATGAAGAATTACAACAACTTCTAGAACTGACACCAAAGAAAGATGTTCTTCTCATCATAGGGGATTGGAATGCTAAAGTAGGGGGTCAAATGATAAAAGGAATAACTGGCAAGTTTGGCCTTGGAGTTCCAAATGAGGCAGGGCAAAAGCTAATTGAGTTTTGCCAAGATAACAAGCTGGTCATTGCAAACACTATTTTCCAACAACACAAAAGGCGACTCTACACATGGACATCACCAGATGGACAATACCGGAATCAGATTGATTATGTTCTCTGAAGCCAAAGATGGTGGAGATCTATACAGTCAGCAAAAACAAGACCTGGTGCTGACTGTGGCTCAGATCATCAGCTTCTTATTTCAAAATTCAAACTTAAACTGAAGAAAGTAGGGAAGATCACTGGGCAAGTCAGGTATAATCTAAGTCAAATCCCTTATGAATACACAGTGGAAGTGAAGAATAGATTTAAGGAATTAGATTTGGTGGACAGAACACCTGAAGAACTATGGATGGAGGCTTGTAACATTGTACAGGAAGCTGCAATGAAAAATATTCCAAAGAAAAGAAAATGCAAGAAAGCAAAGTGGTTGTCCAACGAGGCCCTACAAATAGCGGAGGAGAGAAGGGACGCAAAATGCAAGGGAGAAAGGGATAGATACAGAAAATTGAATGCAGACTTCCAAAGAATAGCAAGGAGAGACAGGGAGGCCTTCTTGAACGAACAGTGGAAAGAAATAGAGGAAAACAACAGAAAAGGAAAAACCAGAGATCTATTCAAGAAAATTGGAGATATTAAAGGGGCATTTCATGCAAAGATGGATATGATAAAGGACAAAAATGGTAGGGAACCTAACTGAAGCAGAAGAGATCAAGAAGAGATGGCAAGAATATACAGAGGAATTAGAAAGATCTGGATGTCCCTGATAACCAAGATAGCGTAGTTGCTGACCTGGAGCCAGACATCCTGGAAAGTGAAGTCAAGTGGGCCTTAGAAAGCATTGCAAACAACAAGGCCAGTGGAGGTGACCGCATTCCAATTGAACTCTTTAAAATCTTAAAAGAGGATGCTGTAAAGGTGCTGCACACGATATGCCAGCAAATTTGGAAAACCCAAGTGGCCAAAGGACTGGAAAAGATCGGTCTACATCCCAATCCCAAAGAAAGGAAACGCCAAAGAATGCTCCAACTATCGCAGAACTGCACTCATTTCACACACTAGCAAGGTTATGCTCAAAATTCTACAAGGCAGGCTTCAGCAGTATGTGGAAAGAGAACTTCCAGAAGTGCAAGCTGGATTTCGAAGGGGCAGAGGAACTAGAGATTAAATCGCCAACATGCGCTGGATTATGGAGAAAGCCAGAGAGTTCCAGAAAAACATCTACTTCTGCTTCATCGACTATGCCAAAGCCTTTGACTGTGTAGACCACAACAAACTATGGCAAATCCTTAAAGGAATGGGAGTGCCTGACCACCTTACCTGTCTCCTAAGAAATCTATATGTGGGACAAGCAGCAACCGTCAGAACTGGATATGGAACAACTGACTGGTTTAAAATTGGGAAAGAAATACGACAAGGCTGTATGCTGTCACCTTGCCTATTTAACTTATATGCAGAGTACATCATGCGAAAGGCAGGTCTGGATGAATCACAAGCCGGAATTAAGATTGCCGGAAGAAATATCAACAACCTCAGATACGCAGATGATACTACTGATAGCAGAAAGTGAGGAGGAATTAAAGAACCTCTTAATGAGGGTGAAAGAGGAGAGTGAAAAAAATGGGGTGAAGCTCAACATCAAAAAATTTAAGATCATGGCCACCGGTTCCATCACCTCCTGGCAAATAGAAGGGGGGGGATGGAGGCAATGTCAGAGTTTATTTTCTTGGGCTCCTTGATCACTGCAGATGGCGACTGCAGCAACAAAATTAAAAGATGCCTACTTCTTGGAAGGAAAGCAATGGCAAACCTAGATAGCATCCTAAACAGCAGAGACATCACTTTGCCAACTAAGGTCCGGATAGTCAAAGCTATGGTTTTTCCAGTAGTGATGTATGGAAGTGAGAGCTGGACTATAAAGAAGGCTGATCGCTGCAGAATTGATGCTTTTGAGCTGTGGTGCTGGAGGAGAGTCTTCAGAAGTCCCCTGGACTGCAAGGAGATCAAACCTATCCATCCTGAAAGAAATCAACCCCGAATGTTCACTGGAAGGACAGATTTTGAAGCTGAGGCTCTAGTACAGGGGTCCTCAAAGTTTTCAAACAGCGGGCCGGTCCACCACCACCCAGGCACCACTGGGGGCCGGATCACAGTCCAAAAGCAGCTGCGGAGGTTGGCTTGCTCACAAAACAGGGGGTAGGTGAGGGGGTTGCAATTGGTCCCAGGGGACGGATTCAGGACCTTGGGGGGCCGCATCCGGCCCCGGGGCCTTAAGTTGAGGACCCCTGCTCTAGTACTTTGGCCACCTCATGAGGAGAGAGGAGTCCTTGGAAAAGTCCCTGATGTTGGGAAAGATCGAAGGCAAAAGGAAAAGAGGATGGCAGAAAATGAGATGGTTGGACGGTGTCATCGATGCAACCAACATGGATCTGACCAAACTCCGGGAGGCAGTGGAGGACAGGAAGGCCTGGCGAGCTCTGGTCCATGGGATCACGAAGAGTCAGATACGACTGAACGACTGAACAACAACAACAATACAGTAATTTAACCTGTATACAGGTGGCTATGAAGGGGCGATGTCGGGTGCCCACAGAAAGGGCTCTGAGTGCCGCCTTTGGCACCCGTGCCATAGGTTCGCCATCATTGCTCTAGGTTATCAGTCGCTACCCTCAAGCCCAGCATGAAAAAGAGCATTGAAGCTTTAGTGTTTGCTCACTACACAGAGAGGCAGTATGGGCTAGTAATGCAGGTGGCTGCAAAGACAAAAAAAGAAAATGGACTTCCACCTAAATTTTAACTACAGTAGGACCCCAGTATCCGCTGGGGATTGGTTCCAAGCCTTCCTGCGGATAATGAAAACCATGGATAAGAGAGAATGCCAAAAAAATCCCCAAAACTGCTGTTTTGTGACGGTAGCATGCTTTACAGCTGCTGTTTTATGACCGTAGTTTGCTTTACAGCTGCTCTTTGTGACAGTAGCTTGCTTTACGACTGCTGAATTATTTATTTATTTTTCCTCTGCCAACCATGGATAACTGAATCAGTGGATAATGAATCAGTGGATACGGGGGTCCTACTGTATTCTGTTTTCAGGTGAGAAAGAGCCACCGTCTATCCATGCTGAGGCAGCAGTGGTTGAAATCCCTGTCATTTAGCGGAGAAAGAACAACTGGGATAGGCCTACACCAGTCAGTGGGGGATCTGGTGAGTCAACACCCACAGAAGTCCCACTTATTCAAGTGGGCCTACTCTAGTTATACAGAGTGAACATATTTTCAACCACGTGCATATGACTAGGCAGTTTAAAAAAGATACTGGACAGTTGTGGGACTAACCCCTTTCCCACTCAATAATGTTTTGTGGGAGTGGGAGATGCTATACACCAGTGGTGGTGAACCTTTGGCACTCCAGATGTTTTGGACCACAACTCCCAGAATTCCAAGCCTAGACTGCCAATGACAAAGGACTGTGGGAGTTGTGGTCCAAAACATCTAGAGTGCCAAAGGTTTGCTTGCTACAAAAGACTTTATTGTTTCTGTCCAAAGGCCTTTACAATATACAATACATGAAAGGGGGAAAATACTTGTGCCATTTAAAACCAGTCATTATAACAGCTCACTAGGCCACTTGTCCTCCAACTGACCACTGCATCCTTCATACGGACCAAGCTCACGGCACATGTTCGCAGTAGCATTGCGATGCTCAACAAAAAAACAAAGAGTGCCCCTTCTTGGCTGCCACCTCGACATGGAATTGCCAAGGGGGTCTCCCTTCCCCCCCCCCCCAACCCGGTACTCCAAACGCCTGGCCGCCCCTCCCTTGCAAGCAGAGCTCCGTCCGGTCCTGAAGCCTTGCAAAGCTCCAACCCCAAACCCCAAACCCCAACCCGGCATTCCCCCCCTCCCCCTTCCTGGCTCTCCCCTCCCCCCACACACACACCTGCCGCCGCCGCCGCAACCCGAAGCGCAGCGCCCGGAGACTCCAAAGGTTACCTTCTTATGGACGGAAGTCCCCGGGAATTTCTCTCTCCAGCCCCCCCCCCACCCGCCTCCACCACCTCCTTGGGCCCCGCCCCTTTGCCGCCTCCCGCCCCGCCCATTGGCCGGCCCGCGCGGCGCCTGTTGCCACCCGCCGCCCGCGCCGGCGGATTGGCTGCTAGGGCCTTTGTGACGTCCAATGACTCCCGCGTCACACGTCGGGAGAGAAAGCCCCCCCCCCCGACACCACCACCATCCCGAGCGCGTGTCAATGTTTTGGTCGGGGAGGGGGGGCAGGCAGCGAGATAGGGAGGGAGGGAAGGGGGCGTGGTCAGATCTCCGAAGGGGCTCCAGGCTTAAAGCGCCCGATTGGAGGCGACCGAGGCGCCGCTTCTTCCCTTGCGCGCCCATTGGCGGAAGACGCTTAAAAGGCGTGGCCTTTTAAGGCTGAACGTGTCCCGGACTCCCGGCTTATGTCCCCGAGGCAGCCGCGGCCGCGCTGGGGAAAGTTACTTTTGCAAATGAGCGAGCCGGCGTTATCGTTCCAACCCGCCGAAAAGTAGTTCGTTACTCACATAAGTAACGCAGTGGCTTTGCTTCTTGGGGTTACAGTGGGTTTGCCCCTAGAACGGTTATTGGAGTACCAAATTAATGGCAAACCGTTTGTTGTTGGTATAAGGAGGGGCTTCCAGAGTTTGAGAATAGGTTGGGTGGGATCCGGCCAGGGCTCATTCCAAAATATCAAAGTATACATTTCAGCTACAGACCTGATAAAAGACTCTCTCCTAAAGGACAGGTCCTTCTGTGAATTTGATGCTGGCTTTCAGTTTCTAGGTCACTCGTGTTCTTCTCTATTGTTCTTTTTATCATGACCTAGGTAAGGAAATAATTCAACCTGTTATTAACAAATTTCCTGGGACACCTGTCCAATTCTATGTGAAGTTGCTTCTTTCTGATAGGTCCCAGCAGATCTCAAACTGTGTCCCTACCAGTAGATTATGTACTGCCTCAGTAGTTGTAGGTAGGCTTGTGTCTGGCATTAACTTCAGCTCCTGATGGTCACCATGGAGTGTGGTTTCCACTCAGGGGCTTGATCATTGGTATCCTGTTTTATCTACCCTCCTGATACAGATTATTTATGTAACAGTCTTGTCTATCTTTATATGGTCAAATCAGCAAAAAGGGGTAATGAGTGCCATCAGCTGAATGAAAAAATAAACCATCCTGTTAAACGCAGGAGTCTATCCTGAAGTACCAAATCCCACTGTGTAAAATTCTACTGGCATGAACTGGATCTGAACCTGGAAATAACTTACAGTATTATCTTCCCCTATTTCAGGTTCTGAGACACTCTCTGTGTACATCCGGTTTGTGCTGGGATAACTTTACACAACAGGACTTTGTTAATTGTGTTCTTGCGATAGGTCACTAAGGTCACTAAGCAGTGCACCTGCCCTTATAAGTGGTTTGACCCCATCTAGAATGGGCTTTCCTCTCCTGCTCCCCCCCCCCAAAATTCAGGAAAATGAGGCTATAGATAAGAATTTAAGAACTTTGGAGGATTACCAGCTGTCCTAAAATTCTGCTCTTTCTGCCTTGTATCTCCATTTCACATGAAGTCATTGCTGTTGATTCTGGGCGCTTTTACACGACTCCTAAAATCCGGGGCAAAAGGCTCCCAGATCTGGAGCTTACAATTGTTTTCCCACCAGCTCCGGACTTTGAACAAAATAAAGTACAACCACGCCCACCTAAGCGCGTCCCAGTGCATTTTCCAAGTACCTGGTCTCCGAAGGTGAAAAATTTCTGATGTGGATGTAAAGCAGTGAGTGCCGGGCTCTCCTCGCCTTGTGTTTGTTTGTTTGTTTGTTTTTGCCCCCGCCCCTTTAAGAGACTGAAAGAGACTGGAATGGTTCCCAGAGCAGCTGGAGGGCAGAGCAGAGGTGAGCCTGCATTCTTTTCTCCCTTTTTTTCTCCCTCCCCTCACGCAGACAGGAGCGAGGAAGGGCGGAGGGGTGGGAACACAGGAAGAGTGACAACCCCCCAAGATCTCTGGTCCGAATTTAAGTTGCCAGCGGATCTTAGGGGTCGTGTAAAAGTGCCCTCCGTCTCTGCGAGGAATCGTGGTCTGGTTCTTGTAGAGAGGCCCTGCCTTCCCTTGGCAGGCTAGCTTGTCCTCCACTTCAACGTGATCTGTTTGCACCCTGGAGAGGTGATCTCTGCCACCTGGCTGCCTGCTATCTCTCTCTTTTGGCGAATGGGAGATTGGCAGGGGAAAAATGTTGCGATCCTGTGAGTGGGTTCAGGATTTTCTCCGTGACTTTCTATTTCTTCTGCGGAGTCGATAGACGAAGGCGATTGATCTTTTAATGAAGTTTTATTAACCGAGTTAAGAACAAGCGGATTTTTTACAGTCGCCCTCCTGCACGTTTGCTTGAACATTGAACATAACCGGTTCCGTTTGCGAACTGACACGGACTTCCAGATTGTCCATTATCGGGGTCTCCCAAACATCCCGAAATGTCCCGGCATGGGTTCTGGGGAACTCTCCTTCCCATGACACAACGTCCCACAACAAGGATGTCGGAGAGGCTCCCATTGCTCCCTGAGGGAAAAACTCGCCCTCTGTGGTGATGAGTTGGTCCCACTCCATACTGGTGAAACGATCACCCTCCACTCTAGGGGTTCAACTGCCCCAACTGTCACCCAGCTGTCCGTTTGCACCCCCACCATGCATGCTTCCCTCATTGATCCGCTCTCCTTCCAAATCTCCTCCTCCGATTCCTCTTCTCTGCCAATAGATGTCCACATCCCTTCAACCACTTCATCCGCTGTCATTCCCTTCTCCACGATGCCCGCACACGCTCCTTCTTTTCCCTTTATGTCCTCTCTTTTTCCTCTTCTTTCCCTGTTTTCTCTTCTGACAATCCCTGCCCTTCCAATGCCGTCCGCCTTTGCCGTAGAGTGGTATTTCTCAGCGGAAGACTGTGAGGGCTGTGTAACGAGTGTGGGCTTTAACAGCCAGATAGCAGTGCTAAATAAAGACGCAACACAGTGGTGACTCCCTTCACCAAGAACTGTATTTACAAAATATATACAAGTCCAGCAAAAACAGAATTGGCAGGTTTTGAAACTAAAAGGGTGCTTTTACACTACTTGATTTTATTATGTGTATTATCTTGTTTGTTGTACCCGTATTGTGAATTCTGCTGACTTGATCAGCTCTGTAAGCCGCCCAGAGTTCCCTTGGGAAGATGGGTGGGGTATAAATCTAATAATAAATAAATAATAAATAAATAAATATACCTCGTTAGCTAGATAGACAGTCCAGTAGTCCAAACTTTCTGGGATCCAAACTGACAGAGTAACGAGCTGCTTCTTCCAACCACGTCCCACACCATACTGAACAACTCTCTTGGTTTTATGTATGTGTCTGATGTCTGTGAAGATTCTCAGTCATCCAGGTTGGTTTAACTGGGAGTTGAGTCATGGCTACTGGACTTCTTTTTTGAGAGATAGAAACGTTTCGCTGTTCATCCAAACAGCTTCATCGGTCCGATGAAGCTGTTTGGATGAACAGCGAAACGTTTCTATCTCTCAAAAAAGAAGTCCAGTAGCCATGACTCAACTCCCAGTTATGTGTCTGATGCAATCATTACTCAGCAAATTGACAACTGAGCATGACCAAACTGTCACCTGACTTGACTAGTTGCCAGAATATAATTACACAGGTGTGTAGCCCACTCTGCCTTGCATCATTCCCAAATTGCATCATAACTTGCAATAGGACAATTCCATTTTGTACAATCCTTAACAACCTTTCAGACGGCACACCATCCGCACTCTCACGGACCCTCACCCCCCCCCTCTCTCTCTCCTTTTTTCCCTCCCTACAATGTTGGCACCTCAAATTGCTTACCCTGACCCCTGACCTTACAATAGCAGTCGGAATTTCAGAACTTGCCCAGTCTCCTGGTTTTGCTGCATGGAGTTAATATTTTTTCGTAGCATCTCAGAAGCTGTGAGACAGAAGACGTTGAGCAGGTTGTGTCGTCCAGAGTACCCCTAAGGGACCCTCTCTGATATCAGTGGGCCATGAAATGGAAAAGATAAACTTGAGGCCTACAGATCTGAAAAGCCAGGAAGAGAGTCGGGGCAGTAGGGGGCACCTTTTGTGTAGGAAAGGAAATGGATATAAAGGGGAAAGGACAAGAGGAGGCAGGGCAGTGTGAAGGTTCTTCTGTACCCTAGACATCTCTCACACAATAAAGAAAGTCATGGGTTGTTAAAACAGTGGTGATTTATTACTCTCTCCCAGGAATATTGAGGTAACGGTTCAAACGGGGGTGAGGAAAGGATTGTTAACACATTCAACAGGGGGAAGCTACGGTTAAGGGTTCCAAACAAAAACTCAAATCTGGGAGTGATCCAGTCCATACATTTCTAGTCCAGTCCAGATGATTCAGGTTCTCCTGGCGCCTTGAACCGGGCTCTTCCCTCTGGTCCACCCTTGGCTTCTTGAAGGGGTTGGGAGTCCATATGCTGGGTACCCATTTCTGTCGCTTTTTCGGTGTAACTCCGGCCTGACTGCCGATGGGGTTATTCTTATTTCTCTTTTCTCTTTCCACCCTTTCTAGCATTCTCTTTTTCAATTCTATCTTTTCCCTTCCCTCTCTTATCTTCTTTTTGTATTCCTGGGCTTCTCATTCCCCCCGGTAGGAGCAGCCCTGGCGATGAGCTCTGTGCCTCCAACTCTCTTCCTCCTCTCTGGGCATCGTCATTCTTTCCCATCTTTGTGTATCAGGGTTGTCCATCCAAACCCACTCCCGATCTCAGCCACCTCCTCCTCCTTTTCTCCCGCCTTTTCTCCTCCTCCAGTCCCTGACTTCTCCTCACCTTTCCTCTCCCCTCCTTCCCTTTCCTTCTCTTAGCTCAACCTGCCTTTGCCACTGTTCTTCTTTCTCTCTGTGCAATTCCCACCCCTGGGGTTAGTTATCCTTGGGAGGGGCAGACCGCCCTCAAGCCGGGGCTAGCTCCTTCTTGCCCCCCTCCACAGGCAGTGGAAGGGGGCAGTGAATGGACCGGGAGGTTGTTGCTGTTGGAAGAATGTAGGCAGCCCAGGTGATGAAGGCTGGGCCACTATGGTGACAGAGGACCCATGGGCTGGTCAGAGAGTGGATCTGAATGTGCACAAGGAACTGGCTGAGAAAGATATCAGCAATTAAGCAACAAATATAATATTTACTTGTGCTTGACACAGAGCAGTGCAGCAGTAGCGTGCAGATAAAATGTCAGTATTGATATAAAGTATTGCAGAGTTAGGTTATGAAGAGACAATGACAATGGGTAGAGTAAAAACTCATATATTCATATATACATCAAAAATATATACAGCATAACAACCAAGCAATATTTACAACAGACAAACAGAGTGTGGGGTTCTGTTCTCACCATAACAGACCCACCTAACAAATGGAAAGCTAGTGCTTTTTATACAGTTCAGTCCCCATCAGATGTGAGTCATCACTAATTACAATCTGATGCAATCTGATACAATCATGATGCTATAAATTCTTTCACCTGTGCTTCATCACATAACATGCCTGTGATTACTTATCTCTTACACTTGTGAATTAACATCATGAGTCTGCAGAATCTAACTGCCTCCATTTTACAATTCTCTTTCCACTATCTGTTAAATATACATAACATATATTTTATCAACTTTTACATATCTTGACAAAAGAGGGGAAAGAAAAGAAGGAACCCCCCTCCCCCAGCACACACACACACACATACAGATGGAAGATAGGGCCCAGTGCAAGAGGGGAAGAGAGGGGAAGGGAATAACAGAGGAAACAGGGAAGGGAAACAGGGGAAGGGAATAACAAAGGAAGAGAATAACAGAGGAAACAGAGCATGCATCAACCACTCAGTGATGAGATGCCCTAGGATAGTGATGGCCAAACTTTTAGAGACTGAGTGCCCAAACTGTGATTCGCAACCCACTAATTTTTCGCAAAGTGCCCATACAGCCATTTAACCTGAATACGGGTGGCTGCGAAGGGGCGATGTCAGGTGCCCACAGAAAGGGCTCCGAGGGCCACCTTTGGCACCCGTGCCATAGGTTTGCCAACACTGCCCTACGACATTGGTGGCAAATCTTTGGCACGCCAGATATTTGGGACCACAGCTCCCAGAATTCCGAGGCTCGATTGCCAATGACAAAAGGACTGTGGGAGTTGTGGTTCAAAACATCTGGAGTGCTGAAGGTCCACCACCACTGCCCTAGGAGGAGTACCATTTCAAGCCAAGGTCTAGAAAAAAACAAACATGAAGCCTTGGGAACCCTTTGGGGACTGGGTGTTATATCCCCACCCACATGCACACGCATTAGATACAGCCCCAGAAGTCTAAATCCCTGGAAGTACGCCTAATTGGTTGGCTGACAGTTCCATTCTATCCCATGCGCGTTGCTGGGAACAGGTTGTGTTGAATAATGATATATGTGTAATGCACAGAGAGCTTCAAATTAAGATGCTCTGGACTGTAACAACAACAACCTATTTTCACTATCCAGTTGGAAATAAACGACTTATCATTTAAAGACGAGTCCATGCCGTCTGTTGTGGGGGATTCAAAAGCAGGGGAAGTCCAGAGAGTCACAGAGGCCAACGTAATTTCATATCTATTGACGGGCTTCTTCACTCACCATTTGCCATTTATGTAGCTCTGCTATAATCTTTGCTCTTCCGCAGTGCAATCCTTGTGTACATTTTAGTTCTAGCGCATCCACTAAAAGTCCCTGTTTTGAATACTGTAATTGGTGAAGAATGTGATTTTGGCCCAGCCCATGTTAAGATGCATTACTGTCATGATCCAGAGACCGCTAGAGGTGTATATTCTCAGAACATGTATGGGTTTATACCTGTGCCTTGAGAAAACCAGAAGCAACAGTTCACCAGAGAGAATACCATATGCCCTCTGACCCCAGGTACCACAATAACTGATAGTTAATTATACAGTACTTTCCCCCTCAATATTAAGTTGTCTGAAAATGTACACATGTTCCATTCAATCAGTTGTTATGTTCTGTTTCAGCACAGAAACTCTCACCTGAAACAGAAGTAGACTTACAGTAAAATGAACTTGGCAGTATTCTATACTGCACCATCTAGCAACAGAGGCCACTCTGGGCGTTTTACATTTAAATCTCACATTTTACAGATTGTGTGCATCTATGCTGAAGCATTAATTATCACTATTAACCTCTTCCATCAGATACATTCTTTCGGTTTGGAAGGATATTCCAATAACCTATCGATCAATAGATTCCTCACGCCTCTGTGATTTGCACCTTAGCAAGATGTTGTGTGTTTCAGCTGAAATGTGACAGAATAGCAAATGCCAAATTATAAACTCAGGCGTGCTTTCTTGAATTAATTTGAATTAAGGAGATCTGGCTCTCCCCCCCCCCCCTCAGATTTCTTAAACATGAATAAAATATGTGCCAGGCATCTTAAAACATCAGGTATGCTCATATGGGTATATTTACCATGAACAAAATCTGTGGATATGTATGGGCCAGACTGGACACAGTGATGGCAGATGCATTTATACCTGTACATTCACATAACATTGACAGGGGATGTGACTACTTTAATAATGCAGTAATAGTAAAGAAAAGATGAAGGTGAGGAGTCTGTCACTTACTTAAGTTTCTTACCCAGTGTGTGCCACTGCAAAACTGCCAACACCCTCCCCTGAGATTACTATTCGTCTGACAAATAAGAAGTCCTTTCCCTTGACTTTTTTAACCAGACCGAGAGAACAGCTAGTGCTCCCGTTCCACCACTGTTTCAATACTACCACAGCTAACGTTACACTCGCCTTTTGCAGGAATAAGAACATTTCTAACAGACTGTGCCTTGTTTCTTTGGGTGATGCTACTTAAAACAGCTGTTGAAATCTGGTAGTCAGTGGCAACTAGAGTAGCTCCATTGGATCAGTGAGGATGTGGTGAGTCATATCTTCTTAAGTTCCACTCTGTTTGCAACGCAGTGCTGGACTTCAGAACATGCGCCCTTGCGTGAATTGTTTGGTATTTCTAATGGTCTAATAAAGGTGTCGTAGTCATCTATATTTGTGTTGTATAATAACCACATGACTTCCATTTGGGGGTTCCTCCCCCCCCCAAAAAAACCCCCACAGATCACCTCAGCTGTAACTGAAAGCATGCCTTTTACTCTTTCTCTTACTGACTTGAATTTCACTATGATTACTGACTTCTATTAATCATAGAATCATAGAATCATAGAGTTGGAAGAGACCTCAAGGGCCATCTAGTCCAACCCCCTGCCATGCAGGAACCCCCATCACAATATTTCCGACAGATGGCCATCCAGCCTCTGCTTAAAAACCTCCAAAGAAGGAGACTCAACCACCCTCCGTGGCAGCATATTCCACTGCCGAATAGCTCTAACTGTCATGAAGTTCTTCCTAATGTTCAAATGGAATCTCTTTTCCTGTAGTTTGAAACCATTGCCCCGAGTCCTAGTCTCTGAAGCCACAGAAAACAAACCTGTTCCCTCTTCAATATGACATCCTTTCAAATATTTAAACATAGCTATCATATCCCCTCTCAGTCTTCTTTTAGAGAGGCTAAACATTCCCAGTTCCCTAAGACATTTCCTCCAGACCCTCAACCATCCTGGTAGCCCTCCTCTGCACCCGCTCGAGGTTGTCAACATCCTTTTTAAATTGAGAATTAAGAGCATAAGAAGAGCCATACTGGATCAGTCCAAAGGCCCATCTAGTCCAGCTTCCTGTATCTCGCAGTGGCCCACCAGATGCGTTTGGGGGCGCATGAGACTAGATATCTGTCTCCTGATACCACTCCCCTGCATCTGGCCCTTGAAGTACCCCAGTTTTAAGCCTGGAGATTACACATCTCCATCATGGTTTGTAACCTGTGATGGACTTTTTCTCCAGGAATCTGTCCAATCCCCTTTTGAAGGCATCCAGGCCAGATGCCATCACCACATCCTGTGGGAGGGAGTTCCACAGACTAAACACACGGTGAAAAAAATATTCTCTCTCATGGTGACCTGCTCTTCTACCAAAGAGCCAGTCTCCAGCCAGGGACAGTCTGTTCCATTCACAAACATGCTATCACGTCTCTCCACCGTTAACGAATGCCTCTCCTGGCACACATCCAACCTATTGTTGTCCATCAGACCCTAGTCACTGACCATGCTCACCACTACAAAGCTGTATACCAGTGGTTCTCAACCTGTGGCTCCCCAGATGTTTCTGGACTGCAACTCCCAGAAGTCTTCATCACTTGCTAAGCTGGCCAGGATTTCTGGGAGTTGCAGTCCAGGAACATCTGGGGACCCACAGGTTGAGAACCACTGCTATATACAAATACATATTGTAGAATTGCTTCAAGGAGTACTGGACATCTCCTATATCATTCCTTTCAGTTGGTTGGTACTATATACTGCAGGCATCTGTAGTTTCATGATGTTCTACTAAAACAGCTCTATCTCGTTAATAGTAGCTCACCAAGGTTTCAGCTTTTTCATTTCATTCCTGAGCAGTTTGTGCTCATATGTTTGTCTTACCCAGAGCTTGAAAAAATAATTTTAAATTACTGTAATTAATTAGAGCTGCCATTCCAACACCACCAAAATAGTTACCATATATACTCAAATATAAGCTGAGTTTTTCAGCCCTTATTTTTGCCTGAAAAAAACCATCCTTATTTTTCTTGAGAGACAGAAACATTTCGCTGCTCCTCCAAAGAACTTCATCAGTCTGAAGAAAGCTAGTTGCGAGTCCTCCATTTTATAGCTCACTTTGACCTCTTGTCACCCTGGTCTGAAACAGGCTCATAAGATAAACAATGGCCTGAATAGGCTTGTTAGGTAGACAACAGTATCCATGGCCTTAAGGTGAACAATGGCGTACGGTGCTGAAACCCATAAAGTAAGTGTTGTTAGCTATGGCCTTGGTGGTGAAGACGTGAAGTATTTTTGATTATTGTTGAAATCACAGCCTGATAAGTGGCAGATAGACTGTGCCTGAGGTCCCCCCCACCTTTGCTGAGGTACTGGGGTTTGTTTGTTTGTCTTTCTTTCCCTAGGGGACGCAAGACAGCTTCAAATCATTCAATAAGAAGAGTTAAGACGTCATGCAAAATTATGTACTTAAAAAAAGTAAACAGTGCTCCTGAGTCTGTGAAGATTCTCAGTCATCCAGGTGAGGTTATCTAGAAGTTGAGTCATGGCTACTGGACTTCTTTTTTGAGAGATAGAAATGTTTCAATGCTCATCCAGTGCAAGGATCCAGATGAAGCTGTTTGGATGAGCAGCGAAACGTTTCTATCTCTCAAAAAAGAAGTCCAGTAGCCATGACTCAACTTTCAGATAAACTCACCTGGATGACTGAGAATCTTGACAGACATATTGCTATGCAATTTGGGGCAGATGCCCTGAAGTTGGTGCGAGAATATGAAAGAACAGCAAAAAAGTAGCAGGACTGATGAAGCTGTTTGGAAGAGCAACGAAATGTTTCTATCTCTGAAAAAAGAAGTCCAGTTGCCATGACTCAACTTCCAGAGTCCTCCTGAGCTTGCTTTTTCTTGGTTCCTGCTATTCTCCAAGCTGACATACAGAAAGGTCCCCTCATTCTTGGAGATGGAAACATCTGGGACTCCAGCAACCATTTATCCTACTTTTATGTTAACCACTGTGCAGCCACAACAATATTTTTTTTAAAGTCCCAACACGTCAGAGGATCAGACTATGCCTTCTCATGCAGGAAGAAATGTACTCTTTGGTCAATAACAAACATATTTAGATAGCATTTGGGAACTGAACCGTTTTTATGCAAGGAGGAAACTGATAAGAGACCAGACACGTCCTGCTCCTTCCCCCATATCAAATGCTCCTCCTGAAAGCGCTCCTTGCCTCTCTTCATCTGCCATTCCTTGTGCCACTCTAAATGTAAGAGCAAAGAATCTAGGGACTTAGAAGAAGGGTAAACTGTAACTGACACACACCCAGAGTTTGGGGCTCTTCACCCATCATATATCTGAAAGGACCTATTCTGCAGTAGCCATAATCTGGGCAGCTTCTACCCACCCCTGAGCAAACGAGGTCACTTAGGTAATGAAGCTTCTCTGCCATCTGTCACGCTTGAAACCTTTTAACGCAACGCACTTTGCTTCGCTTTGAAAGGAATAAAGAAAACCTTTCCATTTGCGACCTAAGTATGTAATCGATTCGTCCGCTCTCCCTTCCCACCAAATGGAAATGGGAAAAGTCCAGCAGTAACTTTTCTGGAACGGGGGTCTTCTCCAGCGCCGTTTGGCCAGCTCAATCCCCCCCCCGGGTTCAAAATTGATTGCTGACAGTACAGCGAGATCACCATCCTCTCTGTCTGGGAATAAGGCAGTAAGCAGAGATGGGCAGCCACCAGGTGTGGTGGGCCCATTTTGTACCTCCAGAATTCTCTAACACATGGGGTGAGGGTGAGGGAATGAACACACACCCCACTTTTTTTGGGGGGGGGAAGTGTCCGTTTTGATGTGTTTTTTTTAAAAAAGATGGTTGTACTGGGAGCGCAGTGACCAGTTTAAAAGAGCAGCAATTATTTTAAAATTATCCCTAGATAAACTCATTTATTGAGGGGTTTTCTTTTAACTATGGCAGGTTGGTGGACTCGGATAAGTCTGAAACAGCAGCCTCTTGGGTCCTTCTGATCTAGAAGCAGAGAAAGAAGCTCACCTAGTAAAATAAACTGCAGTGCCGTCTTATGTAGGTGAACATACAAGCAA
Source organism: Phrynocephalus guinanensis (assembly GCA_037367245.1). NCBI lineage: Eukaryota > Metazoa > Chordata > Lepidosauria > Squamata > Agamidae > Phrynocephalus > Phrynocephalus guinanensis. Next base: position 165,367,218 of record CM074733.1, read on the forward strand.
TGGCACTGTAAGAAAAGAATGATATTAAACTTCAATTTTATGGTCACATTTAAAGAGAGACATATAAGAACATAAGAAGAGCCATGCTGGATCAGGCCAAAGGCCCATCTGATCCAGCTTCCTGTATCTCACAGTGGCCCCACCAGATGCGTCTGGGAGCGCATGAGACTAGATATCTGTCTCCTGATACCACTCCCCAGCATCTGGCCCCTGAAGTACCCTGTTTTTTAAGCCTGAAGATTACACGTCTCCATCATGGTTTGTTACCTGTGATGGACTTTTCCTCCAGGAATCTGTCCAATTCCCTTTTGAAGGCATCCAGGCCAGATGCCATCCCCACATCCTGTGGCAGGGAGTTCCACAGACTAACAACACTCTGGGTAAAAAAAAAATTTATTTTGTCTGTTCTCACTCTCCCAACTCTCAGTTTGAATGGATGTCCCCTAGTTCTGGTCTTTTGTGAGCGGGAGAAGAGCTTCCCTCTATCCACTTGACTCATGCCCAGCACTGACCTAGTTTGTCTCTTTACTTTTAAGTGATTTTTAAACAAAATTCCCAGGATGGGTTAAAAAGTTTCAAACAAAATATAACAAATTAAAACAAAAAATATATTAGAAACATCTAAATCCATAGGAGTTAGATGGCAGTATCCAAAGCTGTGCCGAGAGGAAATTCCAATTAAAAGACCTAAGATACCCTCTCAGGTATCAAATATATGGAAATGCTTTCTGGTTTCTGAAAGATTGTTCGGGCAGCAAAACATGTTTGTGATACTGCAGTGGGCAAAGAGGATTGACCATAGCCGAATTTTAGTTTGAAAATTTTAGTAACTGCACTGCCTTGGCATGAGTCAGAGTTTTTTTTTTCCCTTTCTTCCCTTCTTGTTTTTGTTCCCATTCTAACATGTTCTGCTGTGCTTGAACTTTTGTAAGTTTCATTGAAAGATGAAGGTTAAATCCCTTAAGAGAAGCACGCAAAACTTGCTCAATGCTTACCACTTAATTGCAGCTGTAAAAGTGAAGTTTCGTCTCATTTTTTAAAAAAAGAACAAATGGTGCCAGCACTTCTGAATAGACATGTATACAATCGCACTGCTGTGTGTTTTAGAAATCATTTTTCATTCACTGTTCTCTAGATCAGGCCCCATAAGGTTGTTGTTTGAATTCCAGCTTTATCATTCTCTTCTGCCCCCATCACCTCAGCAAACAACGCCAGCAGCTGGTGAGTCACATTTTAAATAGGGCACAGCCAGAGTTGTAACTAGGGTGACGTGACCAGAGCTTTGAGCCTGGGCACTGAGATGCAGAAGGCCACAAAAATCTGTGGCTGGAAGTGAGCACAGACATTGATACCCTTGTTCTCCATGAACTTGTCCAATCCTTTCTTAAAGCTGTCAAGGCTTTTTTTCACCCAGTACGTTGTTAGTCTGTGGAACTCCCTGCCACAGGATGTGGTGATGGCATCTGGCCTGGATGCCTTCAAAAGGGGATTGAACAGATTCCTGGAGGAAAAGGCCATCACAGGTTACAAACCATGAGGGAGATGTGTAATCTCCAATCTTAAAACCGGGGTACGTCAAGGGCCAGATGCAGGGGAGTCATATCAGGAGACAGATATCTAGTCTCATGCGCTCCCAGATGCATCTGGTGGGGCCACTGTGAGATATAGGAAGCTGGATCAGATGGGTCTTTGGTCTGATCCAGCATGGCTGTTCTTATGTTCTTATGTTCTTAAGGCTGACAGCTGTCACTACTTTCTTCTGGCAGGGAGTTCCATAGATCAGTGATCCTCTGGCTGAAAAAGTAGCGTAATGAACTCCTAGTTCAGTAGAGAATGAACTCCTAGTTCATTACTCTATCCCCTACACCACAGTGGAAATATTCAGACATCACCAGGAAAAACGGACTTGTCCAAGAAAACTCATACCAACACACAGCAGTTTGTCTTGCAGTTGCCGCAACATTTCTGTCGTCTTCTGTTTTTTTAAAAATCTCTTTTGTCTTTGCTTGATATACCAAACATAGACTAACATAGCTACCTCTTCTAAGATTTAAAATATTATACAGTTCTGTATTTAGAAGCAATTAAACATTGTTCAAGATTTAAAATAACTTTTAAAACATTTTTAAAGCATTTAAAATATCTAGTTTATTTTTTCCTAATTAATTAAGTCAATTAATTAAATTGATTAGAATTAAATTAATTAGAATTAGAGACCATTTGGTAGTGGGGCTGCTAATTTTTGTAAATAAATAAATAAACAAACAAATAAACAAATTAAAAATTTCAACAACCTTGGGATTCCCAGTGTACTGTAGTGTAGTGGATTGAGTGACGAACTAGGACCCTGGAAAACAGGGTTTAAATCCCCGCTCAGCCGTGGAAACTCACTTGGGGAGTGGAACTGGTAAAACCACCCCTTAAAGTTCTCACTTACCATGAAAGCCCTATTAGGGTCACTCTGAGCCGGTTCTGACTTGACAACACAGGACACACACACAATTTTCTACCTAGGATTCACATTTAATGCTGCATTCAAAAGTAGGTTGCTAAGAGTGAACATCCATGCGCCTTAATGCCCCACAGAATTGTGTTGGACAGGAACAAGAGACCATCATGGATTCTTCTGGCAAGCAAGGTTGGCCGCAATTTTGTGGTCATATAAATCTATGAGACAGGAGGATGAATGGGAAGCATTACGAAAGTGGAGCATTTTGCCACTCATTCATCCATCAATGGAGAATTTGGCACGGTACTTCTGTTTGTTTGATGAAGTCAATTTAGGGAAGCATTAGCACAGATGGGTTGGGAAGAGAGGCAGAGGGACAGGTACGGACAGCTATGTCCCACTTACCAAAAAATAAATAAATAAGTAAGCCTTTTCCTTTACTTTCCCTGCCAGCGTGAATTTTTCTTTAGTGCTTAAAGCAGAACAATGAAAAATCATTGTTTTGCCATATGGGAGCATTGCTTTTTTTAAAGGGGGGAAAATTATAAAGAAACTAATTTTGGAAACCGAAGGAGTCAATAACACCTTCTCATGGGAACATTGGGTGACGTGTCTTATGATGAACATCCCAAGGAGGGTGACATGAGAGACCAATTAGCACGCCGTCAGGTCTTGGGACCAAACTATGCCAATTTCGGGTTATTAGTGACCATATCAGAGTTTGTCTTCATTTGTTTGCAAGTATGAGGACTGCGGAGATCAGCTGAACTACTAGTAAGGGAAGGATAGTTTCCAAGACTGCTGTTTCCCCATTTCTTAGCTATGGGACAGAAATAATTATCTAACTGGAGGATTAGAGAGGCTTCTGCTACTACCCCAAGCCAGATCTGAAAAGTTTAGCAGAGAGGGAAAGGAGCTTTACATGACCGCATCCCTCTGCAACAAGATGTGTGTGTATAGACTGGAGCACAATTATAAGGGCTCAGTCCCACGTCCCTTTTAAAGCAGTTTAAATTACTAAATAAACTGAGTCCAAAAATGCCGTCCCCACGGCCACTGAGCTTTTTGAAAAAGAAAACAAGAAAAAAGAAAACCCGGTAATGATCCCTTAAGCGGATGTTTCTGTGACTCACCTACAAGGTAGATAATTTTTTGCCTCACTTTGAAACTACAGCTTTTAAGGAGGCTGACGCCGTGGGACCATGCAGATGATCCGGGTTTCTTTTTCTTTCTTTCTTTGGCTGTTCCTGGGGCCGATGGGCTGTGTTTTTTTTCCAATTTATTTTCACCTTCGGAGAAACAGGAAGCTCTATACCAGGGGTGGCAAACAAGTTCGACAAAAAGAGCAAAAATTTTAAACTGTGAGAGTCAGAGAGCCACACCACGCAGTGACCTGCCAAAACAGACAAACACTCACACAAAAGCATATAATTTTAACAATAATAAATTAAACACATAATATAACATGCTCAGTCAGGTGTTTTTTGTTACCTTGTTGGAGTGATGGGATGATAATCTCAGTGGGATTTCTGGCATCTTTTGTTTTCAGTAATCTTCTACAAATCAGGTTTGTATTCAGTTGTAGCCACTCGGAGCAGTTCCTTTACATGAGTGTCAGTCAGAACGGACCGGTGCTTTGATTTCACGTGTTTCAAAGTAGAAAACAGCTTCTCACAGACGTATGTTGACAAGAACATAGACAGCAGCTTGAGAGCGGCTCTTTTTACACACGGGTATTTTTCAGTTGGCACAGCTCTCCAAAACATAACATGGCCTTCCTTCAAAAGAGATTTCAGTCTATCGTCCTCGCGTAGCTCAATCATTTTCTAGTTCACTCGCTGCCTCATCAGTAACAAGTGGGGTTTTCAGGCAGTCGGTGTCAGCATTAAACGGGTCGATGAGAAAAGTGATCTGTGGTCTTTTTTGGTCCAAGTCCTCAAACCGGAAAGTAAACTTCTCTTGCAGTTGTGTAAGTTGTTTCACGTATCCAGCTATATCTGTTTTAACACCGGTCTTCTGCAGGGTGCTGCACAAAGAAGGAAAATGGGATAGATTGCTGTTTTGAATGTGTGCTTTAAAAAGCTTCAACTTGTTTACAAAGGAGAATACACTTTGTGTCAGCTCAGGAAGAGTTTTTAATTTCCCCTGCAGGTCCATGTTTAGTTTATCCAAGTGTGAAAGCATGTCCACTAAAAATGCCAAATCCATAAGCCACTCGGGGTCTGAAAGCAGAGGATACGTTTTGTTCTTCTCTGCCATAAACAATTTTACTGTTTCCAAAAGCTCAAAAAAGCACAAAACTACTTTGCCTCTTGAGAGCCATCTCACTGCGCTGTGCAGTGGCAGGTCACCGGGCAAGTCTGCGTCAAGTTCTGCAATGAGGTTCTTGAATTGCCGGTGATTAAGGGCGTGTGTACGGATGTAGTTCACAATCTCCATCACAGGCTTCATAACGTGGTCTAAATTCAGTGTTTTGGACACAAGTTGCTCACGATGGATGATGCAGTGGAAGTTCCAAAATTCAGGAAAGGCGTCATCACCTTTACAAAGACCCACAAGTCCATTTACTGAGCCAATCATCGACAGTGCTCCATCCGTGACTATTGCGGTGAGTTTTTCAAAAGACATATTCGCTTTTTTAAAAACGACAGTCATTGCCTCTTTTATGTCAGTACCGCGAGTTTTGTCTTTTAATGCGACAATGTCGAGAAGCTCTTCTTTAATCACGCAGTCCTCAGAAACCATTCGCGCAAATATTGCCAACTGTGCCTTGTCTTGTATGTCGCATGACTCGTCTAATGCAACACTAAAATAAGCACATGCGTTCAAGTCTGCATGTAGATCTGACTCAATCACATTATTTATGTCTGCTATTCTGGTTTCAACTGTGTGCCGTGACAGCTGGAGATCATTGATGGAATCTTTGAGTTTTTTATTGTCTGGAGCCAAGGTTTCAATTACATCCGCAAAACACTGTTTTAGAAACTCCCCCTCATTGTATGGTTTTTTTTAGCACGGGCAATGTTCCACGCCACTTTATAGGATGCAAGGGTCACAGTTTCTCCATGCTTGGTTAATTGCTGAAACATTTGAGACTGTCTTTTTACCTGGCTTTTCAAGGTGCTCAATTTTTGCTTGCGTAGTTCAGTACCTTTGGGTAATTCCTTGTCAATATTAGCATGGAGAGTTCTAAAATGACGCTGAAGATTTGAAGCCTTGAAATGTGATATCATAGTATTGCATATTAAACACAGCACTTTCCCATTCCGTTCAATAAAGAAGAAAGCATCTTCCCATTCTTCCAAAAATTTCCTGTGTTCATCTTCATATTTTCGTTTAGCTTTGCATTTTGCCATTTTGAGTGAGGGTAAAAAATAGGCAGTGATGGTGAGGGTGTGCTGTGTCCTCCACACTAAGAACTAACGGCAAGATGTGACACAACATGTGACACACGGGTCCCCCCACTCTCTGGCCTGTGCAGTTGTTTCCGGGGGATGGGAGACGTGATGACGTGGCCTGGGGGCGGGACTACGCACTCGGAGATCTCTCCTCAGAGGTCCCTCCTCAGAAGCAGCATAACAAAATCCAAACTTGGCAAAGAGCCACAGTATACAAAATAATGATAAGAGGCAAAGAGCCGCATTCATTTTGGCTGGGAGCCACATGCGGCTCGAGAGCCTCGTGTTCGCCACCCCTGCTCTATACAGTCCTACAAGCATTAATTTCCCCCAGCAAAGTGGTCCATTTTTTTCAAATGCTAGCGCCACCTGCTGGCCAAGGGGGCTGAACTGCACTTTAAAATAAAAAAACAGCTTTTGACGTGAGAACTCTACTCCCACATTTAAATCACGTGATGGGACGAAGAGGAAAAGCCGGACCTTCAGAAGATCAGGATCAAAACCCAGGTGTGACCATGCAATCTGGAAGTTGAATCATGGCTACTGGACTTTTTCTTGAAAGAAAGAAACATTTCACTGCTCATCCAGCTTCATCAGTCTGAATACAGCTAGTGTAAGTCCTCCATCTTATGATTAGGTTTGACCTCTTGTCACCCTGGTCTGAAATAAGCTCATAAGATGAACAATGGCCTGAATAGGCTTGTTAGGTAGACAATAGTATCCATAGCCTTAAGGTGAACAATGGCCTAAGGTGCTGAAAGCTATAAAGAATGGGTTGTTAGCTATGGCCTTGGTGGTGAAGGCTTTTTGATTTGTCTGGGTACTTTGGAAAGCACACCCTGATAAGTACAAGATAGACTATGCCTGAGGCCGCCACCTCTGTTTGGTGAGAGGGTTTCGATGCTCACATGAATGGCTTCCCTTACTCCTCTCTCAAACCACCTCTCTTTTTTGTCTAATATGTGTATATCCTCATCTTTGAAAGAGTGCCCTTTGTCCTTCAAATGGAGGTGTACTGCTGATTCTGGTCCTGAGCTGTTACCCCTCCTATGCTGGGCCATCCTTCTGTTTAATGGCTGTTTAGTTTCTCCAATGTAGAGGTCTGAACACTCCTCACTGCACTGGACTGCATATACTATATTGCTCCTTTGATGTTTTGGTATCGGATCCTTTGGGTGGACAAGTCTATGCCTTAGTGCAGTGATGGCGAACCTTTTAGAGACCGAGTGCCCAAGCTGCAATTCAAAACCCACTATTTTTTATTTTTTTATTTTTCGCAAAGTGCCAATACAGTAATTTAACCTGTATACAGGTGGCTATGAAGGGGCGATGTCGGGTGCCCACAGAAAGGGCTCTGAGGGCCACCTTTGGCACCCGTGCCATAGTTTCACCATCACTGCCTTAGTGTGTTTGTGGGTTTGAAATAAACAAAAGTGAGAAGACATTTTATATTAAAATTGAAGCAGCTTTGCACATAGAGGATAATTACCTACACTGATCATTTGCATTATATTTGTGTGAGCTTGATTTTAGGCCTTCATGAAAAAATCCTGTGAATATTAAGTAGTTCAGTAAGGCTACTGAGACTTTTCACACTGCTCACAGAATTTACACCGCCCTATATTCCTTTGGGAAAGATAACAGCTCTTACATCTTCTGAGATTTGAAATTTAGGTATTGCTAGCAAGAGCCATTACTTGTACAGTGTATAAAAGAAAAAGCTTTAAGCAAATTGCTTCTTCCTAACACTAGATGGCAATAGGGGTTGGAAATAATAAGGGGTTATTTCACCCCCTTTCCCCCCTCCCAGGTTTACAAAGAACAGATTATAACTTCCAAGCTTGAGGATTAAGAAAGTGGAAATGAATTTTAAAATTCAGTAAAGTAGTAATTTATTTCCGAGTCTGTTTTGTTTGGTTGTCTTATCCAAGCCGTTAGAGTTCAAAGTTTTTAATATTTCCCTATATTCATTTCCCACACTTAGAAAATTCCACAGACTGAGATACAATAATAAGAAAAAAAATGTATCCTTTAAAACGTAACCACTGCTTTAAAACAAACTCTGGCTCTTGAGGGAGAGAGAAACAAATGTCATTTTGCCAGGGTGAGTAGGAAAAATATGAATGATACATACTAGTTTCTTATAAACTGCTGAGAGGACCATGGTTCTCTGAAACGTTCCTTGGCATACAGCTTTTACAGGGCTTTTTAGAACACAACTTCATAGTTGACACAAACCGGGGTGGTTCAATTAAATCCAGCCAGTGTCAAGCTACCCATTGTAGAGATCATGCCACCCAAGCTAAAACCATGTTGAGTATTTAAGAGATGTTCCAGAGGCAGTCTTTGGCATGCCTGTGAAATCAAACATGCAAAGGAAGAGTGCGCTCAGAGGAATTTTTGTGAAGGAAAAACCAAACCCAAAGCCAAGAAAGTTGGTTTGCAAAGTCTAGGAAGCGAGAAAAGCTACTGCAGTGGCAGTCACATGCCAACAGCACCTAAGGCACTCTTTCTCTGTTACCCCATGTCCACTTTGTACTGCAACAAACTAAAATGTGTAATAAATCTTGTTGCGGTCACGTGGTTTTGTTGCTGTTCCTGCGTCCCCAAAGACACACCTTATTGTTACGTAACCTCTGTGACCCCACAGACGGGGTCTTCATCAAAGTGCATTTTGTTTTGTTTTACTGTGGCTCTATATTTTTTAAAAAATATATAAACCCAATAGGTAGGTACAGTATATTGGTATATTGATTTTCTTTTGTCATTTCTCGAACTTTGAGTACTTCTTTTTTGGGTTTTTTCCCCATGCATAGTGGCTTCTCATACTGTGAATTTACTGTCATGTGGCTGCTCCAAGTAGTGCCATTGGGTGGCCCTAGGGCAACGGAACAGTTATGCTGCAGATTAAACAGTACCCACAATGGAACAGCAACAAGGATTCCACAGACACACACACGAGGCCAGGTACAAGGAAGATGCGCTGAGTTGCACTTCGGGAGGCACGGTTGCACTCTAATTTGCTTAAAGCGTGATGGACGTGGGAGAAGAATTTTAAGATCCACATCTCAGAGCACTTTCTAGAGCAACAAAGTGGATGTGGGGCACCTCCCTTATGAGGAAAGGCTAAAACATTTGGGGCTCTTTAGTCTGGAAAAAAGGCGCCTGAGGGGGAATATGATTGAGACGTACAAAATAATGCAGGGCGCGAGTAAAGTGGATAGAGGGAAGCTCTTCTCCCTCTCACAAAATACCAGAACTAGGGGACATCCACTCAAATTGAGGGCTGGGAGAGTAAGAACAGACAAAAGAAAATATTTTTTCACCTAGTGGGTTGTTAGTCTGTGGAACTCCCTGCCACAGGAGGTGGTGATGGCATCTGCCCTGGATGCCTTCAGAAGGGGATTGGACAGATTCCTGGTGGAAAACTCCATCACAGGTTACAAACCATGATGGAGATGTGTCATCTCTCCAGGCTTAATACCGGGTTACTTCAAGGGCCAGATGCAGGGGAGTGGTATCAGGAGACAGATATCTAGTCTCGTGTGCTCCCAGGCGCATCTGGTGGGGCCACTGTGAGATACAGGAAGCTGGACTAGATGGGCCTTTGGCCTGATCCAGCATGGCTCTTCTTATGTTCTTATGTTCTTATGGCCTTAGTAAAATCAAGAACAAACAGGAAGTAAATCCTAACAAAAACAATGCAGTCAGTGCACAAAACAAGAACCGAGAGTCAGTGGAGTGGGGAGAAGAATAAAAATAAACAGATGTAATACAGTACCTTATATAACCATGACCATTCTAATATCTGAGAATAAATTGAGAGTGACAGAAACCTTGGTGCCTAGTTTAGCGTTTCGTGCCAATCTCTACTGATTTTTTAAAAAACTGCATATGCACTAGCAACCAATCAATCAGATCAACAGCAAAAAAAATAACTGTCACCAACTGTGGAAAGGGATAGAACCCTTAGCAGAGAGATGGGGCTCATGTTGAATTCAAAAACTGGAAGGAAATGTTATTTAGTGCAAGACACATAATACACAACTGCCCCAGCCAGGAAGAGTCCTTACTAGTCACTCAAACTATAGACAGCATGCGAGGTTGTAAACAAAACTCCGACAATTTCAGTCCAACAACATCTGCAGAGCTGGAGTTTCCCCACTCTTTCCAGATATATTATTTGTGTTTGTGTGTTTCATTGCATTTCAGCCCCTGCCTTAAATATTACAGTTCTTTCAGCACAATGGCAGGAAAAACAGAGCTTTGCAAAGATAATCACACTAGTACACATGGGACAGGGAAGCTTTGAAGAGAAAACGGTGGTGGCAACAATCTTTAGCACTCCTACTGCTGTAACCTTCCATATTCCAAGCCCTTGAAGACCAAATCTGATTAAACGTCAGCATTGGCAGCTTCCATTCTCCTCAGAGGGCTCCCGCTGAATTTGTACCATTCAGAAGCACCATCTGACTTTTAATGAACAAAGGTAAGCCTTCTTGGGATTACAGAAATCCTCCTGAAGCCTGTCTGTCCTCTGCTTTTTAACCCCCCCCCCAAAAAAAGCAAAAATAAAAAGCCTATGTATTAGTAAGATCGATGCTGTTTGTGCCTCTTAACATCAACCCTGTGGTGTTGCTACCTTTAAGTTGCTCATACGGTCTTAATTCTCTTTCCCAAAACCATATTTTCTTTTCATTTGGTCTGAAAGATAAAAAGCAGCTTTGCTCCCCCAGATGCGTGCAACATGATACTCTGTGGTGACCAAAAAAATGAAATGTACGTATTCTTCCCTCTTCCGTTCCCTGTGATTAAGATAGAATGGTAGCAAAAATCAACAAAAATAACAACCCCCCCCCCAAAAAAAATACCTCCAAGTGTGTTCTTGAGATGCTGTACATATTAATTGTTCAGATCTGTTCACAATTGTTCACAGCCAACACTAGAATGGTTGTGGCAGAGAGGAACAAAAAGGCTGAAGTATCGCATTAAGAAATTTTATTTATTCTGTGAGTCTACTCTAGTTGGGATGAACATATGGGTTAGGTAAAAATGTGTTGTTTTCTGTTTTAGTAATAAAAAGGCACAGGCACCACACACACACACACACACACACACACACACACACACACACACACACACACACACCTCATTCTTGTTTTTTTTTTAAAGGTCTCCCGATTAACCCTGGTGCATAATATACTGTATATACTCAAATATAAGCCTAGTTTTTCAGCCCTAATTTTGGGCTGAAAAAAGGGGCCCTCGACTTATATGCGGGTCAATACTTTTAGCCACTGAGGCAAGTGCTTGGGTCGGTGGCTAAAAGTCATTTTAAACATTGTGTGCCGCTTCTTCTGACCCCCCTCTGCATCACAGGGGAGCAGCGCGGGGTGTTTAAAATGACTTTTAGCCACTGACCCAAGCACTTGCATCAGTGGCTAAAAGCCATTTTAAACATCACACACCACTCACCCAGCTCCCAAAGGAGGAGCTGCCAGGCCCTGCTGCATTTCCCACCCTAGACTTATACTCGAGTCAATACGTTTCCCCAGTTTTGGGGGGTTAAATTACGGGCCTCAACTTATACTCGGGTCGACTTATACTCGCGTATATACGGGTACATCTTTTGGCAGAAAGCAGGGGTGGTGAACCTTAGGCTCTCCGAATCTTTGGGACCACAACTATCACAGTCCTTTTTATTTATTTATTTATTTATTTATTTATTTATTTATTTATTTATTTATTTATACAATTTATATGCCACCCACTACCCAAAGGTCTCTGGTCTCATGGGCAATACAGGCTTGAAATTCTTGGAGTTGCAGTCCGAAACATCTGGAGGTCCGATTTTACCCCACCCCTGGGTTAAGGGTCCAGTTGGGTATTCAAGAGGAGCCAGAGAACTGCCTGAAACATACCACCCTGGCTGCAAACAGGTGTGAAATCTACTTCTGCTACCACCAGCTCGAAATTAGTAAGGGTTTGCTGTTTGCGGCAACTGCTTGATTCTCTCTAATGGTAGGGCTGATTGGATGACAATGGTTGTTTAATAAGGAAACAGAAAGAAACATTTCATTTCCAGTTAACCATCCCTCCAGAACAGGTCTGACATTTATGGAGAAGCTAGCCAATTTCATAAGGTGACACCTGCCTGTCTGTGTATTAACTGCTATGCATTTAATGCTGGATGCAGTTTTGGAAAGAACAGTAGAAGCAATGGTAACAATGACATCAATGCAGCACATACAGTACACCGGTGTGATTTCTGAAATAGGTCCAGTGGGACGTGGGTTGTTTGGCCTTTCGAGTTCAACCAAAGCACCCAATGCAGGAAACAGAAGGCTACAGGCAAGTCTAGCATTAGAGAGCTGAAACTGGATGCTAACCACAGAGTGCCTTTGATCGCCCATAAGACTAATGTTTCTGAACATTCCTATTCATACAAGACATCCGATGAGGGCATCTATGGCTGAAATACCTGGCTTACAATACAAGACTGGCTTGCATTCCAGAGACTTGGTTAGATGAGGATGGGGGGTGTAACCAAGCAAGGAAGAATGGCCTGGGGCGTACAGGTAGGGAGGTGGAGTGGCTGTAGTCTGCCGTGGGTCCGTCTCCTCCACATCCCCCCTGTTCTCCAAGTTTAAATGGGTGTTTCTGAAAGTGAGGGCCTAACACAGGGGTCTGCAACCTTTAAGACATAAAGAGCCACTTGGACCCGTTTCCGATGGAAAAACAACAACTGGGAGCCGCAAAACCATTGCGACATTTAAAACAAATATATACAACCGCCGCCGCCGTTCTCGCTGTTCCGCCTCAGCAACCGGGTGCTGGGCCAGCCGCTGTTCGAGGCTCCGTGAGGCGATGACCCGCGCTCTGGGCCTACCGGGTTGCAGACCCCCGGCCTAACAGAATCCCAAGAATAGGGATTCTGCTGGTGTACTTCCCACCCTGCTGCTTAACCATTTCCTTCCTTCTTATCTGGAAGTTGCGTCATGGCTACTGGACTTCTTTTTTGAGAGATAGAAACGTTTTCCTGCTCATCCAAACAGCTTCATCAGTCTGAAACTCACCTGGATGACTGACAATCTTCACAGACATATTCCTTCCTTCTTGTTCCACTTGTCTGTTGGACCCTTGCCCGTGTAAATCATTTCAAATCATTGCTGCTTTCTGCCATTAAGATGGTGCCACCTGAGGATTTTAAATTACTGATGTGATATTTCTTTTAATACCATTGGCCACAGTATTATTAGATGGGCTAGAGATGGCCACCTTGTGGCACAGTGGTTAAAGTGCTGTACTGCAGCTGTAACTGTGCTCACGGCCTGGGGTTCAATCCCAGGTAGGCGGCTCAAGGTTCACCCGTCCTTCCATCCTTCCAAGATCAGTAAAATTACCCAGCTTTCTGGGGTGGGCTACAAATGTGTAGCCTGCATAATTAAATTGCAAACCGCCCAGAGAGAGCTTTAACCTCAATGCGGAGGTATATAAGCAGCATGCTTTGCTTTTTGCATTCGTGCTTTATACAAACCACGAAGCGCTTCTGTCTAGCTATTCCTAAGCTCCATCTCCTCTCCCACCACTAACACCATCCAATGCTTTTCCTAGACTCCGAGCACCATCAAGGTCCTTCACTATCACCAGGCCAATCAATACTGGAGCCTGGCCAGTCCTTCCCTGCCTCCCCAGGCAGCTGATCATTCATTGACAGTGTGAGGAGACCCTCCTACCCACTTCCTTGCTGGAGTGGTCAGCTGCCTGAAGAGGCACGGAAGGGTCAGCTGGGCTCCAGTGCGCATTGGTGTCCTGTGGCCACCCTCAAGGTTCCATTTTGTCCTCTGCAGGCTTTTTAGCATCTATATGAAACCACTGGGAGAAGTTGTTTACAGTGCATCTTTGAACTGTAATGGTGACTTTCTTTTAAAAATTAACATTCCTAGCACTGGGAGTAAAGTCACAAAATGCTGCCAGACTTATTAATTCTAAGTAAGCAGGCCTAGAATTGCCTTTGTATGAAAGGACTCTGAAAAGTACCTCTATTAATCTGTCCAAAAAAACCAGGGGGGGGGGGACAGAAATGCAAAGAAAGCCACTGCAGCATCTTGAAGACTAAGGCATTTATTTCAGCAACAGTGTTCATGGATACAGCCCACATGTGCCTGAAGAAATGGCCTGCAAGGAACAAAAGCTCACATTGAAGTGAATCTGTTCGTCTTCAAGCTGCCACAACGATTTTGCTTTTGCCTCTTGGGTTATTTGTGCTGCTGCACAATAGGAAGTTATAAACAGAGGCAAAGTAACCTGGCTAGCTTCAGCTTGACCGGTATGTGGGTAGTAAAGATGGAGGAGTCTTTTTGTGTCTTGTTTTGTCATGATTTGCACTCCCTGTCTGTGAAGCAGATAAAGGCATACAAATACTTGTGCATGTTACAGACTGGGGTAGGGGGATGTGTGCACCTCAAGAATTGGCTGAACTGCACTTCCCATTATCCCATTTGTAAAAGGGATGTGCCATTTGCCTTTTCTGTTTTTGCTTGTTTGCACTAGAAAACCTATCATTCTGCATTTGGAGAGGCCCACGTGAAAGGCGAACACCTCAGTTTGGCTCACCTGAGAGAAAGTCCAAAGCAGAGTCACACCATTACAAACCATGATGGAGATATGTCAACTCCAGGCTTAAAACCAGGGTACTTCAAAGGCCAGATGCAGGGGAATGGTATCAGGAGATAGATATCTAGTATTGTGTGCTCACGGACACATTTGGTGGGGCCACTGTGAGATACAGGAAGCTGGACTAGATGGGCCTTTGGCCTGATCCAGCTAATATAGTAATCATGGGGAACTTCAATTATCCCCACATTGACTGGGCCAATGCGAGCTCGAGGCAAGAAAGAGAAACCGGGTTTCTCGACATGCTGAATGATTGTGCCTTAGAGCAACTTGTCATGGAGCCCACCCGAGAACAGGAAACCCTGGATCTAATACTGTGTGATACTCAGGACCTGGTCAGAGATGTGAATGTCACTGAGCCTCTGGGGAACAGTGACCGTACTTCAATCTCCTTTGCCATTCATGTCGGGGGAAGAGTGTCAAGCAAAGCAGACACAAAAACCCTTGATTTTCGAAGGGCAAACTAACCTCAGATGAGGAAACTAGTGAAAAAGAAATTGAAAGGGAAGGTTAAAAGAATCCAATCTCTCCAGAGTGCATGGAGCCTGTTTAAAACAACGGTAATAGAGGCCCAGCACAAGTGCATACCACAAAGAAAGAAAAAAAGGCTCATCAAAGTCCAAGAGGGCGCCGGCATGGTTAACGAGTGGAGTTAGAGAGGCTCTAAAGTGCAAGGAGAGGTCTTTCTGTAAATGGAAATCCTCCCCAAATGAGGAAAATAAAAAGGAACACAAACTCTGGCAAAAGAAATATAAGAAAATGATAAGAGAGGCAATGAAAGACTTTGAGGAACGCATGACTAGCAATATAAAGGGTAATAATAAAAGCTTCTTTAAATATGTTAGAAGTAGAAAACCTGCCAGAGAACCAGTTGGCTCTCTGGATGGTGTGGGAGGACAAGGGGAGGTAAAGGAGGACTTGGAAATTGCAGAGAAACTAAATGAGTTCTTTGTATCTGTCTTCACAACAGAAGACCTTGGGCAGATTCCACTGCCTGAAGGGCCCCTCTTGACTAAAGAAATCAAATACAGGTTAAAAGAGAGGATGTTTTAGGACTAATTGACAAATTAAAGATCAACAAGTCACCAGGCCCAGATGGCATCTATCCAAGGGTTATTAGGGAACTGAGAAATGAAATTGCGGATCTCTTAACGGTAATATGCAACCTGTCTCTTAAAACGGCCACAGTGCTGGAGGACTGGAGGATAGCAAATGTCATACCAATTTTTTTAAAAGGAAGGCGGGGGGACCCTGAAAACTACAGGCCTGTTAGCCTTACATCTGTCCCAGGGAAAATGGTGGAAAGCCTCATCCAAGAGAAAATCTTAAAACACATAGAAGAACAAACCTTCCTGAGAGAAAATCAGCATGGCTTCTGAAAGGGTAAGTCTTGCCTGACAAATCTTTTAGAATTCTTTGAGAAGGTCAACAGGCATGTGGATTTGGGTGAAACGGTGGATATCGTCTATCTGGATTTTCAGAAGGCTTTTGACACAGTCCCCCACCAAAGGCTGCTGAGAAAATTGCACAGCCAGGGGATAAGAGGGCAGGTCCTCTTATGGATTGAGAACTGGTTGAGATCCAGGAAACAAAGAGTAGGTGTCAATGGGAAATTTTCACAATGGAGAGAGGTGAAAAGTTGTGTGCCCCAGGGATCTGTCCTGGGACTGTTGCCTTTCAATCTATTCATAAATGACCTGGAGACAGGGATAAGCAGCGAGGTGGCAAAGTTTGCAGATGACACAAAAGTGGATAGAGGGAAGCTCTTCTCCCTCTCACAAAGTACCAGAACTAGGGGACATCCACTCAAATTGAGGGCTGGGAGAGTACGAACAGACAAAAGAAAATATTTTTTTCCACCCAGCACGTTGTTAGTCTGTGGAACTCCCTGCCACAGGATGTGGTGATGGCATCTGGCCTGGATGCCTTCAAAAGGGGATTGGACAGATTCCTGGAGGAAAAGTCCATCACAGGTTACAAACCATGAGGGAGATGTATAATCTCCAAGCTTAAAACCGGGGTACCTCAAGGACCAGATGCAGGGGAGTGGTATCAGGAGACAGATATCTAGTCTCATGCGCTCTGAGACGCATCTGGTGGGGCCACTGTGAGATACAGGAAGCTGGACTAGATGGGTCTTTGGCCTGATCCAGCATGGCTCTTCTTATGTTCTTATGGCTCTTCTTATGTTCTTAAGGTCTTATGTTCTTAACTTGTCTCACTGACCTCAGAGGAGATGTCAGACTCTGACCTCTTTGAAAACCTGAAGAAGGACTAGACTAACAGGCCTGCCTGCCATGGGATATGGAAAGCCAAGGAGGCACCCAGCTCATCCTGTATCTCTGAAGGCAACATGTCTTTGGGGCAGCCTTGTACCTCTTGGTAGCTGAATTGCATGAAAGAGCCACCAGCACTTCTTGACCATGCAGATGTGTGTATTTACCATTGAAAGCAAAGGTGTTAAACACCGTGTATCCATTTCCCCTGGAAACAGAATCCAGAGGCCTCTGCAAGCAGGTAGCTTTGAAACCTGGCGTGTTCCATGCTCCATGACTCCTAGAGATATGATCATTCATTTGGGATTTAGACAGCAGGCAAGAGAATTATAGTTTTAGCTTTCCATTTAATGAGCTTCTTTTCCTTTTCATCATGGCCAGTGTCAGTAAAATTATGTACTAAGGAGCACATTTACATAAAACACGACTCACTATTTTTAATTAGAAATGATGTCAAAAAAGGTAATAGGGAACATGTCTTTTTGGTTACATTCATTTCTCAAATGATATTCAGTGGCTGCCAAAAATGATTTTAAAAATAATTACGGTTGACGGCTGTGTCTTCTATTGGGAAAGAGCAGCACTTGGCAAAGTTACTTTTTTTGGTCTACAAATTTTGGGGAGATTATGCTGTTGGAGTGTGTTTTCACATGAACACCCCTTAAGTCGAGTTAGAATTTAGTGCCCTGTACAGTTCTGTCTTGGAAACAATGAGCCCAGATGGAAGCCATTGCATATTGCTGGCATAGAGTTAAGCACAAAGGAAATCTTCCTTTTCTTAGGATCTTTTGTGTCTCAAAAAGAACAAACACCCTTAAAACATAATTTCTAGGAGGAAAAAGCACCTGCAAGATTACCATTAAGGCTGGGATAAACATGCTCACTTGGATACTCACTGGACACTAAAGTGATACTTTTGTCAATACAACAGTGTTGTTCCAGGCAGTCTTGGGTTGTTGCTGTTGCTGTTGTTGGTGCTGTTGTTGCTGTTGTTGTTGTTGTTGTTGTTGTTGTTGTTGTTGTTGTTTTGCCAATTGCACTGTTTTGAATTATTTTAGTTTTGTGCCATAAGAGGATAAAACGCACCCTTGTGTGGCACTGTTGCCTATTGGAAACCATTCTGTCTTTCAATATTCTATCCTAATGATAATTTCTTATCTCAAATGCTGTACAAGTGACACATCAGGGCAATCAAGTGCTGAGGTACACCAAATTTTGCCAATTCTTGAAAGAAAGAAAGAAAGAAAGAAAGAAAGAAAGAAAGAAAGAAAGAAAGAAAGAAAGAAAGAAAGAAAAATGCTGCGGTCACTAGGTAAAATACATATTTTGATGGCTTGTATGGCCTATGTTTTTCACTACAGTTCTAAATATGCATGTAAGGCCTTCCTCATGTATGTTTCTTGCATCCAGCAAGATTTCTTTTGTGATAGGCTGCTAGAATGCAAATGCTTCATTATAAAACACTTTACTGAGACAGGGGTTAAGGGAATCATTTTTCATACCAGGCAGGTTTTTTTTTATGGAACAAATAAAAATATGACATCCCCCAGTTAAATGCCCACATAACTTAGAGCAAACTCCCTTGTATTAAACATACAAGGTTTATCTGGCCTATTTCAATGTTTCTATACCAAAATGGGCTTCAGTGTGGACTGGTGACCTGTGGCCGCCCACAGGACTGGTGACCTGTGGCCGCCCTCGAGGTTCCATTTTTGTCCTCCGCAGGCTTTTTTAGCACCTATATGAAGCCACTGGGAGAAGTTGTTTACAGTGCACCTTTGAACTGTAGTGGTGACTTTCTTTTAAAAATTGCATTCCTGGCACTGGGAGTAAAGTCACAAAATGCTGCCAGACTTATTATTAATAGTTCTAAGTAAGCAGGCCTAGAATTGCCTTTGTATGAAAGGACTCAGGAGTACCTCTATTAAGCTGTTTCAGCAGGAACAAAGTCCAAACAAAGCAAAAAAAAATGCAAAGAAAATCATTGCAGCACCTTGAAGACTGAGACATTTATGTGCTTGAAGAAATAGCATGCAAGGAACAAAAGCTCACACTGAAGCGAACCTGTTCCTCTTCAAGCTGCCACCAAAATGGAACTGTTAACTTTCCTATAAGCAGACAAAGTGGTCCCTTAAAGGGGCAAGCAGAAAACTGTGCTGAATATTTGAACATCATTATGAATGCTTCATCAACATTTAGTATCATTTCTATCAAATGCTATTCACTAATTACATTACCTCAGCTGAGACTCATTACTGCCCAGCCAGGGGATGTCTAATTAGTATTTCCCAACTATATATAGCTCTCTGTTCCTACTTAGCAACATCAGTGCCACTTATTTATTTATTTATTTGTCAGAGTCACAATGAAAGAACCGCTTCATGCCCTTTTAATTTTTTTTTTTTGGGGGAGTCTTTCAATTTGTTTGAAGCAAGGCCTCGGAAAGCTTTGCCATTTCCATTTAGCAGCTGTCATTTCCTATGCTAAATCCTATGGAACTTGATGGCTGATTTGATACCTGTATCAATCTTAATTTATTCTCATAATTTCCTCTGACAAATCTGTTGAGGCCGCTGACATCCTCCCCATCAATCATTCCTAAAGAGCCAAGGTTATTTTGACATTTCCAATGCCCATAATTCACAGAGACAAAACACAGCCCAGTTCTCCTGTCTTTTACTCTTCATTATGTTCAATATCTGTCCTTTACTTATTCGCCTGTAGGCTGATAGTTCTCATTATATCCTGCTTTGGCTAATATAGCATATTGCTTTCTTGCTTTGCAGGCCTGGATGCTACACCAGCCCACATCAAATGTATCGCAGCCAAGACATTCATCTTCTTGGATGCATTAATTTGTCATTTCCCCCATCCTTTTCATCTATGCAAACACACAGAACAAGCTAGACATCCGGCATGCATCAAAGCCTTACAGGTGGAAAGGCCCTGAAAACAAGAGTGACTATAAATTTCAATGAAATGGGGAGGAGGGAAGTCAAAGGTCCCCTGTGCTTTTTCAGGCCCCTGGCCTGACTATATTTTACCTAAACTCAGATTCATTTAGCAAAGTGGTCTGTTTATATACCACCCTATAGCACTTCAGGTAGTCCCTGGGTGGTTTAGTTTTAATTACAGTAATTTAATTAGAGTAATTATAGGCTACACGTTGCCCGCCCCCCAGCAAGCTGGGTACTCATTTTACCAACCTCGGGAGGATGGAAGGCTGAGCAAACCTTGAGCCGGCCACCTGGGATTGAACCCCAGGTCATGAGCACAGTTTTAGATGCAGTACAGTCATTTAATATCTGCGCCACAAGCCTATTTCTTAGTCCTCAAGTCTGTTCAGGAAAGAGGATGCTGGAACCATTGTGACATAAAGCTGTAGCACACCATGGAGTTTTACCTTAAGGCTGCATTCGACTGTACATTTACCACATATTTAGAAAAGATGCTCCCGTTAGTGGCAAAAGAGGTCTGCTTGTCATAGCATTAGGATCTCTTTCACCTCCTCCATCCAGAGATTTGTTTTGTGGTGAGCTGGTTGCTGAGGCACGATACGTTTTATATTTTTATTTTGAAGGGTTCGTCGAAGTTCCTGGTTCATGGGAGGCCAGGCCAGCTGCATCCCATTCTCTGAAATCTGAATGTCAAAACCAAAAGCCAAGAGGAAGACCTTGCAGCATCACAGGGCAGAACATGCAAGGATCCTGAGAGAGGTTAGCACTGGTCTCCAGCCACGTGATTGTACCAATGGACACAAGACTTCCCACTCCTTGCCGTGCCCTCAATTGTATGATGAGGAGTCTGAGTGCATGTGATCAGCTGATCTCTCCCTAGTCCCCTGCTCTGGCTCCTGGCTTTTCAGGTACCAATGTTGTGTAAGCACAACCCCTATCCCCACCCCCACATACACACACAAACACATTTGGACAGAGACGGTCAGTCCCTTGGTGCCAGCTAGAGTTGGGTGGAGAGAAGCAGCTAGGATTTAGAGTCCTTTCTTCTTTTCTCCTACTCCAGGACTATTCACGTTCGATTTTGTCTCCTACTCCAGGACTACTCACGTTCAACTAGAGATCCAGTGGCAGTTCCCTGGCATTTCAGCCCATCCCCCAAGACCAACGGTTTCCAGCCTTGGTTAACCCAAGTATTCTTGGACTGCAACTCCCAGAAATCTTGGCCAGCAGAGCTGGTGATGAAAGCTTCTGGGAATATTGGTTGAAGAACACCTGATTTGCCCAAGGTTGAAGAACCACTGCCCTAGAACCGGAAGCATTGCTGTGGGCTTTGTGAGACGCCAGGGGGTCAGGTAGGGTGAATCCGTGGCCTGATCCCACAGGGCTGTTCTTATGTTCCCCATTTCCAGGAAAAGCGAATTTGATGGAGAGGAAATTGGTCTCAAACAGCTCTGCGGCCATTAGAGATGGGCACGAAATGAGCGATTTTTCATTTCCGTTTTCATTTTTTCGTTTCGTTATGCAACGAAAACGAAATGTGTTTTTCCAAAACAAAACGAAAACAAAACGACCAAATTTGCCGTGTTTTTCGTTTTCGTTGCAGCAGATGCATTGAACTAAAAAGAATGCTAATGAAACAGCAATTTTTTGTTTTCGTTTTCATTTTTTCGTTTCGTTACCTAACGAAACGAAAACGAATTTTTTTGCAAAAAAGTCACAAAAACGAAAATGAACCAAAACGGACCCCTAAACGACCAAATGACAAACGAAACACCATTTTTTTTAGTCATGCCAATCTCTAGCGGCCATAGATCCTGCCATTAAGGAGTCTGTTTTGTCTTGGGATGGACAAAGTGCAACTGTGAGAACATCTTAATTGTTTGTTGCAGGGAAGCATTAGAATTCTGCCTACGAAGTGGAAATGCTCCAGGGGGTTGGGCTGTTGTGGGAGATGTAACAAACAGCCGCAGCAGAGGACCAGACGATGGTTGGGATCAAAGCATTCAGTGCTGGTTTCTCAATTATTTGATCTGAAACAATATGTGGAAATTTGGAGGCAAACCCCCCCTACGGACATCCAGAGATGCCGGCATGCTTCACGTTTTACGATCCAGTCTATTATACCATAAAAAGATAGTTTGTTCAACTTTGTCCACATAACTTTAGCAATGTCGTGGAGGGGGATATAATTCAGCTTGTGATATACACTAGCTGTTACTTTGCTCTGCACATATCTTGATAATTGCTCATCTCCTGACCACTGTGCTTAAGACAGAATATACACCGAAAACGGTTCATATTTCATTCCGTGGAAGGCTCCAAGGGGTTTCCAGGCCTTTATCCTTGCAAAGAAAAATAAAGTAAAACGTCTAGATTAATTTTCAGGATGACTGCTGCCGCCGCCAGCTACTTATTTAG
Organism: Phrynocephalus guinanensis; assembly: GCA_037367245.1. Classification (NCBI taxonomy): domain Eukaryota; kingdom Metazoa; phylum Chordata; class Lepidosauria; order Squamata; family Agamidae; genus Phrynocephalus; species Phrynocephalus guinanensis. Next base: position 165,389,392 of record CM074733.1, read on the forward strand.
CGGCAGTGGCATCAGATTACAATTACCCTCAGCTCCAAATGTTCCTGTTGATCAAGCCTTAATTCATATAATCAAATGTTACATTCATTTTGAATGACAGGCACAAAGAGCCTCGGCCCGAGTGAACATAAACTGGTGGCAGTCATAGATCAAAACGTTGTGGGCATTGAGGGCATTTTTCATGACAGACCATTGATTGATCCAAAGGCCAGACGAGGCCAATCAAGCCCTGCTGTTTAAGCTGGCACAGAACCATTTCTTGGGAATCAGAAACACTTCCAGTTGGTGCCTGCACAGCAATATTCTGCCTTTCCCCCCTCAGTTGAGAAAAGCTCAATGTACCCAGTGAGAGCACCTTAAGATGCCTCTTAGGCGGTTACTTCAGGTCTGTTTTGTCTCTGTTAGTGTTGCACTAAGGCCCTTTGTAGACGACCTCTAAACTCCGCCGCAGATGGCTCCCAGTTCTGGAGCTTAAAATTGTTTCCCCACCAGCTCCGGAGTTTACAGATAATTAAGTGCAACCATGCCTACCTAAGCGCATCCCAGCGCACTTTTCAGGTACCTGCTCTCTGGAGGTGAAAATTCCTAATGCGGATATAACGTAGTGACTGCCCGGCTCTCCTTGCTTCTGTTTGTTGTTGTTTTGCCCCCCACCCCTTTAAGAGATCTGAATGCTGCCGGGAACAGAGCGAGACTGGCAGAACGGAGGTGAGCGGCATTCTTTTCTTCCTTTTTTTCTCCCTCCCCTCATGCAGCCAGCAGCCAGGAGTGCGGAGGGGGGTGGGAACGCAGGAACAGCGACAAACCCCTAAGATCTCTGGTCCGAATTTAAGTGGCCAGCGGATCTTAGGCGTCGTGTGAAAAGGGCCTTAGGAGCAGTACAAAAAAATGTTACTTCACGTCTGTCGCACAACTACTGAAATTTGTCTTGACCACGCCCCTGGAATGGGTGTTAAGCGTGACAATACTCTACCTGATGCTGGGGTAGGGTTTTCCCTTGTCACTCTTTGTTCCCGCTTTCTGTTCCGAGACAAGACACCCTGTAGTAACGAATGTCACTCAACATAACATTTGTTTCTCTCAGAAAACTGTGTCTGGGTTTGTTTTGTTTTTTGACTTTTCAGAAGCGAAATATCGAAAAAGAATTTTAAGCCCTCCCCCACAAAAAAAGGAAAAAGAAAGATAGACAAATTCAGTGTTTGTCACATTACAAGACCGTGAGGTAACACTTGTCACGAGACAAGTTATCACAACCATGGGAACACTGAAACAGGGACAAAACTACGTGATCACGACCAACACTGTCACGGTATAAAACTAGTTGTAGAACAAAGAAGGACGTGAAGTAACTGCCTTTGAAAGCTCCCTATGCGAACCTCTCTCTCTCTCTCTCTCTCTCTCTCACACACACACACACACACACACAATTGTGGAGGAAGAAAAAAGAAATTAGAAGCACATGTCAGTGACTTGATCCCATTAGGGCTGGCCCAAAACATTATCTGGCCTGAGGCAAAGCGCCCATGTGATGTCCACCCCAATTTTTCAATCTCAAGATACGGAACACAAAATCTCACAACTATCTCATTTTTTTCCTGTTAAGGGAACAATTACAATCATAACAAATTAAAAAACATAAAAATTTTATGATATATTAAATGTCTGTTGTCTGAGGCTTTCACCTCGCTCTGCTCAATGGCAGGACCCACCACGTGTGCTCTCAGCAGTTGCAAGCAAGAGAGCTGTTTAACGTTTTGAAACCATAGACCACCATGAGGGCATTTGCAGAAAGGTAATGGGCAAAGGAAATAAACAAATTAATGAACCCTTGATGCAATGGCTGTGTCAGTCACTAGATACAGGCCCAGACTGCAGGTCCTGTAGATGCTGATGGCATTCAAGGTTCACCTTCTCAAGACTGAAAGAAAACATTGCGCAAGCCTTCATGGAGAGGAAGTTCCACAGGTGGGATGGAACTGGAAAACAGGCTCTAGATCAGAAATGGGGAACATTGGGTCTTCCCAAAAGTTTGGGACTCAACTCTCAGAATTTCCATCCAGCAAAGCTAAAGTCCAAGCTTCTGGGACCGCTAGTCCCAAATCTGGAAGGCCAAAAGTTTTCCATCACTGCTCCAGATCTTGTAACAATAACACAACAAGAATGTACTTTCTCTTCCCAAATGATCCCCCCCCCATACCTTTAACCTAGAGGTATAATATTGTCTACTGAGTTGGGAAGGAACACACATACACACACCTGCCAATGTTCTGTTCTTCCTCTAATGCTGACTGTGGCCCAAAGAAACATTTGATATGGTGAATGCCTCTTTTTTTTTTTTTTTTGCCTTGGCTCTAATTCAAGCAGCTTTCAAACCAAGGTCAGATTTGCAGCTCAGCATCATGTTCCCAAGAGGACCGTGCTGAAGCAGCCACAGGAAGTAGTCTCGTTATAAAGCCTCATGATTAATGAGAACCGCAAAGGGTGACAGGAGGATTGTAGGAGGTTGGTTGTGGCTTAATTAACAGCAACATCACCTGCAAAGATACACAAGGAAGGTGCTGGCATTCAAAAATTTCTACTTTGGTTTAGCTTTAATTTAGCTGAACCTCCTGATATTATTGAAGTGCCATTGGTTCCCTCCTTCCATTTCAGCCAGCTTGTGGTGGGGAGAACACATTCCCCACAACTACCTTATGTTCAGGATTCAGGATGACCGACTCTCAGGACTGGGCTGCAGGAAGCAGTCTGAAGTGAACGAGGAGCCATATGAAATGCAGTAGGCAGGAACAAAAAAAAGTAAGCATGGAGTCATGATACCAGGAACCAGGGTCAAGAAATAACTCCAACACAAGGATGAGAAGCACTACCACACCTGGACATTTTGGTGCCCATGGTGAAGAAAGCCAAAGTGGAACCCGCACAGGCATTTGAATGTCAGTAGAGCCAGTGGCGTAGCAAGGTTTTGGGGCACCTGGGGACAAAGTTGTTTTTGCACCCCTCTGGCCCCTCCCCAACCCCATCGAATCCACCCAGCAAGGGGGGGAATCCTGCGGGCATGGGGTGGGCGTGGGGTGCACGGGTGCGCGGGTGGACATGTGTGTGTGTGTGTTTGTGTGCGCGCTAACGCAGTGGCGGCAAAGTTGCAGCAGGAGGAGGAGTGTTCCTTTCAGTGCACTGGGGTGTTCCTTTCAATGTGCGGGTGCACGGATGGGCCTTACCTCTCCTGTGGTGGTGATGAAGAGTTGGAGGAAGAGCGCACTGCAGCCACCACGCTCGCCTGCCTGCCTGCTTGCTTTGCCGCTTGCCTGGCACATGACGGCGGGAGGGCACAGGGCTTCCTCCTCCTCCTCTCCCTCCAGGCACCCCCAGATTTCTGCACCCAGGGCAGATGTACACTTCTGCCCCCCCCTAGATACGCCCCTGAGTAGAGCATTGTCAACGGGGCAGCATCCTGCCCCACACTGAAGGGAAACATGCTAGCTTAAGTAGGCACAGTGACATGGGCATTGTCACCTGGTATGATATGGTATGGTATGGTATGGTATGGTATGGTATGGTATGGCATGGTATGGTATGGTATGGTATGGTATGGTATGGTATGGTATGGTATGGCAGGAGGCCAAGCAAATAACAATGGACTATTAACCCCAGTTCCTGCCAACCTAGCAGTTCGAAAGCATGTCCATGCAAGTAAATAGGTACCGCTGTAAAAATCAGCAAGGTAAAAACAGTGTTTCCTGGCAGCCATGTTGGCCACATGGCCACAGACTTGTACAACACTGGCTCTTCGGCTTGAATAAGGGGTCGGACACGACTAGCACGCATGTACAGGGGGGACCTTTACCTTTACATTTTTGCCACAAATGTAAGGAAGACCTTGCTGTTCCAGGGTGAATCAGGAAGTCCTTCTATAGTCTCTCCGTTTTTTAGGATCGTCTAGGCAGCAACCTAGACAGGGGTGGGGTCTGTTGCCTAGGAAGAAGCCACAGCATACAGCAGTTCTTCCTATGGCACAAGCAAATATCCTGTCTAGAGATGGGCACGAAACACCAAAATGGCATTTCGTTTCGTTTCGTTTCTTTTTTTGTTTTGTTTTTTATTTGTTTCATTTGGAACAAAATGAACTTTTCTTTTCTCTCTTTTCTCTCTTTTCTTTCTTTTTCTTTTATTCTTTTATTATTATTACTATAATTTTTTTCCCCGCCCGCACCACCTATGTGGAGGGTCTCTCCCTCCTTATTTTACTAGTTCTTCCTTGCTCACTTTCTTTCTTTCTTTTTTCTTTTTCATAAATTGTTGGTTCTGTTTTATTGTAAACCGCCCAGAGTTCCGTTCCGGAAGATGGGTGGTATAAAAATACTACTACTACTACTACTACTACTACTACTACTACTACTACTACTACTACTACTACTACTAATAATAATAATAATAATAATAATAATAATAATAATAATAATAATAATAATAATAATAATAATAATTTTAAAAAATTAGTTTCATTCTTCATTTTGTTTAACTTGCTTTTTTATTGTTTTAAAATAATGATCATTTAATTACTGCCATGCCCTTTGGTCATTTGTTGATGAATTTTCTAGTCCCTTTAAAAAATGTATGCAAAAGGATGGTGTGGGGGGAAGGAATGGCGAGAAAATAGAAATAATTCCCTCCTGTCCTGGAAAAAAGCCTGGCTTTGCAGTTCCTGAAACCCATGTCAAATTTAGTCAGAAAAGCTAAGGGGAAATAGAAGCAGACTGACAGTTTATATGCACTACAACTGCAGCTAGTTAATTAAGTCAGACACAGGAGACCAAAGTTCATCTTTGCAAGCCATCCCCAACTTCTTTTGCAAATTTGTTTGTCTCTCTCTCTCTCCTTTATTTATAGGTAAAAGAGCAGAAGAAATTATGTTGAATGATCAGAAGAAGGGGTTGGCCCTTCATAGCAGTTGTGTTTGAAGCAGAAAGGGCAGAGTTCAGCGTTCTTGATGCATTAATATTAAATCGTTTTCTCTCAATGGCAAGATGTCACGTCATCGGATGAATGCATTATGCTAGTGATTATTTGTGAGTTAATTTTTGCATTTTAAAAGTCAGCCTCTCATCCAAGCTACTGAAGGCAGAAGAGACTGCTTAGCTAAAGCTAAAGCTACAGTATGTTGCACAACTTAAGACCATGTCATGACCGTATTGAAGCTGCATCTAGGACTTCTCGACTGCAACTTGTCGAGTATTTGTCAGGTTAGTTAGTAAGATTAGCTATGGCTATGAAATAAAACATGTGAGCTGTGAAGTAACATAGAGTACAAGGTGCCTGTTTAGATACAAGGGATGTAAATCAGGGCCGTAGCTAGGGTTTTCACCGCCCAAGGATAAAATCCATTTTCATGTCCCCTACCCCCACTCTCTCTCACACACACATACACAAACACACACACACCCTCCCTTGATCGGGCGCAGCATCCCACGCAGCTTCTTGGAGACGAGCAGACACGAGGCCAGTGGGAACCCTGTGCTCCAGGGCCGCGGTGCCTCCTTCTTGGCTTGGCCGCCCTGTAGCTGCATCCAGACCTACTCTTTCCCAGTGTGCCACTGCTAGAGGCTGACCATGAGGCCACTTCGCCCGGGTGCGCCCAGCACAATCGCGGCGGGAAACAGTGATTGGCCTTGGTCGGTCTCCCCGGCTCTTTATAGAATGGACGGCAAGGCAAAGGTTAAAGTGGTGGTGGGGAGTCCCTGCTGGCCCACTGGCCCAATCTGGGAGCTCCATGGGTGCACAGCACCTCCTGAGCCGGGCTCGCCGTTGGCCAAGGTCCCCATTGTCTGCCTGCCCGCTCAGCCCGGGAGTCCAGCAGTGGAGGGACGCAAATGGCTGTTCCCCGGCACCCCCTCCAGGCTGCTCTGCCGCTTCAGTCAGGAGTCATCATGGGCTCTCTCTGGCTCCAGTACCGGCACTGCAGCATGGCAGGGGTGAGGGCGGGCAGCTTCCCTCTCTCCAAGCAGGGGGGCTAAGCCATGCAGTGGACGGCCCAGCGTGGGTTGCTCTCTGGCTGGCACTGCCCAGGCTCAGCCTCTGGGGCCTGGGGCCCTCCTGCCGGCCCTAGTGCAAGGAGCAAATGGCGCCCCTCCCCAGCCAGACCTATCTGGAGCTCCGGCGCACCCCTCCCTCCACCAGTTTGCGAGATCTTAGGCAGTCCCTGTGGAGGCTGAGCGGGGCACTGGTACTCTTAGTTGATGCTGCACCTGAGGGCAGCGGCCCCTCCCCCCCAAATACACCACTGATGTAAATCCTTGTGTGTCTCCTCCTTCCAAGTGTTGATGAGGCACTGTTCCGTCATGCTCCTCACCAGTGAGGTTGGCAGAAGAAGGAACGGGACAGGGTGACAATAATACTTTGGGAACGGGACAGGGTGACAATAATACTTTGGGTAAATTGCCCCTTATTGGGCAAAAGTATGTGATTTGTATAAATGTCTGTGCAATGTGTTTGAAACTAGGACGACTCCTTTATTTCATGGATATTTAAGCCTTTGAAGCTTTCACTGAGTTGTTGACATCTTCCCATCTGGCAGAATCACTGGAAGACCTGCACCATGGAAACCTACTTCGATGCACCCAGCATGCTTCTCTTAAGTCAGGGAGAGGGCTGAGTGAAACAGTTTTTTTTTTTGGGGGGGGTCCAGAATGCTTTTGAGGCAACAGTAGCCAAAGATCCTGCCTTCGCTGCATGCCAGAGACGGCTTGTCCCAGAGAATTCCCATGAAAGTTTTGTTCAGATTAATTTCAGCCACATTCTCTCTGGGATATGGCAAGAAAGGGACATTTCTACCTTTCATCTAAAATGCCAGCCTCCAGATAAGCATTATGGCTGGAAAGTACAAAAAAAAAACCCTTTGCAGCAGAAAGGCAGGGCAAATACAGATAACGCTTCCAGCCATGCTGATAAAAGGCCTGGAAGCTTCAGAGCCATTGACTTACCTTCCAAGTGGACTCATTTCTACGGTGGCTTGACATGGTAAATGAGGAGGGAAAGGATCTGAGAACCATTACAGTATAAGTAACAGGGACTGTCGGGAAGAGAACCCCCCCCCCCAGGTGCTCCCTTTCTGGGTGAGCTGAAGGGAATTCGGCTGCTTTTACCAACACCCAGAAGCAAATAATTGCTTGGAATGCATTCCCGATGCCTGCAGCAAGCTTGGCCTCCATTCTCTTGACAAACAGTATGTTCAGTTTTTCTTTTTCAGAGGTAAAAAAGGATAAGAAGGATTTACATTAAAAGCAAAAAGCAAAGTGTTCTGCTTATATACTGCCCCATACCACTTCCAGTAGTATCTGGGCGGTTTACTGTTTTAATTACAGTATGCAGGCTACACATTGCCCCCCCCCCAGCAAGCTGGGTACTCACTTTACTGACCTCGGAAGAATGGAAGGCTGAGTCAACCATGAGCCTGCTGCCTGGGATCGAACCCCAGGTTGTGAGCACAGTTTTAGCTGCAGTACAGGCATTTAACCACTGCACCACGAGGCAAAGAAATACACCCATCTGCCAATAAGCACACAAAAAAGTACTTAGTCCTCTTGTCATGAACTGCAATTCTCTATTCCGATTCCAACTACAGCTTAAAACATTATGAATATTTACATAAAATGCAACTCAGTGGAAGCCTCTGGCTACAGAACAAGCAGATGGGAGTTTAATTTCCCACTCAAGCCAGCCTGTGTGGCCTTGGGCAAGCTGCACAATCGTAAAATGCCTTGCAAAATGCCTGCAAAATGCTTTATAATATTGCCCAACACTGACTTATGAATGTAGCAAGTAAACATATTACTAACTACTTACTACATTATTTTTGCTGTAACATTGCAACTGCATTTTATATTGTTGTTGTGTCGTTACAGTCGTGACTGACACTTTGTGACCCCATGTCCATGGAGTTTTCTGGACAAGAATACCAGAGTGACTTGCCAGTTCCTACTCCTGGCACCTACAACATCTGGTATTCCCTGATGGTCTCTCATCCAAGTACTAGCCAGGCCCAACCCTGCTTAGCTTCCGAGATCAGGCGAGATCGGATGTGCTCAGGGCATCTAGGTATTTTATATCACTCATTAATTAAAGAAAAACTTATTGCAGGCTAAATATTTATTACAAATTATTTCCAAGCTGTGATCCAGACACACTTAGGACTCCCTCTAGAACAGAGTCAGCAATGAAGACCACTAGCTGTAAATTTATTTGTTGTTCCTAACAAACCTTAGGACCAAAAACAGGCATTATAAACCACTCATGAAAGCAGATTGCCATTAGATTGCCAGCTCTAATTCAGGCAGTCTTTCTGATTGAAGAAATCTGATTTCAAAGGAATTCTGTACATAAATCATGAAACCAAGGAAACTGCTTTGCTCGCTGTGTGAGGTGAGCTACACACTTGCTGTGCACTGAGATGCTTTCAGCTATTAAGGAGTTCCTTCTTTCTGTTTGGGGCTAGATGATTGCGCAGCAATCTTTTTGATTTCCTAGGTGTAAGTCCAGTCAGGAGGTCCATCCCACAGCTGTCAACTCTCCTGTTTTGGCTGGGAAAACCCCGTATTTTATTCTCCTTCACTTTTCCCCCCAGGTTGTTAATATTCCCAGAAATATTGGGCACTCGGTCTCTAAAAGGTGTGCCATCACTGTGCTAATACATGTTAGCTCCAATTCTAATTTTGGGGAACCAGGACTGGGCACCTTAGGTCCTTTTTCCAAGGAGAAAAGCGGGGTAAAACCACTCTAAAATAAAATAAATCAATCAATAAACAAATTTCTGGTTTTTGGGTTTTTTACAGATTTCACCTTCCCTTCACAGTGCCAGGTGTTCCATGAGATGGGATGGGCATTTTTTTTCCTTAGACATCACTGTTGAACTTAACTGTGGAAGAAGCTAAATGGAATTTTACTTATAGTGGGAGAAGGGGCTTGCTTATGTGGCTATGGAAGTTTTTAATGATTATATTAGCCACCTCGAGTGCTGTTTATTTTTTGTTTAAAGCATGAGAGAAATAAATAAATACAATATTTTATTTACATATACTAGATGCCCTAAGCACATCCGATCTTGACTGATTTCGGAAGCTAAGCAGGGTCGGCCCTGGCTAGTACTTGGATGGGCGACCACCAGGGAATACCAGGAGCTGTAGGCACCTGGAGTACAAACTGGCAAACCACTCCAGTATTCCTGCCAAGAAAACTCCATGGATATGGGGTCATGGAGAGTCGGTCACGACTGTAACGATGCAACACACACACACACACACACACACACACACACACACACACACACACACACACACACACACACACACACACATTGGTGCAAGTAACCTAGTTTGTTTTCAAGAGGGCCAGGAAACGTTTGGAGTCAATGCCCCCTATAAACTTTCATTTTTCCCTGAAAAATGCAGTTTTATATAGAAATAGCACTAAATCACTCCGATTAGTGGTTTGCAGATTATCATGGTTCTGGGGCCTCCAAGCTGGAATGGGCCTCTGTAATCAACGGATGTCCTGACTTGGCCTTTTTAAACTCAAAAAACTGATATGATGATCCCGGAAATAATGGGAGGTAGGAGGCTGGCTCTCAAAAGCCCAAGATGCAGACTTTGATTTCCAGGGCACTCGTGGATGGCTTTCTTCTTCCTTCCATTTGGTTTTTGACTGAAGTTCAGATTCTGCTAAGACATCCAGTCCAATTTCCTGAACATTGAGATGATAAATTGCTTCCTTGACATCAGTTTGATTAGGTGGGCTTTAAAACTATTTTTCAAGATTAAAGGTTGGAAATAAAAGCAGAGGCGGGGGGGGGGAGGTTATTTTCTTTAAGCAGCGACAGAGGAAGAAAATCACCCACAGAGAAAATTATGATGCATCATCCCGCCATGGGAGAAAAAGTATCTAAGAGCCGACCGTGATCATCAGCTGCTGGTCACACACATCAATTTAGAAATGGGTGAGATTTTCATTCTAAGTCCTTCTTCTTTTTAAAATCAGAATCTATCAACATTTCCGAAACCTGGATGTGGAATAAAGCAAATGTGATTGATTTTTTTCCCTATCTGTGACATATCTCTCCATTTCTATAAATGAAAGAATGATTTATTCCTCCTGCCTAGCTTTGTCACTGGACAAGACTTGTCCTTGACCCACTGACAGCAATGTGTGTGTGGCCGTGCAAACTTCATGCCTGCTCTGTAGAAAGGCAGGAACCACCTGGGTTCACCGAAAAGAAAAAGCCAACCTCCTTTGATAATGGGACAATGCTGCGCAATCACACAATAGTCTCATGGGAGTGTTCGGTGAACTGTCCTGGCTCCTTAACAACATCAGCAGTCTGATTTTCCCAGGAATACTTTAGACTGCTGGCAAAATCAACACAGACTCAAAATCGGTCAAGAAGAGCTAGACAAACATGACCCTAGGAGCTCTGTATGAAACTGCTGTTTTTGTAAGGGGTGTGTGTGTGTGTTGCTATCAGCTCAAGCGAGATGCCACCTATTGTGCTGCTCTTCAAGAGGAAGAGGTTGGATGTGTGTTGTGTGCTCAGTAGCTGCCCCCATGACTTTTTTTGGGGGGGGGGGCTTTGGGTCAGCCCCCAAACCCCGGCTTCTAAAACTTCTAAAGCAGTGGTTCTCAACCTGGGGGTTGGGACCCCTTGGGGGGGGGTGTTAAATGACCATTTCACAGGGTTCACCATGAGCCAGTGAAGAAAAAGGCACAAAAGGCTTGGGTCTGGAGGAGGAAGGGAGGAAAGAATGAGTTACAGCTTGATAGGTTGGAGGGGATGACAGTCAATGACAGTTGGAGGGGATGACAGTCAATGGCACCGGAGGCTGCGATTGGCTGAGGGTGCCTATAGAGGGAGGATCGTTATGGCACCTGTGGCAGTGGCCTGCCAAAGGGGGCTTGTGGCCTCTTCCAAGCAGGGCAAGGGGGTCACCACAACTTGAGGAACTGTATTAAAGGGTCGCAACATTAGGAAGGTTGAGAACCACTGTTCTAAAGAGATGCAGAGCACTGAAAGAGGATTTCTTAAGCAATGTTAAATGGCCACCTATCAGGATGATTTAGCAGTGGATAGCCTAATTCCGCAGGGGGTGGGTTCAATGGCCTTTGGGGTCCCTCCTTGCTCTACAGTTTTATAACTCCACCACCAATAGATCTCACCTCTCTAGCAAAAGAAGTAGAATACTAATACATAAAAGTTATTTCAAGACATCCTCAAATTAGTTGATGTCCAGGTCAATGTCTTCCCATTCCTTGAGATTTCAGGACTAAAACCCAAGACGAGGCTGGTTGGCCTCTGTGAAGTCACAGAGGGAAGATGTTTTCCACCTCACAAAGGATGGGAACTTGAGTAACCATTGCAATACAATATGTGTCTGTGCATGCATGCATGTAGACTTCCTGCATTGCTTCCTTAGCAAATAGTATGTGCACAGTAAGATTTGTTCAAGGAGCCCTGATGCCAGTTGGAAGCAGGGAGAAGATGGGAGCTCAGGATTTAAGGAGACCACACTCCGCAAACTTACTCCTGAACCTGCATTCAGCTTGAGACTTATAACCTCAGTTGGAGGCTTTGAAAGACATGGGAATCCCCTGAAATTTTAGATGGCACCTTGAGATGTGGCAACCTTTTGCCTAAGGCAGTTACCTCCCTCTCCCTAGTGCAGTGGTGGCAAACCTTCGGCACTCCAGATGTTTTAGACCACAGCTCCCACAGTCCTTGGTTATTGGCAATACAGGCTTGGAATTCTGGGGGTTGTAGTCCAAAACATCTGGAGTGCCAAAGGTTCACCACCACTACCCTAGTGGTAGGGCTGGATTCAGGCTGAGGAACAGTTCATTCTCATTCAGATGTCAAACTCTTTGCAAAACTGTAATTCAGTTTTTACTGCCTGCCTCATAAAACTGAAGATTAGGTCAAGAGGGGGAAGATTGATGAGGAAGATAAATCAAACACGGGCAAGTCAGAAAGAGCTGAAAGGTGTCGGATGAACCTTCCACGATGAGACAAGATCATCCATCTGCTTGTTTCCTCCCACAGTACATGGGAAAAGAGCTTGGAGGTTTTACTTTTTCATGCTACAGCTCTCGAAAACATGCTGAATAAGGATTCCAGAGGGGTCACTACAAAAAAAGAGAGGAAACCTGCCGAGATCCTTAAAGAAGAGGAAGAACATGGCTGTTTGGCTATGTTATGTAAGTTTTTCTTCCTGATGTTTCACCAGGCTCTGTGGCCGGCATCTTCAGAGGGCAAGAAACTCAGGTGACACCTGTGTGGGCCACAAATAAAGTAACAAAAAAAAATCATTGCAAGCTTTCAAGGGCAATACCTTCTTTTTCCAAAGCATGTACCGAAAGTCCAAACATGGCAAAAGATGTGGATTGCCAGGAAATTATTCTTAGGCCCCTATCCCACACCCCTTTAAATGCAGATTAAATATGTAGATAAACCATGTCCAAAAATGCCGTCCCACAGCCACTGGGCTTTTTTGGGGGGGGGGAACCCCCTTAAGCGAGGTTTCCAAGACTTACCAGAGAGGTAGGGAATTTTTTGCCTCGCTTAAAAGAGGCAGACATCGTGGGACAACGTAGATGATCCGGTTTTCTTTCCCCCCCCCCATAGCGCGACCGGCTGTTCCTGGGGCCGATTGGCGCTGGGTTTTTTATTTTTTATTTATTTCCACCCACCATCCGAGCACCAGGAAGCTGGATCGGGTGCTGGGTTTTTTTCTAACTTCCCCAAGCTCTACTGCCAGCCAGTTGGTCCTTTTTAAAATCCTAGCTCCACCTGCTGGCCATGTCGCTGAACTGTGCTTTAAAAAAAATCTTTGTAGGTGGGAACTGCTATCCCACATCTTCAGTCACCTGATGGGAGGAAGAGGAAAAGCTGGACCTTCAGAAGATCAGGATCTTCCCCAGGTGAGATAGCAGCCTTAGAGGTAAAGTTCTTGGCAAAATGATATTTACCAGGCACCTCTTGTCTTCGATAAGGCAGGAAGCAGCAGGGCTTTTGTTGAAGCTGCATCTGAAGTCAACGATTGGGTTTCACGCCCCAGCTCTCAAACAAGAGGACATGCACACCCACCCACAACCCCTCCCCATTTGGCTCTTCAAGACATACAACTCCCTGTTTGTCCCATGGGAGGGGAAGGGTTGATGCAGAATAAACAATGCACTCCATTTGGGGATTGGGGTAAAAGTTTAGTAAACCCACTAGGCATACCTAATTGGGACCAGTTTAAAGAAAAAAGCAAAGCAAAGTGTTCTGCTTATATACCGCCCCATACCACTTCAAGTAGTCTCTGGGGGTTTACAGTTTTAATTACAGTAATGCAGGCTACACATTGCCCCCCCCAGCAAGCTGGGTACTCATTTTACTGACCTTGGAAGGATGGAAAGCTGAGTCAACCTTGAGCCAGCTACCTGGGATTGAACCCCAGGTTGTGAGCACAGTTTTATTCACAGTACAGGCATTTAACCACTGCGCCACGGGGCTCTTTTTAGGGAATATTACCTTAGGAAGTCTTGGCCTGCTGGTGTTGAGAGTCCACATGACAGTATGCCCAGTCGGTCTCTCTCAACCTGCCTTGCGTTGCAAAGTTGCTTTGAGGATAACCATGCACTCCGTCTTGAGCTAATCGATGGTAAGGTGTCGTATAAGCACAATGAGCAATCTGTCAAACAATTAATCAATCAGACGGACTCATTTATTGTATTATTGTAAATTTTGTTGTGTTTGTTTATACTTATCAGGTTGAATTATTTTTTTCCCGCCATGTTTGCAGGGACTCATATACCAACTGTGACGGGCCGTGGGCGGTACGCTTGTAGCCGGGGGGTTTGTCAGATCAGAAGAACCCGGGTCAGGCATCTTGTGCCTGTCCCGCGTTCTGACCCCTCGACTCCCTGCTACGTGTCCGGGAGTCACTTCTCCAGCGCCTCCAGCCTTTCCTGCATCCTGCTGAATGCCAGGTCAGTCCACAATAAAATCCCCATCATATACGATACTATCCAAGATGAACGGGCTGACCTGGCTCTCATTACCGAGACCTGGGTGGGTGCAGAGGGGGGGGGCTTCGCTCTCCCTGCTGTGCCCGCCCGGGTATCTGGTTCAGGGTGTGGGAAGGCTGGAGGGTCAGAAGGGAGGAGGGGTCGCCATCGTCCATCGGGATTCTCTTTATGTTTGCAGGGCCTCGACATTGGTTAGCCAGGGGTTAGAGTGCCTTCACCTGCTGGTGGGACAGCGGGACAGATTTGGCATTGTGCTGGGTTACCGTGCTCCCCGCAACCCAGCACAATCCCTCTCGGAGCTCTCCGAGTTCATCGGGGCTGCACTATTGAAGTCCCCGCGCCTTTTGGTTGCGGGTGACTTCAATGTGCATGCCGGCGGTGAGCTTTCTGGGGCAGCTCTGGAGTTCATGGAATCTATGGCTTCCATGGGTCTGTCCCAGCATGTTGTATGTCCCACTCACAGGTCCGGCCACACCCTGGATCTGGTTTTTTCCTCCATGTCGGGGATCTCGAGTCTGGAGGTTGGGGGCATTTTCCCCCTTCCTGTGTCATGGTCAGACCACCACCTGCTTACTTTCCCTTTGGCGATCTCGGCCCCTCCTCGCGGGGACCATCGGCCTCCTGTTTTGGCCCGTCCCCGAAGACTCATGGACCCTTCTCGGTTCCAGGAAGTCTTTGGGGCGTCTCCTGGAGAACTGACTGGCGCGCCGGCTGAGGTTGTGGTCAACCATTGGTTTGATACAGCTGCCCAGACCATCGACCGGATCGCCCCTAAGCGTCTTCTCCGGTGCCGAGCTCGGCCCTCGCCGTGGTTCACGACCGAGCTCCGAGCGATGAAGCAGGAGAGGAGAAGACTAGAGCGCAGCTGGAGAAGAACCCGGACGGTTATTAGTAAGGCTGCTGTTGTATCCCAGACTAGGCGCTACTCCAACGCGATCAGGGAGGCCCTAAGATCTTTTGTCTCCCTGAGAATTGGTGAGGCCTCGAACCGTCAAGCAGAGATCTTCCGTGTGGTTCGGGACCTCACCAATCCTAGTCTGGCCAGGCCTCCTCCTACTGAGTTCAGTAGTGAGAATTTTGCAGCCTTTTTTTGTTCTAAAATAGAGGCCATCCGGGCCGGCTTCGACTCCGGTTGCAGTAGTACTGCCCCGGCATCCCCAGATGCTGGGCCGCCTTCGTCGCCTCGGTTGGATGTGCTTGGGCCTGTTTCTGCTGTCGAGGCCTCTAAGGCTATGGCTTTCTGCCAACCGGCGTCCACTCCTTTCGATCCCTGCCCAGCCTGGCTTATTAAATCTGCCAGCGGGAGTATGGCCGAATGGGCTTCGGCTATTGCTACCGCCTCCTTCGGTGAGGGGTTTTTTCCCTCTCGTTTGAAGGAGACGGTGGTAAAGCCCATTCTTAAAAAACCTGGCCTCCCTTCGGACGATTTAACCAACTATCGTCCAATTGCCAACGTCCCGATTATGGGCAAGGTGATTGAGAGGGTGGCGGCGGTTCGGTTGCAGTCATACCTGGAAGATCGGCAGTGCCTCGATCCATGCCAGTCCGAGTTCAGGCCTCGTCGGGGGCCCGAAACAGCTTTGGTCGCGCTGCAAGATGACCTAATCCGGGCGGCCGACAGAGGTTGCTCTACCCTGTTGGTTCTCCTGGATTTGTCAGCGGCCTTTGATACCGTCGACCACGGTATCCTGTTGGATCGGCTCTCCGAGGTTGGTATCGGAGGCACTGCTCGCAGTTGGCTCCGATCCTTCCTGGAGGACCGTCCACAGTACGTTCTGCATGGGGGGGAGTTGTCGGCTCCTTGGATACTCCCTTGTGGGGTTCCACAGGGGTCGTCGCTGTCCCCTATGCTGCTTAACATCTACGTAAGGCCGCTGGCTGGGGTCATTAGGAGATTTGGAGTCTGCTGTCACCAGTATGCTGATGACACGCAGCTCTATCTCTCCTTTTCCACCTCTGCAGTGGAAGCTGTGAGGATCCTTGATGAGTGCCTGGACGCCGTACTGACCTGGACCGGGGCGAACGGGCTTAAGCTCAACCCCGAGAAGATGGAGGTTATGTTCTTTGGGAGTTCACCATCTGGGTACGGTGGCCCTCTTCCGCAGCTGGGGGGGGGTCTCCCTCCAGCCTGCGGAGAGGGTGCGGAATCTGGGTGTGGTCCTGGACCCGGCGCTGACCATGGAAGCTCAGGTGGCGTCGGTGACCAGGGCCGCTTATTTCCATCTTCGCCAGATCGCCCAGATCCACCCGTACCTGGATGTTGACTCTCTGAGAACAGTGGTCCAAGCACTATTGACCTCAAGGCTTGACTACTGTAACGCACTCTACATGGGGCTGCCCTTGACTCTTCTCTGGCGTCTGCAGTGGGTACAGAATGCGGCAGCCAGGCTGGTGGCTGGTGTGCGTCGTTACGACCATATCACCCCAGTCCTGGCTCGCCTGCATTGGTTGCCCGTTGCAGCCCGGATTAGATTCAAGGTCTTGGTTTTAGTTTATAAAACCCTCCATGGCTTGGGACCGGACTACCTGTCAGGGCGTATCGTCCAGCGATTCACCTCGGTCCACCCAGTTCGGCAGGTGCGAGCGCACTCGCTTCGGGTTGCCACCCCTCGAGAGGCCCGGAAGACGGTCACCCGGAACCGGGCCTTCTCTGTGGCAGCCCCATCTATATGGAACACCATCCCCAGCGAAGTGCGCTCTGCATAGTCCCTACAGGCCTTTCGAAAATCCTTAAAGACCTTTTTATTTCGAGAGGCCTTTGGCGATTTTTAATTTAATTATTATTATTATTTTTCCCCGCCATCGCTATTATTACTGCTATTATTATGCCCATTGGTGCCTCCAATTATATTTGTTAGGATTCACGTTTTTGACGTGCTGGGACGCGCTCGGAGGCCTTAGGATTTTAGGATTTTTGGATTTGGGAGGATATTATATTGTCTTGTTTTAACTTGTTATTCTCGTGATCTGTCTTTGATGTATTATGATTTGTTGTTAGCCGCTTAGAGTCCTTGTTGGAGATAAGCGGGATATAAATATAATAATAAATAAATAAAATAAATAAATCATTTCTAGATGGGTTTTCTGTGTTGAAGAGGTACTGTTTTCTCCCAAGGGAGCTTCAAATCAGAAATCAGGGCCCAAATGCAATATTCTCCTCCTCCTTCAATTAAGACAGATTTCAGATCTAACAGAAAGGAAAGTTGGATCTCTGCCGAGGTGGAGGGTTTTCTCAGGCACCGATCCTGCCTGCCGAGGCTCCTATTGTGGGGTTGGACTACACACTCCTCTCATGTCATGTCAGGCTCCATTTCACCTGGTGGTGGGAAGCGCGCCACTCCCAGCTGACCTCTGCGGCATTTAATCCATTTAATGCTGCATTGCCGACATGATCTGCTACTGTAAAATCATTAATTTATAACATCTGAGGTTTCTGTTCACGATGATTGCTTCATAGTGGAGGGAAATTAGGTTCAGCCATGCATAGAAACTAAGTGAAAGCGAACCTAAAGGCTTTCAGATTATGTGTCAGAAGTCATGTTGAGAGGCATTGCATCACAATTACTGCTGCTGCTGTAGAGCTGAGCCTAGTCTACATCCAGGGATCCTATTTCACAGGTGTGATTTTTGGGTCCAGTTGTCCATGAGTATCACTTTTTACCCCCTCCCCGCCAAACCAGTGGTTCTCAATCTGTGGGTCCCCAGATGTTCCTGGACTGCAACTCTCAGAAGTCTTCATCACTAGCTGAGCTGGCCAGGATTTCTGGGAGTTGCAGTCCAGGAACATCTGGGGACCCACGGGTTGAAAACCACTGCCCTAAACCAAGATCAGTGCTTTCTGCTCTGTGGAAGGGGAACAGTTTGCATGTAAAACAACAACAACAACAACAACAACAACAACAACAACAACAACAACAACAACAACAACAACAACAACAGCGTGCTGTGAAATCAACCCTGGGGCTAAGCAACTGTAAGAACTGCAGTCTAACCACCTCTGGAAGGCCACATATGGCCTTGCTCCACATAAATAAGCACTGCTGTTGCTGTTGTTTAGCTGTAACCCTAGCAACGCTGGTACTACACATGGCAAAGTGAGGCAGTCCTTAGGAAGTAGCTTCTGGGAGGCAGAACAGTAGATAGTAAAAGAGAGAGGAGTGGGGAGGGTATATAGCCTATCCTTTATTCACTGTTAACCTTCAAGAATGGTGGAGAACATGGTCTCAACATCAAACTTGCTGGAAAGAGATTCACTTGGAATCTCAGGGAGCTGCCATCTTGTTTTGTTTATTTGTTTGTTTGTTTCCCTTTTGGCCACAAACGGTCCTGAATCCGGCCTAAAATTAAGGACCAAAACAGAGAAAATGGTCGAGAAACTTTCACTAGCAGCAGTGTACTCTTTATAGGTCCCACTTTTAAATACCTTGTATAAAGGAATAAATTCAGTCCAAATGAAACTCTGTTAAGCAAATTTTCCTTTGTACACATTTCCCATAGGAATGCATCGAAAACGGAGTAATCCCTAATAGCGACTGTTTTTCTGTTGTACAGATTTGCCCCATAGGCGATTCTGTTAAGCAATTTCCCCCTATCTCTGGAATTTTTTTTCTTCAAGCAGATTTTCTGTTAAACAAACTGCTTGTTATGTGAGGGTCCACTGTGCTAGTATTGAGATGTGGTGAGAATTGTTTGTTGAGAATCAAGGTAATAGCAATAAAAAGAATATGGGGCACCATCTTGTTATGATAAAAAAGGCAAGAATCATCTTGCAAATGCAACTGCTTCCCATTAAGACAGTAGATAGTACTTGGGTCAAAGCAGAACAAAACAGCTGCCTGAGCTGAAATTGGCAATGACAAAGCCTGGTCGTAAAAAGACTGACAAACAAACATGGCTTTGGGCAGACTAAGTCAAGGTGACGGTTCATGAGAAAAAGTGGCTCCGTCATGGTTTCCTAGCTGAAAAGACAGCTGACGACTGACAGAAGTACTGCGACGCAAAGAAAGCAGGAGGTACAACAAATTCCACACACTTTGAGGAACTGTCCAGAAACCTTGATACATGTGAAGGCTAACCTAACATCTATCAGATAGTGAAAGCCCACCACAAAAGGACTGAAGATATTGAGAGATTCCACGGTGTCAATGATGAGAACTGAAAGCTGATCAATGATTGTGTCAAGGCAACAAAGCACTGGCGGGATGACTTCAAGAAAGTTTCTATAGAACAGTTCCCACACATCCCTATCCCATATGTCCCTCCATATCTAAGGTCTGTGCAACCTATCACATTTGATGAAGCTTCCGTGGTGAGGAAGCAGATGAAAAACAGGCAAAGCCACAGGACCAGATGATGTGGCAATGGAACTGTGGAAGTTGCAATATGGGAACCGCTGCAACTGCCTGATGGAACTCATGAACCAGATTGTGGTGGAGAAGAAGAAGAAGATACCCGAAGACTGACAATGTAGCACAACAGTGCCAATCTGGAAAAAGAAAGGGAATCCTGCCGAATGCACCAACTACAGACTGATTAGATGGTTCCACAAACTCTTAAAATCTTTGAGTGAGTCATCGACATACGAATCCTCACCATAGTCCAACTGAGTTTCAGTCAAGCTAGCTTCGTCAAGAACTGCGGAACAATAGAAGCAATCCGTTCTGCCCGTCTGCTACTTGAAAAACACAGGGAGAAACAGAATCCAGTCCATAAAGCTTTCCTTGACCTTGAGAAAGTGTTTGACTGAGTCCCACATGATGTCATCTGGTATGCACTGCAACATCATGAAGTTTCAGAAGAACTTGTTAGTTTGGTCAGACTGCTCTAAGAGTCGCCGAAGAGCCGTGTGCAGGCTGATGCTGGTAAATTGTAATATTTTCATATCACAGTTGGGGTCCATCCCTGCTTCTCTTCATTCAGTTTATGGACACAGTCACTCGAGATCTACAGAATCCAGTTCCCTAGACACTCCTTTATGTTGATGATGTAAGGATTGCATATGAGGCTAAGGCAGATCTTGAGCGCCAAGCCCAAGTATGATGCGACTCTCTGACAAGATTTGGCCTGTGCCTGAATGTGAGGAATTCAGAATATCTGACGTCCCACCCAAATGAATACGGTATGATCCAAATTGATGACATTGACCTACTGAGAAGTTCAAATACTTTGGTTCTACAGTCATAGCCAACAGGAATCTGAATCACAGAGTCACATCAAAGATCAACAGTGCCTGGTTAAAACTGGTGTACAACATCAAGTGTCATGTGCGACAAAAAGATCACCAACCATTTAAATTCAAAGATCTATTGCATCATTGTACAACCTATCGTCTTCTATGGTGCAGATTATGCTGGCTGGTGACTAAAGAAGTTGAACGTCAACTTGGTGTCATGGAGACAAAGATGCTGCGATGGACCTCTAGCCACCCATGAAAGGATCATGTGCGCAATGAAGACATCTGATCAAAATATGGCATTGTACCAATCGCTGAAAAGATGTGTGAAGTCCAACTGCATTGGTATGGATACATCTTGTGTGCCCATGAGGAAACTCTGGGCAAAAGAGATCTCGCCCTGTAGGTCAGCGGATCCTGATTGAGGGGATGACCAAATCAGTGCTTGATGAACACCCTTGACAATGACATGAATTTGTCCTGGGGTCACCCAGACCATGCCAAGTGGAAGGCCAAAACAAGAATAGCAGAACCCACCACTAAGTGGGGTGAACACTAAGAAAAAAGAATAACAACAATGTGGGCCCAATGTGTAAAGTGCTGGGATAACTAGAATCTTTGGTCCTGAGTGAGCCTGCTGCTATAATTTACCTCACAAAGAATGCCTGAGGAAATTGGCTTGTCCCTGAAAGTTCACATAAAAATATAGGAGAATTGAACTCTCAACCTCTGACTCTGGAGTCAGCTACCTAAGTCACTGGGCTATCACAGTGAGAATAAAATGTCAGGAACCCCTTTGACACTAGCTTGAAAGCCATGGAGGGCAAGCCAAGTACACATGGAACTAAATATCACATACTCTATGCTGCACTCCTTGGAGAAAGAGTAAATGCGGTATGACAAAAAAATGCATGAAAAACCAGTATGTCACAGCACCAGAAAGCAGGGGATGTACCTTTGTACCAATAATGAGGAGCGGCTTTATTAAAATATAAATTATCTTATGCTCGGTTTGATTGCTGGGACACAATAATCATGTAAATTCCATCTGATTTTTTTTAAAAAAACTAGATGATAGATATAGCACTTAGATCATGCAGGCCCTTGGGATTTGATTGGATGTGACATGGAAAAATTTCCAAGAATATAGAGGATAAAAGTGTGTCTGGGGTGACAGTACAAGCTCTGTCTGCCTTTCTCTCTCTCTCTCTCTCTCTCTCTCTCTCTCTCTCTCTCTCTCTCTCTCTCTCTCTCTCTCTCTCTCTCCTTCAGCGAAGTGCTGATATTTTGAGAAGAACTCTTGACAGTCAGCTGAGGAATCACAACAAAGGGCAACATAGGAGGATTCAGCCTTATGTCCATTTACCTGGGAGTATGTGGTACTGGAGGAGAGTCTTGAGAGTCCCCTGGACTGCAAGGAGATCAAACCTATCCATCCTGAAAGAGTTCAACCCCGAATGTTCACTGGAAGGACAGATTTTGAAGCTGAAGCTCCAGGACTTTGGCCACCTCATGAGGAGAGAGGAGTCCTTGGAAAAGTCCCTGATGTTGGGAAAGATTGAATGCAAAAGGAAAAGAGGACGGCAGAGAATGAGATGGCTGGACGGTGTCATTGATGCAACCAATATGGATTTGACCAAACTTCAGGAAGCAGTGGAAGATAGGAAGGCCTGGCAAGCTCTGGTCCATGAGGTCATGAAGAGTCGAACACAACTGAACGACTGAACAACAACAACAAAGTGCCATTGAGCCCAATAGGATCTATTACCGTACGGACATGTATTAGATCACACTGCTATCTGATCATAGCCGAGCAGAAAGAAAAGACTACCAGAACAGGTGTTTTTTTTCCTTCCCATCCTTGGGATGTTCCATCAGGAACAGGTGACACTTGGGTTACTTGCTCCTGATGAATGAGCTCTGCTGGAAGAAGCTAGAGAACACATCTTAACTGGATCAAACACAATAAGGACAGCGTGGGACTTGAACAAGTTTCGCTGCATGAGACAACTTCCCTTGAGTTCATAAGGCTGGTCTCATTAGGTCCCGGGAGAGGAACATCAGCAAGTTTTACCGTTCTGTATCCCTTCCCTGCAAGACATGTGCAGGGAATACAAAGCAAGGGGAAAAGCTAAATTTAGAAAGTGACTGCTTTTTTCTCCATGGAGATATGGATCACACTGCTAAGTAGGAAGAAGATGGAAGGCCACCTTAGGCCAGGCAGGCAGCACCTCCAGGAAAGGCTGCTACTGCCCTCTACTGATCCATTTCATGCTGGCTCATACTACTAGCTCCACAGAGGAATGAAAGCAGGGCGGCATTGGCATTTATTAGCAGGAAGGGGGGCATAGAAGGAGAATGGATAGAAGGAGAATGGATAAGCTTTGTGAGTGTACTCAGGCAACAGCATGCAGCTGGCAAATCCTTCACTTCCAGAGGTGGAAGTGAACTGGAACAGCACCAAACTTCACGAACACCCCACCCCACCCCCTCTTGGACAATGGTTGAAATTCAGGAAATTTTTCTGCAAACATTTCAGACCGTTTCCAGTCCAAAAATAGTCTTGACATTTTAAAAATTATTATTATCGTTATTTATTCTGCCTATGTTTCGCGTGCGCCCAAAATGTTGGATTCTGCAATGCGCTGAGATATAAATAATGGAAACAAGATCAGGAGACAAGGACCATTGATCATGAGGGCCAGAAACACTCAGTGAACTAAGGCTCCGAAAACTGTTGGTTGCAAAGTCGGCAGCTCGGCGGTTCGAATACTGGGTGCCACGCAGCGGAGCGAGCTCCTGCTGTTAACCCTAGCTCCTGTCAACCTAGCACTTCGAAAGCATGTAAATGCAAGTAGATAAATAGGTACCACTGTTTTAAAAAAAAGGAAGGTAAAACAGTGTTTCTTTGCAGCCATGCCGGCCACATGGCCATGGACTTGCACAACACTGGCTCTTCGGCTTGTATATGGAGATGAGCACCGCCCCTAGAGTCGGACACGACAAGCACGCATGTGCGGGGGGAACTTTTACCTTTACTTGGCCTCTATTTGAAGCCATTGAAAGGTACTGAATAGAATGCACACGTACTTTGCTTGTCCATGTGAGATGCTGTGCCGAGAATTCCACATGCTATGAGCATAAAGAAATAATTTATTTCTTCAAACATCCTGCCATTTCACAGGACAGTTCCCCTCTTGCAAGACAGATATTCCTGAGTTCAAATCTCCCAGTCTCCTTAGACAACACAAAGGATCCATATTTAGGACAAGTACTCCTCCAGGTGGTGCAACTGGGGAAACACATTAAAAGGAGAAGTCTGCATGATATCAGGATTACAATATCTATGCAGTGTAAACAGTGGCTTCATTTTCATGTCTAACTACAAATTCCCACACAATGAGAGAGATCACATTGCTTCGAAGAAAAGTGTTGTAAGAGCAGGAAAAGAGCATTTCTTTCTGTGCGTGTGTGGTTTTGACATTCACGTCATAAATTCATGTCCCTCCTCCACACCTTCTTTAATCTCATTTGTTTCCCAACATCCTTCAGGTTTGCTCAGCGAAGCCAACATGGCATCTTTTGATAAATGAAGCCTCATAACTGCCCTGCCTGGACACCAAGCTTGGAGAAGTTATTTTTTTTGGATGAGAGCTCCCGGAATCCTGTAGCCAGCAGGACAAAGCCATTGGCAGATCTTGGGGCAAGTGCCATCTGTGGTTTCCCCCCTATATTAAGGATGGGTAGGGAGAGAAAGACAGACAGAAAAGAGAAAACCCACTTTCTGCCTTTGTCCCCTGCCCACAACACAGAGAGATTACCCCAAAGAAAAAACTGCAACTAGGGATGGGCCGGAAATGAAAAATGAAATGCTGTTTCATCGTTTCATTACGCAATGAAACGAAACGAAATGAAATGAGGAAGCTGCATTTCGTTATAGACAAAACAAAATGGTCATTTTTCCATTGAAACAAACCATCTTGTTCCATCATTTTTGGGCTCCTGCCGAGCTGTCAATGGCTGGACCCCTTTAAACCCTGGCCCAGGCAGCACCAGGGGATCTCCCTGGTGCCAACTGGGCCGATTTTAAAGGGGTTCAGCCGATAACAGCTGAGCAGGAGTCGTTTAAAAATGGCTCCCAGAGTCCCGGGCGCCCGTTCTGGTGCCTCTAGGACCCAGGGGAGCCATTTCATTTTGTACAAACATTTTTAAAAATTTCATAAGAAATGAAACAAAACAAAAAGGGGGTGAGCATGAAATGAAACAAAGAAACAGTATTTTTCTGTTTCTTGACCATCCCTAGCTACAACCCTCAACAGACAAGCCAAGCAAAACAAAACAAAATGGTTCTCCAAATCTCCATCTCCACCCTGAGCAATCTATCAGTG
Source organism: Phrynocephalus guinanensis (assembly GCA_037367245.1). Taxonomy (NCBI): domain Eukaryota; kingdom Metazoa; phylum Chordata; class Lepidosauria; order Squamata; family Agamidae; genus Phrynocephalus; species Phrynocephalus guinanensis. Next base: position 165,414,001 of record CM074733.1, read on the forward strand.
AATTCACCTGAGAACTTTCTATTACAGATCCCTGCAGTTTAAGGCAGGAAATCATTTGCACTGTGAACAGTGATGGATCATGACTTTGGGGAGTGGGTGGTGGTGGTGGGGAAGTTATATAAATTCACCAAGAGTTTTAGTCCGAACTTTTCAGGAGCTATCCAAAGTTCTGGGCCCTAAAATCCCAAAATAGGTTCCACATGTGGTAGAACTCTTGCGAAATTCAGCCCCCAAACCCTGATTCACAGCTCTCCCAAAATTGGAGTCATCAGCCTCCTCTCAGTAAGAAACAGAAGTGTGCAGATTTGTGTAGTCCTGAAAAACACAGACCTGACTTACCTGGTCTGGCGTTGTGGGACGCAGCCCGGCCGGTGCGTGGTTGCCCTAAGATGGCGCCTGGCCCAGCGCGCCCAAACGCCACGCCAGGCTTTGGAGCCAATCCCAGGCGCCCGGCGGGCTTTGCGTTCGCGGGCATCCGGGCTGCTGGCCGGCCCGCGCAGGCGCAAAGCCGCCGCCGGCGCCTGCCCCTTAAAAGGAGCTGCCCGCCCGGAAGCCCGCCATTCGGCACAGGCTTCCACGTTGCTGACCTACCCGGTAGCGCAGCAGCAGGAGAGGTACTGCTTGCCAGCTGAGCTGCCGGGGTAGCGCAGCAGCAACGAGCAGCGCTGCTGCTGCGCTGCTACAAGAAAAAGAAAAACAACCGCACGCCGCAGCAGCAGGTGAGGTACCGCTTGCCAGCTGGGCTGCTGGGGTAGCGCGGCAGCAGCGAGCAGCTCTGCTGCTGCGCTGCTGCGCTAGCCAGCTGGGCTCCCCGGTAGCGCAGCAGCAGGTGAGGTGCCGCTTGCCAGCTGGGCTGCCGGGGTAGTGCGGCAGCAGCGAGCGAGCAGCTCTGCTGCTGCGCTGCTGCGCTAGCCAGCTGGGCTCCCCGGTAGCGCAGCAGCAGGAGACGTTCAGCTTGCCAGCTGAGCTGCCGGGGTAGCGCAGCAGCAGCGAGCAGCGCTGCTGCTGCGCCGCTGCAAAAAAAAAAAAAAAAAAACCGCACGCCAGCTGAGCTGCGGGGCAGCGCGGCAGCAGTAAACTGCGCTAGCCAGCTGAGCTCCCTGGCAGCGCAGCAGCAGCAAGTACAGCAACACAGAAGGGCCCGGCACGCTGGCGGAGCTGCCACCAGCTGAGCTCCCCGGCAGCGCAGCAGCAGCAGCCGGGGTAGCTCTTGGAGAGCAGGCAGCCCGGGTTTTACAGGAGCACCGGCAGCGGGCAGCAGCTTGGAACGGCAGCACCAGCAGCAGCAAGCCAGCTACGGACCGTGGGGGCAGCACCAGACGGGGATTTTGCGGAGTGCAGCAGTGCTCCGCCAGGTTTGAGGGCGGCCCCTGGGCTTCAGAGGGCATACGGCGGGGAGGGCACAAGAGGCGTGCCATAACCAGCGGGTATAGCGGATTCCCCTCTAGGGGTGGGGTACACAGGGAGCGGTGCTCAGCGCCAGTTCTAAGCCCCAGCCGCCTATTTAGTGAACAGGCATACGTGGGGCAAAGATGGCCCCCAGGCGGCGCAAGCCATCCACCCAGCCCGCCAAGGCACCTGCCGAGGCAAACCCCACCAGACGCAGGGGCCGCTCACTGGCAAATGGGGCTGGTACAGGGGGCACAGGCCAACATGTCGAACAGCAAGCACAGCCCCCCAACGCCAACACCAATGGGGGTGGGGACCCTCTGCCCAATATAACAACCAATCAGCCACTGGCGCATAACTACCTAGCACACCTCCCGCCACTACCACCGCAGCAAAATAATTGGCAGAATTTTGGGCAGATGCTGGCCGTGCTATACAACCAGCTAGTGAATATGGCCCAGGTACCTGGGCTCAGCCACGGACTACCCAGCACAGCCACCACACCACAGGTGGGCTCGGTTCCCCCAGTGCCAGTAGATAACCCAGGTCCTGTTCTACAAACTAACATTGTGCCTGCAGCGCCAGTAACCACTCCGGCTCCCATGCTGCAGGTTAGCTCGGAACCCTCAGCGGCCGCGTCCATCCAGGCTCCCGCACCGCAGGGCCAGGGAGCACAAGCAACAGTGGCTAACGTCGGGGCATCCACATCAGATGCTGTGGCAGCACCCTCGGCGCCCGAGGACGTGAGTGACAGCAACCTGTCTACCCCCGAGAGAGGAGCGCGTACGCGCCGAAAGAGGAAAAGGCGTGCGTCCAGCCGTGCCGGGAGCAGCCGAAGCCGCAGAGGGGATTCACCCTCCGACTCATCTACAAGTGAGTCTTCCTCCGATGAGGAGAGGGCCAGGGGTTACTGGGGGGTAGCAGCACACACACCAGGCTTGCCACGTTGGGCCACGCGCGCCAGGGCAAGGTTCGCTGAGTCAAAAGGGGGGGAGGAGACACCAGCCCCAGCCCAAGGGGGTCGCCAGTGCGCACCCTTCACAGATGAGGAGGACCCACCTGGGCTACACATTAGTAGAAGGGTGAGGAAAGCGATTTTGCAGGGTTACTACGTGGACGTTTTTACATTGTTAAAGGCAGATGAGGAGGAGGGTAAAGTTAAACCTAAGGGCAGCCGACGTAAGAAACCCAAAACCTATAATGCGGAGAGAACATTCGAGAACTGGTTAGAGGGTTTTGTAGAGTTCGCCAGCTTTGTCCAAGCGGCCTACCCCGAGAGGGCTTGGCACTTAACTAATCATCTAAAAAACGTATTATGTGCACGAAGGAAGGCTGGGGAGGCGGCGGCTATAGCGTACGACGAGAATTTTAGACAGAGAGCGTCCAACAACCCATCGACTAGATGGGACTTGTTGAACAACAAAATTTGGCTATGGGAGGTAGGCCCTTATCTGAAAGGCAGGCAAGATGGGGGTAGGGCAACCCGTGGGTATAGGAGAGAATAGTCCAAAAGGACCTGCTGGGAATTCCAGGTGGGCAAATGCAGTAGGGCGAAATGCAAATTTGATCACGAGTGTGATACATGTTACGGCCCGCACCCCAGGGTGTCCTGTCACAGACAAAAATCTACCCAGCAGCCCTTTCGGGGTAACAGGCCCCCTTCTAAACCAAATATCACGGGGGGACATTGCAGCCTCAACTTCAGGCCAAGGCCAGACCCTCTCTACAGGCCGAAAATAAGGGAGCTCTGCCGGCTGGCCTACTGAACCTGGCCAACACCCCGGTAAAGCCGGCAGCCCTTGCCCCACTACTCTTAGCATATCCCAGGAGAAAAGAAGCCCTTTACTTATGGGAAGGCTTTACCAGAGGGTTTAGGATCCCATATGTGGGTCCGCGGACGCCTTTTGACGCCCCCAACCTGAAATCGGCAAAAGACCACCCTCAGATTGCCAAACAGAAGATTAATAAGGAAATAGCAGCGGGCAGGATGGCCGGACCTTTTGAAACCCCCCCCATTACCAAATTTTAGGGTATCCCCCCTCGGGGTAGTTCCCAAAAAGACACCCGGGGAATACCGATTAATACATCACTTATCATACCCCAAAGGGGCGTCTGTAAACGACGCCATTCCCCCCGGAATTATCATCCGTGAAGTATGCCACTTTCGATCAGGCCATTGATTTGGTCAGGGCCCACGGTAAAGGGGCCTGGCTCGCTAAATGTGATATTCAATCCGCGTTCCGTTTATTGCCAGTCCACCCGGACGACTTTGCTTTACTAGGCAGCAAGTTCGAAGGGAAATGGTATGTAGACAAAGCCATGCCATTCGGCTGCTCCATCGCCTGTGCGGCATTTGAAACATTTAGTTCATTCATTGAATGGGCCGCTCAACAAAGGTCACAGGGTGGGGCCATCACACACTATTTAGATGACTACCTCTTGATTGGCAGAAGGGACACTATGGAGTGCTGGACTCTCCTTCACATGTTTCAAAAGCTTGACAGCAGAGATAGGGGTCCGCTAGCCAATGAAAAAACGGAAGGCCCAGCAACGGTAATGACTTATCTGGGCATTGAGATTGACACAGTGGCAGGGGTGTCCCGCCTCCCGCAGGATAAGCTGAGGGCGCTAAAAGAGCACATCACCAACACCCTCCAAAAAAACTAAGGCCACACTAAGGGAGGTACAGTCACTGCTAGGGCACCTGAACTTCACATGCCGGGTGGTGGCGCCGGGAAGGGCATTCTGTGCTAGACTAGCCAGAGCCACGGCAGGGATCATTGCCCCTCACCACCATCTGAGACTAAATAAGGGGATAAAGCAAGACCTTAGGGTCTGGCTTACCTTTCTAGAAAGCTTCAATGGCACAGTAATCTGGCGACAGCCCTGCCACCTTGGGGATGCACTACAGGTACACTCCGACGCAGCGGGCGCCGTTGGGTTCGGGGTACACCTTAGGGGGCGATGGTGTGCGGCCAGATGGCCCGATGCTTGGCAGGGGAGGGACATCCTCAGGGACATGACGTTCCTGGAACTATTCCCCGTAGTGGTAGCAATCACCATCTGGCATAACCAGCTGCAGAACAAGAGGGTCAGGTTCTGGTGCGACAACCAAGCAGTAGTCGCTGTCATCAACCGCCAGTCTGCCAGATCTGAACGGGTCATGCAGCTGGTGCGTAGGATGGTCCTGCTGTGTTTAAAGTTCAACATACACTTTACAGCCAAGTTTGTGCCGGGGCTGGACAACGGGATGGCAGACGCATTGTCTCGCTTCCAGTTCGACAGGTTCCGTCACTTGGCACCACAGGCGAACCCCGACCCGGACCCATTCCCCGAAGAGATGTGGAACCTTGGGAACGGGATGTAATCCAGGGAGCCCTCGATTCCGTCGCACCTACCACCCTAAAAGCGTACACCAGGGCATGGGAGTCATTCAAGGGCTTCGCTGCAAGCCAGGGCATCCCCGTCAATACCCCAGCAGACGAGCTAGTAACCCTTAAATACCTACACTCTTTGCGGAGGGAAGGAAAGTCTGTCAGAGCACTGAGGGTGCACCTGGCTGCCATCTCCTTCTTTAGTGAACTCAGTGGCAACCGCGATCCAGGCAAGAGCCCACTCCTAAGGAGAGCACTAAAGGGGTGGGGAAAGCAAACACCCAGGGTTCCCGACAAAAGGAAACCCCTCACACTCGATATCCTAGAAGCTATACTAAACCAGCTGGGGCCATTATGCTGGTCAGGGTATGAAGCAACCTTATTCCAGACTGCATTCACGTTGGCATTTTACGGGGCATTCCATGTGGGCGAACTTGTAGCCAATTCACGGGATGACACGAAGGGCAGGGCGATACGCATCTCTGATGTTACAGTAGAGCCCGGTCAGGCCTGCCTATTATTGAGGTCATCCAAAACAGACCAGGGCGGTGCCGGCACGAGTGTCAGGCTGCGTGCGCAGCCCCGCCAACTGCCATGCCCCGTACGGGCTTTGTCGGCCTTTCTGAAAGTAAGGCCGAGCAAAAAGGGCCCATTACTGATTCACAGAGACAGCCACCCATTAACTAGGTACCAATTCGCTGGGGTTCTCAAAAGGGCGTTAAGCAAGGCGGGGCTCCGTCCTTCAGATTTTGGCACACACTCATTCCGTATCGGTATGGCATCCCAAGCAGCAGCACTGGGAATCCCTCCCCAGCACATTCAACAGATGGGTAGGTGGAAATCCAACGCTTACCAAGGTTACATACGCCAAGTTGAACAGTCCACCTTGACTTCGTTTCTGTTCTAGTTCTTACCGCAGGTGCAAGGAAACAGGTCTGGATCATCGGACATAGCATAGTGCACTGGGCGGCTGTACGGGCGGCAAGATCTCCGGCCGGTGAACACCTGGGCCTCGCACAGGCTATTCAAATTGTATGGCTGGGTAACAGGGGGATGCTTTGGGACCGCCTGCTACCAACCTTTTGGAGGCGGGTCAGGGAGCGGAGCCACCCAGATGCCCGGATTGTACAACTAGGCGAGAATGACCTTACGGAGCGTAAGGGGGTCGACCTCATTCTTAGCATGAAGGCCACCCTGGAGTTCCTGCATGATTCCTTCCCTGACATGACTATTTTGTGGTCAGACCTCCTGCAGCGGAGGGTTTGGAGGGGTGCCAGGTCCAACAGGGGGGTGGAGAGGGCCCGCAAAAAGGTCAACAGAACTATTGGTAATGTGGTGTCACAATGGGGTGGGATAATAATCCACCACCATGACATCTCCTTCAGGGAGGACAAGCTTTTCCGGCGGGACGGGGTACACCTGTCAGACATGGGCACGGGACGGTGGCTAGACAGCCTTAAAACAGCAATTGGTAGATGGTGTGAGCTGCAGTATTCTGGCGGGAGGTGAAGGTACTCACCTCTGGTGGCGGTTTGGCGGCATTGGGACCGGATCCAGGTGGAGGTGGCCGGCGGACGGAGCCTGCCTGGCTCAGAAGAAACAGGTGGCAACGGTGGACCCAAGAGGGAGCCGTGAATGCCCCGGCTCGGGAGGGATAGCAGACGGCCTCTCTGCTCAGCTCGACGAAGGAAAACTCGAAGGAGTCTGCACCCACGGGGGTTTCCAGGAGCTGAGTATCAAGGGCACCGCCACCTGTTGGGGGCGCCACCTGGAGTATCGGGGGACAGGCGGGTTCCCCGATAGGTTGGATCCGACCCAATGCCTTGCCAGAGTACTGCAGATTGTCACCTAGTCAATAAAGCTGTGGCCTCCACAATTTGCCCACAAATACAGTTGTCTCTGTGTCGTCAATGGTTTGGGGCAAGCACAAGGCTCGGCGCTGGACCACAAAACACAGACCTGACTTACCTGGTCTGGCGTTGTGGGACGCAGCCCGGCCGGTGCGTGGTTGCCCTAAGATGGCGCCTGGCCCAGCGCGCCCAAACGCCACGCCAGGCTTTGGAGCCAATCCCAGGCGCCCGGCGGGCTTTGCGTTCGCGGGCATCCGGGCTGCTGGCTGGCCGGCCCGCGCAGGCACAAAGCCGCCGCCGGCGCCTGCCCCTTAAAAGGAGCTGCCCGCCCGGAAGCCCGCCATTCGGCACAGGCTTCCACGTTGCTACCCACCCACCACACCCTGGAAGTTCTACATTTGGTTATGTAACTAAAGAGGTGCTTGTTGTATCTTGTCACAGCCTGGGCGGTTTGGCGGCATTGGGACCGGATCCAGGTGGAGGTGGCCGGCGGACGGAGCCTGCCTGGCTCAGAAGAAACAGGTGGCAACGGTGGACCCAAGAGGGAGCCGTGAATGCCCCGGCTCGGGAGGGATAGCAGACGGCCTCTCTGCTCAGCTCGACGAAGGAAAACTCGAAGGAGTCTGCACCCACGGGGGTTTCCAGGAGCTGAGTATCAAGGGCACCGCCACCTGTTGGGGGCGCCACCTGGAGTATCGGGGGACAGGCGGGTTCCCCGATAGGTTGGATCCGACCCAATGCCTTGCCAGAGTACTGCAGATTGTCACCTAGTCAATAAAGCTGTGGCCTCCACAATTTGCCCACAAATACAGTTGTCTCTGTGTCGTCAATGGTTTGGGGCAAGCACAAGGCTCGGCGCTGGACCACAACTCATATCTACACACCTCTGCTCTGAAGTTCCTAACTGTGCAAGGAAAGATCCTTTCATATATCCAAAGGTTGTCTTTTGTACGTGAAATATTGATCCTATTTCCATAACACTGAAGTCACTGTGCCGTAACTTACCAGTAGTATCACAATGTCACCACACCGCATCTGCATCTCCAACAGAATAAATCACTTTATGCACTTCAGGGTTGGAGAACTCAACTCCCCCCCGCCCCCTGAAGCTTTGATCTATAATACACATAGTCCTAATATTTTTGCCATGGGCCTGGATATGAGGGCTGAAATCCAACAGAAGGTCTTTCGCGCTGGTTCTTCATCTCACCATAATTTTCAAATCCACCAGGCCACCAAATCCAATTCAGCAGGAAGACACTGAGACACCAGGAAAGAGCAGGTTAAAGTAAAAGAGAAGTGTGGGTCTCGGTGTGTGTGTGTGAATAGGAAGCAGGGATGGGGGCTCATGGCCCACAGTCAAGTCTGACTTAAGTCACACGCATGACTTGACTCAGACTTGGCTTGAAAAGACTCAGGCTCAACTTGTAACTCAGACCCATTTATTTTTCTGACTTGCGTTGTCGAGTCCCTAGCCCACGCACCCTCCCTCTCTCCCTCCCTCCTGGCAATCAAGGTGCAATCCCTGTAGGGGAGGCCATGGGGAGGCCATGGAGGAACACCCCCCCCACACACACAATCACCTTCCCTGCTGTGGACCATCTCCTAACAATCAACCAAGGGCCCTGTGCCCAGATGCATATGCACGGGAAGCTGTGACAGCACCATTCCAAGGGCGCTATCTCACGAGAAGTTTGATCCATTTTTTTTACTTACAAGTAATCCAGCTCAAAAAATGTGTCCCCATGACCATCCGCAGGGAGTTGTGGTGGTGGATGGGTGTGTGTGTTGAAATTCTTTTTTTTTAAAAAAGTTATATTTGTACTTGGGATTAATTTTGTTGTACAATGTAGAATGACAATAAAGTATTATTATTATTATTATTATTATTATTATTATTATTATTATTATTATTATTATTATTATTATTAATAATAATAATAATAATAATAATAATAATAATAATAATAATAATAATAATAATAATAATAATAATAATAATGCCCACCCAGGTAGGCTCATAGAGGGAGATTCGGTCCTCAAGATAGCTTGGAGCCCACAGTTTAGGGCTTTATAGGTTAAAAAACAAGCACTTTGAATGGTGCCCAGAAATGGATCGCCAGCCAGCAGAGCATCTGCAACAGGGGAGTTATATGTTCTTGACCAGCAACCCCCATTCAGCAATCTGGCTGCAGCATTTTGGACCTGGAGAAGGTGGATGGATGTTGCTTCGTCACAGCTTTTGTTTCTAGCATGGGAACACCAATAAAAGCAGCAGCAACTGGAATGACACCTTGCTGGCCTTGCCAAATGGTTTGGGGGAGAGATAGTGAAGAAGACTATCCCTTTTGCCTTTAGCAAGAAGAAAACTTCTGAAAGAGTTTTATGTTAATTTGCGGGTGGTTTGCATTTGCTTGCATTTCTTCTTAAATTATCCTTACAGGTACTAAACTCCTTTCCTGATTTCATCCTTTATTTTGTCGTTCATTTGCATGTTTCAGCACTGTTCCTTTTGAGTATCCCCCCCCCCATTGATAATCACATGCAAGGCTGAATTCCAACATATCTGTGCCCTTTCAGCAGCTTTCCATGCTTTTCTGACCTCCCTCCAAAGCTCATATTATTTTGAATCAGGCTTCCCCCACCCCTCCCACCCCTCTCCAGGGGAGGTAGTGGTGCAACTTATATGCTACAGCTTTTCCCATGCAAAGTTCATTTCCACACTGCAGGCTCCCATTCTGGAAGCCTTGAAATAACTCTAAGTTTCAAAAGGGCATGGTGGTTCAGTGGGCAAGAGTGCTAGAAACTGTCAGCTGCAAAGTTGGCAACTCGGCTGTTCGAATCCCGGGTGCCGCACAGCAGAGCGAGCTCCTACTGTTAACCCCAGCTCCTGCCAACCTAGCAGTTTGAAAGCATGTAAATGCAAGTAGATAAATAGGTACCGCCGTAAAAAGCGGGAACGTAAACAGTGTTGTGTGTTCAGAAATGTGTTCAGCCATGCTGGCCACATGGCCACAGACTTGCACAACACTGGCTCTTTGGCTTAGAAACAAAAATGAGTGCTGACCCTAGAGTTGGACATGACTAGTACGCATGTGCAGAGGGAAACTTTACCTTTACCTTTTACCTTTAAATTTCAAAAATGAGGAGTGAGGCAAATGGTAGTGCCAGGGCTGAGGTGAGGAAGCAGTTCGTAAGGACTTTTTTTCATCATTAGGAAGCCTAGATAAGTGTTCAGATTCTCTGATTTTTATACTACATTGTATACACCAATACAGTGGACCCTTGTTAACATTTGGTTTGTATAACATAAAATCTGTACAACATAAAAAATTATGGAGATAGGGGAAATTTGCTAAACAGAATCGTCTATGGGGCGAATCCATACAACATAAAATGGTCGTGATTAGGGATTACTCTGTTTTCAATGCATTCCTATGGGAAATTTGTTTAAAGGAAATTTGGTTAACATAATTTCATTTGGAATGAATTAATTCCTTTATACAAGGTACCACTGTATTGTTAAGCCCCATGCCTCCTTGGAGATGAACCATGACTGTCTGTGCTCATTTGATGCCCATCTGGGCAAGTACTGACAATCTACGTCACAGCCAAATTGTACAAGAGGCCACATTTGTAATTAGAAGGTCATGAAATAATGTCTCGCCACAGTTGCAATCCTTCAAAGCTGCTGTGCTTTCCCAATCAGCTTGCGAAAGAAAACCACATTTCACTTCCCAATAATCGATTGTAAACAAAGCAAACTAATTGGCAGCTTGTGAAGCTACAAAAATCCTGTGGTGCCCTTTATAGAAACTCCACTTCCTATTGCAAAGCTTTTTTCTGCTAAAGCAATTCATTTATCATCATCATCATCATCATCATCATCATCATCATCATCATCATCATCATCATCATCATCATCATCATCATCATCATCATCATCCAGGAGATGCCACCTCCAAGGTGTTACTCATCCCTCAAGCGTGGCAGGAGGTACTGAATTCTTGCGGAGAAAACAGCACAATCGAGCATAGGCTCCTATTAATCTGAGAAGGTCATTACAGTGCAGCATGTAAATATCTAGACAAATTAAGATAAACGATAGCCAAGAGAAGAACCACCTTCCAGTAGTAACAGCTTATGAAAACAAAGTACACGAGGTGTTAACCGAGAAGAACGGCAAGCGCACCATATTGTGAGCTTTTATGTCCCACTGGGCTTAATGCTTCTGCTGCCAAAGGAAGCAGTAGGATGAGCACAGTTTACAAGCAACTGGGGAATTCTGTGCGTCTGCAGGATAATCTGTAAACCGTGATCTGGGCCCCCTCCCGGAGGGGGGGGGGAGGACCGAGGAACCAGGAGCACAAATATGACGGGAACAAATGTTCCACAACAGGTGTCATTTTATTATAAAACACAGATGCTACATGTTGTTGTTCAAACAAAATGTTTGCTTTTGTTTGTTATTTAAGGGGCACTTCAGACTAACAATCTAAACGCAGGGAGTTGGATGTTTAAATGTTCAGGATTTTAAAAAAAGTGGTAGGTACCTTTTCAACATAGAGATCTACAGGAGGCTGAAAATATTTGAAAGTCTGTTGGGAGAGAAAAGGAGCCCACCCTTGTGACAATATTGTGTGTGTGTGTGTGTGTGTGTGTGTGTGTGTGTGTGTGTGTGAGAGAGAGAGAGAGAGAGAGAGAGAGAGAGAGAGAGAGAGAAGTGCTGTCAGTTCTGGACTGACTTACAGTGACCCTAAAAAAAAGCAAAGTGTTCTGCTTATATACCGCCTCATACCACTTCAAGTAGTCTCTGGACGGTTTACAGTTTTAATTACACTATGCAGGCTACACATTTCCCCCCCAGCATCCTGGGTACTTATTTTACCGACCATGGAAGGATGGAAGACTGAGTCAACCATGAGCCTGCTACCTGGGATTGAACTCCAGGTTGTAAGCACAGTTTTACTCGCAGTACCACTACGCCACTAATCAGTCACCCTAAGGAAAATGTTTTGGGAATGATTTTTACCCGCGCCAGCCCTCCTCCAGTGAATCTCCACTGCCAAGGAGAGAGCTGAAGTCACGTTTCCTCAGTTCTAGTCCATTACTTTTCCTATTATGCCACAATGGGTACCCCAAAACATCCCCCAAAGCACCCTTCGATCAGAATGCACAGCTCAGTGGCAGCACACTTACAGAAGTTCCCAGGTTCAGTTCCCAGTATCTGCAAGGAGAATGAGGTGAAGCTCCTACATGAAGACCCTGGGGAGCTACTGTAAGGGTGGCCCCAGAGTAGTGGGATGGTGGTGGCCAATCTGCTCTGAGGTTTAGTCTGGAATGTAAAGGAGACACACAAGGTGTTGAACCTACTTTTGGGATCAGTTCAGCAGCTTGAGTGGCTCTTGTCAAGTTCAGAATAAAACCTAGAGTGGATTCATAACATGGACTCCATACATCCAATCTTCTCAAATTTGGAGGGATTGTAGAGAAGGTTCATGGGACATGTTTCTGCAAGCTTGATGTCTCTTGGGGGCCATTTTGTAGCCCAAGAAACCGATAAATTAAAAACACTAAAATTCATTGATTTGTATTTGCTGGAGGTAGGTATCAGTTTCTACAAATACAAATCAATGAATGAGCAATTCTTGCATGATTTTTGCAATTCATTTTTTAATTGTGCTCATCTCTAGCCTCGTGCTTTCCCACTACCGTAAACAAATGAGTGATATGATGTCATCACCTATAGATGGCATTGGGTCATATCATGGATATGATGTCATTGCTTCATATCACTGGCTACCCACAACATGGAAATGCACATCATGATGGTGAATAATACCATGAATTGGAAGGAGGAAGTTACCGGAACAGTAGCTATCATAACCTTCTTAGACCATTGAACTCAAAATGTGTGCTTGGCTTTAACATTTTGCCAACACACAAAGTATAGTACTCACATGCAAGGAACTGACTTAGCATCGGTGGTGGGGGGAATGTGCCAGAATTTGCCATTGTGGTGGTGTTGATATGTGCTGTCAAGTCCCTTCTGACTCATAGTAACTTTATTTATTTATTTATTTATTTATTTATTTATTTATTTATTTATTTATTTATTTATTTATTTATTCAACTTATATGCCGCCCACTGCCCAAAGGTCTCTGGGCGGCTTACAATCAAAGAATTAAAACAATTTAAAATAGTTATAAATAAAATATCAGTAAATCATCATACAGTAATAAAAACCTTCTTTAAAATCATCATCCTAAAATTGTCATCAGCGGACCCACAATCTATATTGTATCAATTAAAAACCTTCTGGAACAGGAAGGTTTTTACCTGGCGCCGAAATGTAATCAGTGTTGGCGCCAGGCGGATCTCAATAGGGAGGGCATTCCATAACTTGGGAGCAGCTGCCGAGAAGGCCCTTTGACTACAAGCCATCCCTCTCACCTCCTTGAGGGATGGCTCTTTCAAAAGGCCCCCCTGGCTCGATCTTAATCGCCGGGTAGGTTCGTATGGAAGGAGGCGGTCCTTCAGGTATCTAGGAATATGTAACTTCCAAAAAGCTCGTATCATTAACAGCTCTGCCCAGGTCTTGAGAATCCAAAGTCATAGCTTTATTTATTGAGGCACATAAATAGATATGCATGACTTTATAAATCTAAAGGCTTTGAGGAGACCAGTCTGTGTGTGATGGATTTCGGCTGTGATGTCCCACAGGCTAAACAAAACAGATGCATTAATACCTTCAGGGTCACAAGAATATAGTTTTAAAAGACATGAGGATGGAAAGGCCTGGAGAAGTAGCAAACATTTCTATTTTGGTGGGTCCCCCCCATGGGAATTGAGGGCTGAGGTATGTGAGGAAAGCAGAAACCCACCCCCATGCAACTTGGCATCACCTGTCTCTAGTATGACTGTGTTCCCAAATATACAACAGTGGTGTGGGACCTGCCAGATACCATGTGGTTCCTGTTTTGTGCCTTGGAAAACATTTTATTTCATTGATGGTCACTTCTGAAGGTGAAGAATGAAAAGACTTCTGGGTAGAGTCTCTCTGTAGCAGAGAATTAAAAAAAGTGTCTGTGAAGATTCTCAGACATCCAGGTGAGGTTGTCTGGAAGCTGAGTCATGGAAACTGGACTTGTTTTCTTGTGAGAGCAATATGTTTTACTACTCATCCAAATGACTTTGTCAGTGAAAATCAAGGTTGTGTGAATGAGCAACCTTCTGCTGATGCAATAGGATTTCCCCCTTCCCTCCAGCCCCCTCGCTCTTCCTCAGTTTTTGGAGTGTGCATGCATGACTCCCTGATCTCCTAGAGAACATACTTTGAGGACTGGAAGTAGACAGAAAGCTGCAGGGCAGGAGACGAATTACTTCCTAGTGACTTCCAGTGTGGGAAGCCGTTCGTTCAGCCAGTGGACTTAATTGGATGCTACGGACATTCAGTTCTTCATGAATAATACATTTATTCAGAAAATCTTGCTTTTCAGCAGAATCGTCAGCTATTTTGACAACCACATCACCAAGGTATGAGCGCTGTTCACCTCCTCCTGACACTGACTTAATTAAAAAAAGGGGGGAGAAGGTACACAATCTATTTAGCATCACTTGTACACAAAGCTAGGTGCCAGGGAAAAGTTCATCATACCATGCACGGTGTCCTGATTGATCAAATCTGCCTCCATGGACGTGAACTGGCCTCATAAATAAGTCTACAGAGGGAAGTGCCCTGCAATTTTTTTTTACTACACTGCTGATGGACAGTACTTAATGACGAATGGTGTGCACAGGAATTAAGTCACACCCTAATCACTGGGATTGATTCCTAAATATATTCTTGTATGTGGGGAAGATGGAAGAGGAGGAGGACAGAAAACTTTCCCAGATTTTTTGCTTTCCTAGGCGGTTACTTCACGTCCTACTTTGTTCCACAATTACGTTTGTACCGTGACAGCATTGTTCACGGTCACGTGGTTTTGTCCCTATTCAGTCCCTTTTTCCGTTTACTCACGGGCGTGATTACTTGTCTCGTGACAACTGTTACTTCACGGTCTTGTTCCGTGACAAATTCTGAATTTGTCTTGCTTTCTTAACACTTTTTTAAAAATATCATAAATAAAACTATTTCGATATTTCGATTTACTGGTCTTCCGGTATTAACACGTCAATGCTACAGAATTTTCAGTACTTTCTTTAATAAACATTTGCACTGCAAGGTGTTTCCCATAGGGAAACTAATGTTGAATGCCGCTTCAGCCGCTGACCACTAGGTGGACACTGGTTGTTGCATGACAGTTGTTACCACATGGTCCCTTGTCTCGGAACAGGAACCGGGAACCAACTGTGACAAGAGAATTCCCCAGCCCAGGGGCAGGTACGGCTTGTCATGCTCTGTTCCCGGTTCCAGGGGTGTGGCCGAGATAACTTTTTGCTGTCACACTATGGACGTGACGTACGTTTTTTTGTACCGATCCCAAGCAGGACAGCAAGGAGGGACAAACGGGACGTGAAGTAACCGCCCTAGTCAGGCACTAGGAGAGAAAGAAGGGAGGGTTGGCAGCTGATATGTATATGTCCCCCAATTTCTTCTGCCAATTCACAGGACATTCAATATGTAGCATTCTTTGGTAGTCCACCTTCTGACAACAGCTAGCCTCAGATTTGCTCCATTTAAACAGAGCTGTGGGGACTTCAGGATGAACTTCAAGATATATTGTGTTGGCTCTCTAGTGCTAAAAAAATAAAAAACTAGGCAAAAATTGCTGAGATCATTGTTCAGATTTGGACCACAGATTCTTAGCTCGAGTAACTACAGTTTATTTTATCTATTTGCATTTTTAACCTATTATACAGATAGTGTTAGTGATTATATTTGCATAAGAAGACATAAAAATCATATTTTCCCTTGGCATCTCAACAAATATTAGAGCAGATAGTGATCATGATCACGCTATATCCAGGCAGCTAACTCTTGCATCTGACTTAAGGAAAGCAACACAGGTTGATAAGTAGGTGATACAACATCTGGGTATAGTGCAAGAAAAAAAGATTAATATGGCAGCAAGCGGATCCAATGAATTGCAATTTGAACTTGGAATGGGGCTTGTATCCTAGGATGTACAATAAGCTCTCCTGAAGCAAACATTAAATATGCCTTGGGTACATATTAGGATATTTGCTTCAAAGTTAAACCGTTATTATTATATTGGATTACAGAAGCATTACAGGTGTTTTTAAGACTATATTTGTTTAGAAAATGTAGAATTGTATAATTATTTGGGCATAGTTTTTTTCATTTACTAGATTATGGTCTGCTCAGATAAAGATGAATGAATTGAAAGCAACTGTCTGTGTTCAAACCTTGAATAAGCTGCTAAATTATTAGTATCCTGGCTCACTCCAACCAGTTGCAAAGTTATATAAGGCAAAAGTTAATCTTTGGCCCAGAAATCTGGGAATTGGCCAGCAAAGATAAAACCAAAAGGACGCAGAATCATTTTTAACGTTTCATCTTGGGAGTGCCAAGAACCCCTCCAACCCAAGTAATGAGAGCTGAGTTTGGAATGCATTCTTTCCTAGATATTTGCCTTCTTAGGATGTCTAATTATTAGAACACACTACTTCAAAGGAGCGATGTAAGGCTTCCCAAGGTATGTTTTTATTTTATTTTTAAAGACAAACAGACAAATAACAATACTAGTGCATCCCCCCCCCCGGGACCATCCAGTTCTTCCGTGAGTTCTTCTTTATTACTCCAGCGTCTGTTGTTCTAATATTCTTCTCAAAGTCCTCTTCTCCAGAACTGTCTTGAAATATTCGTCGGTTCTTTCCCCTTCCCTTCTACTAATACAAAGTCTATAAATTTTCCCCAAATGTCATAAAAAAAGTCTTTTTTCATTTCTCCTCGTTTAACTTTTAAACTACAAGACAATTTATCGTTTATGGCTATTTCCCAAAGTTCGTTATACCAATCTTCCATCTTGAGATCTAATTTGGATTTCCAGTTTCTTGCTATAATTAATCTGGCGGCTGTCATAAGATTTGCTATTAGTTCCTTAGTTGTAACATCATAATCTTTACTAGTTGACAATGATAACAATGCTGTCTCTGGATTACAATCAATATCTACGGAGGAAGTCCCGCCCACCAAGACATGCCGGCAGCCTGATCTTAGAGCTCTGTGCCGCGATCTAAAAAGAGCTTTAAAACTACTGTTTAAATGCCGTGGTGCCGTGAGTAATGCATCAATAAATTACTCGGGTGTCGGGAGAAGCAATATATGTGTTTTTCTAGACAAGATAAGCTTGATTTATAAGCAAAAGGAGTTACTTTCGGTTTTGCCTGCTTGATTCTGCTGGCCGCTGCCTGTTTAGAAAACTGCATCCCAGTGGCTTGGAAAGTTACCAGATGATTACAAACAGTTAGACTTTCTGATGCCTGCCTTTGTCTAATTATATGCCGGGTAAGAGAGCAAAAAAGAAACTCCAGCCAATAGGTTGGACTAGGAAATTATCTGATACAACACACAATCGCCCAGCTCTACAGCGTGTCGAGCAGCCCCCAGACGACGGAGGGGTAAAAATGGCGTCAGGATCTGAGAAGGGAAAGAGGGAGACTCCTCCTCCTCCCACAGATCAAGACTTCATGAAGGAACTGCGTTTAATGAGGACGGAGCTAGCTAGCATCATGAGTGTTAATCAACAGGACGTGATACATAGAATGGATGGCCTTTCAAAGGATCTCCAAAGCGCTAAACAAGATTTATCACATGAAATAAAGTTAAATGGACAGCGTCTTGATAATTTGGCAGGAGAATTTAAAAATCTGGAGATACGTGTAACGGAAAATGAAACTCAAATTAACTCTCAGAAGCAGGCTTTACTTAAAACTAATATGAAACTGACTTATATTGAAGATTATTCCCGGAGGCAGAACGCCAAACTGATTAATTTTGTTATTCAAAAGAAGGGGGCATCATTAAAACAGGAAGTTTTAACCTGGTTTAACTCCTTTCTGCCCAAACAACTAGACGACGACGATTTGGAGAGAGTTCATTATCTGGGCAAGTCAAGAGATGGGGCCCCAAAACCAGTGATAGTAAGATTTGCTTCTTATGTAAATAAAGAGCGTCTTATGTCTTCAATTAGAGCCAATCCTAATATTCTGAAGAGAGGAGATGCAACTGTGCAAGTTTTTCAAGATTTTTCTAAAGAAACTGCTGATTGGCATAAATCGATGAGACCAGTCACAATCATATTAAGGAAGAACAACTATCGCTATTCTTGGGGCCACCCCCTATTTTTGAAAGTTTGGAAAGGCTCTGTTCAACATACTATTCACTCTCTAGAAGAAGGCCAGCATCTTCTTGAAGCATGGAACATACAAGACGACTCAGGTTCTGCCTGTTCTCCCCCGGGAACTTCAGTGGCAACATCAGGACAGTGAATTTCTCTCTTTTTACTCCGACTCCAGGAATCTTCGATGAAGATGAAGAATATTTGAAACTCATTTAACTTACTCCTCTCTCTTTCCCCCTCTCTCACCTCCTATCATCCCCTTTGTTTTTCTTCTTTTACTCTTCCCCCCCCTTTCCCTTCCACTTCCCTTCCCCCCTCTCCCCCCCCCGTTTGTTTTTTTTTTTTTTTCTTTTTCCAATTTTAATTTTTGTTTTTGGGGTGTTTTTTTTTCTTTTTTCTTTTTCATTATCCCTTTTCTTCCCTTCCCCCTCCTCTCCTCCCTTCTCTTTTTTGTTTTTGTTTGGTTGTTTGTTTGTTTGTTTGTTTGTTTGTTTTTTGAGGGTGGTGGTGGTGGTGAGAGGGTGGTTTAGAAGGGGGTAGAATAAACTTATAGAATTTACAGTAACACGCTACTTAAGAGCTAATGAGATCTAGGCTGGCTAATGTCTGTGGACGACCTCCTCCCTCCCATCCCCTTGATGCACATGCTAAACAGTATGATAGCTGGTGGGGTGGGAGAAAAGAATAGTTTTTTAGGGTGGAGGATTAGATTTATTTCAGTTTATTTTTTATTAATTGATGGTGTTTTTACTTTTGTATGCACAACGGGACCATTCCAGAATATTGAAACTAAAAGAAATAGGTTATGGGAAAGTTTATAAAATTAGCAACGTTGAATGTAAAAGGTCTGGGGTCATTTTCGAAGAGAAATAGAATCGAAGCGATGATCAAAAGGCACAAAATAGATATTGCCTTTTTGCAAGAGACTCATCAAATAAGAGATGGTATTAATGAATTAAAAATTCCAAATGTTGATATTTATGAAAAAAGCTTTGGCACATCTAAAGCAAGAGGGGTTGCCATTATAATCTCAAGGAATTGTGAATGTGTTGTTGAAAATGTGGTAAAAGATTCAGAAGGTAGATATATAATATTGCAAGTTCTAATGGGGAAAGATCATTATACTTTGGTTAATCTGTATGCACCAAACGTTAACCAAGGCCGCTTTTACAATCTCCTTTGGGATCAGATTGAATTGGTTAAAAAGGGGTATTTAATAATGGCAGGGGATTTCAATATGGTTTTAGATAAAATTAAAGATAAATCGGTATGTAAAAAGGAAGAGTGGAGGACAAGACATACAACCCTAGCAAAGTTTATAAATACAACAGGATTGAAGGATGTCTGGAGAGAACTGAAAGGAGATGAAATAAAATACACCTTCTACTCACCAGTGCACAAAACCTATTCTACGATAGATTTTGTGTTTGTTTCACAAAGCCTAATACCCAAGATAAATAATACCGAAATTGAGATCATAAAAACATCTGATCATGCTTTAATGTCAATTGATTTAGCAACAAATAAAAATTATAGAGAAGCTAAAAGGTGGAGAATGAATTTAAAAATATTTCAACATCCAGAAGTGCTGGAAAAGGTTAAAAAAGATTGGTTGGAAACTTGGGATATAAACGAAAAGGCAGGTAGCCAAACGCCAATCATATGGGACACCCTGAAAGCGGTAGCTAGAGGCCTTATCATAAAAGAAAATATTAAAGCTAAAAAACAGGAAGAACTCAATAAAAGAAAATTAGAAAAATTAATAGCAGATTTAGAATCCCAATTCTTTCTTACGAAGGATAATAAGATACTGAGGTTGATTGAAGCAAGGAAAAAAGAGTTAGAAGATCTAGATTTACAACAAACACAAAGGAATCTTCTGTACCTAAAAAGAAATTTTTTTGAATACAGCAACAAGAACTCAAAACTTTTAGCCAGATTAGCACAGAAAAGACAAGTCAAGAATACAATAGGGATTATAAAAGACTCCTCAGGTAAGACATGCACACAAATGAAGGAAAAGTTGTTAGCTATACAAGAGTTTTATCAGTTGTTATACACTGCAAAAAATAAACCTAAGGAGGATATAGAAAGGTACATCACTAAGAATTTAAAGAGGGTCTTGGAACAGGAAGATATGCTGGAAATGGAAAAGCCTATTACAGACCAAGAGATAAGCGAGGTAATAGACAAACTAAAGAATAATAAAACGCCCGGAGTGGACGCTCTGGGACCTGAATTTTACAAACTTTTTAAAGCAGTATTAATACCTAAATTAAAGAAGCTATATAATGAAATTTTGGATGGAGAACAAATTCCGAGATCTTGGACCCATTCTTTAACTATTTTAATTCCAAAACCTAATAAAAATTTAATGGATATTGGGTCATACAGACCAATATCCTTATTAAATCAAGATGCTAAGATTTTCACAGCAATTTTGGCTAAAAGAATGAATAAATTTATAGCTAAATATATTAAAGAGGATCAATGTGGTTTTATCAAAGGTAGACAAATGGCAAATATTATTAGAAGAAACTTGAATGTTCTTTATGAAATGGGAAAGAGTACTACTAAAGCTGGGATGTTATCTCTAGATCTTTTTAAAGCTTTTGATTGTGTTCAATGGCCCACATTAAAAATATTGTTAAAAAATGGGGATTTGGGAAATCCTTTTTGGGAGTAATAAATCAACTATATTCAACGGGCACTTCCTCAATAATAGTTAATGATGGATTGACTGAACAAATCACCCTAGGCCGAGGAACTAGACAAGGATGTCCTCTTTCTCCAGTCCTTTTTTGTATTGTTATAGAGCTCCTGGCAAATGCCATAAGGGACGATAAATCTATTAAAGGTATAGGGAAGGATGGGGCAACTAAAATCAGTTTATTCGCGGACGATGCTCTTTTGACTATTGTAAACCCAATAGAGAATATTCAAAGAGTAAAAACTCATTTAGAAGAATTTGGAGAAATAACAGGATTATGTGTAAACTGGCAAAAATCAGAGAGTTTATTGTTCAATTATGGAAAACATGACTTAAAGATGATTGAAAAATCTGGACTTAAACCAGGAAAAAGCATTAAATATCTAGGATTGGAACTCCATAAAGAATTTACTAAAACTAAAGAAAGAAATATTTCGAAATTAGAAGAAGAGATGAAAAACAAATTATTATCCTACTCTAAACTAAAATTATCGTGGTTTGGCAGAATTGCATTGATAAAAATGAAAATACTTCCAAAAATTAACTTTATTTTTAAAATGTTACCGGTTCAGTTTTTAGAAAAGGAAATTAAAACTCTCCAAGACATGATAAATAGGTATTGTAATGCAGGGAAAAAATCAAGAATAAATAAAAGACTATGGTATAGATCTCAGAAAGAAGGAGGAATAGGTATACCCAATATAAAAAATTATTATATAGCCAATCAACTTAGTTCTTTGGGGGAAATTCTTTTTAAACCACAGAAGCTAATATGGTGGGAGCAAGAGTCTTTGGATATAAAGGGGGAAATAAACACATTTTTATTCACGGAAGTTAAAAACAAAGTAAAGATTGACAACCCCCTATTGAATAGTTTAATTGTTACATGGAGAACATATAGGAAAATCTTGTCTCCGAAGGGATCCCCACTGGCTTTAGTTACTGACTTGGAAAGCTTTCCAGACAACTTGAAGCATTATTTGGAGTTATTTAAAATTCAGAAAATAGCTAGACTAAAGGATTGGATGCTCAAGATTAAAACAATTCAGGATATAAAAAATATTTTGCAACCCAGTGATTTAACATGGTTAAATTATATTCAACTAGGAAAATGGATGAAGGACTGGGGAAAGAGGAATAATCAAATCAGAGAATGCACAAAATTTGAACATTTCCTATTATCGCTTGAGTCTGAACAGGAAAATTCAGAGAAAGGAATAACACGTAAAATATATAAAATATTTAGGGAATTATCAGAAATGAACGAGTTAAACACCTTGAGAGAAGTTTGGAACCAAGACCTTAATGTACAGATAGAGAAAGAAGACTGGAAGAAAATTTGGAACATGAGAATTTTGAGATCATTATCGGTCAGGATAAAAGAAAACTACTTCAAATTGGTTTCTAGATGGTATTTAACCCCAGTAAGACTAAATAGAATGAATCCTGCTTACTCTAAGATATGTTGGAAATGTGAAAAAGAGCTTGGTACTTACTTGCATCTTTGGTGGGAATGTGAAATAGTCCAAAGGTTCTGGAAAAAAGTGTTTTTAGAGCTAAGTAATATGATTAAGATGGATATAGATTGTAATCCAGAGATAGCATTATTATCATTGTTAACAAGTACAGATTATGTTGTTACAACAAAGGAACTAATAGCAAATTTTATGACAGCTGCTAGATTAATTATAGCAAAAAACTGGAAGTCAAAACTAGAATTCAAGATGGAAGACTGGTATAATGAACTTTGGGATATAGCTATAAACGATAAACTGTCCTGCAGTTTAAAGGTTAAACGAGGAGAAATGAAAAAAGACATTTTCTACGATATCTGGGGTAAATTTTTAGATTATGTACTAGTCGAAGGAAAAGGGAAAGAGTCCACGAATATCTCACAACAATTCTGGAGAAGAGAACTTTAAGAAGACTACTAGAAGAATAGAAGATGGAGCAACGAATAAGAATGTATGGATGGCCCTGTGGGATGGGGGTGCACTTATATTGTTTGTTGTAGTTTTTTTTTTTTTACTTTCATTTTCTTATGTTGTATGTAGTTTAAAATTTAATAAAAAACATTAAAAAAACAATCAATATCTACTTGAATCATCTCACTTAGCTCTAAAAAAACCATTTCCCAAAACTTTTGAACTATTTCACATTCCCACCAGAGATGTATGTATGTACCTATCTTTTTTTTAACATTTCCAGCAAATCTTAGAATATTCAGCGTTCATTCTATTCAACCTAACTGGCGTCAAGTACCATCTAGAAACCAATTTAAAATAATTTTCTTTTATCCTAACCGATAATGATCTCAAGATTCTCATGTTCCAGATTTCCCCCCAGTCTTCTTTTTTTATCTCTACATTAAGGTCTTGCTTCCAGACCTCTCTCAGAGAATCTGACTCCTTCACTTCCAGTGAGTCCCCTATTATTTTGTATATTTTACGTACTAGTCCTTTCTCTATATTGTCCTGGTCGGATTCAAGCGATAATAAAAACTGTTCAAACTTTGTACATTCTCTAAGGGCCTTTTTATACGACCCCTAAGATCCGCTGGTCCCTTAAATTCGGACCAGAGATCTTGAGGGTTTGTCGCTCTCCCTGCATTCCCCCCCCCTCCGCACTTCCTTGTTCTGTCTGCGTGAGGGGAGGGAGAAAAAAAGGGAGAAAAGAATGCACTCTTACCTCCAGAGTGCCGATGGAAGTTGCTCCGACCCCCCGTCACTTCCTGGTTCCTCTTAAAGGGGCGGGAGGCAAAAAAACAACAACAAAAAGAAGCGAGGAGAGCCCGGCACTCTCTGCATCAAAATTTTTCACTCTCCCAGAGCAGGTACCTGAAAAGTGCGCTGGGACGCGCTTAGGTGGGCATGGTTGCACTTAATTTTCTGTTAGCTCCAGAGCTGGTGGGGAAACATTTTTAAGCTCCGGAGCTGGGAGCCATTTGCAGCGGAGCTTAGGGTTCGTATATAAATGCACTAAGTTGACTGTTTCTTCTGACCCAATTCTTTGTCCATTTTTCTAACTGGATATAGTTTATCCATATTATATCACTAGATTGCAAAGTGGTTTTATGTCCTGATTTGTTCTAATTTTGGCCAACCAGTCTTTTAATCTAGCTATTTTCTTAGCTTTAAATAACCCTAAATAATACTTCACATTCGTAGGAAAATTTTCTGAGTCTGTTACTAAACATAATGGGGAACCCTTCGGTGATAAGATTTTTCTATATTTTCTCCATGTAGTTATTAAACCATTCAGGAGGGGATTCTCAATCTCTACCTTATTTTTAAAGTCACTGAACAAGAATTTATTTATTTCCCCCTTTATGTCTAATGACTCCAGCTCCCACCATATTACCTTCTCTGGTTTGAATAAGATTTCTCCCAAACAACTGATTTGATTAGCTATATAATAATTTCTTAGATTGGGTATACCTAATCCTCCTTGTTTTTGGGATCTATACCACAAACTTTTGTTTATTCTTGATTTTTTCCCACCATTACAGTACCTATTTATCATGTCTTGGAGAGTTTTAAGATCCTTTTCTACAAACTGAACAGGTAACATTCTAAAGATAAAATTAATTTTAGGCAGTATCTTCATTTTTATCATGGCTATTCTACCAAACCAAGATAAATTCAATTTAGTATAGCTTTGTATTCTATTTTTCATCTCTTCTTTTAATTTTAAAATATTTTCCCCTTAATCTTGGTAAACTCCTTATAGAGTTCTAATCCTAAATATTTAATACTTTTACCGCATTTCAGTCCAAAGTTTTCCATTGTCTTAAGATCTTCTCTTCCATAATTAAACAATAGGCTTTCTGATTTTTGCCAATTAACACATAATCCAGTTATTTCCCCAAATTCTTCTAAATGAATTTTTACTCTTTGAATTTTCTCTATTGGATCTAAGATTGTCAGTAGGGCATCATCTGCAAATAGACTAATTTTGGTTACCCCATCTTTCCCAATACCTTTAATGGATTCGTCATCCCTTATTGTGTTTGCCAAAAGTTCTATAACAATGCAAAAGAGAACTGGAGAAAGAGGACATCCTTGTCTAGTTCCCTGGCCTAGGATAATTTGTTCGGTCATTCCATCATTAACTATTATTGAGGAAGTACCTTCTGCGTACAATTGATTTATTACTCCTAAAAATGTTTTCCAAATCCCCATTTTTCTAACAAGATTTTTAATGTAGCCCATTGAACACAATCAAAAGCTTTAAAAAGATCTAAAGATAACATGCCTGCTTTGGTATTACTTTTTCCCATTTCATAAAGAACATTAAGATTTCTTCTTATAATGTTCGCCATTTGTCTTCCCTTAATAAAACCACATTGATCATCTTTAATATATTTAGCTATAAAATTATTCATTTTTTTGGCCAGAATTGCAGTAAAAATCATAGCATCCTGATTTAATAGGGAAATTGGTCTATATTATCCAATGTCCATTAAATTTTTATTAGGTTTAGGTATTAAAATGGTTAAGGAGTGGGTCCAGGATTTCGGAACTTGTTCTCCTTCCATTATTTTATTATATAGCTTTTTTAGTTTGGGTACTAATATTGTTTTGAGAAGTTTATAAAATTCAGGTCCCAGACCATCCACTCCAGGAGTTTTATTATTCTTAATTTATCTATTACCTCACCTATCTCTTGATCTGTAATGGGTTTCTCCATTTCCAGCATATCTTCCTTTTCCAACACCCTCTTCAAATTTTTGGTGATATATTTTTCTATATCTTCCTTGCTCTTATTTTTTGCTATATATAGAGATTGATAAAACTCTTGAATAGCTTTTAATTTGTCTTTCATTTGTGTACAGACCCTACCTGCAGAATCTTTTATATTCCCTATTGTATTTTTATCCCTTCTTTTCTGGGCTAATCTGGCTAAAAGTTTTGAATTTTTATTACTATATTCAAAAAAATTTCTTTTTAAATACAGTAAATTTCTTTGTACTTGTTGTAGTTCTAATCCCTCTAATTCTTTTTTTTTTTGCTTCAATCTGCCTCAATATCTTCTTATCATTGTTAGAAAAAAATTGAGATTCTAAATCTGCTATTATATTTTCTAGATTTCTTTTGTTAAACTCTTCCATTTTTTTATTCTAGAGTATTTTTCTATAATAAAGCATCTGGCTACAGCTTTTAAAGTGTCCCATATAATTCCCATTTTTCCTCCAGCCTTTTCATTAATGTCCCAAGTTTCCAACCAGTCTTTTTTAACTCTTTCCAGCACTTCTGGGTAATGAAATTTTTTTTGCATTCATTCTCCATCTTCTGGCTTCTCTATAGTTTTTATTTATTGCTATATCAATTGACATTATAGCGTGATCAGATGTTTTTATAATTTCAATCTCAGTATTATTTACTTTAGGTATTAGACTTTGTGAAGCAAATACAAAGTCTATCCTAGAATAGCTCTTGTGAACTGGTGAGTAGAAAGTATATTTTCTTTCATCTCCTTTCAGTTCTCTCCAGACATCCTTCAATCCTGTATTATTTATAAATTTTGTTAATGTTGTGTGTCTAACTCTCCAGTCTTCCTTCTTGTAAGCTGATTTGTCTTTAATTTTATCTAACACCATGTTGAAGTCTCCAGCCATTATTAAATACCTCTTTTTAACAGTTTCAATCTGATTCCAGAGGACATTATAAAAGCAGCTTTGGTTAGCATTTGGTGCATATACATTTACCAGAGTATACTGCTCTTTACCCATTACAACTTGGAGTATTATATATCTGCCTTCTGAATCTTTCACCACATTTTCGACAATGCATTCACAATTCTTTGAAATTAAGATGGCTACTCCCCTTGCTTTAGATGTGCCAAAACTTTTCTCATAAATATCAATGTTTGGAATTTTTAATTCGTTAACACCATCTTTTATTTGATGAGTTTCTTGCAAGAAAGCAATATCAATTTTATGTCTTTTAATCATTGCTTCAATTCTCTTCCTCTTCAAAATTGATCCCAGATCCTTCACATTAAATGTTGCTAATTTTATAGACTTTCCCATAACTTAACTTTTTTTTTCTTTTAACATTCTGGAATGGTCCCATTGTGCAAAAAGAAAACTTAACACCTACAATTAATAAAAAAACAACTAAAACAATCCAAACCCCACCCTAAACTTATATTCTTTTCTCCCATCCCACTAGCTACCATACTTTTTTGCATGTGCCCTCAAGGGGTGGGAGGGAGGAAATCCATCCACGGACAGTGACTGGCCAAGATCCCACAAGCTCTTTAGTCATCTTAATACTGTATATCATTTTTTCCAGAAAACTATTCCACCCCCCTCCAAACCACCCTCTCCCCCATTCCCCCCTGAGGGAAAAAGGGGGGAGGGGGGAATAGGATAAAGGGGGGGGAAGAAAAGAAAAAAAGGGGGAGAAGGGAAAAGGCAGGGAGGGAAAGGGGAAGCAAAGGAGGAGAGAGGGAGAGGGAGAGGGAGAGGGAGAGAGAGATGGACTGGTGGGCTTCAGCTGTAGTTCTTCATTCTGATGTTGTAGCAGATGTCCCAGGAGCCGGACTAGAAGAAGTCGAATCAGCTTGAATATTCCATGCTTTCAGAAGATGCTGGCCTTCCTCCAGGGAGTAAATTGTGTGCTGAATAGAACCTTTCCAGACTTTCAGAAAAAGGGGATGACCCCAAGAGTAGCGAAAGTTATGCTTCAGTAGTGTTGTTGTTACTGGTTTCATCGATTTTCGCCATTCAGTGGTTTCTTTGGAAAGGTCTTGATAGACTTGCACAATTTTGTCTCCCCTCTTCAAAAAATCTGGATTTGCCCTTACAGAAGACATGAGACGTTCTTTGTTTACATAGGAGGCAAATATGACTATTATTGGTCTTGGACTTCCTTCTCTTGAGTTGCCCAGATAATGAATCCTCTCTATGTCTTCTTCTACACGTTGTCTAGGTAAAAATGAGTTAAGCCATGTCATCACTTCCTGTTTTAATTCTTCTCTCTTCTGAACTACAAAATTAATCAGTTTTACATTTTGTCTTCGAGAGTAGTCTTCCGTATAGGTTAACTTCTTTTTGGCTGTCAATAATTGTTGTTTTGGGGAGTTAATTTCACTTTCATTTTTAGTAACACGCTGATCCAGACTCTTAATCTCCCCCGCCATATTTTCCAATTTCTGGCTGTTGCTGTCCACAGCGGCTTGTGTTTGTTTGATCTGACGGGATACATTTTGTTTTGTATCATCAACTTTACGTGAGACTTCATCAATCCTTCGCATCACATCTTTCAAACCCAGGCTCATTAGACTCGCCAGTTCTGTTTTAATTTGATACATTTCCGTCATTAAATCTGGATCTGCGGGGGGGGGGGAGTAGTTTCTACCTCCTTCCCACCCGTCGCCATATCTGCCTCAGCTTTTTCCACAACTGCAGAGTCAATACGTTGCAGTGCTGCACGTCGGAATGAGGCATCGGAGGGTTTTCTGGCCCAGGTTTTTAGAAAACAAGACTTTTTCTTTTTGGCAGGCATTAAAAAATGGAGAAAACACACAGAAGAAGTCTCCCACCGGAGCCTGTAAATTTAGTCTCTCTCTCTCTCCGTGCACACTGTTCAGACAGCCAAAACCGAAAGTAACTAAGTCTTAGTAAATCAGGCTTATCTAACTCTCGAGGAAGATACATTGCTTTCCCTGTCGACCCCAGAGGGTTTAAGGGTACATTACTCACGGCTCCGAGGGCTTTAGACAGTAAATTTTAAAGCTTTTTCTCATCTCGGTACGGAGCTCCGTGATCAAGCGGCCGGCATGGTTTCGTGGGCAGGACTTCCTCCTTCCCAAGGTATGTTTAAATGAACAGGTGATTAAAACCTCGGGAAAACCTTGGTTCATTAATTTTCCAAAACTGCTTTCAAATCGTGGTTTTAGTGACAAGGCTATACGTCTGTTTAATTTCAATTTGAGAAATGTTTTCAAACAACGAATATGAGATTTCAGAGCCCAGTTGGATGTACTGTAGCTCACTTGTCTTCGGTGAGATCTGTGAAATGCTTAGCAAGGGCTAAAACCCAGGTTCAGGAGGAGAAATACTTGGCTTTCCCAATGCAAAAACAAAAAAATAATTACATACAACCTTCTCTCGTCTTTCTTTTGAGCAAACCAAAAAGGTAGATTTCGGGTCATCCCAAAGACAGACTTTGATGTGTGGAGCAGCCAATATGGAAGGTCTTGCCCATTATGGACTGTATTGCCAGCTCTATTCTAGGAACAGAGAACACACTCTAGCCCCTTTCCTTGCCTGCATGAGAGAGTGGGAGGATGAGAAGAAACTGGACTCTCTGTTTTTGCAAAGGCCCAATCAATTTGTGAGACCAAGGTTGCCCTCTTTGCCGTCAAAGCCTCCTCTCCGGGGGAGTTGGCCGGGGGGGGGGGGGGGGGGGAAGAGAGAAGAAAGGTTGATTGTTGCAATGCACCAAGTAATGTTTTCAATCTCTGCTGGGGTTCTACAGGGATGATTGGCATTTATGCAATAGGACTAATTGACTGACAAAGTGGTATACATAATTTTATAATATTAATAATAATAATCTTAAAATTGCACAACCGGAAGGGACCTTTTGTATCATCAAGTTCATCCCCTGTCAGGGTAGTAGACACAGTGGGGAATTGAATTAGTAGTCTCTGGCTCCATCGCCAGATATTTAAACCATGGTACTATCTGGCGGTTCTTATAATTTAAAATTTTAACTCTTGGTGAGTTAAAGGTTTGTGTTTTGGTTATTAGCTTGTGTATATTCTATTTGGATTTTAAATGGTCTGAAGACTTGTTCAATAAAATATTTGCCTGTCTGCCTCACACAGTGTATATTTACTATTAAAGGCACTTAGTTTCAATGAGTATTTTATTATATTTTACATGATTTTTATTCCATTCTATTATCAGCTCCAAGTGAGAAGTCATTTTTCCTTTTGTATGTTCAAAGTGCAACAACAAGACTGTCCACTAGAGAGAGCCAGAGAGTACCTCTCTGATATATATATATTTATCCTTGCAAGGACAAGCTAGTATCCTTAAGAGCAAAATTGTTTTCCAAAGGAATGATTGTAAAATATCCTTTTAAATTCTTTGGTTCCAAATTGTACATTTTATACTAATTATGGTTAACTATGGGAAAGGAGGATGCTTGCTCCTACTGACATCCTAAACATATAGATAGATAGATAGATAGATAGATAGATAGATAGATAGATAGATAGATAGATAGATAGACACACACACAGAGAGAGAGACTGCTTTAATGGCATGTGTTGTGTGCATGAATTATATTAACATGCTATTATGCAGTTCTACCTTCTCTTGGAAAAATCCCAGTAGATGCTCATTCATAAAATGTTGAGAAATTTGGTAACAATACTCATAATTTATGGCAAACGTGAATTCTTCGTGCAAGTTTCTAGAGCAAAAATCAGAACAGTTGGCAAATAAATAATATTTATTTATTTATATCCTGCCTTTCTCCTGAGGGATCCTAGGTGGTTTTATATATATATATATATATATATATATATATATATATATATATATATATATATATATATATATATATATATATATATATACAAAGTTAAAAGCCAAATAATAAATTATTACAATACTGTACTAAAAAGCAACAAAACAAATACTGTATATTAAAAAGTCAGAATAAGAGCAATATTAAAAACAAGCATAAAACAAAATAAATTGCTCTCATAAAAAAAATCCCCTTGCTCAAGCAGTCCTTTTAAGGAAAGCCTGCCTGAAAAGAAAGGTCTGTGAAGGAGAACAAATATGGGGCCAGCCAAATTCTGGGGCCAGTGGCAGAGAAGGCCCTGTCCCATACCCTGCCAGATGTATCAGTGAAGGAGATGAGACCAAGGCTGATAGTTCACGTCCATTTCATCGCTGTTCGTGGTCCCTCTGGGGACCGGTACGAAGAAATCTAACTGCACATCCATTGTGGGACAAAGGGAGTTCATCCCAACCACGCCCCCTGAACTGTGATTTAAGCGGGGTGAGAGATTCCCTTTCCTGGCCTCAGGAATCTCTTAATCTCGCTTCTCGTTCTGATAGGAGAGCCTGTGAGGTCAGTCTCCTCCCGCAACGTGCCATTCTCCATCTAGTGGCAGGAGTGCGAACTGCCATTCGCCAGTACATTCCCTATGGAGTCAGCAATGCAGTGCAGAGAGATTAAAAGACAAATGCCTCAAACTCAGCTACATAATGCATTGAAGGCAAGGCTTCGGAGAATCGAAACATCAAAAAACGGAAGGTCAGGATGAAAAAAAAAACAGAGAACAAATGTATGGAATTTCACATCTCATCACGGAACGAGGACATGCAATAACAGCCATGCCGGTATCATCCCTTACGCCTGTGAGTACTGCAAGAAGACCACGTGACTGCAACCAACATCAACACGCAATTCCTCCTGGGACGAGAGTGGACGTGAAGTAACCATCCAAGAGAAAGAAAGAAAGAAAGAAAGAAAAAGAACGAAAGAAAGACATTTTTGTTACTCTAGCAAAAATGTTGCAGTGGATTGTTTTACCCTTGTGAAATAAAGTGCCTGCTTTGGCCACTCCCTGTGCAAAGTGTTCCCAGGTAAGGACAGATCCCTGACTTACCAGGGTCCCACGTTGATGCTGGTGCGTTGACGAGGATGGAGGAGGATCCTGGCAATGGCGACCACCACGTGGGGGCACTGCCAGAGGAGAAGGAGTAAGCCCCGAATGTGCTGCAAGGCCAGGATTGGCCAGGCAGCTTCCAGAAAGGAGGGATATTGGCCGGCGGATGTGACGTGGTGGGGTTTTCAATGTGGTCCTCCGGCACACCATTAAAGCTGTGTGCTGGGGCTGGAAGCCCCCAGTCTCGCTGAAGACAGCTTGCCTGACCCTCCCACCCTGTAATGCTCTTGGGTTTATATGTTGTCACAGCTTGTTGGAAGGCGTTTTTGAAGGCATTGGGTTGGATCCTGTGGTTGGCAGGCAGCAGGCGATGCCCTGCAAATCCTGGCTGGATCTGAACTGGTGGCTGTGGGGGCGGGATAGTGCTTTGCCCACCCAGGGGGTGGGACATATTAAAGTTCATCCTTCAGAGTCTCTTAAGGAGACAGGCTACATCGTAGAACAGTGGGGCTCATTGATGTTGGGATCCAAACCGATGCCTGGCCATATTAGTGGCACTGCAATTAGTTAATAAAGTCGTGGCCTGTTTTTCTCCACAGTTTATGCGTGTGGGTGAGTTCTTTCTTCACAGACAGAGGAAAAGTCAGCTATAGGCCATCAATGAGGTGCTTTTAAGAAATCAATGTCTTTGTGAAAGCCTGCTCCTCCTGGATCAGTTAAATAATGCAGGGTCTTCACAAGAGAAAAAAGCCAGAGAGACAAAAGCTGATGGCTCGGTCTCAGTTTTCAGAAGTGGAGGAACTGACTTTTTCCTCTGATCTTTCAAGGAAGAAGGAATTGAACAGAAAGCTTAGATTAACAAAAAAATTTCTGCCATCATTCAGAACAACAATTACTTTACAAAGCAGACAGGGTTCCAGAGGAAAAGATCTTGGAAATGCAGGCCTTCTAGACAATCAGACATCTTTCACCGCTTAAAGAAGCACTAGAGCTGCTTAGATGCCATAAGCCAGGGGTCTGCAACCTTTAAGACATAAAGAGCCACTTGGACCCGTTTCCGACGGGGGGGGGAAACTGGGAGCCGCAAAACCATTGCGACATCACCAGGCGGGCAGTGTGGAGCAGAGCGGCGAACCTGTCACAGTCACCTCCCGGAGCCGCGGCAAAGGTTCCAAAGAGCCGCATGCGGCTCCGGAGCCGCGGGTTGCAGACCCCTGCCCTAAGCACATCCAATCTCACCTGATTTCGGAAGCTAAACAGGGTCAGCCCTGGTTAGTACTTGGATGGGAGACCACCAGGGAATACCAGGTGCTGTAGGCGCCTGGAGTAGGAACTGGCAAGCCACTCCAGTATTCCTGCCAAGAAAACTCCATGGACATGGGGTCATGAAGAGTCGGTCACGCCTGTAATGATGCAACACAACACAGTTCTAAATACATGCTGAGCAACAAGCTAGGCTGATTTGCCCAAAGGAGCAAAGAGTATGATAAGTGGAGAGATGGTCCCACATTTTCATGTGGATGGGTATGGATGAAATAGGGACTTATGCCTGGACTAACCTACTTACCACGGCTGATATTTGGTATAGGAAGACATCGGCCCATAAACCTTCAATCAGTGTTGAGAGTCATTATTTTATGATCCACGGCTAAATGTTTAGCTCCAGCCTTCTCTTCATCCATATCAAGCCTTTCCTCCCATTCTCAATATTCTTGGTGGGAAAGTTTACATTTGATGAATTGCTTTTTTGGTGCCTTCAAACATCGGAAGCCACAAGACGGAGTACTGGAAGAACTGATTTTGTGGGGAGAAAGCTGTGCAGAATATATCAAGGCAAATATTTCCCCCGAATGAGGAGATGGGTTGAGGATGCAAATAGGCCCATTATCATAGAAATTGTGTTGTCTTGAAGCTGCGTATTGCTTTTGGGAATAAGCATGAATCTTTCTTAGGATGCAGACATTGTCTACAGGTAATAAATGATGGTGTCTTATCACTCAGCATCAACCATTGTGAAGCAGTGAAAGAGAAAGGTCTCAATGCTACTTATCATGGATCCCCACCTTCTCAGAGGGTGTTGTGTCACTGGTAGAAACAAAGCGATAGATCAGCTGGAGCTACCCCAGTGTATATAGGCATGCCAGAGGGTCAGTGGCAGTGCTGCTGTTCCAGCTGACATAGAAGACGCCCAGGGCTGCTAGTTCCTGGGGCACCAGCTCGAATCTCTGGGAAAATGCTATCTTTCCTTGAGTATTTAGATGGGGAGAAAAATCTCAGGGTGGGTGGTGCTCCAGAAGAATAAAGTCTAATTTTGGGAAGTGAGAAGGCTTTAAGGCTTGGACACACCCATTCCGAACCAGCACCAGGGTTTACTGGCTAAGAACCAAGGCGCCTTAATGGCGGTTACTTCAGGTCCGTTTGTCTCTGTTAGTGTTGCGCTTAGGAGCGGTACCAAAAAAAGTTTCTTCACGTCTGTCATGCAACTACTGAAATTTGTCTCGACCACGCCCCCCAAACGGGTGCTAAGCACGACAATCCTGTATTTTCCACTATCACTCTATGTTCCCGCTTTCTGTTCCAAGACAAGACACCATGTAGTAATGACTGTCATGCAACAAAACATTCGTTTCTCTCAGAAAACTGTTTTTTTTAATTTTGCCTTTTCAAAAGCGAAATATCGAAAAAGAAGTTTTAAAGCCCCCCCCCCTCCAAAAAAAGAAAAGAAAAAGGAAGCTAGACAAATTCAATGTTTGTCACGGTACAAGACTGTGAGGTAACACTTGTCACAAAACAAGTTATAACAACCATGGGAACACTGAAACAGGGACAAAACCACATGATCGCGACCAATGTTGTCACAGTACAAAACTAATCATGGAACAAAGAAGGATGTGAAGTAACCGCTAATGTGTGTTTAACACTTCTACGACATCAGCATGTTCTAAGGCAGGTGGTTGCCCACCTTGGTTTCCCAGATGTTCTTGGAGACGGGCGATCCGGTCGCTCCATGCCACCCCTGTGTTCCTCCGAGAAGCCTCGGAGCCGCGCGGGGGGTGGCAGGGGGTGATCCAGTCGCTCCGCACCACCCCCGTGCTCCTCTGAGAAGCCTCGGACAGGCGCGCGATTGCCCCCCCCCCGCCCCCAGGCCCCACCACACCCGCTTCCGCATATCGCGGATTTTCATGCATCACGGGTGGGGTGGGTCCCTAACCCCTGCGATCGGCGGGGGGTGACTGTATTACTTGGCCAGGAACATGAAAAGGAACATGAAAAACATTATATATCTTCCAGCATTAAAATATCATTTTATATATAGTAATTCTTTTTCATTCTGCTGTACTGTGCTTTTTAGAAATCAGGTAGTATTTTTTTCTTCAAAATGAATGTATGCCTACACTTTTGTTTTTCCCTTTCCAGTCCTAATCAGCAAATGCCTTGCCCAGTGCTGTATTGTGTGTAATCAAAGCTTCAATCAAATATACACCCTTCTGAGGTGGAAAACCCCCAATGAACACAACAGGCCTTCTATCTGAGTAGAAGTACAGTACATGGTGCATAGGACCATATACTATGCATGAGTCTTTGGCCAGCCTTATGGGATTGGGGAGAGGGAATAACAGAGCAATTTGTGCTCAGATAGGACAACCAAAATGGAATGGGGCAACTCTCAATCTATCCAGCAGTAACCAACCATTCCCACCTGCCTCTGAATCAAATAAAGCCACGACTCTGCTTTGAGTTCCCCCACTTTTTGTCTATTGTTAAGTTTGATGAGGCCTGTTGCTCAAAGCCAGCCAGCCACATTTGTTTGCTTTGCTGTATATCTTTTCAATTGTAAGCAAATGAAACCTTTTATTGTTTCTCCTAACAATGTCTCAGAGTGAGTTATTGAGAATGTAAGTGTCAGTTGATGAGAAAAGGGGGTGGACACATTCTGGGGAACCTGAAACTAAATCATGTCTATAAATCCCTCTGCAACCAGAAATTTAAAAACCCTGCAACAGTGAGAACTGTCTATTCCTGGTGAGGGAGGGGGTGCACAGGTGCATGAGGAAGGAAGGGACTGGAGCATTTGAGATCAGTCAATGGAGATCCTCTAGGACAGTGGTTCTCAACCTTCCTAATGCCGCAACCCTTTAATACAGTTCCTCATGTTGTGGTGACCCCTTGCCCTGCTTGGAAGAGGCCACAAGCCTCCTTTGGCAGGCCACTGCCTTAGGTGCCATTGAGAACTTTCCTCTACAGGCACCCTCAACCAATCGCAGGCTCCGGTGCCATTGACTGACATCCCCTCCAACCTATCAAGCTGTAACTCACTCTTTCCCCCACTTCCTCCTCCAGACCCAAGCCGTTTGTGCCTTTTTCTTCACTGGCTCATGGTGATTCCCTGTGAAATGGTCATTCGACCCCCAAAGGGGTCCCGACCCCCAGGGTGAGAACCACTGCTCTAGGAGTTGTTCTTGTTGTTCAACACAAGGGAGACTATTTTTTCCTTAGAGTCCACAAATGCCCACATATATTTTTTAAAGAAAGGGTAAGGAGAAAGGCAAAGAGGACAGCAAATAAGACACATTCCCTCCAGAATAAAAATCAATTGTGGCTTGCAGTCTGTCCAAAATCACCTATAAGGCAGCCTCGTTGAAACCAACGAGACTTATTTCTAAGCAGGCATGCGTACGGATGTGCTATCCGTCACTCTAATTTACCAATTTACCAGTAAGCTATCTGAGTGAAAGTTAGGATTTTAAAACACATGCAGAGTTTCTTCAAGAGCGGATGATCTGAGGAACAACTCTTGACTTTTCCTGATTAGCTGTTTTGAGGAAGAATTAAGTCTCACATATTTAAGCCATTCTGATACCAGAGAGAGAGAGAGAGAGAGAGAGAGAGAGAGAGAGAGAGAGAGAGAGAGAGAGAGAGAGAGAGAGAGAGAGAGAGAGAGAGAGAGAGAGAGAGAGAGAGACCTTTTAAAAAGATGGATGGTTTTGCTTCCTTCAGTAGCCACATAGGTCCACCTCTCCTGTCAGCAGCCCAGCCACCTTTGTGGACATCATGATTAAGAGGCTTAAAAAAGCTGAGGCAAAGCTGAGAATATCTGCTTTTTCAAGGTTCACTGCAGGGGTTTCAAATAACCCATGGCCTTGATGGCACAGTTGAGCTATACAGAGGTTGAGCTACACACCATGAAGCCGTGGAGTGCTCTGACACCTAGGCACTACTACTAGTCTAGGTTTGATGACACCCTGAGCCAGTTGGCTGTGATGGTGTCCTCCCCCCTAGGCACACGTGAAGCCTCCGGCCCGTTACTGGCTAGTGGGGTGGGGTCTGCAGTACTAAATAGGCCCAGTATTTTCTCAGTACTTTTATCAGTGCTTGTTCAGGCCCCAGCCCGCTGAGTCAATGCCAGGGGATAGAGGCTCTGGCAGCCCAAATACAGCGGTGGCCAGTCCAGAGTATACAGTCTTTGGCAGTACAGTGGTACCTCGATTTAGGTCATTAATTCATTCTCTGGGCCATTTCGTATTGCAAAAAATTCATAAACGGATACACGGTTTTCCATAAGAATGCATTGAAAACCAATTAATCCATTCCAGAGGTAAGAAAAAAAGGCAAACCAGGGCATTCAATTTAATTTTTTCTTAAACCAAGGCATCCACATATCCGATAATTCTTTTTCTTAAACTGATTATTTTGTTAACTGAGGCATTCTTAAACCGAGGTACCACTGGATTCCAAAGTCTTATGGGGCTTTGGTATGCAAGAATGAGTCATGTGAATGAGGACAGGATTCCCCTGGTCATGCTGGCTAGGGGATTCTGGGGTATGTAATGTAAATAGATCAATGTTTCCAAGCTTGGGGTATAAATGGAAGTTACAAATGGCAGAGGGCTACCATTATATCTATCTATCTATCTATCTATCTATCTATCTATCTATCTATCTATCTATCTATCTATCTATCTATCTATCTATGCATTGAAAACAGAGTAATCCCTAATGACGACAATTGTATAGACGTTTCTGTTAAGCAAATTTCCCCTATCTCCGGAATGTTTTATGCTATAGAGATTTTATGTTATACAAACCATTTGTTATATGAGGGTCCACTGTATTCTGATATATATGATATATATATCACTCTCTCACACACACATATATATGATATGATATGATATATATGATATGACATTCTGATATAAATAAATGTTTGCAACACTATGTTCTGCTACCGTCTGGCAGGCAGAGATAAAACAGAAAGGGTCTTCAAATTTTAAACATTAGCATGCAAAATTAAAGTGGAGAAACAAGCTGGTTTCTTAGAATCCTAAAAGACAGAGAGAGAAGGAGGCAGGGGAAGAGAGGTGAATAAACAGTGTTTATGTATGACTAAGTACGTTTATCTGCTTCTGTAGTAACAGATAAAAAGAATGCTTAGGGATTTTCTAATCAGGCAGGTTCTGATTCAGTGCCATATTTTAGCTATCCAGGCTCCTGTGTCTGTTTGAAGCGGAATAATTTTTCAAAATTATATTGGGGGGTTTGCTTGTTTCGGGTGCATTTGTTCTTGACTTATTTTTGAGATGTGAGTGTCTTGCAGAAAGAGATGATGCCAATGGACACAAGGAGGGGAGGGGGCCATCAGATGCAATACATTAAAAAGAGAGGTCTCGCATAATCTGTTCTTCCTAGCTATATTTTGCGCCCACCTTCCCCAGGGAACAGCCAGCCAACTCTCAAGAGAAGTGTAGAAGGGCATTCCTTTAACTTCTGGAGGGAAGCAGAAGATGTTGGGGAAGGAAGGAGAACAATAGGTAGTGAAAGAGGAAATCTGCCTTGATTCAATGGGCCTGCTCCAGTGGTGATGTACTACGCTAAGCAACAGCATCTCAGCCACTGTCTATAATATAGACTCTATAAATATCACAAGAACATGAGAACATAAGAAGAGCCCTGCAGGATCAGGCCAAGGGGCCCTCCTAATCCAGCTTCCTGTACCTCACATCTCCATCATGGTTTGTAACGTGTGATAGACTTCTCCTCCAGGAATCTGTCCAATCCCCTTTTGAAGGCATCCAGGCCTGCAGAGCAACCTGGGCACATGGCATTTAAACCTTTATATCTGTCCCCATGAAGCTGAACCACTTCTACCCGCGACTGTACTGCCCAAATGGGGCATGCCTTGGTTTACAACTCCGTTGCCACTGTGCTGCACACGTGAAGCAAACAAATACGACATTTTGCTCAGTATCAGAGCAGGGGAAAGTTGTTTTTCTGGACCACCACTGGCCACCCCCTCAGCCAGCACTAGTAGCCAGGTATGCACATCCTTATTTATATTGCAAGGCCAGACTAATGGCTGCAATGTAGGACACTGCTGATTTTTAACTGTGAAATCTAAGACCGTAGTCATACCTGAGTTTCCTTCGTATTTAAATTTCCTGCGTATTTTTTTTCGGGAACGGTCACGTGGTTTTTAATAAGGAATTGGTGTCCTCTCCTCTGCGTCGTACCTTCCTATTATGGTTCTGTCCTAACCTGTGTACTACACATTTTGTCCTACTTTCCGGCTCCAGTTTCCAAGGCTACGTCTTTTAAGCCGGGTAGAAAGGGGAGAAACTGAATTTACTGTGTATTTTCAGTGTCCTGTCATCGCAACAGAAGCAAACAAGTAAGCATTTTCGAGCGAAGTTTCTAAATCCAGCCCCTGGCAGTGGTTTAGGAAACTTCGCTGAAATTGCTGTTCGAGGGGCGTGGTCGGCCAGGAGCAGAATTTGCTTCTCTTCCTGGTTAGCATGCATTCTTTTACTGCGTAGTTCGCCGACGGGAAACTACACAGAAAACGCAGGTATGACCGCAGTGTAACTGTAATATGATGTCACCTCCATTTCCTTCTAGGCTGCAGCGGTGTTGCCAAAATGGCGTAAGTATTGTTTTACCTGTTTCACTCATCACCGGTGCCATTCCCTTTCCCTGCATTTTTAATAATAATAAAAAAGTTTCCCCCCATGTCACAATTGTTTCTATTTTTTACCCTTCTGGTGCACTTTAGGTTCAGTGAGTCAGACAAAGCTAACATTCTTGCGGTGGAATCACTTGCTCTGGTTTCAGTCCTGAAGGGATGCATTTAATTAAGCATCAACTTAGCCAAAATACAGCCTGGGGCAGTATTATTCTCTCTAAGCCATGTCTAGCTATGCTGTCGCTAAATTCCTCCTCCTCCTCCTCCTCCTATTTAAAGACTTTTTAAAAGCAAATTCAAGTGTTTCTTATTTTAGAAAGTGTACTAGCTGTTTTCTGGAAATTATTCCTGCCTGTCTTGATAAGCTTTTCCTAAGATGTTGAAATGACTTGTTACTAAGCTCTAAAGCTAGATGAGCTTTCAGGAAAAAGCATCTTAAAAATTCCCAGATAGAGTTGAACCCTGGGGACTTATCAAAGCTACAAAGGTTATTTTTAAAAACCTAAGAACTGCAAATTACTCAATGAAATACCAGTGACTTGGGTCACTTCTCAATCAAGGCAAATAGAGTGAGGTGTGTGTGTGTGTGTGTGTGTGTGTGTGTGTGTGTGTGTGTGTGTGTGTGTGTGTGTGTGTGTGTGTGTGTGTGTGTGTGTGTGTGTGTGTGTGTGTGTGCGCGCACGCTTAGTGTAAGGTGATGCTTCTTATCTTAGCTACTTATGGGTCTTTTGATCTAAGTGTTACAAATCTGTTCAGCTTAAAACAGGGATGGGTCCCAGGACAGTTTTCTGACCCCTGTGCCATCCCAACATGTCTCCAGAAGTGGATTTTGATTCTTGCAGGCACACACAGAATAATTTTCTTAAAGTTCTATAATATCTTGTCCTTTCCTGTTTTCCCTTTACGTTCACGAGCATGTCGAGAGAGAATAGCACGGCTGTTTTCTTTGGGAATTGTACCATCTCTTTGGAAACCACTACACAGGCTGCCAAAATATTATGCCAGAAATTAAAGATACAACGGTGAAAATTCTTGGAAACAGCAGAGATGGATATACTGTATTATCAGAACAACTTAAAGAGAAATACTTACAGGAAGCAAAAGAAAGCTGAGGACCACTCTAAAAATTTTAGGAAAAAGAACCCTGTAACTAAATTGCTCCAACAGTATAAAACAGTGGTGTCCAAACTTTGGCCCTCCAGATATTTTTGGACCACAACTCCCACAGCCCTTTGTCATTGGCAATACAGGCTTGGAATTCTGGGAGTTGTGGTCCAAAACATCTGGAGGGCCGAAGTTTAAACACGCCTGGTATAAAAGATATATAACTGTCAGTATCAAAATAATGGAAATAATCTAAACATGCTGTATAAGGCTCTCCTTTTTTGCCTATAAACACTAATCTGTTACCCATACCTGTTAGTTATCCCTTTATGTGTGGAAATGAAAAAGAAAGAAAGAAAATAAAACCTCATGCCTTTATACCATGGATTCTTGTTAAAGAAGAGCCCAGAGACAGTAACAATCCCTCTGGACTCAAGACTGTGAAAGCAGCATTGAGAAACATGCCCCAAGACAACTTTGATATGGCTCGATCTTGTTCTATGCAAGGTCACAGAAAGAACAACACAGGCTGTTTGGGTTGAGGGATGGCAGATGCTGATAAGAAGCGAGTTGGAAGACAAAGTCCAAGGAAGACCCAGACATTAGCTGCTACGACGAGGGAACAAACAGCGCTCTTAATTCAGACGCCTCCGCTTGTAAAGCCATAACAATATTCTGAAGGTCAAAGCATAGATGATCCAGGAATTTAACAGAGATTTGACCAGGCGGAATTTGTGAACCACAGATCCGGCCCGGGTGAGAAAACTTCAGGAAAGCTACCCCAAAGTTTCAGAGGACCCACAAAGGGCTAAGATGTTTTCCCCAAACATGAGATCATAGAAGGTGATGATAATGCTCCCTTCAACCCCAGCTTATTTGTGGTGACTCTCATTGTTATTTTAGCCCCCATCTTTGGCCAGGCCAAGTAGATAGAAATCTGGGTTGCCATCCAGACAAGCATCTTCACCTGCCTTCACCTCTGGTCTTCACTGGATCCAGGGATCTAGATTACTATGGATCGTTCATCAATCTATCTATTGGGGGGGTGCATTTGGTGGTTAGATTTAGATGGATTCTTAAATATTTGGACTCAACTTTCCATAGAAGGCTTAGAAGTGTTTGAATAGAATAGAATAGAGTTTTTATTGTCATTATGCGTATGCAAGATATGCACAAAGAAATTAGAGTGCTGTTCCACTACATGAAGTAGGAGACCTAGAAGACCACCGTTCCTGTTGACCCAAGAGTCCAGTGCCATCTGCCGCTCCCTCCGCCCCTGGGTGAGAGACAGGGGACCTTTCTGTGACTTCTCTGGGGGAGTTTGGTCTCTTGGACTCCTGAGGCAAGTCAGGACTGGGCCCCTTGCTCTGTTGCTCAAGCTGCCTTCCAACTCAACACTCACCACCTGCCCAAGGGAGGGAAGGCTTGAAAAGCGGAGCTGCCTGGGAGCTGCCTGGGACCTAGAAGACCACCGTTCCTGTTGACCCAAGAGTCCAGTGCCATCTGCTGCTCCCACCGCCCCTGGGTGAGAGACAGGGGACCTTTCTGTGACTTCTCTGGGGGAGTTTGGTCTCTTGGACTCCTGAGGCAAGTCAGGACTGGGCCCCTTGCTCTGTTGCTCAAGCTGCCTTCCAACTCAACACTCACCACCTGCCCGAGGGAGGGAAGGCTTGAAAAGCGGAGCTGCCTGGGAGCTGCCTGGGACCTAGAAGACCACCGTTCCTGTTGACCCAAGAGTCCAGTGCCATCTGCTGCTCCCACCGCCCCTGGGTGAGAGACAGGGGACCTTTCTGTGACTTCTCTGGGGGAGTTTGGCCTCTTGGACTCCTGAGGCAAGTCAGGACTGGGCCCCTTGCTCTGTTGCTCAAGCTGCCTTCCAACTCAACACTCACCACCTGCCCGAGGGAGGGAAGGCTTGAAAAGCGGAGCTACCTGGGACCTAGAAGACCACTGTTCCTGTTGACCCAAGAGTCCAGTGCCATCTGCTGCTCCCTCCGCCCCTGGGTGAGAGACAGGGGAACTTTCTGTGGCTTCTCTGGGGGAGTTTGGCCTCTTGGACTCCTGAGGCAAGTCAGGACTGGGCCCCTTGCTCTGTTGCTCAAGCTGCCTTCCAACTCAACACTCACCACCTGCCGGGGGGAGGGAAGGCTTGAAAAGCGGAGCTGCCTGGGAGCTGCCTGGGACCGAGAAGACCACCGTTCCTGTTGACCCAAGAGTCCAGTGCCATCTGCCGCTCCCACCGCCCCTGGGTGAGAGACAGGGGACCTTTCTGTGACTTCTCTGGGGGAGTTTGGCCTCTTGGACTCCTGAGGCAAGTCAGGACTGGGCCCCTTGCTCTGTTGCTCAAGCTGCCTTCCAACTCAACACTCACCACCTGCCCGAGGGAGGGAAGGCTTGAAAAGCGGAGCTGCCTGGGACCTAGAAGACCACCGTTCCTGTTGACCCAAGAGTCCAGTGCCATCTGCCGCTCCCTTCGCCCCTGGGTGAGAGACAGGGGACCTTTCTGTGACTTCTCTGGGGGAGTTTGGCCTCTTGGACTCCTGAGGCAAGTCAGGACTGGAGGAAGAGGTGGGCTGATGAGGTTGAATTTTTAGGTGCATCTGTTTTTTGTATTTGTTTGTTATTGTTTGCTTTCTGTTTGTTGCCATTAGGTGTAGGTGGCAGGAACTGAAGAGAACAGGAAGGGGGGAGGGCAATGGAGGGGGCAGCTATTGAAATTGTGCTGGGTAGGGGAAGGTATGGTGGTAGGAGTGGAACATATCTGCGTAGGAGAAGAGGGATTAGATATCTTACATCTATCCCCCCTTCTGGTCCCACTTCTAGCCAGAAGGAATCAGGTGACCATGTCAGCAAGCCCACGAGCCACACGGTGCTGTTGTTAAATGCCAGGTCAATACAAAATAAGAACGCCCTCATCCACGATGCTATTTTGGATGAGGGTGCTGACCTGGCATGTATTACTGAGACCTGGGTGGGAGAGGAGGGTGGAGTCCCCCTTTCCCAGTTATGCCCACCTGGGTACTCAATCCAGCACCAGTGTCGCCCAGTGGGCCGGGGAGGTGGAGTTGCTATAGTCTACAGGAATTCTATCTCCTTGTCCAGGCTTCCTGTCTTCTTGGGAGGAGGTCTGGAGGGCCTGTATTGTGTGCTGGGCTCACGAGACAGATTAGGGATTCTGTTGGTGTACCGCCCACCCTGCTGCGTACCAACAGTCTCCCTGCCTGAGCTGACAGAGGTGGTCTCGGACCTGGTGTTGAGGACCCCCAGACTATTGGTACTGGGGGACCTCAACATCCATGCCGAGGCTACCTTAACTG
This sequence comes from Phrynocephalus guinanensis, assembly GCA_037367245.1. Lineage (NCBI taxonomy): Eukaryota > Metazoa > Chordata > Lepidosauria > Squamata > Agamidae > Phrynocephalus > Phrynocephalus guinanensis. Next base: position 165,457,653 of record CM074733.1, read on the forward strand.
GAGCAGCTCAGGACTTCATGGCCACCATGACAACCATGGGGCTGTCTCAACATGTCATCGGCCCAACACATGAGAAGGGTCATACCCTGGACCTAGTATTCTCAACGGGACTGGGGGATGGTGGTTTGGATGTGGAGGGGTTGGCTTTGACTCCATTGTCATGGTCAGACCACTTCCTGGTCAAGTTTAGGCTATTAGCTACTCCAACCCTCTGCAAGGGTGGGGGATCCATTAAGTTGATCTGCCCTCAGAGACTAATGGATCCGGATGGTTTCCTGAAAGCTCTGGGGGACTATCCAGCTGACATGATCGGCGCTCCTGTCGAAGCTCAGGTTGCCTTATGGAATAAGGAGATGACCCGGGCAGTTGACATGATCGCACCTAAGCGCCCTCTCCCCCTACGCAGAGCCCGGACAGCTCCTTGGTATACATCTGAGTTACGGGCAATGAAGCGGGAGGGGAGACGGCTGGAGCGCAAGTGGAGAAAATATCGCAGTGAGTCTGATCAAACACGACTTAGAGCCCACTATCGGGCCTATTCAGTGGCTATACGGTTGGCGAAAAAGCAGTATTTCGCCAACCGTATCGCTTCCTCAGAGTGTCGTCCAGCGGAGCTGTTTCGGGTGGTCCGGGAACTTCTTCAGCCTGGAGATAGGGTGGAGGCCCAGGACCATTCGGCGGCACGCTGTGAGGAGTTTGCTGTTCACTTTGAGGGAAAAATTGCTCAGATTCGCAGTGAACTGGACTCCACTATTGATACAGTATCAAGGGATGTGTCCAGTGCACCGTGCTTAGGTCCAGTGTTATTGGATGAGTTTCAATTGTTGAGACCTGAGGATGTGGACAGGGTGCTTGGATCTGTCCGTTCCACCACCACATTGCTCGACCCTTGCCCTTCTTGGCTAATTGAAAGATCTGCCAATGGGGTTCGCACCTGGGTCCAGGAAGTTGTAAATGCCTCTTTAAGAGAGGGAGTGGTCCCTGCTGCCTTGAAAGAGGCAGTAATTAGACCACTCCTAAAAAAACCTAACCTGGACCCAGGACTGGTGGCTAACTACCGACCAGTAGCGAACCTCCCTTATTTGGGCAAGGTGTTGGAGCAGGTGGTGGCCGGACAGCTCCAGGCGCTGCTGGATGAAACGGATTTTCTGGATCCATTTCAATCTGGTTTCAGGCCGGGTTTTGGAACAGAGACTGCCTTGGTCGCCCTGTACGATGACCTTTGCCGGGAGAGAGACAGGGGGAGTGCAACCCTGTTGATACTCCTGGACCTCTCGGCGGCTTTCGACACCATCGACCATGGTGTCCTTCTGGATAGGCTGGCCGGGTTGGGAATTGGAGGCACCGTTTTGCGGTGGTTCCAATCCTTCCTGGCTGACCGTGTCCAGAAGGTGGTGCTGGGGGATAGTAGCTCTGCTCCATGGGGTTTACGTCATGGGGTTCCACAGGGCTCAATACTATCCCCCATGCTGTTTAACATCTACATGGAACCGCGGGGAGAGGTCATCAGGAGGTTTGGGCTGAGGAGTCAGCAATATGCTGATGATACTCAGCTCTACCTCTCATTCTCCACCAATCCAGGTGAGGCGGTTTCTGTTCTGAACTTGTGTCTGGACCAGATAATGGACTGGATGAGGGTTAATAAATTGAAACTCAATCCAGACAAGACGGAAGTGCTGTTAGTGGGTGCTACGTCTGACAGGCTAGAGGGCCATTTTCCTGTCCTGCATGGGGTTGCACTCCCCCTAAGGGACAGGGTCCGTAGCTTGGGGGTGCTCTTGGACCCCGGTCTAACTCTGGAAGCCCAGGTGGACTCGGTGGCCAGGGGTGCCTTTCTCCAGCTGCGGAATATATACCAGCTGCGCCCCTACCTAGATGAACGGAGCCTTATGACAGTTACGCATGCACTCGTAACATCCCGTATTGATTACTGTAATGCGCTTTACGTGGGGCTGCCTTTGAAGACAGTTCGGCGATTGCAGCTGGTTCAGAATCGTGCTGCACAGCTGGTGAGTGGTAGGGCCACCAAGGAACACATCACGCCGATTCTGTATAACCTTCACTGGTTACCAGTTGCTGCCCGAGCCCAATTCAAAGTGCTTGTTTTGACATATAAAGCCCTAAACGGCTTAGGACCTAGATACCTGAAGGACCGCCTCCTTCCATATGAACCTACCCGGCAACTAAGATCTAGTCAGAGAGCCCTCCTGAAAGAGCCATCCCTTAAGGAGGTGAAGGGGATGGCTTGCAGGAATAGGGCTTTTTCAGCAACTGCCCCCAGACTTTGGAATGCCCTCCCAAATGAGACTCGCCTGGCACCGACGTTGATATCATTTCGGCGCCAGGTAAAAACCTTCCTATTCCAAAAGTTTTTTAACTAATGATTGTGGGACCTGATGGCAATTTTTAGTGGTGTGCTTTTAATGTACTGTATTTATTGTACTTACTGGTTTTTATTGTTCTAATTTTATTGTATTTTGATGTTTTAATTGTTTTGATTGTGAGCCGCCCGGAGACCTTTGGGTAGTGGGCGGCATACAAGCTATATAAATAAATAAATAAATAAATGAAGGGTCTCTCAGAATTCTAAATGTCTTCCTTAAGCATCTGGAGTTGTATAGTTCTTCCAAAGGAGGAAGAGGACAGCCCACTATCCTCTCAGCAGTGTTTATAACCCTCTGGAGCACCCTTCTATCTGCCACTGTGCAACTGGCGAACCAGACACAGGGGCAGTAAGTGAGATAGTCTCGATTTGGGATATTAGAACCATATTAGAAAACCATATTAGAAAACTGGAATCTCGACTAAGATACAACCAGGTGGCTGCAAAGGCATGCCTTCGACCTCACCAGAGGAGGTGAGTTAATGGGAATGACTTCTGTTAAGGAATCAATCCAGCCCAAATCCTCCAAAGGGAAATGCTCCACTGAGTGACCAAAATGGTCCAACTTGGGTACAAATCAGGGTCAGGCTGGAGTGCAT